>JABYQU010000018.1:0-598728 GCA_022264855.1 Lenzites betulinus
AATCTGTTGGTGCAGTGCTATGTATGTGTTCATTCTGATCCGATGTGAGCGTATGCTCACACCAAATTATAGGCCGATCATCTGGTCCAGTATCAAGTTTCTATGTCAAGGTTGATGACTTGTATGAGTTTTATGTAATATTAGTGATCACAAACTAATTTTTTCATAGCATCAGCGTCATGCCAGATGGCTCCCACCGAGATGATGCTATTGGTGATAACATCAAGACATATGCTCGTGTTGTTGGTGTTGCCAATCACAAACACTGGGGTCCAGTTAGTAATTTTTATAGTAAGGCCTTTATTAATTTGCTAAAGCCTATCTGTAGCTTGTGAAGGTCCACTGGTTCTTCAACTACAACGAGCTGGACCCTGACTTCATCCGCAACGAAGCTGGCAAGGACTTTCTGGAGACTGTTGGTCGCAAGGAGCTCATCTCCCTGTCGCATGACACATACATGTTCGCCGATTGCATCTGGGCCATCGAAACTGTTGTTGGGTTCGATGAAACCACCATCAGTCTACCAGTGACTGATGGATCCGAACACGTATATCGTGAAAACAAGTCGCTGGTGCGCAGCTTCAATCTATCCCATGATAGGCATGAGCGTTACCTCCTGCCTTTGGTAAGTGCAGTAATACTGTTTCAACAATATAATCTAATCACTTTGAACAGAGCTGCATCACCTATATCTGTTGGCCTCAATGTGATGGCCTCTACAATCTCCAATCCGATGACAACCCCGAGCAAATCCTACGTTGGTGTGACCATTGCACTCGATGGTTTCATATCGCCTGCTGCGCCCGCGCCACTTCTCGCACAGTCACCCTACCTCCACCCCATCCTGACCGACCGGAACAGCCATCCACTATGGCGGACGCGACCATGGCCAGGATGAAACACGAAGTGCCATTCTCCCCTCTCGACTGGGCAAAATGGCAGAAAATGCGTCTTCTGCCAATCCAGCGGGGCATGCGTCAAGTGGATTACCTTCTATCTTTTGAGAAGCTTGTGGCCAAAATTCGCACCCAGGACAATCTAGAAGGCTGTCCTTCAGATGTCGAGGAGTTTATATTGCATAACCTTAACCCAGCTCATCACATTCAGGCTCAACCTTTTGTAGCTCTTGGAATCTTTTTTGCCTGGAAGCCTACTAGATTCTACAAATGCCCCCTTTGTTCTTCTATTATCTAAAAGCCATTACCTTTAGGTATTCACTTGAAAAGTATAATGTCATATGATGAGATCCAATAGAACACAATTAGAGCATACTTGCATGTCACCTTGTGGTACTCTATGCAGTGTAACACATCCATGCTACTTTTGTACACCATGGTATGGGCCACGACACCCAGTGGCACCCTCTGCAGCCGTGTATAAATTGTGACACGTACGTGCTCTATCCGTGTATCGTGCCATGGGCCACGACACCCGGTGGCACCCTCTGCAGCCGTGTATAAATTGTGACTAGTACGTGCTCTATCCGTGTATCGTGCCATGGGCCACGACACCCGGTGGCACCCTCTGCAGCCGTGTATAAATTGTGACTAGTACGTGCTCTATCCGTGTATCGTGCCATGGGCCACGACACCCGGTGGCACCCTCTGCAGCCGTGTATAAATTGTGACTAGTACGTGCTCTATCCGTGTATCGTGCCATGGGCCACGACACCCGGTGGCACCCTCTGCAGCCGTGTATAAATTGTGACACGTACGTGCTCTATCTGTGTATCGTGCCATGGGCCACGACACCCGGTGGCACCCTCTGCAGCCGTGTATAAATTGTGACACGTACGTGCTCTACTCGTGTATCGTGCCATGGGCCACGACACCCGGTGGCACCCTCTGCAGCATAACATGTATGTGGTCTGTTGATATAACATGGTGTGGGCCATGTCACCAGGTGGCACCTTTTACGGTAGTATATGAGTATTGATATATATACAATTCATTTATATAACCAACTATGGGCCACATTATCAAGTAGTAGACTGTAATTTACTGCATGAGTTATATACCTCTTGCGTAAGGTCACATTATGTAGCATATTAATATATTAATATGCTAATAATATATATTACATCGTGAGTGCCTAGATCTTGATTGATTTGTGGAGGGCCAGTGTACCGGATATTGATGGAAAATTTTCTTCTGATAGGCATGAAGGCTATAAGACCATGGAGATTTGGAACCGCCTGACCAGCTTCCCTGATTCAAAATGCCCCCCTATCGAGCAACCATCCGCAGTGCAACTGAGTGGGCTGAGGCATACCGTGTCTCACCACAGGCCGGTCCAGTGCTTTGTGTGCAAACTTTCATCATGTGATATACTTTTTACTAAGTATCATTTTTAGGTCACTCACCAGCAACAGTTACCAGTTTCTATATCGAGACTGGGGATTAGTATGTAGGAACTCCACTTTTATGAACAGATAATCTAATATTGGTGTAGTGTTAGTATTATCCCTGATGGATCAGGCCGGGATGATGCTATCCGGCATAATATCAAAACATATGCCCGTATTGCTGGAGTAGCAATGCATGCACACTGGGGTGCTGTACGTAATATTCCATGCCCTTTCAGTGGTGTAATGCTTATATATCTACAGATTGTCAAACTGCACTGGTTCTTTAACCATGGCGAGATTGTTCCCGATCTGGTCAGAAATGACCCAGGCAGGGAATATATCAACAGCATGGGCGAAATGGAGCTTGTCTCACTTTCCCACGACACCTACACCTTTGCCGACCGCATCTGGGCCATTGAACCACTCATTGGGTTCAACGAAAATGGAATCACCCTCCCTGTTATAGACGAGCACACACACGTCTACAGGCAGAACAAGTCCCTGGTGCGGAGCTTTGATGTTAATCAGCCCATGCTAGAGCAGTATTACCTGCCGGTAGTAAGTTTTTTAAATATCCTCTATCATATAATTCTAACTTTATATTTGTAGAGCTGCATGAGCCGAATTTGTTGGGAGCTGTGCAATGGCTATTACAACCTCTATGCTGGGAATCACCCTCTCGATATCCTCCGCTGGTGCGACAAATGCTCCAAGTGGTTTCATACCTCTTGCTGCCAACTATCCAAAATCAATGTGGTAACCCTTGGCCAACCCCATGTCAACCGGCCGAAACAGCCGCTTACACTCCACGAGGCTACAAAGTCCTACATCCAAGGCGACGTCCCCTTTACACCTCTCGATTGGGAGCTTTGGCAAAAGCTCCGCTTCCTCCCAGTTCAGCGCGGCATGCATGGTGTTGACTATCCTCTCTCCTTTGAGAAGCTGGTTGCCAAAATCCGCAAGCAAGATGATATGGAAGGGTGTCCTGTGGATGTCCAGGAGTTTCTGTTAGCTAATATTAACCTTGCTACCCATCTCAAGGCAACCCCTTACAAGTTTCTTGCAATTTTCCAGGCTTGGGTTCCTACTGATTTTTATGAATGTCCCCGGTGCGGCTGTGATATTTAAATAAGTATAGAAATATATATGGTTACAGTCATACCATATGAGTAAACAGAGATGGATATGAATGTGAGCTCTAAGTTGTATAATTTGGCACATGTTTACTACATGTAGAAGATTAGATACTGCATATGTAAGAGTGTCACCTGGTGTCACCCTCTGTACGTATGCCTGCTCAGCATCCCATATGTATATGTGCACATAGGGTGTCACCAGGTGACACCCTCTGGTGTGGAGTATCTGGTCTGCCATGTGTGTACAGAGGGTGACACCAGGGGGCACCCCCATGCATGGTATGCATAGGCAATAATATTTGCTATACCACGGGGTGCTTGTGCAAGACACCCCTTGTCATAATATATGATTACGATACATTGCAATATGGTACGCAAATATTATCAGTGATACGTGAAGTGGTGTCGCACTATACGGTACTTGTAGCAAAATATATTTTATGACCGACGTCCCAATAAGGCAAGTGCTAACCCTAAAAGTGCGCACCGTAGGGTTAGGTTTGGCCCATAATCTGACCCCTGTGACCCCTGGCATGTCCTCATAACCTAGCTTACTCTCTTACTTTTTAAAACTTTTAACTCCTTTTTCACACTCCCTAACACCCAAACACTCCTTAACAAACTTAGCTTACACCTCTTGACACTCCCTAACACTCTGTAACACTCCTTAACAAACTTAGCTTACCCCTTACTTACTCCCTACTAACCCCCTAACACCTAAGCTTACTTACTCTTACTCTCCCTTAACACTCCTTACTACTCCCTAAGCTTAGCCCTACTACACACCTACTACTCCCTTAACACCTAAGCTTACTTACACTCACTTACCCTACTACACTCTCACACTACTTACCCAAAGCTTACTTGTCCCTTACACTGACTCACTTACTGAGTACACCACAACTGGTCGCATTTTTTGACACTTGGCAGTCTCACTTGTTGCTTGTAACCACTGTGGTAGTAGTCACAGGTAGTCTGAGCTGCTAGTGTGCTTGGCAGTTGTTGCTTGTAGTGTATCTCACACTGGGTTGACACTGGTTGCTAGTGCTGCTTGACTTCGCATTTTTGGCTTACTTGACTAGTAGCAGTGACTTACTGTAGTATCTGAGCACACAAGTTCTAGTAGTCTCACTAGTGTGGCGCATTTTTTGTGTTTTGGCTGGCTTGATTACTTAGTGGTCACTGGCTTAGCTCAAGTGGTGGTAGTGGCCAGGGCTTACTTCGCATTTTTTACTTGTTGAGTTGCACTAGTAGCTGAGTATACTAGTACTAGCTTCTAGTAGTACACTTGGGTCGCATTTTTTGCTTACTTGGCTCACAGTAGTGATGGCTACACTGGTGCTTTGGCTTCAGCTAGCTTGTAGTAGTACACTTGCTTCGCATTTTTTCACTACTGGGTGGTAAGCCTTGCTAGTAGTGCACTCACTCACTGGTAATATCTGACACTAGTTGGATTGCTTGGCTTTTCACTTCGCATTTTTGGCTCACTAGTAGTAGTAGTAGTAGTAGCTGTAGTGGTACTCACTTACTAGTTGGCCTACACTTTGGGTCGCATTTTTTGATCTTGGTTAGCATGGCTAATAATCACAGGTTGTAGGCCTATTAGTTCTTTACTAGTACCACTTTGTTACACATTTGTAGCCCCATTAGTTCCGGAGTTTTTTGACTTACAACTTTAGGGGGGGTCAATAATGTAAACTGTGACAGATGTTACTTCAGGTGACTGGGTGACGTGACTCTCTTTGCCTGACAGTCAAAGCTGGTCACAGATGTCACAGGTATGTGACTGACTTTGACTGTCTGCCCAAGTTGGTCACATTAGAGTGTGTCGCATTTTTTCACTAGCACAGCCACATGACAATCTCAAAACATCGGCCAATTAGATCTGTACTAGTAGCACTTTGTTATGTATTAATAGCCCTACTACCCTAAGAGATAAGTGACTATTAAAGAAAGGGGGGGGCGTTTCTGTAACTTGGGTCGTAAGTGAAGGTCACCGATTCACTCCGGGAAAGTTGTAGACTGTAGCCAGAGCTTATCTGAGTCTAGATCACCTACTTACATGCTCCCAGACTCGGTGGTTGTAGAGCAATGACCTCGCATCCGCTGAAAAAGTCGACATTTGGATGCGAGCACGGATGCGAGGTCATTGTGACACGGGGAAACATTGCACATCCATGGCATATATATTTCTGGATAGCCCTGAAGCATGGCTACAATCGGTCCTTTCGCATCCGTGAGATTGCCCATGCCGTTGTGGAGAAACAGCCTCGCATCCGTGGACTAGGGGGTACTGATACGCTCGCATCCGACGGATGCGAGGCAATTGCGGCACGGGGAGAGAAGCGACAGACATAAAACAAGATGCATATTGTAGCTCTGAATGAGGGCTACGATCCCTGATTGTCATCCCTAAGATTGCCCTAAGCATTGTCCCACAAACAGCCTCGCATCCAACCTCGCATCCGCTCGCATCCACTTTTACGATTGTAAAAGCCGGGTTATATGGATAGTACTACACACCAGCAGAGCCTCCGGGAGACACCCCTTGTCATAATATATGATTACGATACATTGCAATATGGTATGCAAATATTATCAGTGATACGTGAAGTGGTGTCGCACTATACGGTACTTGTAGCAAAATATATTTTATGACCGATGTCCCAATAAGGCAAGTGCTAACCCTAAAAGTGCGCACCGTAGGGTTAGGTTTGGCCCATAATCTGACCCCTGTGACCCCTGGCATGTCCTCATAACCCTAAGGGCGTAGAGGAAGATGCGGTTGGAGATGACGGCGGAGGTGAGCGGCTGGAGACGCTGGCGCAGAACATCGTGCAGCGGCATTCAGACCCAGAGCAGCCAACGACGACAGACGACCAGGAGGAGGACGAGGACGACGGCGACAACGACGAGTATGGGTGGCTGAGAGCGGGCACACAGGGTACGTGCCTCGTCATGTGCGTCGCGCAGGCGTCTGTGAGTTGTAGGTCCACCCTCTCATCTCACCCTTCATTCCAGTCTCCTCCGCGCTTCCGTCTGGCCCGCGTTTCTCATGATGTGCCTTCTCCAGTACTTATAGATCGCATTGCCCGCGACCACCGACAAATGCCCCACTTCCCCCGCTTTCGACAACGCCATGCCTCCCTCCGATGACTCCTGCCCACCCGCGGCCGCGCACCTGCGCGGCCGCGGGCACTCGCCTGAGTGTGAGCTGGCCACCCACGGTCGCGCACCTGCGCGGCCGCGGCTACTCATCTAAGTATTTAACAGCCACCCGCGGCCGCGCCCACTCACCCCAGGCGGCGGGATTGAGCTCGTAGTCATGTACGTACATATTGAACGATCGGGGGTGCGACGCGGAGGCCAGGCAGGCCGGCATCGTTATGTGGAGGAGCATCGACGCATGCGGGCGCGTGTGAGGGCTTGGGGAACGCGCATGGCCCCACGTGCGCTATCCGTGGTGTCCCTGGGGTGCGCGAGTACGCGTCGGGCTGCGTGCGCTGGCGAGGGGCGATCGCGGTCGGGATTGTGCGACGGAGTGTCGTGACGCTGGCGCAGACCTTCTTGCGCGGGCGTGGGACACGGCAGGGCGCGGGCGGACCATGCACAGGGGCATGCATACGAGGTTGCGGGGCACCGGGATGCTGGACACGGGCGGGACGGGCGAGTCTTGGCATGTGTCCGCGAAACCGCGCAGCAAGGGCGCGGGTGGTTTCTTGCGCGGATCGGGTCGGGTTTCAGCATACGTAGACAGGACGTGTAGTGGGGTGTACATACCAAGCGGCGAAGGGTGGTAATGGGAACTCGGCGCACGGGTCGCGATTTCCTGTGCAGGTCGCTGAAAATGCAAGAAAATGGGCAATTTGATCGACATTTCGACCTCCTCCGTTCGCGCTGCAACTCGGCGTGCGCCGCGTGAATACACAGTCGAATGTGCTCACAAGGCGGCGAGGCGTGGAGACCCGTACTCGGAGCGCGATCCGCGATGTTGTGGGCTTGTCATGGGAAATGTACGAAATGTCAATTTTCTGTTCTGTGCTGTTCGAGCTGCAACTTGGTGTGCGCAGCGCGAATGTGCAGTCGAGTCCACTCACGAGGCAGCGCGGCATGGGGAGCCGATCTGGGAGCGCGATTTGCTATTTTCTGGGCGTGCGCTAGAAAATGCATGAAAACGCGCAAAAATGTTGTGTTTGTATATTGCTCTGTTCAGGCTGAAACTCGGCGGACATGTGCGGTACGTTTCTACGAGCTGAGTGGTGCGGTTGCTGAGCGTGCGCGATGCGACGAGGGTCGGCAGCGAGAAGAGCAAGGCGGAGGACCCACTGTCTGTCTGAAGTCAGCCAGCGAGGCGGCGGGAGGTGGGGACACGGACGTACGAGGGCGCCTGCGTGGGGACATCGTACAGGTGGCCGTACTGGCGGCTGCGGGGGCAACGCAATGAGCGTGGAGACTGTTTGGGCTGAGCTAGCCTGTTTGCGTGGCCTGCGCTGGCTGTTCCGCGGTCATGCTTGCTCGCGGCGCTGCGGGAGCGCTGGCGTCGATTCAGTGGGACTGGGGCTGCCTTGTGTGCCCGGCGCAGAGGCGCTCCGTGTGCGGATGCGGCCTGGACGCAATGTAGGTTATAGATCTTGGAGATGAGTCACACCTGGAGCAGAGGGTCAGTATCTTGATCGCGCGGCGAGCGCACAAGTCCTGGCTCTCGTACATACTGAAACGGTGCATTAACAAAGATCGAGTGGCGGTCGGCTTTGCACACATGTCTTGGCTCGCCTGGGTACTCTGTGAGTGACGGCGGGCGGTAGCGGATGGACGAACTCACAGCGAGTGAAGCCAGCGTGGGCGATGTTGATGGTACGCGAATATGTTAGCAGGCGGGCGTCATGCGTGGGATCCGAGTGCAGTTGAGGGCCGGGCTGCTCGCTGGGGGAGTGGATGTGCACAAGGGTGCAACGAAGTGGATACTACAAGAGGTGGGCGCGCAGCGGGGAGGGCGAGCGACACTCATAGCTGTACTCGGACGTCTCTATGAATAATAACATATCCCACTATGTACGCGAACCACACTGCGAGGACACGCAGATGCGCGACCGCGGCCACTCACCTGAGTGTTAAACACCCACCCGCGGCCGCGCACCTGCGCGGCCGCGGGCACTCACTTGCTTGTTACTCGCCCACCCGCGGCCGCGCACCTGCGCGACCGCGGGCACTCGCTGGCTTGTTCTTGTTACATGCCCACCCGAGGCTGCGCACCTGTGCGGCCACGGCCGCTCGCCTGAGTGCTAGGCGCGGCTCGGAGCCAGGCGGTGCGGGGTCGTAGACATGGGTGAGGAAAGAAACGCGTCGTTAGCAAACTCGTGTCCTCAGTGCACACAATATATTTGTTTCCATCCGTCTCGAACACGGTCGGCAGAGCAGGACATCGACACAAGAAATATATTAGGTGGCCAATAACTACGTAGGTACTATACATGGTCTCGTTCACATTGCCTGCCGTACTTGTCCCTGTCGAAGCCCGCAGGCTTACCTGGCCAGCCGCGTATAGTTCATGCCCCGCCTACTAGCCAGGAGTTGTTTGACGGTTGGCTAGGCGAGCGGCCCGGGGGAGCGCGCTGTGCGGCCACGGCAGTATTGAGGTCGCAGGACGAGGGCCGTCGGGCTTGGGGTTCGGGGGACGGCCGCGTTGGAGTCGTTTCGAGGAGCTTCAGAGCGCGTTCATCCGCGCCGCGGCGGCCGCAAGAGAACGGCGTCGCGTGCGCTTGCCAGACCTTCCATGCAGGCCTCTGACCGTATTGTGCGAGGCCAGAAGGGCAGGTGAGCAGGGCGTTGCGCTCTGTGGACGCGGCTGTATTGAGGTCGTGGGGTGAGCTGCGCGCAGCGCGCCTGGAGCCCGAGGGGCCATGGGACTTGGGGGACGAAGGATGGCAATGTCCAGGACGTGTTGAGGAGGCCTCGGGGCGCAGATGCACCAGCTGATGTACTCCTGATGTATCAGGAACCGTTTGTGACTCCGCGCCGCTTTACATCAGGAACAGGAAGGTTCCTGATGTATCACGGGCGGCCGGGGGCGCCAGCGCTGCCCTCCGGGACCTGCCTAATATGGTAGGCAGGCCCGGGGGACAGCGCTGGCGCCCCCGGGGGTCTCTAATCTCTTATCTCTCAATAGATAAGGTGTTATCTCATCTCCCCGGGGCTCTCCCGCGCGCGCCTGTGCCTCTCACGCAGCCACATCCCGATTAGGCAGGTCTGCCTCAGCCACCCACCTCTGCCTGCTTGCACCCCTTCTACCTCGCTCGAATCCCGGCCGATTCGCTTCAAAATTAGCGCGTTTTACTCGGATTTGATTACGCTACAATCGCGCGCAAACAGAACGGGAATACAGTAAGTACTGACCGCTCTACAGTAGATACAGTAACAGGGTAAAATAGGCGACAAAGAACGGGCGATATCCCGTCCGTTCTTTGTCGCCTTGACGCGCAAATGATTTCCCCATGAAGACGGAGCTCAGCGCGTTCGAACGAGCTCGCACGCGCGTGATTTGGCCCACGGACGGTGGAGCTGCGCTCCGCCCACCCCGGGCAGAGTGCAGCTCCACCTCCTCTGCACATATATCATTCGTTTTTGCTCTCAATCGTTATATTCAGTGACTAATACATTCTACCTTACAGTTACAACGTCCTCTGAGCAAACTACAGCCCACAGACACGTTGAGGAGGGTGGGTAGTAGTCCAGCTACTACCCACCTTCCTCGACGCATATCTCCGTGACATCGGCGCGGATCGCCACGCAAAAGGCACCGCCAGAAAGCGGCTAAATGCTGCTTTCTGTCGGTGCCTTTTGCGCGACGATAAGACCGCACAAACCCTCGCAATACGGCATCTTGTGTTCCATACAGTGTAATAACATGTTGTAGCGATATAATCATGTATAACTCTTCAAATGACATTCTGTTTCCTCCAATATATCAGTGTTGGCAATCGCTATGCGTACACAAAGATGTAGGACAATCGGAGCCCGTTCAGACTTGTAAATCACTTATCAGTGGTCGGAATGTACATCTTTACAACGTGAGATCCGCTCAATCGATTTTGATATAAACTGACACGATTAGCACCTTATTGAACCGCTATCTATACACAAAGTTACATGGTAAAAGGACTAGAACTGACGGAGATATCGTGTTTTCAGTGCACACATGCAGGTAGCCGCCCACCGTCTTAAGACGGTCTCGGGCAGCTTCTGCAAGTCTGTCAGTACTATACATTACTATGCCTCCCTGTAGAATGCTTTGTAGCACACAAATTCGAGTTCTTGGCCGATTTACATGTTTTTGGGCTTGTCTGAAAGCTATATACGAGTGCTATATAGCTGCTGACTTGATGAATATATGTTTGCTTTCAGTAGCTATGTATCAGCTAGATTAGTGTGCACCAGCTGCAGTTTTCGAGTTTTCAATGACTTCCTGTGTTTATTGAGGAGAAATGGATCTACATTGTCATATAAGAGGTATATATGGTACATTCAGTGTGAGATAACATGTATGCATTGCTCCAGGGTGCCTGTGAAGAGATGGAAGGGGGGGTGAGCAGGTGGGGGGGAGGGAGGAGGAGCAGATAGTGATAGCGACGCGCTGTGTGGTCGTATCACCGCGAAATAGGTACCGACAGAAAGCAGCATTTAGCCGCTTTCTGGCGGTGCCTTTTGCGTGGCGATCCGCGCCGATGTCACGGAGATATGCGTCGAGGAAGGTGGGTAGTAGCTGGACTACTACCCACCCTCCTCGACGCGTCTGTGGGCTGTAGTTTGTTCAGAGGACGTTATAACTGTGGATTAGAATGTATTAGGTACTGAACAAAACATGTGCGAGCAAAAACGAAGGTAATCTGGGTACAAGAAGTGGAGCTGCACTCCCCCCGGGGTGGGCGGAGCGCAGCTCCACCGTCCGTCGGGCGATTCGGACGTATGTGGGCTCGTTAGAGCGCGCTGGACTCCCTCTTTATGGGAAAGTAATTTGCGCGCCGAGGCGACAACGAACGGACGAGATATCGCCCGTTCTTTGTCGCCTCCTTTGCACTTTTACTGTATCCTCTGTAGAGCAATCAGTACTTACCCAATTCTCGTTATGTTTGCGCGCTATTGTAGCGTAGGTACACACGAGTAAAATGCGCTATTTTTGAAGCAAATTGGACGCGATGTGAGCGAGGGAGAGGCGAAGCAGACAGGCAAGGGAGGGAGGACAAGAGCACACCTGCCTAATCGGGATGTGGCTGCGAGAGAGGCACAGGCGCGCGCGGGAGAGCCCCGGGGAGATGAGATAACACCTTATCTATTGAGAGATAAGAGATTAGAGACCCCCGGGGGCGCCAGCGCTGTCCCCCGGGCCTGCCTACCATATTAGGCAGGTCCCGGAGGGCAGCGTTGGCGCCCCCGGCCGCCCGTGATACATCAGGAACCTTCCTGTTCCTGATGTAAAGCGGCGCGGAGTCCTAAACGGTTCCTGATACATCAGAACTACAACAGGGGCTGGCAGATGAACGCGCTGCAACGGCCGCGGGAGGACGACACCTCGTGTGCTTGCCAGGCCTTCTGCGGACGCCTCTGACGCTGTTGCACACAGCCGGGACTCGTTCAACGGGAGGACGGGAGAGCGGCAGAACACGCCATGCGGAGGCGGCGGTGTTTGAGGTCGTACAGGATGCGCAACGGCGGCTAGGCTCCTGTGTATTGAGAGTCAGTCGGCAGGGCTGCAGGTGGTCTGGGCGCGAACATACGATGACAGTCACACGGGGACGTTGTACAAGGACGTCGCACGCAGGTCGCGATGGGCGCCAGGGGGGCGAGGGAGCCGCACGATGTGCGCGCGGCTGCCCGAGTGGCGCCTGTATGGACTGCCCGCGCTGGCGTTTCGGTGATGAGTCTTGCTCGCGGCGCTGCGGGAGCGTTCGGCGTCGTTCGTGTCAGCCTCGGGTAGCTTTCTTGTGCGCCGCCGAGGGCTCGCCGTTTGCAGAGACGACTTGCAGGCTAGAGCAGTATCCTGATGAGTTCATCAGTACTTGTCCGGATGGCGCGTGGCGCAAAGTGTAAGCGTGACTACGTACCTAGGAGATACTACACATGAACATCGCTATAACGAACACGCATGGAGGTGACTGTGCACGAGGGGGGCGGTAGTGTTGAACGTTGGTGAGAAGCAAGGACGCGGGCGTCACACGTGGGATCCGAGTGAGGTTAAGGGCCGGGCTGCTCGCTGGGGGAGTGGATGTGCACAAGGGTGTAGCGAAGTGTATACTACGAGAGGTGGGTGCGGGGTGGGGAGGGCGAGCGATGCTCGTAGCTGTACTCGGACGCGTCTACCATAATAACATATCCCACTGTGTATCGCCGGTTAACGCGAGCACGCGCTCGCAGGCGGAGGTCGTTGGCGGGGGAGGGCAGACGGGGCGCGGCGGGGAGCGCAGTGCGGCGGCGGCGGAGGACAGAGCGCGCGTGGGCGGTCGGTGGCGGAGGGCGCAGGCAGAGTGCGCAAGGCCGAGCTGGACAGGCGCAGGCGAGAGGGCAGACGCGGGCGTGTGGCGTAAGAGACTTGCTTCATACGGGGATGCGGCTGGGAGGCAGTGGTGCGCGAATGTGCGCATCGGTGGCGTCTGCGAAAGGGTTCGCTGGACGGGCGAGATGCGGGGCTGAGAGGGACTTGGGGAGGGCGGGGCGCGCGTTCTCCTGTCCGTCGGCGTTGGCGTCATTTGAGAGAAGAGCGGGGAGGGGTGTGCATGCGTCGTCGCAATCAGGGACGATGGTGGCGGCGGAGCTGCCGCGGGAGTCCATGGAAAGCGAGCGGGTGATCGTGTGCTCGTCGTCGTCTTCATCGACGGGCGAGGGCATGGGCGTGAGATCGGGCGAGCTCGCGCTCACGTGGGCGAAGGAGAGGGAGAGCGGCGCGGGCGGGAAGACGCAGGCAGAGCCTGAGCGACGGAGGGAGGCAGGGTTGAGGCGGCTGGACGAGCCGGGCTGCTCGGCATGCTGCAGGACATTAGCAGGGAACTAGCACGATAAAGTGACGACATACCCATTGCGCAAGCTCCTCGCGAGCCCCTGGCGTATCCCACGAGAGCCCGTCAAGGTCCGCGAACTCAGTCTTCACGGACTGGACCGATTCCTCCAATATGCGCATCTCCTCCTGCGAAACGAGCGCATGAGCGTACTGCAGCGTGAACAAGAGTGAGAACGCACTGCTGTGATGCGGAGAGCGTCACGCTCCTCGGCCTTGAGCTCGGCCTTGGCGACGGCCTGACAGATGAGGCGCTGCTGGGCCTTGTCGCTGAGGGCCTGCACGGGCGGGCGCGGGCGCGTGGGGCTGGTGCGGACGGCGACGGAGTGGGAGGCGAGGGCGATGGCGAGCGGAATTGGGAGCGAGTCGGCCGTGGCGAGCGAGCACAGGCCAGCAGTAGTGTGTGTGGAGGAGTGTAGTAGCAGCGAGCGTGGAGGCAGCGAGCGTGGAGGTGGTGGTAGCAGAGAGAGCGAGAGAGCGCGGTCAGCCACAGTACGGCGCGTGTTGACGCGTCTGTGACCTGTGTGACGGACGCGTTGAGTCCAGGCGGGCGTCTGCACGCGTCTATCTCCCTCGCACCCGCGGCCGCGGGCACTCACCTGAATGTTAAACAGCCACCCGCGGCCGCGCACCTGCGCGGCCGCGGGCACTCGCCCGAGTGTCAACCAGCCACCCGCGGCCGCGCACCTGCGCGGCCGCGGGCACTCGCCCGAGTGTCAACCAGCCACCCGCGGCCGCGCAGGTGCGCGGCCGCGGGTCACGTATGGCTGTATCGCGGATGGACCGCGGATGCGGGGGCCCTCCGTCGCTGCGACGATTAACGTGATCCCAACCTTACCTCACATGTAATCTAGTGGCACTTAATGCCAATATGCATGTCGAGCCCACTTCACACATCACTCCAAGGTCGCTTGCAAGGCTCAGCGGAGAAAGTATGTCAAATAATTAAGCAAAATACACGGGCTCTACTCCGTCTTCGAGCCCCTCGCTTTCCTCGGCTCGCGCTCGTCGCCCGCAAGCCACAGCGCGACGAAGATCCCGAATGCAGCGCTCGTAGAGAAAGCGCCCGCATAGTACGGCCACACTGCGCTGAGGAAGCACGGGTACCCGTCGTGCCGCGGGGGGACGACCGGGACGACGGTCGAGCTCTCAAGGAACGTCAGCCTGAAACGGGGCACGGTCAGCATGACGCGCAAGATAAGTGGAGAAAGAGGGAAGAGCGCGTACCCCTTGCGCTTATGGTTAATCACGAACTGGAAGACGCCATGCCGGTCCGGGACACGGAAGGTGACGGAGTACTTGCCGGGCTCGCCTGCGATGGGCGGGAGCGTGGTGCGTATGTGCGGGTCGAGCATGGTGAACTCGAGCTGCAAATCCTTCAGGCCGGAGTACACTTCCCAGGCCTCAAGCTCGGGGTTATACTTGGAGATGCACGCGGTGTAGGTCTAGGGGAAGCATACACGTAAGAAGGCACTGTAGAAGTGGAAGCACTAAGCATACGTACCACACGGTCGTTGGTCGTGTACATCTCGAGGGGGCTAGTCTCGTTCACGCGGTGGTGCTCAACACTGTCAATGCGGAGGACTTCGGATTCCAGGAATGTCCAGGCCGCGACGTCACGCGCGAACTGCCTGTTGCCTGACTGTTTGCCCCTGGATTCATCTTCAACACCCGCGGGGAGTGAACACAACAATGGCGACTCACTTAGCGACCTCCTTGTTGAAGAATTTGTCAGTGAACATATCAACGCCGCCGATCCAGGTGGTGCGTGCGTTCGTGGGGGTCTGGAAACCGGTTACCAGGCTCAACTGGCTGCCTGCCCAAAGGCCCTCACCGCCCTTCTCTGCAGCCTCAACCAAAACGTCAGCGCTGGAGTCGCTGTCTGCGCCAATCTCCCAGCGGGGAGAGGGCCGCGCCCGTGTCTTGGTACTCGCGCGTCGTGCGCGGACTCTGCGGATATTATGAGAGGGCCGCGGGGCGACGCTGGGGCTCCGACATCCCGGAATGTGTCCCGCCTGCGAGATGGGACCGGACCAGAGCAGACTCGCACGCGGGGGCTCCCGCTCCCGTCGCCGACTCCAGTCGAGGCGTGCCAATGCGCGTGTGCTCATTCTGACGCGTTCGACGCGTCCGGGGTGCGCACGTGTCTTGAGGAGCGCCCCACCTCTCGATGCGTGCGCGCTGCGGCACGGTACGGCTGGCGCTGCGGCGCGGGGCGTTCCATGTGTGGCCTGACGATGTCCGGGAGACGAGCGCGTCGCGGTACGCGTTCCGCGCGCGCGGGGCGAGTTGACGGCGACGAACGCGTGCTGGGAGTATCTCTGTGGGCGTACCTGATGAGATGCGCAGGAAATCATGTACCGTGGCGAAGGAAAGAAGGTATGTACATCAGAGGTACAACTTACTATCTGCGTTCACTCTATTTGGTAGCCGCGCGAGAATGGAGGACGTGAGCGAGGCGGGAGGAAGCCTGGGATCAGATATTGGCGGTACGCGAGCGAGCAGAGCAAGAGAAGCAGGCAGCCCGAGGCACAGACAGACAAGGCACGGAATCTCAGAATAGGCGCCCGTGCGGATGCGAGTGCACCGAGTGTCTCCCGGGCTTGTTTGGTGCGCTCGCGGCCGCCTCCCATGGTGCGTAAAGCTTACCGTTGTATTCTACCATGTACCCGCAGCTAACTCCGGTAAATTCGCAGTGCGCAGAGGGGTGTCCCCGGCGGGCGGGGGCTCCCATGTGCACGGGCGGCGGGACATGCACAGCGCGTCCGCGGCGGCCGTTTTCGACGCGGGACGTCGCGAGAAGACTCCCACGACGTTACGGTACACGTCTATATGCACGAAGGGGTTTACCTTGTGCTCAATACACGCGCAGAAAGGTGCGGGGACTTGCCTTTGGCGGCGGCTGGAAGTGACTTACCGAGAGCTTTCTTTCCGTGGCAGATGCGAGGACGACTTGGCAGCGCAGACTAGAGCAAGCAGAGTCGACATCAGGGCAGATGCGCTACACAGAGAGAGGCCGGGTGCGCGTGGTGCAGAGGAGAGTCGCGAGACGCGCCCGGAGCTGGACTTGTCGTTCCGAGCCGCATCGAATGGGCGCCCCGTGTCTGTGTGAGTGCGGAGAGTGAGTTTCGGGGCACTCGTAAGCCCACCCCTGCGAAGAAAACGAAGTACGCCCTCGCCCTTGCATCGTACGACAACGTCCTTTCAACGACGACTCCCGCGCACCAGCGCGCATACACCCTCCGAGTTACACGGCGATCTGACAAGATTCAAAACTCGACATTTTCGACCCATTAATTTCATAGGCATCAACAATGAATCACGCACTGGCCCTCGTGATCTTGCCCAATCGCGCCCACACTTTGTACGCCGTCTCGCCTGCAGGTACGCATCATGCTCACCAAGTTTCAGCCGGATTGGACGAGTGCGCGAAAACGCCGTTTGCATGCCATTTCGCACGGGCGCCCACCCAATCGCGCACATCTCCCGGAGCACACATCGCCATGCGACGCCACCTCGTACGTACACTCGCATGCACGTACCGCATGTGCTCGCTGAATCCCGGGGCGATCCGCGCAGGTCCGGAATGCGCCCACTGCGCACACCCATGGGCACCACCAGCAAAGGCTCGCCCGTCGCGGGACAGCCCCGCCGCACATGGCCGCACAACTTGGAACACATACTCGCGTGTGTGGACGCTCGCTGCCATAGAAAGCGCGGCACGATCCGAGCAGGGGCTGCTCGCGGCCAAGTCACCACCGACACGTCGAAATCCGCGCGCAGAGGCCCGTGCGCCCATCGGCGCGGCCCGAAACTTGAAGCACACCCGCCTGTGCACCCCCCGCGGCGGCCCCGCCAGTCTTGCGCCGATCCTGGACAATTGGAATGGTGTCATCAAGGACGTCGCCCATGGGCACGCGCGAAGAATCGCGCGCAGCGCCGCGCCTACTCGTCCTGCAGCCGCGAGATGTGGCACACACTGCCTCAAAGGCTGGTGGCGTCGTATCCCATCATGCGCGAAGTGCGCAAACACGCGGAACACCGCGCGCGGGCAAGGGCAGCCCTCCCTGCAAGCAGTAGCATCAGCCGGCCGCCACGGACTCCCGCGCGGCCTCCCGGACGTACATAACGGCGCGTGCATGCCCCTCTGCCGTATCGCAAGCCCCTCCTTGCCCTCTCATGTCGCCGCGCCCGCCCGCGCTGTTCGACGCGCGCCCGCAATCATCTAAGGTATATATCTATGTGCTAACTAACCCGCGAGGCCGTGCAAGACGACACCGCGCACCCAGCTCCCTCCCGACCAAGCACCGGGTCTCTTGTGATCGCGCTGCAACAGGAGCATGTGTGGCCGTTCGTGCACGGCTCCCGCCGGTGGTCTGCGTCGACAGCGGCACCCAATGTGCTGCACTTACACCGGCCACACGAGCTCGCGCAGGTGCGCGGCCTCGGGCACTCACTCGCGTGTTAAATGCTCACCCGCGGCCGCGCAGGTGCGCGGCCGCGGCGACTCAACTGAGTGTTAACCGCTCACCCGCGGCCGCGCAGGTGCGCGGCCGCGGCAACTCGTGTGTGTGTTACGTGCATACCCGCGGTCGCGCAGGTGCGCGGCCGCGGCGACTCAACTAAGTGTTAACCGCTCACCCGCGGCCGCGCACCTGCGCGGCCGCGGCAACTCATGTGTGTGTGTTACATACCCACCCGCGGCTGCGCAAGTGCGCGGCCGCGGCGACTCAACTGAGTGTTAATCGCTCACCCGCGGCCGCGCACCTGCGCGACCGCGGTGACTCATATGGGTGTTACGTGCATACCCGCAGTCGCGCAGGTGCGCGGCCTCGGCCACTCGTCTGCGTGTTACATGCCCACCCGAGGCCGCGCAGGTGCACGGCCGCGGCCACTTGCCTAACTGTTAAATGCCCACCCCATCTTGCACATGTGCATGGCCTTGGACCAGGTGTTTGTTTCCCATGCCCTTCCTCATTTCCACCTGCCCATACAGGCCGTCCCACAACATTTGTTTGGTAAGTCACTAGGGTGAAGCCGCATACCAAGCCCTAACCCGCACCATTTTACTTATCTGCATGCGTCGTTCATTGGTTTTTTGTAGGACCTTCCATAGTTATTATACAGTAATATAATTATCTATGTGTTCTGCCACCTTGCTGTCTACTATATTAAGCTGAGGCAGCAGACGATGCAGGGACTAATAACCCTGTAGGCTGCACTCCTCCTTAGGCAATATGGTACTTATGCATTTCTACCCTTTAGAGATATAGGGAATGGGCACTTAGTGCGCTGCACTCCTAGTGAGCAGCGCAGCTTGCAGGCAGGCATCTGAGACATCGCCATCACAAAGTGGCTGAACCATCAAAAAGTGGCTGCCCATCACGGTTTTGCCGCCCATCCATCAGCGCTTAACCTAGCCCCCCCGCGCTTAGCCTCTCCCTAACCCTCACCCACTCGACTTTTGCCCCTGTGTATGCGACGTACGTAGACTTGGCTCAATGCCGGAGAACTCGCTGTGGAGCGTACCCTTCTGGAAACCGATATTGTTGAGGAAAACGTCCGAGGTGCCGCGTGCGATGATACGGTAAATGGCGACAATCTTGGGTTGGGAGTAGCGCCACACACGCCCAATGAGTTGTTGATCTTCTTGAGCGGACCACAGATTGTCCTAGAGGGAGATCAGGACCTGCAACAAGACAACCCGGGAGCGTTAGAGTCACATACCACAATGATGACAATATTAGCGAAAGCCATATTGAGGCCACACATCCCTACGCCCGACAATAGCAGAACGTTGCACTCGGGATTGGTACGAAAGTCGAGGAGCGCCGCTGAACGTTGCGCGGTGTTCACTAACCCATTGATTTCCTGGTAGTGAATCCCGCGCTGCTCGAATGCCTAGATCGGCGTTAGTGAGAGTGCCAATGTCAACAACAGGATACTTACCGATTTGATGAGCCAGTTTAAGCTTGGAAACGCAAGATAGACGATAATCTTGTCGTTTGGAAGGGCGCCGTCGGGGTTATCGCGCTTGGGGTCCCATGGCCAGGACTCAGCGTCGACTTGCGAGTAAACGTGACTGTCGGTGTTGTATTCAAGCGGCGGGCGGCAACAATGGCCCAAGTGCCACTCGAGAACGGAGAGGACGGCGTCGATTTTCGTTGAAGGGTGGTCAGTGTACGGCTTGAGCTCATCTTCAGGTGTGAACGCATATCCGCTGAGCTTCGAGAACCCTGGATGCAGCAATGCCTGGCGAATGCTGAGGTAGAAACTCTGCATTGACGGGTAATTCGTCAATAGGAGAGCTTCCGGGGGGTACGCGTGCGCGCGCAGTACGCGCACGTACCGATACGGATAGTCATAAACACGGAGACAGAGCGGGTGACACGAGGGGACTGTGGCATGTCCCCCGGAGGTACGAGCGCGCGCACACAGTCACGGAGCGGGCGCGCGGGGTGCGGGGAGAGCGTAGTGCGGGGATACAATTGACGGCCCGCTGCCGTGTATGCCAGAGGTACGCGTGGTCATAAAGAGACAGGCCGGAAGCCGCCGAGTTCAGTGCACGCACCAACGCATGTGTCCAGGAAACACGCCCCGCGCTGTCTATGGACGCGACGGCATCCGCGAACGGCAGACCACACACGCGCCTGTACTTGTCACGGACGCGCGCGCGTGTCCCCAGGGGACCCGCCGCAACGTAGGCCTATCGGCTACGCAGCAGCGCCACGGACCCCAGGTGCAGCGCACCCTGGTGTGTCCCGGGGACACGACTCGTCGGCTCCGACGATCGAACCAGGGTATACGGAGAGAAATGGAGTGCACGCGGGGACGTGTCCCGGGGGGGCACGCCAAACGCCTTCGTTTGGCGTGCTCTCTCAAGACGCACGACCCTCCCACAATGTATTCCTAGAACATATTAGAGTGAAAAGACTTACCCCGACGCCTTTGCTGTCCACGGACACGCCTTCTTGCGCGAGCTGAGCAGCAAGTTCGCGCTGCACCTCCATTTCTTCTTCGGTTAGGTTGACCAGTAGCGACGACTCAACCCACGGGGCTAGTCCCGAGATCGGTTTCCCGCGATTGTCCTTCGAATAGATGGTGCGGCGCATCATATAACCCTTGTAAATGACGCGAATGGCGGCGATCCAGTCGTGGTTTGCTTGCTTGATCTTATCCTCTATGGCGTCCTTCGAGACCTGTCCGAGGGCGACGACGCGGGCCAGTCGAACGTCGCCCTTACCTTTCTGACGCTTCTCGCGCTCCTTGCGGCGGGCACGATCGAGTTCTCGCTTGAAGCGCGCCATCTCGCTATTGACGATGCCCGGCAGTTCCAACCACTTAGCAATGTTAACCAAGTCCTGGGGAGAGAGTAACCCTGTCAAAATGTGTCGTCGGCGGCGAATTCGAGCGACTTACCATAGGCCCGGTCATCACTGGCGTTGCGGTCAAAGCGATTGACATGCGCGAGCGGACCGTGAGCTCGACACATCCAGCGCGCTGCTTGTTAAGGTTGCGCGCGTAATGGGCCTCGTCGAGGACGAAAATCCCATAGTTGCGGTTGACGGAGAATAGGGTGTTGTCGACGAGGCCCTTTGCGCCACCAGCTGATGTACTCCTGATGTATCAGGAACCGTTTGGGACTCCGCGCCGCTTTACATCAGGAACAGGAAGCGTTCCTGATGTATCACGGGCGGCCGGGAGCGCCAGCGCTGCCCTCCGGGACCTGCCTAATATGGTAGGCAGGCCCGGGGGACAGTGCTGGCGCCCCCGGGAGCCTTTAATCTCTTATCTAACGTAGATAATAGCCATATCTAATCTCCCCGGTACTCTTTTTTTTTTTTTTTTTTTTTTTTTTTGGTGGAGCGCGTCTTGAGCCTGCTTCCCCAGTGAGCTCGTCAGAGCGTGTGGTGAGTTAGCGGGCGCGCTTGGTGACTTCTAGGGAGAAACAAGAAACCCCAGCAATCACTTCAGTAGTGAGAGTTTAGATGTGCATTAAGGTCGCGCTATCACCGTACCGCGAGGAAATGCCGTTTACGCACTGAGTGTGGGACTCCAAGGTCATCGGGAGCTTCATCTGAGGGCCCCAGGCGCCCTCATCCATTCCCTCTCTTAATACCCACTAAAACCCCGCTGTCCGTCACCCATCTCGGGGGTAGGTTCCTCTCCTCTTCCAGTAGGGGGGACCAGGTCCCTTCTACCAGCCGTATGTACCGTTTACGTTTTTTGCCTAGCAGTAGGGTTGCGACGCGCCGATCGAGGGTAAGCCGTCTGTTTATTTCCGCAAACCAGCGATTGTGTACCTCTCTTCTAGTGAATTCAGCGCCATCGTTTGCTATTACCCGCTCGCATCGGAGCTTCCATATCAGCCGGGCTGACTCGACTGCCAGTATTGCCCAGCGATTTTCCAGTGCAGACACGCGTCGGCCTCCATTCGCCTTCCTCCCAGTGCAGGCCGCGCCCATTATGGTCCCCCATGATGGGTCACGCGGTAGGCCTCCCGCCATTGTCCAGGCCTCACGCAGCAGTTTCCATATGATTTCGCGTCCTTTCGCTGTACAGGTGAACAATATGTGTTCCATGGTTTCGGTTTGACCGCATATCTTACAGACTGCTCGTTCTTTCAGCTCGTCAGACATCGAGGGGCGCAGCCAGTGGGTCCCGACCATGTATGCGTCATGCAAGGTCATCCACATCCATTGCCTCGCTTCCCGGGTGATCGCGCTACTGGCAAGCGACTTCCAGAGTGTTTCCGGGGCAATGTGGACATCAAGTTTGTCTTTCAGATCCCGTATCACTTGATCCACCCTTTCCTTGGTGCGTCGCCTCGGTTCTATCTCCACAGATTTCCGTGCTCGTATCGCTCTATAAGCTAATTTTTGCGTTATTTTACTCAGTTTCGCCCCAGTAACCCGGAGTTGCCGAGGTACGGTAACATCCACAGGGTCTGGGGCGGGTTTGCGAGCTCCGCGGCCGGCTAGGACATCCGCTCGCTCATTTCCTGGGTGGCTGTTGTGGCCCTTGACCCATTGGAACGCAGAGTGCGCTTTCCGTTCGAGAATCGCAGCCCTGATTGCTCTGGTAAGGTCGGGGTTCTTGTGGTGTATAAATCCTTCGTCCTCATTCTTATGGAACCGCTTTGTTACAGCTTCCAGCGTCGTTTTCGAATCCGTGATATGGAGGAGCGGCTTCGCGGGGTCTGCCACGCGTGTTGCTATGAGAGTCGCCACCGCCTCTCCTGTTTGGTTTGACTGCTCCATAGTGGGGGGAAGGCGGATGCTTTTATTCTGTGGGTGGTTTTCGGCAAAGAATACCCCTGCCCCTGCCTTAGCTGACGCTGTGCCATTTTGCAGACATGATCCATCGGTGGCCACCTCGGTTATGCCTGCGGCGTTACCTGTTGCCAGGTTAGGGAGTTCATTACATACTTCTTCCTGTCCTGTGAAGATTCTCAGTGCATCGGCGAGCGTCCCCGTTGTGGTTATGCGCCGATCACATATTTCGATGTTTTCGTGCGCCGAGAATAGCCGGTGTGCTTCTTGGTGGGACTCTTCTTCATAATCTTCCGGGCGCTCGCCTCTTGGATCCCACTTTGGCGGGAGCGTGTTTAAGAATGCGATTGCTCGTGCATAGCACTCTGCCGGGGCTGCGCACCCGAGTTCCAGTCGTAGGTAGGTGCAGCGGTCACATTGGCATGCTCTTGAGAGCTCATTGTGCCCCGGTTCCGACGCGCCCATAACGAACTTTTCAAAGTCACCGACTGTGACCAGTAAGTGGGTGTTCTTGAGGCACGCCGTCGCTGCCGATCGTCCTCCAAGTGTTCTGATTTTTGCTCTATCGGCCTGTGCATGGTCCCACATTGGCATCGCCCTGATGATGGATCTCTCAGGGGCGAGTGCTTCTAATCTCAATCCATACTTCTTTGCTATTGCTGACATGTGTTTCAGGTCGTCTGGGAGGTGCGTCTTCGTTGGTTTCCAGTTTTGGAGAAATGGGTTGATGCGCAAGTAATCTTCTGATGGCACACAGTTCCTCGCTACGCACTTGGCGAATAAGTCGTCTACTATGAACGTCCACAGGGGGCGATCTGGCCCCATCTGCAGGTATGTTTTTAACCACATTACATCGATCGCTTCGTTGCGCGATGCTAGGTCCAGCATCCCCAGCCCGCCCTGTTCTATCGGGAGGAGGAGGCAATCGAACTGTACTGGTGGTGAGTGCCTGTCGTTCCAGACATATTCGCGGATGAGTTTATTCAGTCTTATCATTACTGATTTCGGCATTCTCTGCACGTCTGTTAGGAATTGGGACATCCCTCCAACCATCATTTGCACTATGTGCCTCTTACCGTTCAGGGTCGCAGTCGCGTTCTTCTAGTGATTGATTACAGTAAGGATTTTCTCGATTTTTGGTGCCCATATCTCGGACTCATTTACTCCATTTCCTAGCCATGCACCCAGTATTCGTACTGGTTCACCATCGGCTGCCAAGTGCACGTTTTCTGGGTAATTTCCCCACCGGCCCGTTGTTCGGTAAGTGTTTTCGACATTTGTGCGATACTCCGGGGTTCCAACCGGGATAATTTCGGTTTTCTTTAAGTTAAAGCGTGCCTTCGCAGCTGTACACCAGGTGTCAAGGACATATTGTAGCTCAGCAAAGTCATCTGTTGCCGCCAGATAGACGGTCATGTCGTCAGCGAACAAGGTTGCCTTTAGCGCTTCGCCACAACGGGGTACGCTTAGGCCTTGAATATTTGAGTTCCGTATCATCGCAGATAGTGGTTCGATCGCCAAATCGAACAGGAGACACGAGAGCGGGTCCCCTTGTCGGACTCCCCGCTTAACAGCATAGGGGGTGCTCGCTACTCCGTTTATCATTACTGACGTCATTGCTCTGTCGTAGAGTGATTTCACAGTGTTTATGAATGACTGGGGGATCCCAAATCGTCCCAGGACCCGCCACAGGTAGTCATGCGCCACTTTATCGTAAGCTTTTTCTTGGTCGAGTGCGACAATTGTTCCATTGACATCATTTGCTTCTGCCCAGTGTATCATCAGCTTAGCAAGCTGAGTGTGGTTATGAAGACGCCGCCCCGGGACGAACCCAGCTTGGGCAGGGTGTATTAGGTCAGGGGCTACGGCCGCTAGTCGAATGGAGAGGATTTTACTCAGCAGCTTGTAATCCGTGTTCAGGAGCGTAATTGGTCTGTAGTTCGCGATTTTTGTGCGCTCACCCTTTTCCTTATAGATCGGGGCCATCCATCCATCTGCAAACGGGATGCCAGGTGCCACTCCGTGGATTTGAACGTCTCGGTAAGCACATGTGAGTATTTTTATTACATCAAAGGCTGGTCGACCTTCGTGCCTCTTATCTTCAGTATACCTCGCATGCATGGTCTTCCAGACCTCATATTGTATGCCGTCTAGTCCAGCAGCGGTTGCGGACTTGGAGAATCGGAGAGCAAGCTCACAATCCTCGTACGTTATTGAGGCTCCCAGCTCTGCCATTTGGTCGTCATTTAACAGGCGGTCAATACTCGCCAGTGCCTCCTGGATGCATTCTTCTCGTTGTTGCGGGAACGGTAGGCCCTCCTCATCCCATTGTAAGTTTTCATGGTGCTCTCGCGCCATCTCCGCCATTTTAAGTGCGTCAGACTCATAGAGCCTCGGACGCTCTGCGGCCCCCGATTCGTTCTCCCGTTGGAACGCGTGAATCAGCTCGCGTGGTGCGGACGGCTTATTTAAAGTCATCCAATACCTTGTTGGGCGTTCGCCATCAAGCCTGTGCCGTGCCCTCCCGTTCTGCTGCCGGAGGTGAATCTGTCTGACTTTTAGGTCAACAATCTGCTTATTTAGGGCAACCATGTTTGCAGCTCGCGTTTCTTCGGACTCTGTTATTTCGCGTTCCCGCGCGAGCCGCGCCTTCTCTTGCTCCAGCTGGCGGATTTCGGCAAGGAGCTTAGGTACCGTTTCCTTCTCTCGCGCGCGTGCGCTGCTCATCCACTCCTTCTTTAGGTTGTACAGGACTGTCTGCGGGTTATGGGCGTCCGTCCGCTCCGTCCCGTTACACAGTCCTTCAAGTTGAGCTATCGCCCTCAAGCCTGCGTCCTTCATGTTTTTTGTTAATTTTTTGTCTCTCAGGAGGTGCAATGGAAACACCGGGCGTCCCGGCCCTACCCGCGGGGCGTCGGTCATCGTTACCTGCACTGTTACGAGGTTGTGGTCCGTGCGGACACCCGGCGCGATAATATCCCATTCACGCGCTCGTGCGAATACATCTGGGGTGACATATATTCTATCCAGCCGGGAGCACGTTGCTTCATTTCCCGAGCCACGGTGGAACGTATAACTACGTGTCGCAGGATGGGTCATTCGCCAACCGTCTGCTATCATAAGGCCTAACGCTGATTTGAGGTCATCTAGATCTCCTAGCGACGCATCTGGGTCTGCGACTGGAAGGCGGTCGATCACATCCTCTGTGTTGTTGAAGTCTCCAGCAATCAGGTGCGGTTTTTGCACCGTCGGATGTGTTTCGTAATATTCACGGACTTTCTTGAAAAAATCTCGCCTCTCGTCAACACCGTCTGACGTCGGCGCGTATATGCAGAGCACCCGAAATGGGTCGTTTCCATGCGCGCATAGGGACACTTGCAGAGCCCGCCCAGGCACAATTACGGTTGGGACAGCCCCATTCGCGTTCACTTGGGACTTATTTAGAACAATCGCTACGCCTTCTTTGCGCGTCGGCGCATCTGGGTGTGCAGAGTATAGGATTTTAATACGTCCTTTAAACATGCGTTTTATGTCATCTTTGCGCTGTTCAGTCAGATGCGTCTCCTGTAGTAACAGTATGCCAAGGCCAGTTTTCTTAATCATTTGGTACATCGTTTTCCATTTATTATCTGGATTTTCAGGCCTAAGCGACCCGAAGCCGTTCTCCCCGGTACTTTCCCGCGCGCCTGTGCCTCCCTCGCAGCCACATCCCGATTAGGCAGGTCTGCCTCAGCCAGCCACCCCTGCCTGCTTCCTCCCCCTCTCCCTCGCTCAGTTCGTGGCCGATTCGCTTCAAAGATAGCGCGTTTTACTCTGGTGTACATACGCTACAATCGCGCGCAAACGGAACGGAAATCCGGTAAGTACTAACCGCGCTACACTACATACAGTAACAGGGTAAGAAAGGCGACAAAGAACGGGCGATATCTCGTCCGTTCCTTGTCGCCTCGGCGCGCAAAGTACTTTCCCATGACGGGGGAGTCCAGCGCGTTCGAACGAGCCGTCATGCGCGCGAATCGGCCGACGGACGGTGGAGCTGCGCTCCGCCCACCTTGGGGGGAGTGCAGCTCCAGCTCTTGTGCTCATATTTCGTTCGATTTTGCTCGCATCTGTGTCCTTCAGTTACTAATACACTATATGCTACAGGAAAGACGTTTTACAATCAACACAGGGGCCAGAAACCCGTCGAGGAGGGTGGGTAGTAGTGAGACTACTACCCACCTTCCTCGACGCATAGCTCTGCCAGTTCTGCGCGTATCGCCGCGCAGAGGGCACCGTCAGATCGCGGCGCAACACGGCGTTCCAACGGTGCCCTTTTCGCGGCGATCCGACGGCAGAAACCCTCGCAATAGGCTATCCTGTGTTTTATACATTGTAACCACATGTTTTAGCAACAGATTCATGTAAAAAGCTTCAAATCACATTTCGTTTTCTTCCAAATACGAGTCTAGCCCATCGCTATGCGTGCACCAAAGTATGAGACAATTGGTGACCGTTCAGGTGAGTGATCTGTTTATCTGTGTCCAAGATGTACCCCTTTGCTGCGCACGATCCGCCCTGCCGATTGTTATAAAAGCTGGCACGATTAATACGCCGTGTGAATGCTACCTGTATACAAAATTGCAAGAGAAACGGATGGCAACGGACGGAGATATTCCGTTATCAGTGCACAGATGCAGGTAGCCGCCCACCGTCTTAAGACGGTCTCGGGCAGCTTCTGCAAGTTTGTAAGTACTGTACATTACTATACATCACTGTAGGACACTTTGTAGCACATTGACATGAGTTCTTCGCCAATTTACCTGTTTCTGGGCTTGTTTGAAAGCTGTATACGTTAGCTATCGATTTATACACTCCACAGATGTATTGGAGGTCTACCTAGCTTTGTAGGGACGGAATGAGTGTGCAAAACTCGCTGTTTTGCTCAGTTTTGCTCAGTCTACTATTTATGCAGCACATAGGAGTACAAATCATTATTGAAAAGGTATATACACTACATAAGATGTTACTAGACATGTACATAGCATTCCAGAGTCCCTGTGGAGAGATAGAAGGGGTGGTGAGCAGCTGGAGGGGGAGGAGGAGCACATGTAGATAGCGACGCGCTACATGGTCGTATCGTTGCGCAAAGGGTACCGAAAGAAAGCTGCATTCAGCCGCTTTCTGGCGGTGCCTTTATCGCGGCGATACGATCAGGAACGGTAGCGCTGTGCGTCGAGGAAGGTGGGTAGTAGTCTCACTACTACCCACCCTCCTCGACGTGTCTTTGGGCTGTGGTTCGTTCAGATAACGTTCTACCTGTGGAGTAGAGTGTATTAGTGAATGAGTAAAGCAAGTACGAGCCAAAACGAATGAAATACAAGCACAGGAGGAGGAGCTGCACTCCCCCCGGGGTGGGCGGAGCGCAGCTCCACCGTCCGTCGGCCGATTCGCGCGCATGACGGCTCGTTCGAACGCGCTGGACTCCCCCGTCATGGGAAAGTACTTTGCGCGCCGAGGCGACAAAGAACGGACGAGATATCGCCCGTTCTTTGTCGCCTCTTTTACCCTTTTACTGTATGCACTGTAGCACGATCGGTACTTACCGGATTCCCGCTCCGTCTGCGCGCGATTGTAGCCTGGGCTCTCCCGAGTAAGACGCGCTAAATTTGAAGCGAATCGGAGCAGAAGCGAGCGAGGTAGAGGCGGAACAAGCAGGGAGGGGAGGGTGGCTAAGGCAGGCTTGCCTAATTGGGAAGTGGCTGAGAGGGAGGCAGAGGCGCGCGGGGGAAAGCAGGCAGATGTGATAAGGACGCAATCTACAATAGATAACAGATTAGAGACTCCCGGGGGCGCCAGCGCTGTCCCCCGGGCCTGCCTACCATATTAGGCAGGTCCCGGAGGGCAGCGCTGGCGCTCCCGGCCGCCCGTGATACATTAGGAACGCTTCCTGTTCCTGATGTAAAGCGGCGCGGAGTCCTAAACGGTTCCTGATACATCAGAACTACAACAGGGGCTGCTTTGCGCACGCTTTGCTCGGCTTGGGACGGACGCCTTTGGTTGGCTTCTGAAAATACATGACAACATCGGCCTTGACCGCCTGTATACAGAGTTAGAGACAACCGCAACAGGTACTTGCATGTGGGACTTACACTGCTCGACGCGAGGATAATCACGGGATTCGAGACTTCACTATAGAGTTTCCAGAAGGCCTGACGGGCCTCTACAGTACAGTTGCCGGCGTAGGGTAGGACACTGAAGGACCCGCGCTTGAGGTAGCGGTGGAGTTCCATCATCCATTGGTGCATTAGCCCGGGGGGAGCGACGAGGACGTGGGTGTCCGCCGTGAGCTGGCTCTTCCCCCACGTATGGCCGACTGGAAAAGCGATCAGCAAAGCTGGTGCGATGTATAGAAAATGAACTTACCGAATCGATCGGTATGCTTGCCGTACTGCGCGAAGTGCAGCCGTTGATATTCATACATGGCGATTGCGCCCACCGCCTGCATAGTCTTCCCAACACCGACTTCATCCATGATCAGGAGGTTCTTCTTATCGAACAGGTTGTCGATGATCTTGGTGATTCCTACCATTTGATGCCACATCGGTTTGAGTGGCACCGCGGCGTCGGAGCGTAACACCGCCTGGCCTTCCTCTGACCAGGCGTCCAGCTCGCCGATGGGATCCTGCAATAGATTGAAAAAAGGGAGGTCCGAGTTGGGAAGTCCGAGCGCGCGCGCGAGTTCGGCGTACGAGAGCTTGGAATACTCCTCGACACCTTCGGTCCACTTCCCGATGTCGCAAGCGATGCGCCATACAGGCTGCTCCTCGTCGTGCTCGTGCGCTTTGATGAGATCCATCACTACTCCGAGGACCTGGGCGCACTCTGCCTTCGTCGCGAGCGTAGCCAGTGCAGCCGACAACGCGGCAGGCAGCTCTGACCAACTTATGTCAGAGAGGCTAAGAACATCAAGCTCGACTTACTTTTGGACGCGGTTGTAGGCACTCCCTGTAGCTGATCCCTGACGCCCTCCAGAGTCTCCTGGGCCTCTGCATGTTCGTCCCCGAGGTGATCGGTCTTCCACTTTCCGAGACGGTTCAACCACAGTTCGAGCGCGCGAAGATAGCGCAAACCCGCGGCCGCGGTAGGCACCGGCAGTTTTTCAAATGCTGCGAGGGCCGCGTTAATTGAGGCCAGACTACCTATAATCATGAAAAAGGATGAGTCTGCTCACCACTGCGTTCGCGCTCCATGTTCTCTTGAGCGCGCTTCAGGCCGGCGCGCTCGCGGGCTAGCTTGTTCCGCATCCGCTTCCAATAACCGGCGCAGAGTGTGCGCACGAATCGCGTCGCCGGTTCCTTGATCATGAGGCTGTTTTGATAAGCGTCATCACCGAAAAACCGCACCGCGATTTCGCGGTACAGCGCAACGACCGGGGATAGATCCAGAGGATACAGCTTTGAGCGTGGTCAGCGTGATACATAAAACAGGGTGTGAAATTCGCGTACTTTGGCCATGCCATGCTCCGCCATCGTGAAGACGTCGATGTCATTCGCCTTGAGTATACCGTCGAGCACCTCGTTGATCCCCCAGTTCGGCCACTGCTCCGCGAGGTAAGCAATCATGGCATCCCGCCCAGCCGTGTTGTTATGGGCACCACGACGTTGACAGTATGCAGCGCGATCCTTCGCGCTTGAGAGAGCATAGTAGCCCTGGGCGAATGCCTTGATCTTCTCCACTTTGTCCTGGGGTAACCCGGTGTTCGCGGACGTCGCAGAGAGGGCCCACGGCGGAGTGGTATCGGCGACGCTTTCGCGCCACTCGTCCCAACAGAACGGTGCCGGAATCTCCGTGTCTGTAGCAGCGGCCATGTGCAAGAAAGCTTCGAAGTACTGGTCGGTAGGCATCCTGTTTGTGAGCACGAGGACAACAGAGAGAGTACGAAAGAGCTCACACTCTAAACTCTCTCGAGTCCCACTTTTATACTCCATTGAGTCCCATGCATCGAATCGCGATGCGATATTCTGTGCGAAAATGTGCGATCGTTAGCAACATATTTTTTGGTGGAACACCTCAGCCCGCCGCGATCGCCCGCGCCATCACACGTCGATCGTGCTGCACTGACGCCACAAGATAGGAGCCCGGATTACCGGAAAGACATACGTTTGGGCATGATGCTTAACGCAGCAGACGCGGCTCGGTAATTCAGTGTACGCGGCTTGTTAAAGTACTCAGGAGGCGCAAATACTGAACGACACCAACTTCTAAATTGGGCGAGTTGATTACAGCTGTTCTCTAATCGATAGGCTCCTGGGAAAAATAATTGCGGACAGCGGTTTCGGGCAGCGACGGCGGGGAGGATGCGGGTGTGCATGCCGAGGGCGCGTAGCTCTTCGCGCTGCCCGCTACCTGTCAAACCGACTGTTACCGCATCACGCGAAGCGTCGCCGCCCCGTCTGGGCTTGAACGCCTCTGTGTGTGTTTTTTCACGGGGGCCTATCGATCTGAGAACAGCTGTAATTAGGCCGGGCGGCTCGCGCGAGTGAACCCACGTGGCTGTGCGAAACCTTGAAACCTTAAGTCCTACCGACGCGTCCCCGTAACTATTATCCTCCCCTTGCACCCTCCAACCCGTCTCCTCCGTCGTCAATAGATCTACCCTACCTGGGCGCTCAGCAGCAACCAGTACGTCCCCTGGGAGACTCCGAGCGGGTATACGGTCAGACGGTGGTCGTAAGGTTAGCCCGGCAAGTCCTACAGATACGCAAGAGTACTTACCGCAATGTCGGGTTCCAGCCCCTGTTGTAGTTCTGATGTATCAGGAACCGTTTAGGACTCCGCGCCGCTTTACATCAGGAACAGGAAGTGTTCCTGATGTATCATGGGCGGCCGGGAGCGCCAGCGCTGCCCTCCGGGACCTGCCTAATATGGTAGGCAGGCCCGGGGGACAGCGCTGGCGCCCCCGGGGGCCTCTAATCTCTTATCTCTCAATAGATTATGTCTTATCTCATCTCCCTGGGGCTTTCCCGCACGCGCCTGTGCCTCCCTCGCAGCCACATCCCGATTAGGCAGGTGCACTCTTGTCCTCCCTCCCCTGCCTACCTGCTTCGCCCCTCCCTCGCTCAATTCTGGCCCGATTCGCTTCAAAAATGGCGCATATTTCTCGGATGTAATCACGCTACAATCGCGCGCAAACAGAATGGGAATTGGGTAAGTACTGACTTTGCTACAGTAGATACAGTGAAAGTGCAGAAGAGGCGACAAAGAACGGGCGATATCTCGTCCGTTCCTTGTCGCCTCGGCGCGCAAAGTACTTTCCCATTACGAGGGAATATAGTGCATTCGAACGTGCCGTCATGCGCGCGAATCGGCCGACGGACGGTGGAGCTGCGCTCCGCCCACCCCGGGGGGAGTGCAGCTCCACTTCCTGTGCTCATTTCTTGTTCCTCTTTGCTCGTATTTATTCATTTTTGCTACTAATACATTGTAGAACACAGGCAGTACGTTTTACGAACACAATACGGCCCAGAATCACGTCGAGGAGGGTGGGTAGTAGTGAGATACTACCCACCTTCCTCGACACATAACACTACCGTTTCGGCGCGTATCGCCGCGCAAAAGGCAACGCCAGAAAGCTGCATTCAGCCGCTTTCTGTCGTTGCCTTTTGCGCGGCGATACGACCACGTAGCGTTTCGCTATCCCTCTCTGCTCCTCCTCCCCCCTCCCCAGCTGCTCAGCCCCCTTCCATCTCTTCACAGGTACTCTATAACACTGCATACATGTTACTTGATACCCAATGTACCATAGCTACCTCATATATAACAATGTAGATCCATCTGTCTTCAACAAACACAGGAAGTCATTAAAAACTCGAAAACTGCGACTGCTGCATATCAAATTAGCTGATACATAGCTACTGAAGGCACAAATATATCCATAAAGTGGATGGATAGATAGCACCTGTATACAGCTTTCAGACGAGCCCAAGAACATGTAAATTGGTGGAGAACTCGGATTACTGTCCTACAAAGTGTTTTACAGGGTCTGTATGTACTGTGCTGTACATACAGACTTGCTGAAGCCGCCCGAGACCGTCTTAAGACGGTGGGCGGCTACCTGCATGTCTACAGTAATAACGCGATATCTACGTCAGTTCTCGTCCGTTTCCTCTGTAATTTCGTGTGCTGATAGCGAGTTTATACCCCATCAATCGTGCGAGTTTCTATTGCAATCGGTTCGGCCGATCGCATGGGGCAAGGATGGACATTGTTAGAGCAGATAGGTAGATTATACATTCAAACGGCGTGCGATTGCCCTGTACGTTACTCTTCACATACAACAAGCCTATATTCATACATGGAAAAAGTCAGAACGAGATTATATGGAGTATGTGTGCAGCTATGGTCGAAATGGTTTGCTACACTGAAAGAGGCACCAATTATCGTACAGGGAGGGTTCCTGCGGTCGGATCGTGGTGCGAAAGGCGCGGACAGAACGCTGAAAGACACCGCGTTCTGTCGGTGCCTTCCGCGCGGCGATACACGCAGAGATGGTGGAGATATGCGCCATGGAAGGTAGGTAGTAGGGGGACTACTACCTACCCTCCTTGACACATTCTGTGGCTGTCGTTTGTTTGTAGAACGTATTTCCTGTGGCTTACAGTGTATTAGTAACTAAACAAAACAAGTCCGAGCAAAAACGAACGAAATATCAGCGCAGGAAGTGGAGCTGCACTCCCCCCGGGGTGGGCGGAGCGCAGCTCCACCGTCCGTCGGCCGTTCCGCGCGCATGCGGGCTCGTTCGAACGGGACTGATGCCCTCTTGATGGGGAAGCAATTCGCGCACTGGGGCGACAAGGAACGGACGAGATATAGTCCGTTCTTTGTCGCCTCTTTTACCCTGTTACTGTATCCACTGTAGCACGGTCAGTACTTACCGTATTCCCGTTCCGTTTGCGCGCGATTGTAGCGTAGGCTCACCCGAGTAAAGTGCGCTAATTTTGAAGCGAATCGGCCGCGAAACGAGCGAGGGAGAGGTGGAGGAAGCAGCAGGGGGGTGTGGCTGAGGGCAGACTTGCCTAATTGGGATGTGGCTAAGAGGGAGACAGAGGCGCGCGCGGGAAAGCAGGCAGATGTGATAAGGACACAATCTACAATAGATAAGAGATAAGAGGCCCCCGGGGGTGCCAGCACTGTCCCCCGGGCCTGCCTACCATATTAGGCAGGTCCCGGAGGGCAGCGCTGGCGCTCCCGGCCGCCCGTGATACATCAGGAACGCTTCCTGTTCCTGATGTAAAGCGGCGCGGAGTCCCAAACGGTTCCTGATACATCAGGAGTACATCAGCTGGTGCGGGTTCAGGTACCAAATCTCCCACTACCGGTTCGACCGATGCACGCGCACGTCATCGCAACATTCAACTCTCTGCAGCACGTGCACGTCGTTTGACGGAATCCTCCAACATAGGCGACCAACATCGAGAGCAACGCAAGACCCCCGGAGGTACGCGCGCCCCCTCGCATTCCTCGACGCGCCATCCCGGAAGTACGCGCGCCCTCATCCGTGCGCCCTCGCACACACAACTCCGAGCGTCACGGCTCCGCGCTCGCGCAAACGCGGGACCCCCGGAGGCACGGGCGCATCCGTGCACTCGCCCATACGCAAGATCACCACTACGCTCACAGAGCGTCAAGGAGCGTTACACGCGCACGCGCGAGACTCCCGGAGGTACGCCCTCACCATTGCATCCTTCGACACGCTATCGCAGCGCGCTGAGCTGCCACCGTACAGAGTTCCGCGCACCAAATTGGACGCGCCCTCCCAGTCGGCTCGAGTACGCGAGTCTCCCGGAGGCTCCCGCGCATCCGTGCACTCACCCATACGCAAGATCCCCTCTACGCTCACAGAACGTCAAGGACCGTTACACGCGCACACGCGAGACTCCCGGAGGTACGCCGGCTCATCGCATTATTCTATGCGGCATCGCAGCGCGCTGAACTAACATGTAGCTTAATAGCAATACTCATATGGGCAACATTGATTATAACTAGCATATAACAGTGCAAATAGTTCATATTAAATGTGTATAAGTGTATATACTGCTTCAACAGAGCTATAGTAACCCAGCTATGGCATTGTAACGACCTGTAATTACTTGAAGCAGATATAGAAATACTATTCAATATGGTGCTGGATTATTAGGGTGATATGCGACTGCCAGGAGAATTGGCAATTGCATATTATAATTTCACTGGTGATCCTCAATTATTGCACAGCCTCTGAACTGGCTATATATATAGTCTCAGGCCTTTGGGCTCAGATAGCCCCCTTCCAACCCCCCCTTTCTAAGCTATGCCTACCCTCGCACCAGTCCCTCGCACTGCGATAGAATGGAGTGATGCATTCCGTGCAGGTGAAGTTGTACAGGGCCTATTGTGTACGTATTCATCCCGCCTGCGTTCTGGTGTATTTTCTAAGTTGAATTATTAGGCTGTCGCCCAGAACCTGGTGAAAGCTTTTACATCAAATGTCGCGATTAGTATGGCTCTGCCTGTCATTTGTGCACAAACACTAATGGCTTGCTTGCAGTGTCTCCATTTACCCTGATGGGTCTGGACGTGATGATGCAATCAAGTTCGACCGCAAGATGTATGCGCGCATTGCTGGGTTGTGCAAGCATCCTGAACTGGGTTCGGTAAGTATATATACAATATCTAATATGCTATCTCTCACATTACACTTCACATAGCTTGTCAAGCTCCACTGGTACTTCTCCTATGGGGAGCTTACCCCTGACGAGATGGCCAACCAAGTCGGGCGGGACTTTATTGTGTCCCAGGGGGAGAACGAGCTCGTATCGCTGTCCCACGACACATACACATTCATCGAACGCATCCATTCGCTCGAGCGGGTCATCAATATGACCCCCACTGCCATCTCCTTCCCAGTGATCAATGCAGTCACCCTTTTCGCCAGGGGTGACAAGACTCTCATACGCAGCTTCAACATGAACAACCCCACCCTTGAGCGCTATGAGCTGCCACTTGTGAGTTCTTTCCCCCCGTATTTGCTCAAATCTATTTCTAACACATATTAACTTTAGAGCTGTGTGTTCAGCATGTGCACCGAAACCTGCGATGGCCAGTATAGCCTACCGGCCTTGGGAGCTGAGGGCGACATACTTCGGTGGTGCTTTCGGTGCAACAAGTGGCTCCATACCACCTGCTGCGAGCGCTCCAATGCTGTCGAGGTCTCCCTCCCCCTCCCTCGCGATACCCGTCCTCTGCAGCCCCAAACAGTCGAGGAGGCCGTTCAAATGCGATGCGGAAACCGTGTCCAATATGGGCCATTCGACTGGTTGCTTTGGCAGCAGCTCAGCACACTTCCCATCCAGCGTGGGATGCCAGGCCTCAACTACGTGCTCTCATTCGAGCTCATTATCAGCAAGATCCGCGAAGAAGATGCTGAGAACGGCTGCCCCAATGACGTTCAAGAGTATCTTTTGGAGAATATTGGTGTGGCAAAGGATATTGGGCTGATGCCCCAGGAGGCATTGGCATTGTTGCAGGGTTGGAAGCCAGAGGACATTTATGAATGCCCTATCTGTGGTAATGATATCTAGTATTTTTACTGAGTTTGAATACAATTTACAAGAGTATTTGATTGACTAAGATCATAAGATTATATGCCTGTGAACAGCTTTATACCTGTCTTATGTCACCTGTAACGTCTACCAAACTTATAGTAACCCAATGCAGTTATACACACAGAGAGTGTCACCGGGAGGCACCTCTGTGCATGGCATACATAGGCAATAACATTTGCCATGCCACGGGGAGCTTCTGGGTGACTCTCTTTACACACACACACCTGTTTTGTTAACGTAATGCAGGTATACACACAAAGAGTGTCACCGGGAGGCACCTCTGTTGCATGGCATGCATAGGCAATAACATTTGCCATGCCATGGGGAGCTTCCAGGAGACACCCCCTCTTATAATATATGTTCACAATGCATTGCCATATGGTACGCAAATATTATCTGTGATACGTGAAGTGGTGTCGCACTATACGGTACTTGTAGCAAAATATATTTTATGACCGACGTCCCAATAAGGCAAGTGCTAACCCTGAAAGTGCGCACCGTAGGGTTAGGTTTGGCCCATAATCTGACCCCTGTGACCCCTGGCATGTCCTCATAACCCTAAGTTCGCTCGCTTAATCCATCGGTCTGAGGATGGAACGCAGTAGACATGAGCAGTTTTGCTCCCATTAGTCTATGAAGTTCTCGCCAAAACTTGGACGTGAATTTACTGTCTCGGTCCGAGACAATAGATTCCGGCAGCCCATGCAGCCGCACAACTTCTTGGAGATATATTAACGCCAATTCGGCGGCAGTATCCGTTGTTCGGATGGGTATCAAGTGGACCATCGACGTCAGTCGATCCACTACTACCCATATATAATCGCAACCAAACGCGACCGGGAATGGCCCAACGAAATCCATAGAAATAGACTCCCAAGGCCGCCTGGGCACCGGCAGATGGTGTAATAGCCCGGCAGGCCGTTGAGTCGATGCTTTAGCCATGTGACAAATACCACAGGTGGTACAGAACTTATCCACATCTCGCCTCAAAGTAGGCCACCAGAACCATCTGCGGATGTATTCCGCGGTCCGTTGCGGTCCTAAATGGCCCAATGCTGTATGAGCTCGGTCTAAAATAAGTTCAGGAATCATCCTGCGACCGAATAACACTCGGGGAAGGCATAACACTTCTTCATAATCACAATTTTTCGTGTATATTAGCCCATCGGGCTGTCGGAAGTTACGGTGGTGGTCCGGATTCTCCACTATCTTCCGAAACGTGACATCGTGGCTATAACCCCGCCGAATGGCTTCCATCAGCCCATCCTCCATCTCCACATACGGGCGTAATGATGGCCCATTAGCCAGTGATTCCGATAGTGTTGGATTGGCCTCCTCATCCTGCGTTTCTCGCACCACTGGCCTGGGCTGATGCGAGGCGTACTCAGCCGCTTCTTCTTGCTGAGCTTCTACGGGCTCTCTCAGTTTACGGGCTGCTTCTGCCTCCGCTATCATGGCCATTTTCTTGGCAGTATGACGAATTATACGGCCGGCACCTAGTTCAAGTACTCGGGACTGGGGCAAATCATCCCTATCAGGGTCTAGCCTGGCGTCGGCATTAACATATTCGTATTCCTCGAACAAGTCATGAGATCCATCGGCCTCATGATACCTCGACAAACAGTCCGCGACCTTGTTCAGGTGACCCGGTATGTACGATATCGTATAGTCGAATCGAGATAGGTACTCATACCAACGAATCTGCCTATTATTAGGCTGGGGAACACCCTTGAGAAATTCCAAGGCTCGATGGTCGGTCACTATACGGATTTTCCGTCCCAGTAGCTTGTCTTCCCACTTGAGTAGTCCTTCTAGGATGGCGAGAGCTTCTTGCTCGTAGGTTCTATAGGCTCTTTGTGCACTCGTCAATTTCTTTGACATGAACCCTGCAGGCCTGCAAGTCTGCCAATCCTGGCCTTGACCATACAACACTCCTACTCCATACAGCGAGGCATCACAAATCAGCCATATTGGCTCTGGCTTATTAGGATCAATAGGCCGTAGAATGGGCACTTTACATGCTAGGGCTTTGATCGATTCAAAGCATTTATCATGTAAGGCCCGCCATATGAACGGCCGGTCATTATGTACCATGTCCGCTAACGGGGCAGTGTATGAAGTAACGTCAGGCATGAAATGCGCCAAGTAGTTGACTAGTCCTAAGAATCGTTGGACGTCGTGATATGTACGAGGCGTCCGCCAATGGCGGATACGGCTCATTTTGTCGGTATCTGCATGTAGCCCTCGGTCATCAATCCGATGGCCGAGACAGTCTAAGCTCTTCGAAAACAAATCGCACTTTTTGCGACTTAAGTATAGCTTCGCTTTACGGAGCGCATCAAACACGAGCTTCAAGTGCTCTTCATGTTCTGCCTTGGTATTGGAAAAGACGAAAATATCGTCTAGATACACATGTACGAATCGGCCTATAAACTCACGAAATATCGTGGTCATTAGTCTCTGGAAGGTGGAGGGCGCATTCGTATCGCCTTGTTGCATGACTTCGCTCACAAACGTCCCAAAGGGCGTCGCGAACGCAGTTTTCCAGATATCCGACGCAATAATGCGAACTTGTTCATACGCATCGGATAAATCGATCTTCGAGCAATATTTGGCTCGGGCTACGTCCATCCTGATTTGGTCCTGATCCGGGAACGGAGTCAAATCATGAACGGTATTGTCGTTACGCTGTCTTGCGTCAATGACAGTCCTTAGCTTGCCATCTTTCTTGGCTACACATAATAACGGCGCCGCTTGCGGCACGGTAGCTGGCTTCCACCAACCTGCCTTCACATATCTGTTAATCTTGGCCAATAGCTCAGTCTTTATAGACTCTGCACATCTTGGCAGGTGATACTTGTATGTCTTATGTTCATCGATGAGTGGTATCTTATGATCTACCTCCCGGAATGGGGGCAGCTCCTCCGGCGGCGGCCGCATTATATCCTCCGTGGCCTTATACCACTTCTCCCGGAGCTTCTCTAGCTCGGCTTCTTCGTCATCCTCCACCGTAGCCATATGGCTACTCTTGTCTCGTATCTCCTCCCATTGCCCTATAGCAATTTGTTCCATTACTCGGCCTATTCGGCGCTGATTCTCCTCCTTGGCTACTTTTAGCCGGTGTTCCGACGAATGCACCGAAGGCGGCATCTCTTCCATGATTACAGGCATTGAGCTATTTTTTGCCCGTCCTTGATGTCGAATTGGAATGTCTACGGCTTCCTTGCCGTCCCCTCCCCTTTCCATACTCGACTCTGAGAGCGCATGACGCGTGCGGGAGGGCTCCACCTTAGTGGATTGCGTCATGCTCCCCTATTTGACAGGATTAGCCTTGTTCGGCACGCGATTCCCTGGCCTATACTCCTTCATCGCCGTATTGATAATTGGTTCTTTGAATAACGGTATCACCGTTCCTCTGACCACTATCTGATCACGGCCGAAATCTAAGAGCACTCCATGCTCGCGACAAAACACTGTTCCCAGTATGGCATCGTATCGGTCTATGTCGACAACGTCGAAGTAGTGTTCTTTCTTAACAGTTCCCACTGTCAAAGTAGCCCTTGCACCAAAATTAATGCGGGTCTTGCTACCCTTCGTGCCCAGTTGAAGCCCTACTGGCTCCTTCAAATCAACCCTGCTAGCTTTGCAGATATAGGCAAATTCCGGAGTAATAGAATCCGTAGTACACCCAGAGTCAAACAGCACGAGCGCCTTGACGTTGTTTATCCATAGTTCGGCGCATAATGTACGCTGGCTGTCTAGCCTCCGTTGTGGTTGATCCCCATCATCCGTGGCCTTTCGCACTTTAGCGTCGTATAACCATGCGTGCCTCAAGCCCTTGTCTCTCGCTACGGCCATGCTATTAAGCCGTTCGGCCTCACCGACACCATCGTTTTGTAGGGACTCTACCCTCATGGCCCCAAATAATACGGCGTCCCCGTAATCGTCTATTTCGCCTGGCGAGTCCGCCTCGTTCACATCGCTTTCGTACTGCGATCCGCCGTAGCCCGGTTCAGACTGGGGATACTCATCCTCATCGGGATATGTTTCCTCGTCCATGAGCCCTTCGGCTTCGTATTCACTAGCTTCCAAGGCTTTCTCGTCTGAGGCTGCCTGAGCGTTTAGCCCACTATTCTCATGGTCCGAATTGTCATCCACTACTCTTTGTGCAAACATCTTCGGCCCAGCGATTCCTCGCTGATTGAATTTGGGACAAGTGGGGTCGGCCGCATAATGACCTATCTGTCCACATGCAAAACATTTCACAGCCGCTTTACTGGCATTCGGCTTATCAGTCCGTTGTTGAGGGGCATGAGGCGCAGCAGGCGGAGCTGAGGGCTTATTTGAGGCATTCATGCCTCGAAATCCTCGCCTACCAAACCCCCTAGACACGCTGCGAACAGGTCGCGAGGCTCCCTTCTCCGCGTCCTCCTTGGGTTTATTACCCTTGTGGTCATTAGCACTCTTGCTACTAGCAGGGTGTGCTGCAGTCGATGTCCTCGACTTTCGGCGCATTGCCATAGACCGTGAGTTTTGCTCTAGGTCCAATGCTGCTTGATACAGCTCCGTCAATGAATTATACTGCACGGACAGGCCGTTATATACAGTCAACAATTCCTCAAATCGGTCGGGCAACGCGTCCATGAATTTCTGACGTTGTTGGAACTGAGTGGGAGTCTCCCACATGCGCTCTGCATGATATAGTAATCGTTCGTATAACGAGGCAACTCCGCCCTTCTCGGCACTATACTGCAATTGTTCAAATTCATGAGCGGCGACCATATGGATGTCCCAATGTATAAACCGGCGATATAGGCCGACGATGGCCTCGTCAAACCACCAATCGCGTTTATCGCGTGAAGGGGATCGAATGGTATTCTGGAACCAAGTGGCTGCGTCGCCGCCCAGGCAGGTGCCTAATATTCGCACTCGATCCCCATCCAGCTCAGGACCTGTAATTCGTAATGTACTAAAGTATTCCAGCAGATTCTGGAGCCAAACTATAAACCCATCTGGGTCATCCTTGCCCTCAAATGCCTTGGGCACCGCCAATTTGGCTACTTTAAGATATGCTGGCGGCGCCGTGGTAGGTGGGTCGGCTACCGACTCTTGAATCATGTCCAATATACGTTGGACGCCTTGTATATCCCTGGGTCCGTTTCCAGGCACAAGGTAGGCCAGATCGTCCCGTCCAGCCATGGCACCAGGTGTTTGCCCCGCCGCTGAGCTCATCCGATTGCCCGGAAATCGAGAAGGGGCCATGGATCGGCGGGACCGTAAAGGGTCCGCTCTGGCGAATACGGAGATCGAAGGCATGGTGGTACGCCGAAATGGCGTAGTTGAAGCGGACGATTCATCGCGGCCTTCCGCGGCTCCAGTACGTCTGCGGCGCAAGTTAGCGGAGTCGAATGCCACGCTTCTTCATGGCTCTGGAATGTCCAGCGGGCTACGGGTGGTTGTAGCTGACAATAACGGCGTGTTATTGGGCGGAGCAGGCGCACTTCTGGAGGGCCCAGACACGTCGGACCTAGCTAGTCCAGCTGCGGCTAGCCGTTGGAGCCGGCCGTGTTTCAGCCTTTCATGAGGATCAACATCCTCGTCCGACTGTCCTACTTCCGAGGCAGCGTCCAATAGTTCCCCTTCTACCTCGTCCTCCTCGTCCCGATGCCATTGCCTAGGAGATCCTTGGGAAGCGTCTACTGCAGGCGTTTCAACATGCACATCAGCATATCCTTCCGGGATGTCTCCATCTTCGCCGTCTTCGGCGATTCTTCCCAGTAGGTCGGATACTTGAGCATTGAGCTCGTCCTCTGCTCGTTGCACTTCCAGGCGCAGCGTCGAAAATCTGCGTCTCGACGCCTGTAACAATGATACCAGCTGAAGTGCTGACGACTGGCTTATAGCCATGTTTGGGCCAATTATTGGTGAGGACCGGGGACTAACCATGCCTACCGGCATATCATCTACCGGCTCGGCCTCCTTGTCTAACTGACTAGGCGGTCGAGATCTCACAGATACATTGGACACTCGTGCCGAATGGTATCCTTCAGTTCGAGATGACGGCCGTGGAGCGGCCCGGCCCTTGCCTTTGTCGGCCGCGGAAGTCCTGCCCCTCGTAGTTTCCACGTGTAGGGCAGAGCTCAATCCCAGCTGACTAGCTGTTGGCACATCCTCCGGAGTAGATCCCGGCGACACCCGGGGAAATTGGTATGACTCGCGGCGATCTACGCGACTATGGGCTCTAGTCGCGGCCTGAGAGCCTGTTTGTGTAGGCGATTCCCGCCTGGAGGCACTCGGCCTGTAAGGTCCAGCACCACTCGTGGTGACTGGACCCGAGGGAGTCGTCGGGCGCGACGATCGAGATGGCCTTCTGCTGCTGGCCGGGAAGTTCCCAGGGACTTCCATGTTCTATTCGAAATAGTCAGTAGTCACTGATGACGTGTACGTCGCCCAGTGAGGCGTAGCTGTAAAGCTTCACGGGAAGCTAAAAAAGTGTTAAGTTCACGTGGGTGCTTTTACCGTGCCCAAGTCCTAACGAAGTAGCTTGGTCCGGGCCTTTATTAGGCGGCGTACTCCGTGAGGATGGTGGGCGTTGGCAAAAGACTTGCCCCACCAGGCGCCCGAGTCCCGAATACTCGGACGCCGTACGCGACTACGTATTACATAATAAAATGAGTTATTCTACGGGTAACGAATACCAGCCCTCGGGCTAAGTCCACAGGAGCGTCCCTTACAAGGGCACACACACGGGCGAAAAGGTCAACAGGGTGATGTGCGTACTGCGCGATGTCGCTCACCCAGCTTTGCGCGCGCGCAGATGGCGTTGAAGCGGCCGCACGCGATCTCCTTCTCGAAGAAAAACTCGGTGCGGCCGTTCGAAGATGCGTCCTCGCTCGAGTTCTGGGCGCAGAAGAATGACGCGAGCCTCTTCCTCGTCGGCCAGAGCACGAAGAAGCGGCCGGGCGGAATCACGTTCGTGCGCATGTTCGACCACCGGGTGCTGGACATGTGCGAGCTCGGCGTGGACTGGCCGAGTTCAAGGTGTGTCCCCCCGCCTTCTATCACTTAGTGTTGTTTTAAACGACCTCACGCAGACATCGAAAGTGACGCCGGGCCACAAACCGCTACTACACTTTGCGTCGGAGCTGTTCGACAGCCACCCGCGCTTCGTGCAGCTCAAGTCGATGCTCGTCGACTTTTTCGACGGCGAGGGGATCGACTCGATCTGCCTCGCGGGGCTGGAGCACGTCATCAGCGTGTTGGTGGATGGGAACGACGAAGCACCGGACGACGGCGAAGGCGGGTCGGAGGACGAGGGTGGACAGCGGTCGAAACGACAGCGGGCATAGCGGTCAGCAGGTGGTCGCGGACGGCGGGCTGGTGCAGGGCATAGGCGCGGTGGCCAGGCCAGCCAGTGCGATGCAGGAGCGCGAGGTTTAGTTGACGTTGCACGCTCTCCTTGGGCCGGTGTTATCCAGAACATGACTGTCAATGGATGTATCCCGCGAGCACGGCGTACATGTTCCGCGAAACGTACGCGAGTCGGCCTGGGTGGCGGGAGCCTCGACTATGTTGCAAGTTTTTGTCGCGCCGATGCGATGCGATTCTCCGCGGAGGGATAGCGCGTGAAGTGAATAGAGACCCCGGAGGGGCCGCCATGTTAGCTGTTGATTGCAGGAAACGTACAGCGCACTTCGAGTCAGCGACGCAGTCCGCGCGCATGTTCACCCGCCGCGGACAACCCAACCGCTCTCTCTCCTGGCCACATCCCCTTCCCTCGCGCGAGGGCCCCTCAAGGACGGCATCGTGGCCAACCTCGGCAGCGCCGACCGATGGTGCATGTCCCACCCTTGTGCTTGGAATGCCCTAGCCAAACCACGCTGACGCGAGGATGCGGCATTCGAGGATGTGAACGCGACGCGGGCGTCCATCCAGGGGCGGCTCCAACCCGGACACGAAAAAGCTTGAGGCAGCGAGGGGCGCGCTGTTGAAGCGCTGACACACGTCCCTGTCCCCAGCGTCGACATCTGGGTGCGCGCATTTTATATGGAGTACCATAAGCGGATGCGAGTCTACGCTCGGTGAAGCTAAAGAACGGTACTTGAGCGCGATTTAGAACGTGCTTACTTGTAAGGAGGGCGAGCGGCGGTTGGTCGAGACCAGCAAGCTGGGGACATGCGGTCGAGGGAGCTAGATAGATCCGCGCTGCATATATAAGCGCTGTCGCACGCAGCTGGGATGAGCGCCATAATCGTAAATTGAATAACTCAGATGTGGCGGGTGCATCTTGCTCGGGACCCAGCGTGATAGCGTAGCGGCCAAAGAACTGTGTAATTAAGGCGAGAGCACGGTAGGGATAATTCTAAAACGTCTGTAGGGCGGCGTCAGCAGCGTGCGCGCGGGAAGAGAAAGAGTACGGACCACGACGGGTGTCACTGCTTCTTGCCGCTCCCATCCTCCGCGGGGGCGTCCTCCGCAGCCTGGTCCATCCACGCCATATCGGAGCGCTGTCCGCCCAGGTCGCCGAACCGCCTGCTGAAGCGACCCATGCGACCGGTGACCTCGTCCTCCTCCTCGTCCATGCCGACGAAGCGGGCGGCGTTCCAGAGCGGGTTGTTAGTGGTGTCGCGGGTGAGGCGGATGAGGGAGCGCGGGGAGGTGGTGTAGTGAACGACGGTGGAGCCGTCGACGCGGACGAGGCGTTGGGGGAAGACAGGGACCGTTGGGTTCGGCAGCTTCTTCTCGCGGCGTTTCCAGACGTGCGTCCGTCCGTACGGCGACGACGACACCCTGCGCGTTTGCTGCGCGGCGCACGCACGGGTCGCGGCAGAGCCCGAGCTGGCCGCAGGGCGCGCGCAGGACAGGACAGCGAGCAGGCTCATAGTGCGCAAGTGAGTGAGTGGGTACACGGACCGAGTACACGGTGGGTTGGCAGAGAGCACTTGTGGCGGGTGTTTGTGCGTGTTAGGATCTGAAGCCTTTCGCCGTTTCGGGCGGCGCTGCGAAACTCGGCTGCTTATGTCAGCTCCACTCATTGAACGGCCAACGGGCGCTTCCCGCCTTCGCTTTGACTGTCTGCGTCTCCAAGCTCACACATCCCGCCTTGGTTTCTCCTCGACCACGACCGCTTCCTCGACCACATCGCATGGAGTCGCTCAACCTCAACAACCTCGCGAGCTCTCTCCCGTCCTCCAGCTATGCAAAGGCAGAGAACGAGCTTACGAATAACTTCAGAGGTATGTCCCATCGCTCCCCATCGCTCCCTCTCCTCGCCGTACCCCCAGCCCGTCTCCCGCCACCAGCCTCCTGGCGAGCATGCGAGCTGCGCGACGTCGAGTCCGGGAACGCCGCCATCTTCTTCCGCAGCTCACATCGCTCACACCCGTCCTCCCTCCGCAGCCGCGGCCCTGAGCCTCACCACCCTCTTCCGCACCTCCAAGACCGCATCCAAGCGGGCCTACAACGCCGGATATGCCGCCGCCTGCCACGATCTCCTCAACATGATCCAGCAGGGCGTCTCTACAGACGCCGATCCCAGCCGCGAAGTCTCCATAGGCCGCATCATGGACTACATCGAAGCCCGCCTCGACGCCATCCGTGCCCGCGAGGAGGAGGAAGACGAGGAGGAGGAGCGTGCGTCCAAGGCCGGCCCCTCTTCCTCCTCTTCCGCCGCCGCCACCGCCCCATCCAAGCCCAAGGCCCCCACTCCCCCCTCGCGCCCGCGAGAGACCGTAAGCACCCTACCCCCGTCTCCCGTCCCCATGCTAACCACCCCCACCCAAAGACCGTCGTCGCCCCGCCGACGCCGTACACCCCCTCCACCACGGACGCCCGCCCCTACACCGCCCTGGCGCCCTCCTCCCCAACGCCCGCCACAACCGCCCTCCGGCCCGCCCCCGCCCCCGGGCCCCTCCCGCGCGCCTCCAAGGCGCGCCTCCAGCCCTCCGCACACCCCAAGGACCTCGCCCTCTCCTCCATCCCACTCCCCGTGCCCGCCGCGCTCCCGTTCTCGTTCGAGCCGCCCGCGGTCCTCGACGTCACGGTGCCCGCGTCCCCGCTCTCCATGCCCATGAAGCGGCGGCGCGAGCCCGCGGGCGCGGACGCTGGACTGAGCGCGGGCGCAGCGAGCCCGGGGTCGGATGCTGGGGCGCCTGGCGCGGGCGCGGGCACGAGCCGGCGGCGCACGCGCAGCTGGCGCGGGTCCGACCAGCACCGCGACGGCGCGGCCCAGCACCAGCACCAGCATCAACAGCAACAGCAGACGAGCGAGGACATGGACGTGGAGGAGGAGGGCCCGCAGCGGAAACGCGTCGCGCGGCGATGAGTGCGCGCGGCCCGAATGCGCAGTAGATGATCACGACACGACGTATGTCTTCCGGCCTGTCCCTACTTACCTCCTACCTACCTACCTACCTACCTACATACCACCCTCATTAAGTACGTAAGATGCGCGGCGGGCGCCGCCGGCCTTGTTATCTATACCGTTTACCGTTTACCGTTTACAGTGAGCAGCCGCACGATGTGATTGTATCCTATAGCCATATGTTTGTTATGTTTGGCCGTGGCGTCCATTGTATAACACATTCATTGCCCGCACTTCAGCTTGGGCCCTGGGACCGAAGTTGGCCTCGCACGGGTGCCTCCCATTCCACGCACCGCCACACTGAGTGATCCATGTCGTCGCAAGCAATTCCAGCACGAAGATACTGTGCTCGTTCTTAACTCACTGGCCGCGTGCAAGCGCACCGCTCACTCGCCGCCCCAGCGCGACTATGGTAGCAGATAAAACCAGGCAAATACACCACAACGCCTAAGATGATGGAGGTGCGTCACCCCGAGGGCGGACTCTGGTAGTATGGGTGCAAACGAAGTTACAGAACGGCAGCCGCACCATCTCGAGCACCGCACGGATCCAAGCACGAGCAAGTAGTAGTAGTGAGTGGATCTACGACCATCGTAACTTGAACAATGTGTGATTATGTTTGTATGTATTTGTAGGCGCAGGCGGGGGGTGATATGAATGAGAGGCTAGACTGGCGGTCAAGGAGCACGATGGATCGGAAAACAGCAGGCGGGGCAAGAAACTTTGTAACAAGATCACTGATACATTCTTGCAAACACGCACGGAGGGTCGGAGCGGCGGCCAGATGAATGCATGGAGTGACAATCTCTTCGAGGTTCGTGTGTGAGTGCACTCAAGATCGGAAACCTAGGAGGAATAAGGACGGGTATATCTGTGACGCGGCGTTACGTTCACCGCTGGCCATGGGCTGTTGGATGATCCGCAGACGGCCCTGCAAATCGGGGTGGCGCGTCATGCCGCCGTCGCTGAAGAGCTCGGCCCGGCCAGCGTCCGCACTGGTTCCACCGCTATCTCACTACGCCCATCGTCAACGGCGCTGCCTTCCGCATCGCCCTCTGGAAACGTATGCAAAATCGGGCCGGCAAAAGAGTGCAGGAACGGCGAGCTATCGAGCGCATCCGCCCCCTCGAGTCCGGTGAAGTGGAGACTGAGGTTGAGGTGAGACTGGGAGAGGGACGACCCGCCGCGTTCGAGCCGCGCGTTGGTTTCGTAGAGGTCGAGCAGGAAGCGGCAGCTCAGAATCGAGTTCAAGCTGCCGCATAGTGTAAACACTATGGTGCTCAGCGGCGAGATGCATCAGAGATGAAGGAGAAGACGCACGGATTGATTAGAAGGATAACGTCGCTTCCTTGGTTGCCTGGGACTGTAATCTATGGAACACGACGGGGATACTGATAAGATCACGTTACGGGAAATGGATAGACAAGCAGGCGTACCGACAGCGTGACCAGGATAAGGTCCAGTAGATTTGCAAGCAGCAGCGTGCTATGCACATGGACATTGTCAATCGTGTGGGCGACGGTTCCCGGTGTGCACGTAGCTTACACGAAATATATGTTCCCTGCGCAGATCGAGACAATATACGATTAGCATATCGCCAATTCCTGTATTCCTGTATGCTATTGAAACGAATTATGGACGCACCGTTTTTCCACATGACGTAATGCAGCGACGGTTGCTGAAAGCTAGCTCTCAGGACCTGGCGTGAGCTTCTGGTCGCCCGCCAAGTGACCACAATCGCCAAGAGGTCCGCGAGGATTGTAGCGGTCCGTGCGACGGCCACCACTACCTGGGTTGAGAGTCTGTCGATACAAGCTTGACGTCTCACTCACATCTCAAATCAACAACGTCAGCACCATTGAATGATCCTACATAGTACGGCTGGGCAAGCAGCGGCTCACGTTACGTCTAGCGCTGCGCTGCCCGGGTTTTGATCAACGCAGTTTTGAGGAGGCGGTAAATTGGCAGGCTTTTCTTGGTGCGAAGTCACGGTGCTCTACGTGGGCGCAGATTAGCTGGGCTTCATAAATATGTTTGTACAGTAGCGGACACTTACCACATTCACGATCAACGGGACGAGACCCAGTATCAATGCGACTCCGCCCACCCTCTTACTTCTCCCTGAGAGAACGTACGTTCTAAGCAATGTAAGGACTTCCGCGCTCGGTCAGCAGTCGGGTTTTTGGTCGTGATCAAACGACGAGACACTCACCAGCAGGTCCGAGAAAACCAAGAAACAGCAGGGAAAATGTGACCCAGCCAATGACCGAGCAACTTCATAGTAATCACGGGGTTAGATATGCTGGGGACCCACGGTGTTGGAATTCACCTCTATGCATGATACCAGCGTCAGTCGGCGCACGTCAACGACTGAAAGGTGGACAGGCATGCTTACAGCATCCAACAACGGAGGGAGCGTGGAGAGCGGCACCACAGAGTTCAACAACGACATGTACCTGATGTACAGGTACACGAGCCGGGACGTCTTCGACTTTCCCGATTGCCAAACGTAGTCATGCTCCCTGCCTAGGCACAGGACGTAGTCGTATATGTTGATACCTACAGCAGTACTGTCTTCAGACTCAGGTCTGAGCTCAAGGGTGTGATGCGGAACAGCTCACCGATGGCTGCGACTCCGCAAGTAGCATACGCTCTCCTACAGGTGAGCATGTTGTCAGATACTACGACTCCCGGCGACGTTCACGCCGGCGGAAACATACGAGGTCCGGTAATCCAGGATAATAGCAGCCGTAGAGATAGCGGCAGACGAAGAAGGCATCGTTCGCGCTCTGAGGGTCGAGGTCAGATGGAGGGTAAAGTGCGTGAGCCGACTCGGGGCAAGGTGGGCTTGGCAGTATACATCGCAGCAATATATGGGCGCCGCATCTTGCTGGAACGGTGACAGGCCAAGACGGGGGCTGTAGACGAGTGCCGTAATCTTGCTGCGGTCCATACATTGTTTTGACAAGGATAACCACGAATGTCTTGGACCTAGGGTGCCCGTCAGCCTAAGACAGATAGATAATCATCGAGCGATTAGTTCCGAGGAGCGGCGTAGAGAGCCTAGTTCAAAGACAGGTCAGACGCGAAAGCAGGCTCTGAGATGATGAACAGTATACCTCGAGGGATATTATTCTTCTGGCATGCGCTTAGCTGGGTCAAAGTCGATGCGAAGCGGTTGGGAAACATCTCAGGCTGTGATCATGCCAAGCGGTACGCCTCCGCCGCCATCGCATCCCGTCGCAGATGGTCGTCCGTGTGCATTTTCCTGTATACCTTGTGGCGGGATGCATAGCGGTGGTGCTCACGGACGACCTCCTTCACTTCCTCCGGCAGCCCGTCCATATTGGTGGGCCACGGCGGGGACGAGTCGTCCGACGGGACCGGAATCAGGGACCCGGGGTATTTTATCGCAGGCGGCATCCTGCTCGCTGTGATGAAGGGCATGATGGCCACACCCTGTCAGTCTATCGCACAGTGCACGGCCGCTCGGCCTTCGGAGGGGACAACCAGTTTCCGTTGGGAAAGATCCGGGTGGTTGAGCACAGGGAGGGCGAATGCCGTGTCGCGCGGGGCGAGCAGAGGAGCCAGCTCTATGCAGTTTTTCAGCAGTCTGCGGAGCAGAGGCGCGTCTGCGGGTGTGGACTCGACAAGCGACGTCGGCCACGCCGCTGCGCTGTTCTGCGTGCGGAGCTGGAATTCGGCTGCACTTCTTATCATAGCTGGTATATCGGACCCTGCGCAGATGTCGGCGAGGAGATCACAGCGAAGATAGCCACAAAACTTACACGGTCCGAGGTCGGCCTCGACCTGCGCATAGCTATAACGCCACCATTCGCGGCTGACCGTCGGTTCAATCCGGTACTTGCTGCTGAGCATTTGCTTCAGCTCGTTGCTCGACGTAAGGTCGCACGTATTCTTGTACATCGTCCTGGCGCAGAACCAGGGTAGAGCGGCCCTCTCCAGTAATCCAATCTTCGGACGGGTTGGCCATGAGGAGTGGTCGGTCGCGCAAAGCTTCTGGCACATCCTCACGGAAGAACAGAGACCCGTATTGCGCGAAGGTGTCGTGCATGAGCGCAGTCTCCATGAAAAACACGGCGACCAGTGCTGCCAGTGCGTCTGCGCCTTGGATGGACGCCCACCGCGCGGCCACTTCGGCGCCTTGAGCAAACTCTGTGATGATATAAGGGATCCCCGCCGGGTTGTGGGGCGAGCCTTCCCACGGAATTACTTTCGAGGGGAGCGGCATGTATGTCCCACACTCGACCGGGACCAGCGGTCGTGGACGTAACACTTCGTGGCGACCTCGGACGCGGATCGCGGCCTGTACGTTGTTGTCGCAGCGGAGCACGAAGACTCTGTTGTTTCCACCTCGAGGGGTAAGAGATGGATGGATATGACAAAGCATAGCTGGACAGACCTTCGCCGATATTGTCCCAAGGGAGACAACGCTGTGCGCCGACACGGCTACGTCGTCCAGAGCGTCGACTCGAGGTCGAATGGAGCGTGCTTGACCTCGGCGACTGCGGATGTGTTAGCACTGGTGAGCGCTTGAGCGGTAGTAGCTGCGCGCAATTAATGCCATGATCGAGTGGGCATGGTGCAGGGCAGGAATACGCTGTTCGTGGGGCGCCCACTGCGACACCAAAGTCGAGCACTCATATCCCCCAGACAGTCAATAATATTGAATGAGCAAGCACTCGGCCCAACCGAACGTCGAGGCCAGGGTCTCCCGGGTCCGCACGGGCCCCGGACACTGCGGGGTAGTATCACGTGTGCTTGAGCCAATCCCGTTCGCGGCATTCTGCTCCTCGTCTTCCTCGTCTTCCTCGTCCCCGGCCGCGCCCTCCGACCTCCTTCACTCGACTTGCAGCATGCTTGCCCGTTGTAGAGCGGGCCCATCTCGCCCACTCACCCGCTTGCTCCACGCCACGCCTTCGCGCAGCCGAGAGCCGTTCGATCCAAACAATGTCGAGCGCGCTACCGACGACGTCGACGTCTGCATCGTCGGCGCCGGTCCTGCAGGCCTCAGCGCCGCCATCCGCCTCAAGCAGCTCGAGCAGGAGAAAGGCCGCGAGGTCCGCGTCGTCGTCCTCGAAAAGGGCGCCGAAGTCGGTCAGTCGTCTGCTGCACACCCCGTTTTTATGCTCACTCCCTCCCAGGCTCCCATATATTGTCCGGAGCCGTGCTTGAGCCCCGCGCGCTGAACGAGCTCCTGCCGGACTGGAAGGACCGCCCAGACCACCCGCTCACACAGCCCACCACCTCCACACAAATGCGTCTCCTCACCAAGAACCGCTCCTTCCGCATACCGCAACCTCCCCAAATGGCCAAGACCGGCACCTATGTGATCTCGCTCTCGCGCGTAACTGCCTGGCTCGGCTCCATCGCCGAAGAACTCGGTGTGGAGGTATACCCCGGATTCGCCGGTGCAGGTCTCGTATACGGCTCCGACGGCCGCTCGGTCCAGGGCGTGCGCACGAACGAAGTCGGACTCGACCGGCAAGGCCGCATGAAAGACGCCTTCGAGCCCGGGATGGAGTTCCGCGCGCGCGTGACGCTCCTCGCCGAGGGCGCGCACGGCTCGCTGTCCAAGGAGGCCATCCGACGCTTCAAGCTCCGCGAGGGACGAGATCCCCAGACGTACGGGCTCGGACTGAAGGAGGTCTGGCGCGTGGACCCCAGCAAGCACGAGTCGGGCAAAGTCGTGCACTCCATGGGCTGGCCGCTCGATCTCCACACCTACGGCGGCGGATGGGCGTACCACATGGCAGACGGGCTCGTCACCCTCGGCCTCGTCGTCGGGCTCGACTACGCCAACCCGTATCTCAGTCCGTACCGAGAGTTCCAGGTGCGCGCCTTCGATACACATCATTTCTGCTTGCTGACGCCCACTGCAGCGGATGAAACACCACCCGTACTTCCGCGACCTTCTCTCGGGCGATTCGACGCGAATCGCGTACGGCGCGCGCGTCCTCAACGAGGGCGGGCTGCAGTCCGTGCCCAAGCTCGACTTCCCCGGCGGCGCGCTCATCGGATGCTCCGCCGGCTTCGTCAACGTCGCAAAGATCAAGGGCACACACAACGCGATGAAGAGCGGCATGCTCGCCGCCGAGACCGCCTTCGACGTCCTCTCCTCGTCCACCGAAGAGTCCCTGGTAGACATGAGCGCATACGACGCCGCGCTGCACGCGAGCTGGGTGCACTCGGACCTGCACGAAGTGCGCAACGTCCGACCGTCATTCAACACACGCCTCGGCGCGCTCGGCGGCGTCGCCTACTCCGGCATCGACACGCTCCTCCTCCGGGGCCGCACACCCTGGACGTTCCGCAACACGGCGGGCACCTCCGACGCCGCGCACACACGGCGCGCAGCGGAGTGCACGCCGATCACCTACCCCCCGTTCGAGGCGCCGCTCTCGACGGACCTGCTCACGAGCCTCGCGCTCACCGGCACGAACCACGCAGAGGACCAGCCCGTGCACCTCCGCGTCCGGCGATACCTCCCGCAAGGCGAAGCCGCGGGCGCCGAAGGCTCGGATAGCGCGCCCAGCCTCGCGCCAGAGCACTACAGCGAAGACGCTGCCGTGCGGCGTGAGCACGTCCGCGTGAACGTCGGCGAGTACGCGGGCCTGCTCGGGCGCGGGTGCCCCGCGCAGGTGTACGAGTACGTCGACGCGGAGGACGCGGCGGTTGCGGAGCGCACGCAGGACGCGGCGGTTGCGGAGCGCACGCAGGACGCGGCGCAGGCGGGGTGGGCGGGCAAGAAGCTGGTCATCAACTCGCAGAACTGCATCCACTGCAAGTTCTGCGACGTCAAGGTGCCGACGCAGGACATCACGTGGACCGTGCCCGAGGGCGGGGGCGGGCCCAAGTATAGTGAGTGCTTGATGATGTATTGCGTGGTGGGATGGTGCTGACGTTCGCTTTGTAGCTGTCACGTAGCACGATTCAGGTAGACTTCGTGCTTCGCTATTCTTGGTTGAGCTCGGCGAACGCTGGTAATTTGTCATTTGCGTGCATTTCGTGTGTGGCCCATGGTGCTCCCGAACTGTTGAGACGGCTGTATCTCGCCGGTTGCGGCTCAGACTCACGCTTGACAAGTTTAAAAGGTTTGGCCTGACTCCTGCGGCACCCGGTCGATCTGGTGGGCACGCCAATATAGTAGGTCCTCCAATTCTGTTCTTCCTTGGGCCTCTCCTGGGAGAAGGCAGAACAACACTCAGTGGACTGCGCTTGTACTGGGGACGTTCTGAATGACAATCTGACTCTTCGGTCCTCCGCAAGCTCCGGCGCTCTGGTCTGAATCCTTTTTGTCGTCGACGTTAATACGCCTCACATCCTATCATTCTATGGCAAATAACTTCTCAAGATTTGCAGAAACGTCTGCGGCTCTCCAACATGCACGACTGCGATGACGGCTATGTAGGTGTTCGCCTCGCCTCTTTCATTCGCTCCACTCCAGTCAAATTAACCAGGGTACGTTACTCCCCTCGTGTGCCAAAGCTCAAGCCTACACGTTTCCGCCCCCCTCATATATAACCTGCGAGCTCAAGAGTCATCGCTACATCGTCTTGCTTCCCTCTATCATCCACTTCACGACTATCCTACTCACTCTTAGAGCAAGCGTACATCGCCGTACAGCACAATGGCAACCAGAAACGCCCTCCGTGTTGGTCTCTATGTTCTCCTCGTGCGTTCCCCGCCGTATACAGTTTTTCGCAGACACTAACCTCTGCTTCCGCGCCCTTTTCGCCCCGTCAACATCGCGCCGCTCGCAGTGGCTCTTCTCTGCTGTCCTGCTCGGTCTCGCGGCAACCCGTATCCACTACACCCTCCGTCTTCCTCCCGGTGATCCGCTCAACAACGGGAACAGCTTCTACGACCCTATCGTCGCCGAGCTGCTCGTAGCCTCTCTCCTCGCCCTGTTCTGGTCCTCGTTCATGTACGTCATTCCGCCTCCCTCGTTCCTGCGGTGCCTCGCGGACGCCTGTCTCTGCTGCGTGCTCCGCTCTTCTTCGCGCATGAACGCACTGTGCCGCGCGACGAATCTCCTTCACGCTCAGTTGGGGTAAACGGAGGACGGAATGGAGAAGCAGCAGCAGTCTCTATATTACACGACACTCACAACGCAGCGCAGCATCCACGTCATCCACAAGAGCCGCGACTACGGCCGCATCTCCTCCTTCGCCGGCGAGCTCCTCGGCCTCCTGTGCCTCTTCGCCCTCTACCTCGTCGGCGCCGCCATCGCCTCCGTACGCCCTCCCCCCTCCCTCCCGCATCGCCCGCGCCCACCCCACTGACGCTGACGCTGACGCACGCACCAGATGTACTGGGGCGCCCTCTTCTGGTGCCACGCGTTCTGGCAGTGCCGCGTCCTCACCGTGCTCGTCGCGTTCGCGTGGATGTGCTGGGCGCTCGTCCTCGCGCTCGTCTTCGTCAGCGCGATGCTCGCCGCCACAAACAGGGCGTACATGCGCCCGCTGCACGGGCGGTACGACGCGCGCGACAGCTTCTTCCGTGCGTGTTCTCTCCTCTGACTCTGCGTGCTCGAATGCGATGACGCTGACTCGCGCTGGTAGAGGGCACGCCGAAGGGGCGGCGGGCGTGGGGCTTCTGAAGGGGCTGCGGAGGTGTTCATTCTGGTTTTGCGGGCACGTTCTTTGGCATGATGTAGGCTCCCGCTCCACGACGAACTCTTGCACAATCACATCCACGTCCGGAGTTGTAGTTACGCCTTAGCCTCAGTTAAGATTTTTTCAGAATGTGTGTCACACCAGGGACGGCCGTACAGCCAGCTGTATCATTAAGCATGGGAGACACGTCTCGTAATAAAGACATAAAGCATAGGTCAACACGGCGCAGCTGAGCCAGAGCCACGACGAAGGGAAGGAGTCTACGTAGGGTATCTGTTCTGCTCTACAGCAGACACCCGGAACGTCGCTGGTGGAGGCAATCTACTCGCATCAATCAAAGTAGCCCACAACACAGAAAAGACAAGAACGTTTTCCAACATCCTTTGGATTCGGGTTCCTCAAGCCGTTCAGAGGCGAGCCTCTCTTTCATCTGTGCAGGGCGCGAGAGCTGCCCCGAGTCCGGGGCTTGCGTTGAGTGCGGGGGTTGTGTAGAGTCCGGTGCTTGTGTCGAGTTCGTGGGTGGTGGTATATAACTCGGAGCTTGTGCTGGGTTTGAGTCGGGTTGACGAGTCGGGGCAGTGACTGGTGTTGGGCCCGTGGTCTGTGTCTGGGCTGAGGACTGGGTTCCGTTCCTGGAAAGCTTCGAGGGCATGGGAGAGTGCTCCGAATACCTGTCGGAAGCGCCAACCTGTTCTTGGGACGCATTTCTGTGAAATGTGGCGCCATCGGACCCGCCGTTCCCCGCGGATTGATCGCCCTCCGTATAGTACTGGTCGGTGTTCGGTAGCTCTTGGACATCCGGCTCGACCGAGTCGTCTGAAGAGTTGTTGTGGGTGATATCCGAGATCGAGTGGGTCTCATCAGGATGTGGCGGACTCGGATTGTCTTCCTGCGAGGACTTCGGAGGCGGCGTGGACGCGACCATCACTACCGTGGGTACCCCTGGTCCTGGATCGCTATTATCAGAAGGCCCAAGCGAGCTGTTATGTATTTGATTGGTCTGGCCGCGCGGTGACCCATCCGGGTGTCCCTCAGACCCGCGAAGTGGTGACCGGACACAACCCTCGGTTGAAACGGGGACGGGACTCGGAACGGGTTGAGGCTCGGGTTGAGGCTCAGGCTCAGTAGGCATAGGCATAGGCATAGGCATAGGCATAGGCATAGGCATAGGCATAGGCATGCGCTCGGGCTCGGGCTGAGGCTGAAGCGAAAGCTCGATTTGGGGCTGAGGCAAAGGCTCGGGCTTGGGCTCTACTTGGGGCTCAGGTTTGGGCTCGGGCTCGGGCTGAGGCTGGGAGTGATGCTCGTTCGGCTTTACCGTCATCTGTGTCGTCACGAGTGGCGCATCCGACGAAGGGGGTTCGCTGGCTGGCTCAGAATTTGAGGGCCCGGGAGGAAGCCTACTGATTGCATCGGCTAGGCGTGCTTCACGTTAGGGCCGTGCGTCTGGTAATGAGAAAGCGTGACCTACGCATACTAGGGTGAGGCAACTCCTTGGTAGTACGTTTATCAACGTGACGCCCGTTGGATTGCGCTACTTGCGGATTTGCACCATGATTTACGGGCGCGGGTGTCACCCCATTTGTCACGCCGCCTAGCCCTGAAATCATGCGAAGTGTTTGGACATCCCTTCGAATGCTTGTGAATGGCGGGCGTATCGACGCGTCACGATTCCACCACTGAGAGATCATTCCGAACAATTTGGGGGACCAAGGCCATTGCATGGGCACCTCAGGACGCATGTTCCGCTCTAAGAGGTTAGCGTCAGAGGGGGTGTCTCAAAGAACGTTACCAGACAAAAGACGTACCGAAAACGAGGTGGCGCACATTGTCATCGTTGTTTAATTTCCATGGAAGCTCGCCCTTCGTGAGTATCTCGACGCAGGTGATCGCGAAGGCATAAACGTCGACTTCCTGCGTAAGCTTGCTCTGGCCGTTCATCACTTCGGGTGCGAGCCATCGGAATGTTCCGCCTACGACACGTCCCGCCGCATTATGTGTCAGTGTGATCTGACAGATACAACATATATACGGTGATACGCACGGGGCGGAGGGGTATTGCTGAGCCTGTATGTTTCCGACCTCATCTCGCTCTGGCCGAAGTCAGAGATGATGCAGTCCCCGTCGTCGCTGACGAGTACGTTCGCTGCCTTCAGGTCGCCGTGGAGCATGTCCCGAGAATGTAGATACGCCATTCCCGTGGAGATTTGGAGTATCAACTTGAGAACGTCGACGCTGTCGAGACTGTCCATGCATTTGAGGTACGTGACAAGGTTCCCGCGGCTGTAGTACGGGCTCACGAAGAACCATCGCGGAGCGCTCATGGGAGAGGACGCGCCAAGCAGTTTGAGCACATTGGGGTGGTCGAGCGGCTTCCATACTTCGACCTGTGCCGAGAAAAGTCATTATTCACCTAGCTGAGCAAGCGTGCTCCGCAACCCGACTTAGCACACTCACCTCTCGTACAAACAGGCGCCTGGGCGTCTCCTTCTTGAGTATCTTGACGGCCACCGTCTGACCTCGCCACTTGCCCCTATACACAGACGAGAAGCCGCCGTATCCGACCTTCTCCTCCTTGTCGACATCGTACCGTGGGATCGCCCAGATAGGGAGCGGCCCTCGGTCGCTGCTCAGTCGACGTAGAGCCTCCACCCCTGTCCTGAGAAACTGCGTATCAAGAGCTGTACCGGGGTAGTGCGGCCGTCTGTTCCGTGCGCCAGCCATGTTCGAATCCCTGTGATCATCCAGAGTGGACGATCTCGAAGACGGCGCAACGCTCCCTGCCCCGTCGTCGTCCTCGCCTTCAACCTCCAGAATCCGCTCCAGAACCCGAATTGCCTCGGGCATCTCGTCGTCGGGTACTTCCAGAGTACGTAGTATGACATTGTCGTCGTGTGATGCCAATGCTGAGGATATGCGCTGCTGGATCCTCGCGGCGTCTTCCGCGGCGTCTTGCTCAGCTTGCTGCAACGCTGCTGCGGGTGAACTCTCTGGTACGGGCGCTGGTTCATGTCGAGTGCCTGCGAGGGATCTGTTCATGCTTGTCCGGCTGGATGAGGATCGCAGTCCGTATGGCCGCCGGACAGCGGGGTCGAGGAGCCCTAAGATACGCATCTGGGTAGCAGCCTGTGTACGATGGAGTAAGCATACTTGCACGCAATAATCACGTAAACTACCTACGTTAAACACATCGAATGCATCGTTAAGCTGCTTGCGTAATTCGTCCAGAGCTTGCTGTATCTCTCGGCGCTGGAGGTACTGCACGAGGAATGGCACAGTGCTTTGTTTGAGGATGAATATACGGATGTCGTGGAAGGATCTGGGTCCGAACTATAAGGAATGTGCAATATGTCAACCCTGTGGAAAGAGAGACGTACTTGACCAGCCGTGAGATGGGTTGCTGTAATTGAGCGATGCTCGCGTCACCGATTCCCCAGATTCCCTGACGTACAGACATCAAGATGATGGCGCATCGTTCCGTCAAGTGCAAACAGGCCCGCTGGTTGATCTGAATGGACTTCAGTACGACGACCTTACGCAAGATGAAGAGCTTTCATACATCAACGTGTTCGACCGAGTCCCAGATACTGAGTAAAATATTTGCGGCTTCTGCCAAGCCGGGGATAGGCACAAAACGAAGGACGATGGTGCTTGTGGTTAAGATTTCGCGCACAACCTGTGGCCCATTGCCAAGAACGTTCCCCACAGCTTCCCCTACCAGCTGTCCAAACGAGTCGTCAGTCTCATCGGAGAACGACGGTATAGCCAAGACTACGAAACGTGACATACCCTGCGAGTCTCACGATAACCGTCAGTATTTGGATCCAAACGTCTGGACTCTCTCCTTGGCCACCAACTCAGATTCCTTGCATTAGGTAGAGTGGACGAAATTGGAGATGGATACAGTCTGATCGAAGAGATGGTGCTGGCGGAGCTACGACGAGCAATCGCCGTCGAGACACCGTTGGTATATGAAGCGAAGGTGGATGAGGTATAATCTTCCGCCATAGCGATGTCCGGAGGTCCTAAATCTTCCTGTCGACCAAGCCCAGCGCTAGAGTAGAGTCCTATGCACGAGTGTTCACTGTCCCTCGTTTGAATGTGGAGAGCCAGATCACTGAAGTGGTCAGACGGATCAAGACAGGGTCGGGAGAGCAGGACGCTTTGGCATGGCCATATACCGGATCCGCACCTTGCAGGGCATGGCTACGGGATGGTGTGTGCGTGGACGGTATCCTGCCATGACAGATGATTGACGTCCACCACGAGGAATGGAACTCACAACAGGGAAGTCGCTTGTAGGCCCGCCATTGGACCATCCAGTTCTAGAAACTTAGCAGTAATACGCATTCGTAGTCGCTGCATGCACGTTTTCCCGGCGTTTGTGTCGCGCGCATGAGCATGCGTCACACGCATGCGTATCAGCTGCAGGGTGAGAGCGCCGACCTCTCATACCATCACGCCGACATCATTGCGTCGAAGCCGGATCAACCATGCATCATCGTACAGCTGTAGCAAACGCGTTGGTGGTCTGGTTACAGCATGCAGGATAAACATCGATACTGGAATGGCTCGAGCGCTGAGTTCCACCTGAAACAGGCTGTTGTAAGGACATGGCAGCGGACCTACGATTTTACGACGACCCTGGACTTGCGGCGGGTATTCGCCAAATCGTGGCGCGTACCCGAGCACTGAGGATCTCGGAGTCAGTGTCCGCCTCGATGTTCGAACCTGTACGGACCTCATCTTCTGGGTGCGGAACGGGCGCCCGTGTAGCTTCGTGTGCCTGCAGTATACCACACCGAAGATGTACTCATCAGCTCGCCCCCATCTGGACAGTAGCGCAGCAAAGCTCCGTTGCCCTAGGCAATCGTAGAGCGGGGCACGCTGGAGGTTGTCTTCGTAGACGGCCACTGTGTTCACGCGTCAGCACCAATATGCATACGCACGTTGGGTGGTAGTACCCACCGTGATGCACAAACTGATTTCGCACAGGCCCTCCTTGACGAACGCGTTGGTCCTGCTCACATGGTGGCCGCTGCCAGTGGCGGCGGGACGGTGTAAGCTGCTTTAGCGCGCAACGGTACTTCCACGACGCGGTTGAAACTCCGTGTTCCCACGCCCTCATCTCAGTCGAGGACCTTCAACTTGTTCGCGTGTGTCTTCTGCGTTTTCTGACCAACTCTATGAAGCAATGTACACGCCCGAGCAGTATCATTATCTGCAGTAGGGGCTATCATCGCAGTTGCTTGCTCTTGCGTCTCGCTCGTGGTAAGTCTACATGACAGCTATACTGCTCGTTCGATGATCATCTTCACATCTAACAGGCACCCAAGCCCTCGTATGTTCGCGGTGGTCAGCTTGAAGTACTGATACGCAGAATTTGGCTACGGTGTCACGAATGAGCTTCGACTTGACATGTGATGTTTCACAGGCTCACATTTCGCTCAATATCGACTTTCCTAGAGTGTACATTGATGTTCCAGACTCTCAGAATCCACAAACACGCCTGATATATGCCCTCATGCAACCCGTTTCGCGGCCAGGGACGGTATCTTGCTCGACCGGGATTCTGCGATACGCTCATCGCTGCAGAATCCATATGGATATATCAACGCGGTAGGGATAGATCGAAGCACGAAGACCACTTGCGACAGCCGTCACCTTGCCAGGGGCTTGTCACCGTTGCAGCAAGATCCGATGAAAGTCGGTGCCCATAAATCGCTGCAAAGTATATTACCTGGCGCAGCTAACGCACTTTACCACTCATCTACTCTCGACCTTTATAGCGTGTGGCAGAATGTCTTCTTCGTCTGTCACTATCCAGACAGAGTCCATAATTTATGCCTACCAATCTTCGTACGCTTCCGCTCTAACCGTTACTGGGGTTAGTAGTAGCTGACGACACGCTCACCCACAGAAGAGCGTATGTTACCTGCGGGCTCGCAGCAATCGGTAAGCTGCTCCGCATCGCATCCTTGAGCTCACACCTGGGTCTGAAGACTGAAGATGACATCCCTCAACCTCATAGCTATATACGTATACGACTACGTTCTATGCCTGGGCCGGGAGTCTCAATACGTCTGGCAATCGGGCAAATCTACGGCCTCCCGGCTCGTGTACCTGTACATCAGGTACATGTCGTTGTTGAATTCTGTGTTTCCGCTTTCCGCGCTCCATCCGTTATCGGATACTGTAAGCATGCATATCCAACCTCCGCTTATTTGCGTGCACCGACTGAAGCACGCCTCTTGCATATATAGGTGATCTATTACCCCGCGGGTTATCTAGATCTCTAACTTATACGATCACGACGCAGTTGCTCAGTCCTTGGCTGGGTCATCTTTTGCCTGTTGTTTTTGAGCTTGATCGGGCCTGCAAGTGAGTCAGTAGTTGCTGGTACCATGATCTCACAAATGAAAAACACGACTACTTACCGCACATAAAAGTGCTGACGGCGATTAGAACCTACGCCCTGTCAGGAAAGAACAAGTGGGTGTGCGGAGTTGCGTTGATACTGGGTCTCGCTCCGTTTATAGTGAACCTGGTGAGTACTGTACGTACATGTCTGTAAAGCACAGCTGATGCACACCGACGTAGAGCACTGCGAATAAAAAACAACCTGCAAATCTGCCACCTCCTGAAAATTGCGTCAATCAATATACGGGTAGCGCTGCGCTGGACGTAAGGTGAGCGCTGCTTTGCGAGTCCTTCGTGGTTTGAACGAACAACGCTAACTTTATTATCGAAGATGTGAGTAAGACGTGAAGCTTGTATTCAATAGACACTCAAGCCAGACAGTGGTAATCGTTGCACGATCCTGTACAATCCTCGCCGACCTCTTAGCCATTGTCGTCACCTGGCGGGTCACTAGAAACTCCCACCAGGTCTTGAGAGGTAACTCTCAGCAACCGTCGCTGCACCACATAATGTGGAAGAACGGTACGCCCACAACTAGCCCTAGGAATCAACGACATATTGATCGCATGCCTCTTTCGGTGTAGGAAATATATATTTCGTGTAAGCATGCGCACTGAGAGCTGCTGCCGCTGTGACTGACATTTTCCCCAGCACGTTGCTACTCGCAAACCTACTGGACCTCATTCTGGTCACGCTCTCGGTATGCTCTGTTGTCTATACATTCCGCGTAACAACGCCTCATCAGTGTCCCCCTTGCGGTTCCATAGATTGCAGTCCCACAGAATCAGGGGAGCTACGTTATCTCCTTCCTCGATCCGTGCGCCCATTCCTCCTCCATCCTATCCCGTCACTCATCACTACACGTACCCATGCAGCTTGAACTCGATTCTGAACTGCCGCCTCCTGCTCGATCTCTACGAAACAAACGCGAGGCTCGAGCGCGGCGGGTCGTCCCTCTCCCAGTCTCACCTCGACCTCAGTCTCCACTTCTCGCGCATCGAAGGAGCAGACGGCCCCGATAACTCTCCCTTCCTCAGCTCGTTTGCCGGTCCGATCCTGCATACGTTCCTCGACGACGATACGGACGTCGACGTGGTCAACGTCGGGCGTAGCGAGGGAAAAGTGGACTCGGAGCCCGTGCTACCAGTGGCCGGGCCAAGCTCTTCGGAAACGGCGGCGTGACACGCAGCCGCCACCTGAAGGGCGGCTTCCAGATGATCCACAGCCCACTGGCGGGTACCACCTCCCTCTATACCCGTACATCCCTATCCGATAGCTTAGATTTTGGACGCCGAGTGCACCCACGAACGTCGTTTCTTGTCTCATCTGTTCCTCGTAGACCATCCTGCACATCCGCTCTCACGGTGGGTGGGTGTATAAGTACGCTATGATCTTGTTGTACACTACAATTCCGTTGATTTTGGGCATAGGCGAGAGTGAGCGAGGCTCAGAGCTATCGTCGATCTCACCTCGATGTTATTCGATCAGATAAAGAGAGCTTCTTCCAGACATGTACAAGTACCTAACGCATGGACGAGGAAAATAGGCAGCAGAAGAGTGGGGTCAAGGACAACTTGCATAGGCGCGCGCGGTGAACGTTCGTACTTCCCGTCATCCACCTAGGGTTAGTGTCAGAGGCACTTCTTGCGTTCTCCGTACTACTACTCTCATGCTTCCCACTCTCATGACAAGCTGAACCCCCTCAATGTACAGCTTGCCGGATTGACCTCAGCACACATTGACAGCACGTGCAGCATGTCCCACGCCGGTCTTTTTTCCGAATTGTTTGATTTGCCGAGGCTGATGATATGGTTTGAGGTATTTTGCATGCGATCAACATCAAGGTACAGCTGCATCGCTCTTACGGTGTCGCGAAAGGTCGATCATACTTATATCTCTCACAGGTACCACGCCGTCGTAACAGTGCCGACGGGATATATACCGCTCGCCGTCTTCCAGGCGGTATCTCAGACGACCACGGTCGTCTGACTGTCATGGGACCGTACGCAGAAAGAAGCTCCATCGCGCACGCAGCCCCTATTGTCTCCGCCGACGACACCACGATGTCCACGCATGCTAATATGATTATCAGTATAGGGAGCCGCCGAGCCCGAGAGGCCGGGAGGCTGCTGAGCGCCGAGTCCCGAGGTCCTGAAATGGGCCCCAATTCTTATGCTACATTTATTTCCATCAGGTTCTCTCATTCTCCCGTGTTCGCGTTGCCATTCCTCCTCGTCGCATACGTACTAGCTTGCTTCCATGTCTACCTGGTCTCACTCCGCCACCGCAGTGACCGTACCCCTGTTCCCGACTCAGTAATCGCGCAAACAACGATTGGAACCAGGCCACACGCCGGAAATCTCGGAGCGAGCGGCTCGACAACCCTATTCCACCATCCCGGAGCAGACACGCGCCCGGACTGCGACCGGACATCAGCAACAATGTCGGAGGCCACGAGCTAGCCCACGCCGTGCGCTGCCGTGCGGCTCGTTCCCGCGATCTGATTCTATAGCACGCATAAGAGGAGATAGCCGCGACATCAGCGCCGAATGAGCAAGCTTGACGGTCGGCGCTCAATATCAAGCCGATATGTAATTCACTTCCGCGGACCGTGCTGTGGGGTATAATACCCAGCGACGGCACCTCGACTCCTCAAGGCCGACACCCGACCCGCCTCACACTCCTTACCTGCGTCCGTCCTCCATCCGTAACGTGCGCTGTGCGCAAGATGTCTTCTTCGTCAGCGCCTGATCCAACGGAGGCCATCATCTTGAACTACCAGGCTGCGTAGGTCGTCACCGCAATTATACCGAGACTGCATGCACTGTGGCTGACAGGAGTCTCACTTGCAGGAATACGTATATCACCTGCAATATCGCAACGAGCGGTAAGCGTTCTACATCGCATTCTCGGACCCTTAAAGACTCAAAAGCCGTTGACAGCCTTGTTCGTGTACGACTACCTCCTATGCCTACCTAGGGAGTGCCAATATGTTTGGAAACCGGGAAAGTCGAGGGCATCACGGCTTCTGTACTTCTCCGTACGGTACATGTTCCTCCTGAACTCCATCGTCCCACTTGGCGTACTTAATCCAATATCAGACAAGGTGAGCACGCACATCCAGCGTTGTGCGTGCGCCCGCAAACTGACGTGTTTATGAATCCAGAGGTGATGCTTCGTCGTATGCGCCTGAATTTCGCACATCACTAACACAGCTGTCGTGAAGCTGTACAGCGCTTGTGTGGATAGACACAGTGGTAGCCACCCTGACGCGGATAGGCCCTGCCGGTAAGTTCGACGTCGCGGTCTCAGCCGAAGGATGTAGCTAACGCTTGAACACCACGCAAGTGCTGACCGCTCTCAGGACGTTCGTTCTCTCGAGTAAAAACAGGCTCCTGCTTTGCATCACAATGCTCCTCGGTCTCGGTCCATTCCTCGTGAACGCGGTGAGTGCCTGCTTTCGTGCAGTCCTGCCATCTGGATTCCGCTGACTCGCACTGACACAGTGCACAGCGTACCTCTCCATGCCCCTGAACCTCCCACCTCCCCAAAACTGCGTAAACGTATACAACGTGAGCGCGACTCTCAATTTAGCGTGAGTGCCCCTCTGTCACCCGTGCGCCATCGCCACTGACCCCGGTAACCCGTAGATGTGAGCGAGATGATATGGCTTTATCGATAGACACCGAAGACTAAGCTGTTTGGGTAGTGGTGATCTGCTCGCGCGTCTCTACAATACTCGCGCAACTCATAGCGATCGTCGTAACCTGGAGGGCGACGCGAAACTCAGACCAAGGCCTACGCGAGAGCTTCCAGCGACGCTCGCTGGAGCGCGTCATGTGGACGAATGGTGCGCGCGCAGTTTGTTCGGGCGCATATGGGGTGCTGACGGCGTGGCGACCTCATCTCGTCCAGGAAATGTGTATTTCCTGTGCGTCCATTGCACGCTCTCGAATCACGGGGTACTGATGTCCCTTGCACAGCACACTACTCACATTGAGTTTACTCGACCTCATTCTCGTGCTGCTGTCGTCGGTTCGTCTAATTATCCGCCCCATCTCGCGCATCCCGCCCTCATCCCCGCTTCTTCTCACAGCTCTCGTTCGGGATTGGTTTAGGGAGCTACGTCATCCTCTTCCTCCAGCCGTACGCCCTCTCTCCTCTAATTCACTCGCCCTGCCGCGTACTGACCTTCCGCCCCGCACGCAGAATAACCTCGATCCCGAGCTGCCACTTCCTGCTCGATCTGTACGAGACGAACGCGCGGCTCGAGTGCGGCGGGTCCTCGCTCGAGCAGTCGCACGTAGACCTCAGCCTCTACTTCACCGTCGCGGGCATCGAGGGCGCGGAGCACCGCGACGACTCGCCCTTCCTCCGCTCCCTCTCGGGGCCCGTACACGCGTTCCCGAGCGACGGAGACGACGAAGACGACGACGACTACTCGCACCTGGGCGCGGGCGACTGGGGAGCGCTGCAGCTGAAGCCGGTGCATGCAGCCGCATGCACGCGGTCAAGCCTAGATCCGGGCGCATGACACGCTCCACCTTCTCCTGGTGAGCACCAGCATACATACCACGTAGCATCCCGCCCGTTCTGACGTGGGCTCCTGGCCCCCAGCGCGCCCACGCGCGAGTCCTTTCTGCACCCCGCCCGGTTGTCCGCGGCCCGTGCCTGTATTCATAGTACCCGTTCGTGCAGCTGCTCTTGTCCATGTTGTACAGTATAGACTACACATCCGCTCCGTCGCGCACTTTCATTCGCTCGCTGTGCAATGTTGTCCCGCATACCTGGTTTTTCGGTGAACGCACGCGCATGGCGCGCGGTTTGGTGACCGCGATCGCGGCGGGTACCGTTACGAGCTCGATCGCGACCGCGTGCGTGCACTGTCGAGACTCAAATACGCGGTGTTTCATGCAAGATTCGAGGGCCGCCCGGATTTCATATGGCAGGTTTGCCGAGCTGCGGTGTCGGGAACAGCGCGAAGCGTCGAAAACGTGGCCGGCCTAAACGTTGATTTGCGGTGTGTGCGATCAGGGCTGGGAGCAAGTCGGGCACCGGCCGGTCCCCAATATCGAAGCAGATCTTCCTCCGCGTGGCGGGGTGCCTGTCGCGGGCAGTACTAGTGGCGTCTGCGCGTTCTTGGGACTCGGCGCACACTGAATATGGCATAGCGGGGCGGCAGACGCGGGTGACCATTCATCTACTTCAGCGAAATGTTCTATGACAAGTCCCTCGAGGTAAGAGGTACTGTACGGCAAGAACAAGGGTCAGAACACAGGAGGTATACTGTACAGCAAGAAAGAACCGTAACAAGAACGGAGGCACCTTGTCGGTATGGTACGTACAAACGGCAAGCGGCGTGCTACCAGGGTATAAAAACGACTCAGAGAGCGCACGGTGTGAGACGGTATGATCAAACGTACGTATAGGCGCACTGGGCTGCACGCGGTGCCCTAGTGCCAGTGTCCGGCCATTGGACTTCCGAGTCCCGACGGCGGTAATGTAGTACGGAACGGCGTCACACCACCGTTTCTAAGGTTCCCGCGGCTCTTGAGCTTGGGCCCGCGGCTGCTTCGGAGCCCCCCGCCGTCGTTTCCACCTGCTTCGTAGTTACTCGCATAAGGACAGACGGCCCCGCCTCGGGCTCGTCGTCGGCCGTGTCGAACGCCATGTCGTCAGGGAATTAGTGTAGGACCGGGCCGGAGAGTGAGCTGAGGAAGGGCGAGTCCTCGGGGGAGTCCGCTCCCGGATCCTCTATTCCCGTGAAGTGGAAACTAGCGATGCCGATGTTTGACTGGGAGAGGGACGAGCCGCCGCGCTTGAGCCGTGCGTGTGTTTCGTACAGGTCGAGAAGGAAGCGGCAGTTAAGGATAGTGGTCATACTACATGATGGGCGTTGCGTTCAGCGGCTAGGTAGTTTCGAGGTAGAGGGGCGTGCGTACGGATTGAGAAAAGTGGTGACATAATTGTCGTCGATCTGTGTGTCTACTATCTGGAGGACTCTGTTGGAGTCATAATACATGAAATGTATGGACAACTGCACGCACCGAGAGAGTGACCAGAATGAGGTCCAAAATATTGCCAAACAACAACGTGCTATATGGAACCATGTCAATCGTGGCGCGGGTGTGTGCTTCGTGTAGTACACTTGGTAATCTTACATGAAATAGATGTTCCCTGCATGGGACGAGAACACGCAAGACCATCAGAGCATCAGAGCCAGTCCGCGGTTGAACGAGAGATGTGCTCACCATTTGTCCACATGATGTCCTGCAATGACGGTTGCTTGGATGTATCTTGTAAGACTTTGCGAGATGTCCTGGTCGCCCGTCAGGTCACGACAATTGTTATCAAGTCTGCGAGTATCGTGCAGGATCGTGCAGCGACCGTGACTAGGCGAACCGTTGACATTGAGTGTCTATCAACGAAACGATCGCATTTCGCTCACATCTGCAGATTGGCGGTGGCAGAATCGTTGAGCGGCGCACGGACACCCGTAGAAGAGCAGGACTGACCCTATAAGCTCAGCTACACTTCCTGAATATTGTACAGCACAGTTCTCAGGAGGAGGAAGATTGACGGGCAACCGTTGGTATTCTGTGCTCTATGCGATACACATCGGTCAAGCGTCATCGAAATTCGCATAATAGAGAACATTTACCGCGTTCACCAGAAAGGGGCCAAGACTGAGAATCATCGCAACCCCGCCCAGCAGCTTGTTTCTGCCCGAGAGAACATATGTCCTCAGCGTCGTGAGTACTGCCACGTTCATTAGTGATTGTGTCTGAAATTGGGGAGGTATAGTAATCAAGCAGCGACGGACTCACTGGCAGGTCCAATCAGGTCCAGTAAAAGTAGACATGTTTGACACCAGGTCAAGACTGCACAACTTTACGGCGATCGCGTTAGCGCTATAATGGGCTGCTAGTCATGAGGTAAACAAACACCTCTTCAGGCAGATACGACCTTCAGTAGGCGCATATGTAGGAAAGAGATACGTATGCTTACAGTGTCCGATACTGGCGGGATCGTCGCAGACGCCATCATATTATTCAGCAAGCTTATGTACCTGACGAACAGGTACACGAGCCGGGAGGCTTTGGAGCGGCGCGACCGCCAGACATATTGATACTCCCGGTCCAGGCAAAGGACATAATCATATACGAACATCACTGTCATATTCAAAGGCATCTCGGTTAGATCGTCTAATGTGAATGTGATGCAGGATGATTTACCAGTCGCGGCAATTCCGCAGGTACTCGACGTCCTCCTGTACGTAATCGTATCATCAGCCCCAGCCCCTGTGGACTTTGTAGGATTAGAGGTATCACCTACACGAGCTGGTAAATCATGGCCACGGCTGCTGCAGGAGTGCTTCCTGCCGACGAAGACATCTTGAGCGTCCCAGGGATCGAAGATCGAACGAGGGGAAGGGAATGAGGTACGTCGGGTTGTCCGCCGCTAGGTCTTATATCTCATAGCGCTGCATTGACACCAACCGAATCGTATCATGGCTGAGAAATTGGTCGACAGCAAGCTTGAGTGCGTTTATGCTTCGGGCAGTGCCTGGTAACCGTTTAGATCTTTGAGAGGGTGGTTGTACCCCAGGATGAGCGGAGTTCGCCACCCAAAGAACCGCGTGAGTACAATGTTTGGTCGTCATCGGAGACTTGATCTCGGGCCCCTAGGAAGCTTCTTAGACGCAAGATGAGCATGGTCGACTTGTGCTGCCTGCGCCCTGGTATCAGTGGACATTGCCTCGCCGCCTGAGATAGTGACGGAGTCAAGGTGGCCGTGTTCGCGATGGCGTAGCGGTCAGGATTTGTGACATGCTCATGGCTAGGAGATGCTGTTCGGAGATGTAATCCCTACGTTGGCGACCAGCATCCGTCTTCTGCGCAGCTACAACATCGATATCCATCGACCGGGAGAACTGATAGGTGCAAGAAAGCGTCGAGAAACACGGATACCGTTTTCCTTTTTGGCTGACACGAGAAGGGGCGCCTTGGTGAACGCAACGCGGTTTGAGCTGAACACGCGCTGCATATTGGTCGTACTCGCGCACACTTACAAGAAGCGCCGGACGTCTCGAAGATGGAGCAGTATAATCAGACGCACAGCAAACATCCGCGAGGGCAACCGCATCCCTACGATCTCGAGCGGCCGAAGGTAGCCCAATCAATATCCCGTGCGTGCCCTTCCCGCCCTACGCCCGCGATGTCGGAGAGATGACGCATAGTCGGCCTTCCGTGGGGGCAATGCCACGGCTGGTCCATCGTCCCCATGTGCTGCACAACCTGGGGGGGGGGGCGTCAGTTTAGACCAAGTGATGATGACAATCAAGACACAAAGGGCGCGACGACGTACCGACACCATCTGGCGACGACTCAGCGGCTTGCCAATCATGATGCTCATTCTGCACGCCCGCATCGCGAACATAGCGCGCGCCTTTGAGCAGCGCACCATCTGTCCCGTGGGACGCTCCTGCAAGAGATGGAGCAGCTCTTCGAGATCTGTGGGCGTTCCTTTCAGCAACGCACTGGGCACGCGGGCAGGGGTTGGGCGCACCTTTCGTGTCGAAAACAGTGCTCTTGCTGATCGGCTGCGCGTCCAGCCGCACGCGCTGCCCCGGCGGCCGGTCTTCGCAAACCTCGAGTTCGAACCCATTCTGCCGGAGGACGTCGAGGTTCTCTAGCGCCACTAGCTCATCTGCTGCAGTGAGTTCCAGCACCTGGGGTCTGTGGAAGGTGTCCGTTGAGCGAGAAGTGACTAGTGAGTAAAAAAGAATATATACTGGAAGAGCTTCTGGCAGTCGATCTTCGTGGTCTGCTGCAGCGTCTCGAAGTTGTATTTCTCATCCGCTGCATGTTGGTCTACGATGAAGAGGTCGTCCGTCCCCGTCCCGGGCCTCGAGTCCGGTCCATGCGAGCCTTTCCGCCGCCGTACGACAATGAACCCGAGGTTGAACTGGCCAACCACTTCCATGGATGCAAAATCGGTCTTGTCGATCACTCGCGACAGAGCCTCGGTCGCCTCGTCATCAGCCATGTCGACGGAGCCAGGGTTGCCGTCGGCGGTACGCGCGAGGTTGAGATCATTCTGCACACGCTGGGCAGTTGCTAGTCGGGCTTGAAGTGTCTGCCATGCGGCAGTGACTAGTGACAGGTCAAAGGCGAATGAGATATCCTCTCGGTCGTTGACGCGCACGATCTCCCCACTGATCGCTGTCGTAGTTGCGGAGCGCGTGCCGACCTCGCTGAGCTCTTGTGAGACGCTCAGAGGGGCGTCTTCCATGATTTGTATGTCCTCGTCCTCTACGAGCTCGATATCTTCGTCGCCGGGGACTTCCATGTGGGCGTCTCCACTCTCAGATGGCCCGGCCGCAGGAGTGTCTCCCCCGTCGTCATCATCGACCTCATCCTGCACGGCGTCGGCCCGGCCCCCATCGCCCTCGTCTGAGCTGACCTCGTGTAGTGCTACGTCACCGTCCACATCACCCGCCAGCGTTTCCGCAACCTCCTCCTCGTCGACGTCCATCACCGCGGAGTCGTCGACCTTGCTCCCCGTCCGCGCAAATCCGCGCAGCAGATCGCGCATGCCCTGGCGCGCACCCTTCGCCGGTGCATGCGCCCCGTCCCCAGAGTCGCGTCGCGTGCGCTTGCGCGGCCGCGCCTCGTCCGCGTCTGGTCTACGGAGACTCCACGATGCTCCGGACGTGCTCAGGACCATCTGCTCGGGCGTGCGTGACTTGGCGGGCGAGGCGCGTGGTTGCGATACAGCTGCGCGTGCCAGGGGGCGGGAGGGGGGCCGGATGGCCGGTATGGGCGGATCTTCGATGTGTGGGGAGGTCCTCGGTTCGTTGGGGGGCGTACTTGGTCGTGAAACAGGAGATGTGTCCGGGTCGCCGTCGTCAATGTGGCTGTTGCTCGAACTCATCGGCGCGCGTTTGCTCGGAGGAGAGTCCGCGTGGTCTATGGTGGTGGTTTGAACTGTCTTCCGCTGATTGACAGATGCGTCTTCTGTGTCGGGATCCCCAACACCGCTGAGTGTACCTATCCCGCCTTGCGAGGAGCTTGGCTGGCTTAATGAGGGGTCAGCAATGAGGAGGCTCGGCTCTCCAAAGACTTCGTCGTCCGTTGTGGTTTGTAGATCAGATTGATGCGAAGCAATATCCTGTGAAGACACAGGGGATGACATGGAGGGCTCTTCATCCGCATCGTCTGGCAGAAAGAGAGGATTCGTTTCCGCCGGTGGAGTGGCGACACGACTGGCGCGCTGAGGCGCGTTGTCGGCTTTCCGCGTCGCTTGCGATGCGTTGACATCGAAAGTGGCGCGTGCCGGTGCATACTTCGCTTCGAGCGCGATCTAACGTGGACTAATGTGAATATAAGGTCATGACGGCCAAGAGGCAGGAATACCTTCAGAGCTTGTACGAGATTGTTCTCGCTGTGGAGAAGGATGGTGCGCTTGTCCGGGCTGACGTTGATGTCGCAGGAGCCTGGTAGCAGTCAGAATAGAGTGATTCACATTCGATTTGAGACGCACTGGTGGGTAGGATGAAGTCCGCTATTATAAACGGAGACTGGGTCGCGTTAAATGTTCTATACACTTCGTTGAAGGCCTTCTGAACCTATAACCGAGTATGATTAGCATATGTTATGATCAGTGCAATGAGCAGGCGTACCTTGGAAGGCGCACACGGCCGCCCGTTGACGTAGAAGAATTGGCGATCGGTACCGGTTCTTCCGCAGCCCACCGAGAACTTGGAAATCAGGCCGCGGACTTTGACCTCGTTCGCATTTCTGCTCCGAATACAATGACCTGAGTCGGACTATGAAGCTGCAGTGTCACAGGGAAACGTACCCTGTATCCTGGGCCTTACCGAGGCGTCGCAAGACGCCTGTATCGACCTCCACGCTGAAGTTCAACTCAATGTCCACGAGATTATCCAGCGTCTTCGGACCCCATATCGCCGACACCGACGCGCGGATGGAGGGGATGCCGTCTGTGCGCATTTGGGTGGTCTTCCTCCTGCAGATCTCTCAGCATTTATGACGCATGACAGACGTGGTACGCTGTACCGACCCTCCCGTGGGCTGGTTGGTCACGCTGAGGCGCACGCCCTTGTTCTCCTTCGCACAGGGCACTAGGGCGTAAGCGTACAGCAGAGTGAGGGCTTTGCCGAATTCGCGTTTTGCATTGCGTTCGAGCTCCTTCCGGCGTACTGGGAGCGGAGTGAATAAACCAGTCACCGTGACGGTGGTACCTCGCTGTTAATGCAAGTGGTATCAGACGGCTGAGGCTATCTCGGGGAGCGCAGACTTGCCTGGCGGGCGGCTTTACCCTTGCGGCTTTTGGCCTTCCCTGTACGCTCAAACTCGATGACGGTACCTGCGGGTGCTTCGGCGGCGGTCGCGGTGGTGACAGACACGGATTTGGCGAGCGCGCACAGGGAGGAGAGCGCTTCGCCGCGGAAACCGAAGGTAGCCACGGTCTCAAGGTCGGTGAAGGATGATAGTTTGGACGTATGGTGCTTGAGAGCTGCAGATTTGAGTAAGACAACGAGGTCCAACACCGGGAGGAGATAGAATGTGTACACTTACCAATAGAATCGTAGTCTGCGGGGGAAATGCCACTGCCGTTGTCTATGACCTCGAAAGACTCAAGCCCCTGGTCTTTAAAGCGCACCTCTTGTAGGCCTTGAGCATGGTGCAAATGATACATTTGAATGAGAACATACCGATGTTGGTCGCACCCGCGTCAAGGCTGTTCTCGACGAGTTCTTTGACGGCGGTCTGGAGGTCGACGACGACCTGGCCGGACGTGATTTTGTGCGCAGACCCGCTATCTAGGGCTTTGATCGCATTGTTTCCTTCATTTGCGTTCATGACGGCAGTACTCGTGGTCATAGGTGGCGATTGGAGAAATATGAGGCCTTACTCGACTTGCGCCGACGGGCTAGGGTAGAATGACGGATGTGGACTCGCAGAGTGGTGCCTCCGACATCTACGGGGCATATAACAGAGACCTTGGTGTATTCAAGAGATACTAGATTTGTACTTGGACCCAGGAGGGATGCACATATAGCGTTCGTGAGGGCCAAAAGTCGCGGAGGCAGGTCGGACGAGCAAGTCTCGCAGGAAGCGCCCATGCCACAATGCGGTCACATGACGTGCAAACACGGTACGAACGCGCGATACGCGACGCGCGTGCCATGTTCACTGTTCACTCCGCTCTCCTCGTCGTCCTACTCGGCCGTGCGCCCGTCTGACTGTTCTACTTTGACTATGTCAAAGGTACTCCGTGTGCCCAAGCTCGATTTGGCTGCGGTGCTCGCCCAGCAGAATCCACAAATCGACCTCCGCCTGGAAGGATACGAGGCATCAACCCGCAACTTCCTCGCCGCCGTCTCGAACTACACCCAACGCGCAGTTGCAGAAATACAGAACCGGAAGGATGCGTATTCTGTGGAGAAGAAACGACTAGCCGAAAAGGCGCAGAACATCGAGGCAGAGACCAGCCAGTGCAAGCTGAAGGAGATAGAGCTCATCAAAGGTTCGCCCGCACACCCGCCCCGCCCCGCCCGCCCCGCTCACTGTGGCTGCAGAGCTCGACAGGGAGCAAGAGGAGAAGAAGGAGGCCGAGGCGAGCGTCGCGGCCTTCCGCCGGCAGCTGAACCAGCTCAAAGAGAAGTGCGCGTCGCTCGACGTCGAGATCGAGCAGCACCGCGTCGTCGCCGCCAACCTCCTCCGCGAGCGCAAGCGTGAACAGGCCATCCTCGGAACCCACGCCGCGCGCGCGCATCCGGAGCTCGCCGCGTGCGAAGCGGCGCTCAAGTGCACGGTCGAGGGCATCGGCGACGACCGGATCCTCGTCCGGTTCACGCACGTCGATCCCGCGGACGTCCAGCGCGAGTTCAGCCTCGTCGTCGATGCGTCCGCGCGCATCTACAAAGGTCCGCCTCCGTTCGATACTCTCCCTTGTGAGCTCGACTTGACGTTGCGGCAGTGCCGACCACGACGCCGTTCCTCCCCACGCTGCCCATCCTCCTCGACGAACTGAATGACTCGCGCGACATTTATGCCTTCATCCGCCGCGTCCGCAGTGCCTTCCGCGAACTGGTCGCCAGCGGGCGGTGACCTGCCGCGCCCCCCTTTCGCCTTTCGTCTCCCGAATATTTGTAAGATGTATCATACCCGCTATAATGACTTGCACAGCGTTGAGTCCTGGCATTCTGTGCTCCCAGCCTTGATCGTGCGCACCGGGGGCTTCGCGCTGTTCCCAACGCTCAGCACGGCAGATCGGCAAACTTGACATCTGACATGGTCATCGCGCTCCGTCGCGCGGATATCAGGTTTGGTGGATCTCCCTGGATCTTGAATCAGCTCAGTTACAGACAGCATCGGTACCCGTGCGAACCACTGGCAAACAGGGCCACGGTCCTTACTTACACGACGGTGCAGCAGCGCCGGTGCCATAGAATATAATCATATGCCGCCGCGTTTCGGATGCTCATCGTCCGACCGTGAAGGAGAGTAACAGGTTGTAATCTCCGTCGCCATCGCGGACCTGAATCCTGTCTCCGGCGACGGACCAACCACGCATGGCAGGGCGCAGGCGGCGTAAGTTGCCGCCTATCCTCAACTTGTATGCGACCAGCTTACTGGGGGATCATCGATCAGGTCTGGGATGACAACCATGCGTCGTACGCATTCGGCGCATGTTCTCCCTGAACAAGCAAACCCGTTGGTGATCGAGCGATACAGCCACCCGCCGCTCGAAGATCTAAACCGGACCCACGCACGGAGCGGAGCATGAACGTACTCAGTACGGGCCCGTAGCTCACTGACGACTGATCTCCCGGCCAAGCAGGATCTGAAACGGTTCTCCTCGACATAAGTTCACCCGGTATAAAGCCTGGCAGCAGCCACTCCACTTTCTTCTCAGTCGATCCTCCGATACCCCTGTGCCGCTCAAGATGTCGTCTTCGGTAACGGGTACTCCTCCAGCAGCCGTCGTCATGCTCTATCGGTCCCTGTAAGCTGCCGCTGTATCCTGCTACGCTCAAGGGACCACAGCTGATGGCATGTATGCGTGCAGACGGATAGTGAATGCCTGCGGAATTGCTGCTGCTGGCGAGTCATGCTGCGCGATAACATGCACATCCGATAACCTGACGGAGATGCCGTTGAATATTACAGTGATGTTCGTCTATGATTACATCCTGTGCACGGGCAGGGAGTATCAATACGTCTGGCAATCGCACAACTCCAGGGCCTCCCGGCTTGTGTACCTGTACATCAGGTACATAAGCTTGCTGAATTACATTATGGCGCTTGTCACGATTCCGCCAGTATCAGACACCGTAAGCATACGTCTAGCTCACGTACATATGTGTCTACTGACGCACATATTTTGCATGCAGAGGTGGTTATTTACCTTATGACCCCGAGCCCATTACAGCACTGACAGGATCACCTTCAAGCTGTATCGTCTTGGGCTGGTGCACTACAGCCCTTGCACTTCTGAACTTGATCGGACCTGCTAGTGAGTCCGTCAGGGCTTCTTCGCACTGTCTCCGCAACCAGGATAACATTCACTGACCAACTGCGGCAGTACTCACAACGATTAGGACGTACGTTCTCTCGGGCAGAAACAAGCTTCTGGGCGGGTCTGCTCTGATTCTCAGTCTTGGCCCCTTCCTCGTGAACGTGGTGAGTGCGTTCCCCATTTCGCCGATATCTATGAATCTTTACCGATGCGCATTTCCATAGAGCAGCCAATACCGATACCTGCCCGTCAACCTCCCTCCTCCCGAGAACTGCGGTGTAGCAGATACAGGGAGTGCAGCTGAGAATATCGGGTGAGTGTGCCTCGCCCACGGGCGCCGGCCCGGTGCCAGCCAGATACTGACACAGGAGCCTACCTGCAGACGTGAGCGAAATGCGACCGTTGGTGTGATAGATACTGAATGCCTCTGGCCGCGTAGTAACGGCCGCCGCGCGATCCTGCGCGATCCTCGCTGACTGCATAACAATCGTCGTGACCTGGCGGGCGACGAGGACGTCCCGCAATGCCCTGAAAGAAAGCTTTCTGCGGCCGTCGCTGCAAGACATCATGTGGACGAATGGTGAACACATTTCTCATTCAATACCCGCACACAGGCGCTGATGCTCTGATGATCTTGCGTGGCTTCGTCTTGTGTAGGGAACATATATTTCATGTAAGATCTCACGAATAATCGCCACCGCCACGACTGACATGGCTCCTATAGCACACTGCTGTTCGGCAATCTGCTGGACCTCATACTGATCACACTGTCGGTGCGTCCGTGGGCTCCCCACTCCGCGTATCACGACTCCAGCAAGGCGCCCCGCTTTATAGATTACAGACACGGACAACGGCGAAAACCAGGTCACGCAGTTCCTCGATCCGTGCGCCCATCCGCCCACCTCCGAGCCATCTCACCGCTGACCACGCCGCGCCTCATGCAGCATAAACTCGATCTTGAGCGCCCGCTTCCTGCTCGACCTCTACGAGACAAACGCACGGCTCGAACGCGGCGGCTCGTCCCTCTCGCAGTCGAACATCGGCACCCACAGTCTCCACTTCGCGGAGAGCGGGGGCGCGCGCGCGGACGCGCCCGAGAACCCTCCCTTCCTCGATTCGTTCTCCGGACCGGTACTGCATCCGTTCCCCGACGACATCATAGCGTTCGATACGATCGACGACAAACCCAAGCCGGCGGCGTCTCTCTCAGTGCAGACAATATTAATGGCGACAACAGCGGAAACGGCGACGGGGGGCTCCGCGAGGGCCTCAGAGTCGGTGGTGTGACTCTGCTCCGCGATCTCGCTAGTACACCACCATCAAACCGTCCAGCGATGCCCCAGCGGACATCCGGACACCGCATATACCCCCGTTTGCTCGCACTGTGGCTTATGTGCAGATTATTATATTTGTTCCTGAGTACTCTTGTCGTACTACAACATCCTCTGCCCGCCGCGATGTGCTGCGTGCATCACTAGTGGCGTTTGTCATAGTATACAGTACATCGTCACGCGTCATCGATTCATCGCCAGCCTGAGCATGTCCGTTTGCATGTTCTGCGTACTTATGCGCCACCGGCTCTGTCATGTGCGCCGCCGCTGCCCGATCGTGCGCCGAAGTTATCACATCTGTCACTCATCCTTGGCAGATCACACTTCCCCAGGCTCTTCTGCCGCATCGAGCGCACAAGTCAACGTGAAGGACGCTCTTCCTACGCTTCTTCTCCCAGTCCGGATGCGAAGGGTTCAGCAGTGCGTATATAAACCCGCAGTGGGGCTGCGCTTATGCTGTCGCTGTCCCCGCGCTCCCCAATACTTGCTGCTCTCCGTCGCACTGCTGCTACTCTCCGTCGATATCTCGGAATGAGCCTCGACGCGCCCCTCCGTGCGCGTGTCCATGTCGCCGGCAGAGCAACCGTCGTGGAGCATCACGGTCACGTGCTCATACAGCGACGCGTCAGCCACCGTCAGCCCGCCCCCGCCTGGGCGCTTGCGCAGCGCACATCCGCCTTCCGCCTTCTCACACGAAGGTGCGAAACTGAGGCGGACCGACATCGCCCAGCCGCGCAGTCAGCTCGATCCACCCTGCACTGCACCGACCGCAGCAGCCATATAACGGCCATCGACCGCTGCGACGTCCCGCTCAAACGCCGCCGATGTTTTCCAACTGCATCTGCACCCTCGTCCTACTCGCTGTCGCTTCAGCCGCCTGGGGCGCAACAACGCTTCCGAACACGTATCCCTACGCATGGCCGGGACAGCCAGATGGCGATTACAGCACCGACTGGCAAAGCTGTGAGTGCACCCCCTTGCAAGCCTACGCTTCACCAGCGCTGACCCCTCGTCGCATAGACTTTGAGGTAACCAGCCTCCCGTCGACGATCCCGACCGGTCTACCGCGCAGCTTTGCGGGCAACATCAACGTCAACCGCACTGGACACAAAAACGACACGCTCTTCTTCTGGGGCTTCGAGCGCGAGGGCTCCAGTGGGACGCTGACTGCTGCTGCGGATGCGGGCAATACCGATCCATGGATCCTGTGGCTGCAGGGAGGGTAAGTGTATCTAAGTCGGCCGCGCGCCCAGATGCTGACCACGTACGTCCTTGCAGACCTGGGTCTCCTGGCTTGCTGGGATTGGCGACGGAGGTGCGTCGGATGTCTACGTCTCCATCCGTGTATTGACAGCCACACAGAACGGCCCCATCCATGTCCTGAGCAACGGCTCGTGGGTGACGAACCCATATAGCTGGACCACGCTCGCGGACACGATCTGGATGGACCAACCCGTCGGTGCGTGCTATATGACAACTCTTGTTCTATCATCGGCATGCTGATGGTCGTTGTGCAGGCACGGGCTTCTCCACCGCAAGTACAAAGGGCTATGGTGCGTTGTTTGACGCCTCTGCGGCTGTTTTTTTCGCTAACGCGGCCTAGTCGCCGACGAGGACCAAGTGGCCGATGATTTCGTGCGCATACGTCCGCCTTGTGATGTATCATCGTGTGCTGACGCGGGTCCGTAGCTGGGCTTCCTCACAAACCTGGTCAAAGTCTTTCCCAGCCTCGCCACTCGTCCCCTGTACCTAATGGGCGAGAGCTATGCTGGGACGTTCATCGTGAGCATCACCCACACGGCAGGGCCAATCGTACGATATACTGATACGTTGAATCACCGTGTAGCCCTACATCGTCAAGCATATCTTCGCGAGTTCGTCCAGTCCGGTAACATTGCGCAAGATTACCATTGGCAACCCCGCTCTAGGCTCCGCAGCGACCAACCAAGACCTTCCCGTGGTATGTGTCCTTTCCGACGATCAATCTATCAGCTATTCACGCGCACCAGGTCAACATGCTAGAGACATATCCAGCGATCATCGGATACGACCAGGATGTGTTCAACTACTTCAGGGAACAGTAAGCGCTGCTCTTCTCGGTCTGATCCGGCGCGCGTCTTACCTCTTCTGCAGACATCACCTCTGCGGATACGACCTGAATCTGACGTATCCCCAGAACGGCACATTTCCTCCTTTCAACTACACCAGCGGGCAGCAGGCGGCGCTCAACCGTGCCGGGGGTCACACTAGCCGATCTGTGCGATCTTGGAAGGACACCATCAAGGATAAACTCGCCAAACGCCACAGCACGCATGGAGCGACCACGGATGCAAGCAGGAGCGTGAAACGGTCGCAGTGGAAGCGGGACCTGTCCGGACGCCCCAACGGGACGATCGACTCCTGGTACGGCTGCGACATCTTCGACGAGATGATCGACTATGCCGTCAATTTCACCTTCCCGTGGAGTAAGCACTTGTTCACTCCGTGGACACGCATGCATCATGCTGATACTCGGCGCTAGCGAACGGCGGCTTTGATTCGTTCGATATCCCGGACGCGACCCACCCGGAACCGGACTTGGACCCCTCGACCTTCCTGAACGACCAGCTGACGCGCGCCGCGCTCCACGCGCCGACGTCCCAGAATTGGAGCAGCACATTCGACTACCCCTTCGGCTCGGTGAGCGGCGGCGCCGACCCCAGCGTCGAGCCCATCGCGTTCCTCTCCGAGCTTGCTGCCAACGCGAGCGCGCGCAACATCCCATTCGTGTTCTACTCCGGGAATGACGACGCGCGCATACAACACCGTGGGACCGAGACAATTATCCAGAACTTCACGTTCGGCGGCGTTCAGGGCTTCACGCGCAAACCGTCGACGCCGTGGTACGATGACGACGGCAACGTTGCTGGGGTCGTCCACCAGGAGCGCAACGTGACGTACGTGCTCATCGCCGGGGCCGGGCACGAGGTGCCGCAGTGGCGGCCAGCGCAGTCCCTCGTCTTCCTGCGCGAGTTCGTGCTCGGGGCGAACACGAACGGCACCGTCGACGGGTCGGACGTGGTCGGCGGCGAGGACCCATCGCTAGCCGGGGACTACCTCCCTGGCGGCACGGAGATCTTCTATGGGTCGAGCACGACTGCGGGCGCGTCTACCATCCCGAGCGCGACGATCGCGGCGTGGAACAGCTTCGTGGCGACCGCGCTCCCGAGCGGCAGCGTTCCTGGGAAGAGCGCTTCCGCGAGTAACGGAGCAACTACGGCGGTCTCGATAGGCGGCACTCCTGTCGTGTTCCTTGTTGCGGGTATTGTAGCGGTAGCGTCTGTTCTGTATTGATTACCACCCCGCCATAGTCTGTAGATTGTCGTAGATACCCTCGCTAGCCCAAACTCATACCATCAATAGAACATCAATAGAATATAGAGGATGTTCAACGTTTATATATGTTATATATGTTATAGCTTCGCGATTGCTTCCGCATATGTTTCGACGCGGTGCGCATGCGCGACCCCTTGTGATACGTTTCTTTCATTCGTGACGCGCCTGCTCCGGCCGTCCATCTCGTACACATCGATATTCTCCGTCAGCGTTCTTACCGTATGCTTTCCCGTCAAGTTGTTAGCCAGCCCCTCGAGCGCGAGCTGAGCGGAGCTGTGTATGTTCCCGCAGTTCGAGCAGGCGCGCGACTCGGACACGGCGGGCTTTTCCTGAAGACCCCTGCACTGGATCAGGCCTTGAGGGGTCGCCCGGCTGGGCACCAGAAGGCTCGCGGGGAGACGGTAGACGCGAAGGCGCCCACGCGTGTCGGTACTTGTGGAGTGACCGACATCCGGAGGCGGTTGCGTCGTGCGCGCCGTCTGTGTCGACCGCAGACCTGTCTGCTGCAGCGCAACGTTCCATGAGCAGATCTAGGGTGCGCCTTTGCATGGACACCTGCACATCCCGGTGGTAGCACTCGCGACGGAGATCGTGAGGGCGTACGCGCGCGCGAACCGGGAGGGCGGGCGCGAGGGACTCCGCAGCAGCCACCTCGTCGACGCGCGGACTTTGTGACGGCCATGTATCGATAAGTGTTGCGTCGTGTGGGTCGGACGCGTGGGCGGTGTTCAATGTTCATCGTCGCGCTCGTCACGGTCGCGAAAGATATCGCTATAGGGGAGACTGATCGAACAACATAGCTGCAGCGAGTGGGAAGCAAGGTGCAGTGCAGATGCTGTTTGACGAGACCCGGAGTGGAGTACAGTACATCTTGTTCGAAGCCGGTGTCGAGGCGGTTGGGCGTGTGTTGAGGCTCGTATACATCATGTGACCGTGATGTATCATGGGCGCTTTCTACCGGTTGTAGCACGCGTCCCGCCATGGTCTGCTTTCTCCGTCGTTGTGTGCAACTACGCCTGAGCCAAGCTGAAAAAAGTAAGCTAGTCTACTAATGAGGTTGCGCAAGTCGCTCCCCATCTTTATGCGGCGTTCGACAGGCTTCTCGTGACGACCACACGTCGTACGCACGCGTCTCTTACTCTCCCAGTACCGCAACACGGGTGGCGAACTTGGTTCATCCCGCGATACAAGCCCCCCCCAAAGATCTCAACTGTGACTAAGTGCTGTTTGAACCATGGACGCCCTCACTACAGACCGTAGCGCGCTGTCGACCGCTCGCCCACCATAGCAAGATCCGATTAGATGAGTATCAACGCAGCACTATGCCGTATAAAACTTAGCGGCGGACACCACGGCCGACTTCAGCCCCTTCCCCCAATTCGATCCTCGACCCCTGGGACGCTCAAGATGTCTTCGTCGGCAGATGGCACTTCTGCAGCAGCCGTGGCTGCGATTTACCAGTTCGTGTAGGTGTTGACTGTAATTCTACAAAAGCCACAGTGGCTGGTGTTGATGAGATGCTTGCATACAGGAGGACCGTGAATAGCTGTGGAATTGCCGCGACTGGTAAATGTTCCCGCACCCGATTATTCACATCGGACGATCTGACTGAGATGCCTTTGAATATAACAGCGATGGTCATGTATGATTATGTCCTTTGCCTGGACCGGGAGTATCAATATGTCTGGCGGTCGCGCAAATCCAAAGCCTCCCGGCTCGTGTACCTGTATATCAGGTACATAAGCTTTCTGGACTATGTGATGGCGTTTGCGACGATTGCGCCAGTATCGGACACCGTGAGCATGCGTATTTCTCTTATACATATGCGCCTACTGAAGGGTCGTATTTGCCTGAAGAGGTGTTTGTTTACCTCATGACTAGCAGCCCATTATAGCGCTAACGCGATCGCCGTAAAGTTGTGCAGTCTTGATTTGGTGTCAAACATGTATAGGTTTCCTGGAATTGATTGGACCTGCCAGTGAGTCCGTCGCTGCTTGATTACCATGCCTCCTCAATTTCAGACACAATCACTAATGAACGTGGCAGTACTCACGACGCTGAGGACATATGTTCTCTCGGGCAGAAACAAGCTGCTGGGCGGAGTTGCTTTGATTCTCAGTGTTGGCCCCTTTGTGGTGAACGCGGTAAATGTTCTCTGTCATGCGAATTTCGATGGCGATTGACTGATGTGTATTGCATAGAGCAGAGTATACCTGGAGTTGCCTGTCAATCTTCCTCCTCCCGTGAACTGCACTCCACAAATTGCAACGAGTACAGCTGAGGCTATAGAGTAAGTCGCGCTCTGCCATAGGTGTCCGTGCTCCGCTCCATGATGCTGACACTGGCACTCTACAGACGTGAGCGGAATGCGATCGTTGCGCTGATAGACACTAAATGTCAACGGTTCGCGCAGTGGCGATCGTTGCAAGATCGTGTGCAATACTAGCAGACTTGATAACAATTGTCGTGACCTGGCGGGCGACCAGGACGTCCCGCAGAGTCCTACAAGATACATTTAAGCAACCGTCATTGCAGGACATCATGTGGACGAATGGTGAGCGCGCCTCTCGCTCGACCACCCACCGGATCCTCTGACGATATTGCGTGCTTTTATCTCGTGCAGGGAACATTTATTTCATGTAAGATTGAGTGTACTACACGAAGCACCCACCCACGCCACGATTGACATGGTTCCATGTAGCACGCTGCTGTTTGGTAATCTACTGGACCTGATTCTGGTCACACTCTCGGTGCGTGCACTTGTCCATACATCCGGCGTAAAAACACTTCAACATAGCTCCCCAGATTACAGGCCTACAAGGCGACGGAAACTGGGTCATCCAGTTTCTCACTCCGTGCGCCCATTCCTCTGCTTGCCAGCCATAGCGCCGCTGATCACAACGTACTTCATGCAGCATGACCGCCATCCTTAACTGCCGCTTCCTGCTCGACCTGTACGAAACGAACGCGCGGCTCGAGCGCGGCGGCTCGTCGCTCTCCCAGTCAAACATCGGCATCGGTAGTCTCCACTTCACGGGCATAGGCGCCCCGGAAGCGCCGGACTCCCCCGAGGACTCGCCCTTCCTCAGCTCGTTTTCCGGCCCGGTTCTACACTCGTTCCCCGACGACATTGCCGCGCTCGACACCGCCGACGACGAGCCTGAGTCCGTCCCAGCGCAGACGACGGCCCCAGCGACAGAAACGGCGGCAGGGGGCTCAAGCTCGGCGTGGAGGGCAGACACGACGTGGGGCTCAGACATCGCTGGGGGTTCGGGGGTCGCAGGAGGCTCTGGAATGGCGGTGTGACGGCCCTCCGCAATCTCCCCGCCGCCGTCGTGCAGTCCGACGCCACCCCTGCGGATACCAACACACTTCAAGTACCGCAGTTTGCTTGCACCCATGATGAACGTTCGTTCCTAATTTATGCGCGCCCGAAGTGTTGCCTGTATACCCTCACTGGACGTTTGTACCCTTCGGCCGCCACCGCGCGCCGGTCCGCCTGCACGTACCTGTACCGATATACATGTAGCCGCGGTTTTCGTCTTTCATGTTCTTGTTCCTGTTCTTGTTTGTTGCTACTATAACTAGACGTCACCTATCTTGACCTTGTCCTTAGGCTTACCGCACTATACCGCATTGTTTTTAGGCCCTGACGCGCTTCTCATGCATGTACAGCCTATACCCGAAACGATAGTAGACTCTTTCTCTCAGTCACGTTCTTGTTCTCGTTGTTGTTGTACAGTACACATCTCGTCCGACCATTCCTTGCTGTGCTGGACATCACCCTTTAACTTGCCCCAACAGAACATATGGCCGAGGCGAACGCACGCACATCGGTGCCATTGCGAGCGGCGAGCCCTCAGTGTTGAGCCCTCGCTGTCCGTACCCGAAACACCGAGGCTGACGTCGACGTTTGCGCCGCGAGTGTCGCCGCTCGATGTCTCCGGCTTGTGCTCGATCTTGCCCACGCCGTCTCTCGTACTGTATCGGGCCATGGCTGGCGTCCAACGCCTGGTGCGACGGGCGCCCTGCTTCTGTCCGCGCCGTCCCCAGGTTATACTACTCACTATCGCTGGCGGGGCTGCACGCGCGTTCGCCGCATGTGGCAGCTGGCCGGTGTCGTAGGCTACTAAGTCCTGCGTGCACAAAACCAACATCATCAGCGATTTGCGTTGTCGTGAAAGCACAGTCCAATAAGAAAATGAGGAATGTAAGAATGGTGCTGCCGGGTTAGCGCGCCATGCGTACCTCTTGCTCGCCAGCATGCGACCCGCAGAAATCGCTGTTGATCTCCGCGCCGCTGAGCGGGACAACCTCCGACACCGCTCGCTCCGCAGTGAGGGCGTGTGCAGCAGGTCCGCGTGAGTCTCGCGCGACCTGGCCTGCGACCTGGCCTGCGAGTCGTCACGACAACAGACGTCTTGTGCTGCGTAGCAGGCGTCTGCCATCCATACGCCCATCCTATGCGTACTGCAACAAAAATGAAGAGGTATGTCCGCACACGTATCAGTCCTCTTCACGGAATTTGGGTGGCACCTTGATCGGGAGAACAGCCACGTCCGTCTCGTTGACGTTTCTCGCGAGTCAATCGATATCGTCAATGCGCTTCGTCGTGTACGCAGCCTCGTTGCCCAGCGGCTCCTGTGAGCGCAGTGTACTATGTCAGTACCTCCCATATAACACCCTCGCGGTCCGGCCCGCGCGCTCCTCAGCCAAGAGTACAATAGAAAACTCAACGCGCTCGCCAGCGACGGCACCAAGACGGGGCCATGGGTGCAAGTGTCTTTGGGCCCGGACTCGTGCTGTGCCAGTGGATGAGCGGACTCCTCGGGGATGTGCACGACGTGGGGCTCCTCTTGGCGGCCGGGCAGCGCGTCTGCGCCAGACGGGTGATCGCCTGGCTGCGTGCAAAATTGTTCGCGGAAGTCAGCGGATGCGGGGCTGCATGTGGACTGCTATGGTATGTATGTTAGTGGCATCAGGGATGGCGGGGGGTGGGTACGAACAAGTTGTGTGTTAGTAGAACATGAGTAACCTCCGAGGGCGTCTGCAAACCTGTTCCGACCTGCTGACGTTCTGAGCTGTATATCACGGCTTTTCTGCTGTGCAGCACACTGACGGCGGACCTACGTAGCTCGCGAGGATGGTCTCCCACTGACGGCGGGAAGATAGAGCGCATACGCGTCAGTCACGAGGAACGTCGAAGCAGCCGTGGTGGTCATACAGCGCGCCTCGTCAATGCACTGGTAGGACAACTTCCTCATGGCAGACCGCGTGAAAAAGATCGCGGCGAGACGTGGCCAGTCGTACGTCGTGTTCGGACGCGCGGGCGGTGTTCATCGTCGCAGACGCGGAGCATGTCGCTGGGGACGAAGAAGCAACGATTCACAATGCACAGTGTGACGTTGAAGGAGAGAAGCGCGGCGACTAGTGCAGTTGCTGTTTGACCAGATGAAGACCTGGTATAGAGTCCAGCTTGCAAACCAGCGCGGGCGGCGGAAGCCCGCATGGGTGTGTATCATGTGACCGCGATGCAGCATGGGCGCTTTCTGAGCCAAGACTTATGCCTCCTGCCCTCTGCTTTCCCCTCCGAGGCTCCTTGACCTCCCACCGCTGTGTGTAACTTAAACGACTTCTCGAAAAGAACGTGTGCATCTCGGTTGTCAAAAAAGGGGACGTGCAGCATGCCAAGATCTGCCAGTGGTCTCCAGGACGAAGAGCACTTAAAGTCGTACGGACGACTCGGACACCGGCGCCCATCTCCATCCAGGCGGCAGTGCCGCCGATGAGCAGCACGACGATGCCACTAGCCTCGTAGATATCGGCTAGACTGAGAGTTGGTTTAGTAATGGACAACTTAACTGTGCTAACCAGATAGGCACACGCGGTTTGCGTTGCAGCGCTGAGGCATAGAATATGTTCAGATCGGTGTTCGTACGATCGTCATCCGACCATGAAGAGAGAACATAACTGAATCTTGGTCACCACCGCATACGAACATATCAATTCGGGGACTATCGCTGGCGACGGGGCACTGTTGGGCCGCGCAATGGCATAGAAGGACGGACTGCAGTACCGTGTAAAACAATAGAGCAAGCTGAATGCATCGTTATGAGACACGTACAGGCAGGTGGTTGTCGTGTAGTCCTCCTCGGACGACGACAGAAAATAGGGCAAGTTGCTCAAAAGTAAAGAGAAGATTGAGCGAGTCTCTGGCGACTGCAGTCGGGGTCGCGGAGGCGCGTCACGCCGCTGTGTTCGAGCCTCCCGCCGCCATCGCCATCGGCGTTGTCTCCGCTGGGATAGACGGCTCCGCTTCGGGCTTCTCGTCAACCGTGTCGAGCGCCGTGTCTTCCGACTCGTCGGAGAACGAGTCAAGTAGGACCGGGCCGGAAAATGAGCCGAGGAAGTGCGAGTTCTCGCCGGGAGCGTGCGCTGCCTTGAATTCGTTGAAGTGGAGGCTGAGGGTGCCCATGTCAGACTGGGAGAATGACGAGCCGCCACGCTCGAGCCGTGCATTCGTTTCGTAGAGGTCCAGCAGGAAACGACAGTTGAGGATCGAGGTTATGCTGTATGGTGTGCACTCATGATCAGCGGCGGGACAGCGCAGCGGCGGGGAGTAGACGTACGGATCGATGAACCCGATGGGCCAGTTCGCGTTGTTCTCTGGGTCCGTGATCTATAGAAGGGAGACTCTGTTGAGATGATGATATGCAGAATCAGTTACCAACCGAACGCACCGAAAGCGTGGCGAGAATGAGGTCCAGTAGATTCCCACACACCACTGTGCTTAATATCGACGCATGTTAATGATAACAGTGGCGGCTCTTAGGATGCACTAGATCTTACATGAAATATATATTCCCTGCACAAAACGGGCACACGCATTAGAACATCACTGATCAGGAAGCACGGTGGCAGACCGTCAAACTAGATGTGAGCTCACCGTTCGTCCACATGACGTCCTGTAGCGATGGTTGCTGAAAGCTATCTCTCATGACCTTGCGAGACGTTCTTGTCGCCCGCCAGGTCACGACGATAGTAATGCAATCAGCGATTATTGCGCAGGATCGCGACACGACAGTCACTGCACGAATCGCCTGCATTTAGCGTTTACCAACTCAGCTAGCATTGCAATTTGCTTACATCTGCAGATCGCCGATGTCAGCAATGGGGCCCGGAGTCTTGTGGTAGAGCAGGACTCACGCTAGATGCTCCGCCGTGGTCATTGTTGAATTAGAAGCGCAGTTTATGGGAGGTGGAAAATTGGCGGGCGGGGACTGGTGTATGGTGATCTACTCCAACGCGCGTTGGTCAACGTTTATAGACGTCAGCAGATGTCACTCACCACATTCACCAGTAAGGGTCCAAGACTGATCATCATAGCAATCCCCCCTAGCAGCTTGTTTCTGCCCGAGAGAACGTACGTCCTAAGCGTGGTGATTACTTTCGCATTTAATCAGCGGTTGTATTCATAACTTCGGAGGACGTGGAGACGGACTCACTGGCAGGCCCGATTAAGGCCAGTAGAACTAGACATGAAAGGCTCCAGCCCACTGCTATACAGCTTCACGCCGATGGTGTTAATGCTGTAAATGACTATAAGTCCGAAGGCGAACATTCACCTCTGCATGCCCCGGTATATGTGCTTTAGTATACATAATTATACAAGAGGTTACAGATGCTTACAGTATCTGATATTGGCTGCATAGTCGCAACCGCGTAAACAAGATTCACCAGGCTTAGGTACCTGATGTACAGGTACACAAGCCGGGAGGCCTTGGACTTGCCCGAGTGCCAGACGTATTGATACTCCCTGCCCAGGCATAGAATGTAATCGTATATGTAAACCACTGTCGCGTTCATCAGACATCTACATCAGACTGCCCGAGCTAGAGAATGTAGTGCACGTAGACTTACCCGCAGGGGCAATTATTATGCAGGCGGTCGTAGTCCTCCTGTACACATGTATACCGTTAACTTCAGGCGTTTTGATCATAGCGATCACTTACACTTCCTGGTAAAGTGTAATTATGGCTGCTACAGGGCTGCCCGCCACCGCCGAAGACATCTTGAGCGTTCCAAGAGTCGAGAATCAAGCGAGGGAAACCGGTTGAAGTAGGTTGGAGTGTGCCCCGCTGAGTATATATCATCGCTCGGATCCTGTTGTAATGACCCAGCGACACGCGGAGGTGCGGGCGGCCTATTAGATCATTGCAGGGCCAATATAGATGTCATGGTCTCGTAGAACAGCCTCGCAGGGATGCGGACATGTGTACAACCCCATCTCCGGTGAGTTAAAGCTCCTTGACCACGATGCAAGGGCCGGCGGGTCAGGACCATCAAGCAAGCTTAAGGTCGTTGAGAGTTTGGACAATGGTTCAACCTGTGACTCGCACCTTGGTTTTCTGGACTATTAAACGTATGCAGCCCCGGGATAAGAAAGAGCCAGCCTGATACATCCTATATCGGTATGTTCTGTAACTGCTCGACATGGTCAGACGTGCACTGTCTCATTGTCGGCGCTGACATACATATTCAGATGCCTTATCTTCAAGGTGCCGCCCAAGAGACATTTCACTTACAGTTGCTTGCGCAGGTGTCAAGTATAAATACTGCTCACACGTGTAGCGAGCCACCTCAGCGTCCCTGACAAGCGCTAGTACTTACTATATGTTCGGACGGAACCCAGTGTTCAGGTATCCTAAAAAAAGCGTCCCTTCTCGACGTCCGAAAACCTTGCAATTTTGCAATCTTGTGAATATGCATCCTACAGGCTGCCTCCGGGAACTGCGAAGGACTTGGGCATCGGAAAAGACGATCTTCAAGAGACAAAGCAAGGCAGTAAGGACGTTGGACGTGTAAACATGAATGGAATATACGTAAGTCCGAAAGCACCCCCGTACCAGCCGAGGGGTACTGGGGTAATGATGAGAGGGGAGAAGGCGCTATTCGGATATCGCCAGTTGAGCCGAAAATGATTGAAATAGGCGTTGTTCAAATGTGACGGCCATCGAGTGTATAGTGCTTGGGGAGGTTTGGGTGCAGCTGACCGGTGGTCGTGGTCTGAGTTCTGCATGCACAGAGTCAAGATCGTCAGTTATCTGCGTTCTCGTAGTAGCAGAGGTAAAGGAGGGAGAGAGGGATGTACGAATCGCGCCAGGTCAGCGCGCACTGCATACCTCTCGCTCGCCAACAGCATGCGACCGGTGACGTCCAGGTCAGCCACCAGGGATGCCGCAGCAGCCGTGGTAGGTGTGCCTCCTCAACGTGTTGATAGGGTAGCTTCATGACGGCCGACGCCGCCGGTGCGTTCGCTTGCTGCGCCACATATGTCGTGGGGAAATGTGGCCAGTTATACTTGGTGCCGTGTTTGGGCAATGTTCATCGTGGCAGCTTTGGAAGATGTCGCTGCATGGGACGATGAGATGAACAGAACGCACAGGTTGGTGTTGGCTATCATACAAGAGGTGGGACGAATCTGCCGTTCCACTAGATCAAGATCGAGTGCAACTTGCAGGTCGCAGTGACCAGCACGCCGGCGTCGGAAGCGCATTCGCGGCGTGGGTGCGTATCATGTGACCGCGACGGAGCATCGGCGCTTTCTGCGGGCTTAGCTACGAGTCTCCGCCCTCCCCAACTCTGTCACTATCTCTGAATAGAAGGCGATGTCCACTCGCTGCACAAGCACCACAAGTTGCACATCCTCAACTTGCGTTCAGCAGGTTTCCTGCCAGAACTGGGGCGCCAATATCCAGTTTCGATGATGGATCATACACTGTACGCATGCGGCTTCTTTGATGACCGATTGAACGTGGGTACCAAACATGTTATTCTTAGTGGGATAACCACCTGTTCAAAGAGCCAAATCGCCGGGTGCCAGATACAGACCGTAGCCCGCTGTCGACCGCTCGCCGACCATAGCAAGATCCGATTAGGTGAGTATCAACGCAGCACTATGTCATTTAAAACTTAGCAGCAGACACCGCGACCGACTTCATTTCCTTCCCTCATTCGATCCTCGACCCCTGGGACATTCGAGATGTCTTCATCAGCAGGCGACACTTCTGCAGCAGCCGTGGCTGCCCTTTACCAGTTCATGTAGGTGGCCACTGCAATCCTATCAAGGCCACAGGGGTGGTGTTGACGAGATGCTTGCGTACAGGAGGACGGCGAATACCTGCGGAATTGCCGCGACTGGTAAATCATTCCTCAGTAGATCATTCACACCAGACGATCTGACAGATATGTCGATGAATTTGACAGTAATGCTTGTATATGATTATGTCCTTTGCCTGGACCGGGAGTATCAGTATGTCTGGCGGTCGCGCAAATCCAAAGCCTCTCGGCTCGTGTACCTGTATATCAGGTACATCAGCTTGCTGGAATATGTGACGGGGCTTGTCACGATCCCGCCAGTATCGGACACCGTGAGCATGTGTATATCTCTTATACATATGCACCTACTGAAGGTCGTATTTTGCATGAAGAGGTGTTTGTTTACCTCATCACTCAGAGCTCAATATCGCACTAACACGGTCGCCGTAAAGTTGTGCAGTCCTGAGCTGGTGCCAAACGTGTTTAACATTGCTGGCCTTGATTGGATCTTCCAGTGAGTCCGTCGCTGCTTGATTAATCTACCTCCGAAGCTTAGAATACAATCGCTGATGAACATGGCAGTACTCACGATGCTGAGGACATATGTTCTCTCGGGCAGAAACAAGCTGCTGGGCGGAGTTGCTTTGATCCTCAGTCTTGGTCCCTTGTTGGTGGACGTGGTGAGTGCTCTGTTGTGCGAATTTCGATGGCCCTTGACTAATGTACTGCATAGAGCACATTCTACCTAACGTTGCCCGTCAATCTCCCTCCTCCCGAGAACTGCGCTGGACAAAATGCAGCGAGCACAGCTGAGGCTATAGGGTCAGTCCTACTCTACCACAGGTGTACGTGCTCTGCTCAACGATGCTGACACCGACAATCTGCAGATGTGAGCGGAATGCAATCATTACGCGAATAGAAGCTCAATGTCAATTGTTCGCCTAGTCACGGTCATTGTACGATCCTGCACGATACTCGCAGACTTGATAACAATCGTCGTGACCTGGCGGGCGACCAGGACGTCCCGCAAAGTCCTACAAGATACATTTAAGCAACCGTCATTGCAGGATATCATGTGGACGAATGGTGAGCGCACCTCTCGTTCAACTGCTTGCAGGCCCTGATCCTCTGACAATATTGCATGCTTTTGTCTCGTGCAGGGAACATTTATTTCATGTAAGATTGAGTGTACTACACGAAGCACCCACCCACGCCACGATTAACATGGTTCCATGTAGCACGCTGCTGTTTGGTAATTTACTGGACCTCATTCTGGTCACACTCTCGGTGCGCCCGGTTCTTCATACATATCGTGTGTAGCCACTCCAACAGAGTCCCCAGATTACGGACCCAAAAAGCGACGAAAACTGGGTTGTCAACTTTCTCGATGCGTACGGTCATTCCTCTACCTGCGAGCTATCTCGCCGCTGATCACAACGTACTGCATGCAGCATGACCATGATCCTAAGCTGCCGCTTCCTGCTCGACCTGTACGAAACGAACGCGCGGCTCGAACGCGGCGGCTCGTCGCTCTCCCAGTCAAATATCGGCATCGGCAGTCTGCACTTCACGGGAATAGGCGGCCCTGAAGGGGACTCCCCCGAGGACTCGCCCTTCCTCAGCTCGTTTTCCGGCCCGGTTCTACACTCGTTCCCCGACGACTCCGACATGGTGTTCGACACGACCGATGACGAGCCCGAGACAGGGCCCTCCGTCCCAGCGCGGACGACTGCGCTAGCGGCGGCGGTGACGGAAACAGCGGCAGAGGGCTCGAGCTGTGCGTGGACGGCAGACACGGCGGTGTGCTCAGCTGTCGCCGGGAGATCGGGATTCGCGGGAGGATCAGAAATGGCGGTGTGACGCCCCCCCGCGACCTCACTGTCTCAGCGATCGCGTGGACACTTCGAATACCCCGTCATCTCGCACCCATGTGAAGTGTTCGTTCTTGGTTCTTCAAGTTGCTTGTACTCTAGGCTCGCAAAGCAGCCTCACGTGCTGTACCCCCGGGGCGTGCTGTCCCTGTAGATCAGACCACGGCGCTGCCAGTGTGTACCATTATCGTTGATAGATTCCTAGTCATGTTCTCCGCTACGTTCTTATTCTTTCCCTGTTTTAGCCTATTTTATTCTGTACTCACATCTTCCGTCCCGCCCGTTTCTTGTAGTTTATACTCCTCCGTCTCCTCCGTTCTCTTGCCGTTCTTAACTATACTAAGCTCGGTGCCATCCATCCGCTGCCCTGCTATATCATCCCCACTGGAAGACCCCCAATACACCTTAGAGTCCATCTAGTACGAAGCCCCCCCTCTCTTTCCCTGTTCCGGCTGGCGTTTCCCGCCTAGGGCGAACTACGAGCACTGACCGCTGAGTACTCACCGCCATCGCCATCGTGGCGCCACGCGGCACGTCCCACACTGGCACTCCTGCGTTCTCACCGGGACGAATACGCGTACGTACGACTTGTCAGAGTCGCCCCGAACCATCTTTATCGTATGGTAAGAAGCTACATAGCCACTTAAGCTGCAGGTTTGACCTTGAACGCTCGCCTCCAGCACTCTGCGTGGATTTATATCCTAGTGCATTGGTGCCAGTGACCCAACGGGGACCGCTTCAGACGAACAGTGCATCCGAGCGACCTTCGAGTTCGTTTCCACATGAGGTATATTTGCGCAAAGGAGTTACATGTACAATGTGCATTAACGATACAAATTCGTACGAATACAACGCGTGCTCATCAATGGCAACAGCGCACATCCCGAGTCTCGAGCCCTCCATATCATACATACAGACACCGTCCGCACAAGATCCCCCGTGCCGCTCACGTCGACGGTGCCGCCTCGCCCGCCTTCAAGCGCTGTCCCTGCTCGGCATTCGCCGGCCTGTGCTCGATCTTCCCGAGCAGCACCTTCGCCTCGCCGCGCATCTTGTCCATGAGCCCCGCCTTCTTCGCCTTCTCCTGCGCCGGCGGCGGCGCCTTTTCTGGTGTCGACGCATCTGACTGCGACGGGCGCGCCTCCTCGGCGGGGCGCTGCGCGTCCTCGCTCGCGTGCTCCGCGGGGATGCTCCCCTCCGCCGCGGGGTGCATGTTCGCGGGGTGGTAGTCGGTGTCGTAGCCCGAGCCCTGCGCAGAACCCCTCGTCAGCCCCGCGTCCTCGTCAAAAGCCAGAATATGAAAAGAAAAGAAAAACAGGAGAAAGAATAGACAGACGGGCGACGCGTACTGCGTACCTCAGCATGTGACTCGTCGAGCTCCGCACACGCAGACGCGCCGTTCAGCGGGGCACGCCCCCCCCCACCGCATGCGCGCGGGGGCGCAGCGTCGCGTGCAGCATGTCCGCCTGCGCCGCGCGCGGCCGGCCCTGCTCCGAGTTGTTGTGCGGAAGCAGTCCGTGCCCCAGTCCCCAAAGCGCGTGTGCTACGAGCCGCGTCCGTCCGTCCGTCCCATGCTCACTGCAACGAAGAAATAAAGAAGGGCGGATGCTCACCTTGTTGGGCGCGCCGTGCGTGCCGCTCTTGTCACTCAGGTGCTTATCGCCGCCCGCGTCTGCCTTGTTCTTCGCGGCATCGTCCTTGAGCGGGACGCTGGGTGCCTCCTCCTTCTTCGTCTTCGTCGGCTGCGTGACAGTGCTCGTTCCGGTGCCTTGTCCGCGCCCACGCTCGTCCGGGAGGGCCGCCGCGCCAGACTTGTTGAAGTTTCCAACGAGCGCGTCGACGCCGCCGACGCACTTCGTCGAGCCGACCGCCTCGTTCCCGAGCGGCTCCTGCGAGGGCAGTGCGCGGCCGGTAGTGCCAGACACCCCGCTCGCAGTATGGCCAGCACGCTCGTCAGGCGTGAGTGCGACGGAGGATTCGTTGCCGAAGGTTTCCTCAGTGGGCTTGAGCGCGATCTGGGTGCAAGTGTCCATCGGACCCCAGTCGTACTGCGAGTGGGCGGACTCTTCGGGGAGGCGCGCGAAGTGCGGCTCTTCTAGGAGGCCGGGGAGGGCGCCTGCGCCGGACGAGTGGTCGCCCGGCTGTGCGCCGAAGTGCTCGCGGGTGGGGACGGTGGGGGCGGTCACGGCGGTGGAGTGGCTGCTGGTGATGCCGGGGATGCCGGGAGCTGCGGAGAGGTGGTGAGCCATTGACTGTCTTTCGGAAATGACGCGAGCGATGGGGATAGCGGGCGACAGGACTTTGCTCTGAGGGGAAGCAGTAATTGTCCTCTATCAAGGGGATGTTCTTACGTTGCAAGGGATGCCACTACAAGTCGAATGCATGAACTCGACATGCATCCCTCTCCGTCCTTGACCACCCAGATGAGGCGACGAGCCTAAAACCCTGACTCTGGGTTCGGGGGTCAGAGAGCTGGTGTTGCCGTGTTCATACCGCACGAACGGGCAGTTGTAGCCATCGACTTCAACGGCCATAACATCCTCAGATATCTCCGGTCGCAGTAGAAGGCTATGCATGCCCGACAAGGTTTAGACCCACCCATACCGTCTGCGCCCGTACAGGGTGTTCCGTCCCAGGCCACTGCCAACAATCCAAGAGCGGTGTACTCACCAGCTTGCTTCATGGTCTGCGCAGCAGATTGCGCCTTAGCCTGGACGTTATCCTTAGCCGCCTGCGCATCCTGCGAGTTCGGGAGGGCGCCAGCAACGCGGTCCTTGAGCGCATACGCGTCAGCCGCGAGCAAGGCCGCTGCAGCCGCAGTGGTCATATAGCGCTCATCGGGGAGCGTCGTAAAGGCGGCCTCGTTGAGCGGACCAGGCAGCAAGCCTACGCCGCTGCCGGTGTGCCCGCCGGTCGCGTTGCCAGACACTTCGCGATGGATGTAAGTGTATCGCAGAAAGTCAGAGCCACGGGGCCGCCGTCCGCGGACATGTCCGCGGGAACATGTCCACGTCGCAGAAGCGCCGGCCTGCCTTATATGGATGAGCGCTCCTTGTCACTCCCTGTCACTCTCTACTTGCCGCCTCGCTTGTTGTTGCCTCCTTGGTCCCTGCGCTCACCGCGCTTGAGCCGTTGCCTGCTGAATGAGGTCGTTTAATTGCATCACGGTAGTAGACGTTGGGGAGTACGCAGCACGGTGTGGTCTGTGGGGGAAAGATGTGAAAGCCACTCAGTGGCTCGCGCTGCTGCATAAGAGCATTCAGAACAAAGGTAAACGCATGCATAACTTGGCCACAGCGGCTACGTCATCTGGTGAGAACAAAGCATATGTACGGTATGGCCTGCTACAACAAGGCGAGGCGGAACAAGGCGTGTATACAATGCGGACTACAAAAGTCACGGCCCATGCAATATAGTCACAGTGACTCCGATGTGACCCTTCGGCATTGACCACTGCCTTTATCCGCAGGACAATCCACCGGACGTGTCCGCGGACAAACTCCCCGTCGCTCGGACGTTCTCGTGTATCGACAGCTTGAAGTGATGTGTCATGTGTATCCGGACGCGTGTGTCCGAACAGTTCGTTGCGGCAGTGATCACGGTCGCAGAAGATAGCAAGGTCTAGAAAGTTGAGTACAGTACAACCTGCTGCAGTACTAGAAGCCCTGGGTGTTGAGGCGGCTGGCTGAGGAGTGAGTGAAGCATCATGTGACCGTGATGTAGCATGGGCGCTTCCTGCCGGTTGTACCTGCCATGGTCTTCTTTCTCCGTCGATGTGTGCAAATACGTCTTCATGATGGCTCAAGCCAAACCAAAAAAAGTAAGTTAGTCTAATACTGAGAGGGCTTCTGGACAAAGAGAACTCAGGATCGTACAGGTCGCTCTCCTTGACTCAGGCGGCGGTGTCGGCGATGAGCAGCGCGACGCCCTCGTAACTACACATATCAGATTGTACCGAGACTTGACTCGTTCAAATCAGCGTTCGGCCGATGTTCGTCATCCAGCCATGAAGATATAACAGAACTTGATCGTCGTCATCACCGCACACGAACATCTCAACTCTGGGACTATCTCTGCGCATGGCGGGGCGTGTACGCGCAAGTCGTTCCCTATTTTTACGTGGTGTTCGACAGGCTTCTCGTGACGACCACACGTCGTACGCACACGCCTCTTACTCTCCCAGCAGCGCAACATGGGTGACGAACTTGGTTCACCTCGCGATACGACCCCCTCAAGGATCTCAACTGAGACTGGGTGCCGTTTGATCCAAGGACGCACTCACTACAGACCGTAGTCCGCTGTCGACCGCTCGCCCGCCCTAGCAAGATCCAATTCGGATAGTGTCAACACAGCGCTATGAGGTATAAGACCTCAGGCTAGCGGCGGACACCCTGATCGACTTCAGCCCCTCCCCCTCATTCGATCCTCGACCCCTAGGAGGCTCAAGATGTCCTCGTCGGCCGGCGGCACTCCTGCAGCAGCCGTGGCTGCAATCTACCAACTCACGTAGGTGGTGACTGTATTTTACAAAAGCCACAGGGGCTGGTGTTGACGACATGGTTGCGTACAGGAGGACGGTGAATACCTGTGGAATTGCCGCGAATGGTAAATCTTCTCGCACCCGATCATTCACATCGGACGATCTGACTGAGATGCCTTTGAATACAACAGCGATGGTCATATATGATTATGTGCTTTGCCTGGACCGGGAGTATCAATATGTCTGGCGATCGCGCAGCTCCAAAGCCTCCCGGCTCGTGTACCTGTATATCAGGTACATAAGCTTGCTGGAATATGTGATGGGGTTTGCCACGATCGCGCCAGCATCCGACACTGTAAGCATGCGTATATCTCTTATAAATATGTGCTTACTAACGAACATATTTTGCATGAAGAGGTATTTGTTTACCTCATGACTCAGAGCTCATTATAGCACTAACGCGATCGACGTGTAGTTGTGCAGCCTTGAACTGGTCTCAAACATGTCTACTTTTACTGAACTTGATTGAACCTGCCAGTGAGTCCGTCACTGCGTGATTACCATACCTCCTCAATTTCAGACGCAATCACTGCTAATGAACGTGACAGTACTCACGACGCTGAGGACATATGTTCTCTCGGGCAGAAACAAGCTGCTGGGCGGGGTTGCGATGCTTCTCAGTCTTGGCCCCTTTCTGGTGAACGCGGTAAATGTTCTCTATCATGCGAATTTCGATGACACTTGACCGATGTGTATTGCATAGAGCACGGTATACCATGAGTTGCCTGTCAATCTTCCTCCTCCCGAGAACTGCACTTTACAATATTCAGAAAGTGTAGCTGAGATTCAAGTTATAGGGTCAGTCTTGCGTGTGTCCCTGCTCCGCTCCCCGATGCTGACACCGGCAATCTGCAGATGTGAGCGAAATGCGATCGTTACGCCGATAGACACTGAATTCCAACGGTCCGCGCAGTGGCGATCGTTGCAAGATCGTGTGCAATACTAGCAGACTTGATAACAATTGTCGTGACTTGGCGGGCGACCAGGACGTCCCGCAAAGTCCTACAAGATACGTTCAAGCAACCGTCATTTCAGGATATCATGTGGATAAATGGTGAGCATGTCTCTCGTTCAACCGCGCACTGGCTCTGACGCTCTGATGGTCTTGCGTGTTCTCGTTTCGCGCAGGGAACATCTATTTCATGTAAGATTACTAAGTGTACTTCACGAAGCACACACCCGCGCCACGATTGACATGCTTCCATATAGCACGCTATTGTTTGGCAATATTTTGGACCTCATTCTGGTCACTCTCTCGGTGCGTGCAGTTGTTCGTACATTCGGCATAAAAACACTTCAACATAGCTCCCCAGATTACAGGCCTACAAGGCGACGGAAACTGGGCTGTCGGATTCCTCAATGTGTACGCCCGTTCCTCTACCTGCGAGCCATGTCGCCGCTGATCACAACGTACTTTATGCAGCATGACCACCATACTTAACTGTCGCTTCCTGCTCGACCTGTACGAAACGAACGCGCGGCTCGAACACGGCGGCTCGTCCCTCTCGCAGTCAAACATCGGCATCGGCAGTCTGCACTTCACGGGAATAGAGGGGCCTGAAGGGGACTTCCCCGAGGACTCGCCCTTCCTCAGCTCGTTTTCCGGCCCGGTCCTACATTCGTTCCACGACGACGACATGGCGCTCGACACGGCCGACGACGAGCCCGAGGCGGGGCCGTCCGTCCCAGCGCAGACGACTGCGCTAGCGGCGGAGGTGACGGAAACAGCGGCAGAGGACTCGGGCTCTGCGTGGACGGCAGACACGGCGGGGGCCTCACCTGTCGCCGGGGAATTGGGATTCACGGGAGGCTCAGAACTGGCGGTGTGACGCCCCGCCCCCTGCGACCTCACTGTCCCAGCGATCGCGAGGACACTGCGAGTGCTCCCCTTGTCCCCCACCCGCGCGGAACGTTCGTTCTTGATTCTTGTTTGTATCCTGCAGATCGGAGCACGGTCCCGCTGTCCGCCTGTGCGTACCATTACCGCTAATAGATTCTTGCCAGGCGCCTTCTCAGCTCCGTTCTTTTTTTTTTGGTGGAGCGCGTCTTGAGCCTGCTCCCCCAGTGAGCTCGTCAGAGCGTGTGGTGGGGTAGCGGGCGCGCTTGGTGACTTCTAGGGACAAACGAGAAACCCCAGCAATCACTTGAGTGGTGAGAGTTTTAGATGTGCGATCAGGTCGCACTATCACCGTACCGCGAGGAAATGTCTTTTACGCACTGAGTGTGGGACTCGAAGGTCATCGGGAGATTCATCCGAGAGCACCAGGCGCCCTCATCCTCTCCCTCGCTTAATACCCACTAAAACCCCGCTATCCGTCACCCATCTCGAGGGTAGGTCTCTCTCCTCTTCCAGTAAAGGGCACCAGGTCCCTTCTACCAGCCGTATGTGTCGTTTACGTTTTTTGCCTAGGAGTACTCGGCTCCGTTCTTGTTCTTGTCATTTTTGTTCTATACGCACCTCCGCCGTGCTGCCCGTTCTTGCTGTACTCGAGTACGTTCTCCATCACTGCGTCCGTTTCTTGTTGTCCTGTAACATCCCGGAGTCCCTCATATAGTGTATTTGCGCAAAGGAGATACACGTTGTACAACGCGCATTACCGATACAAGTCCGTACAAACACAACGCGTGCCTATCAACGGCAGCAGCGCACACTGGCACCTCTCACATCTCTCGAGCCCTCTCTCTATCATACATACAAGACCGTGACCCCCCGCTCACGCCGCTGCTCACGTCGTCTGCGCAGACGCACCCTCAGGCTCGCGCGCCTTCAAGCGCTGCCCCTGCTCGACCTTCGCCGGCTTATGCTCGATCTTGCCCAGCAGCACCCTCACCTCGCCGCGCAACATGTCCATGAAATCCGCCTTCTTCGTCTTTTCCTTCTCCTGCGCCAGGGCCTTCTCCTGCGCCGGGGCCGGGGCCTTCTCCGGCGTCGCCGCATTCGAGTTCGAGTCGGACTGCTCGGCGGGGCGCTTCTCACCCTCGCCCGCGCTCGCGTGCTCCGCGCGGATGCTCCCCTCAGGCTCCGCCGCGGGGTGGTAGTCCGTATCCATACCACAGCCCGATCCCTGCGCGCAACCCCGTCGTCAGCAATGTGTGCTCGTCGATAGCCAGAATATGAAAAATGAACAAGGGAGAAAAAAGCGGAAGGAAGTATCAACGGACAGTCGACGCGGCGCACGGCGCACGGCGTACCCCAGCAAGCACCTCGTCCGCGACACAGTCGCCATCGGGCTCTGCGCACGCAGCCGCGCCGCCCAGCTCCGCACGCCCCCACACCGCGCGCTCCGCCCCGAGCGCATGCGCGCGGGGGCGCAGCATGTCCGCCTCCGCCTCCGCCTCGCGCGGCCCTACTCATCGCACTCAGGCTCCGTCACGCAGAAGCAGCCCAGCAGCAGGAAGCCACCCAGGTCCCCAGAGCACGTGCCAGTGTGCTGCGCTGCGATGCGCTGCGCGTCCGTCCACGGCATCCGCAAACCCCCCACTGGCAATACGCGTTCAAGGAGTGCATCCAGTACGGCCCCGCCCACTGGCATCCGCGCTCCGGCTCGGGCTGGCGTCTCCCACCGGCTGTGCGCCCCGAGCACTACATTCCTGCGTGCAGACACCGGCCCCGCGCCCACACCGCGCCCGCGCCCGCGCCCACCAGCGGCGTCCGCAACTTCAACGTGAAGACGCGCACGCGCGGACATCCCGCCGACTCGGAGCGGCCACGCGTGCACGGCTGCCTAGTACGCGTCTACGACTGTAACTTACTTAAAGCTCGGTTGGGATGGGCCGTGCCAGTTTTCGAGCATCTGCGCGTTGCTGGACCGAGGACATCGTCCCGCCCCACTGCGATCGCCGATGCCAGAGATGCGATGCCAGAAATGCGATGCCGGGGCCGCGATGCCAGTCCCCAGGCCAGAGCCGCGAAGCCACCCCGACACCAAGCCACGCCGGAGCGTGCAACGGCGGACTATCGTGCCCAGCAGCTCCCGGGGCCGGTACGCGTCGCCGTCCGAGCCGATCTATTGGCCAGTCTGTGTCCTCGCTCGCCGCCTCGTCCCCGTCCCAAGCCGTCCCCGTCCAAGTTCAAGGTGAATGTGTCCCATCCCCCGCGGTCGTCCGCCGGCGCAGACCAGACGCCGCGCCGTGCTGCTCCTCCGTGTCTTCCGTGTGCCTCGACGATGGGGCGACGCGGCGCGCTCGAGGCGCACGTTCAACCTGAAGCAGGGCTATGTTCAAGTTCGAGCGAGGCTGAGTTCTGAGCCCTGAGCCGGAGGGACCGTGACGGCGCTCGCGAGTCTGCGGGGGACCCCCCGGCCGTCGAGGACGCGCCATGGCGTCGGCGCGCGGGTGCGTGAGTGAACGAATGGGTCGTTCCGCGCGGCGCGTGCACTGAGGGCGCCCGGCGGAAGTGTCACTGGGGCGCCGCGCCAACGTCGAGGCTTCGAGGCTGTGCGCGGCGACGCGACTGGTCCTGGCGATGACGCGTATCTGGTACCGCAGCCGCGGGAGCTGGCCAAGCGACGGTGTTGGCACCTGCCAGACGCGCACAAATGGTCGGCGTGTGGTGCGCCAGTGAGGGGGAGGGTTCAGCACGCTCGGAGTGGGCAGCGCAGGAACGACCGTGACTGCAGCGGCTCGAGGGTGCTGAGGCCTGAGACCTGAGGTCTGGTGCCGCGGGTTACGTTTGTGCTCGGTCCTGCCTGCGCGAGCCGCAACCAATTCCGCGCGCGCGAAGGCACCCCGGGTTAAGAGGAACGTACAACGTACTTATTTAGGCTTATCGCGATCCTCCGTCTACGTACTGGCACTAACACCGTCCGAGAAGGACGCACGCGCACTCGCACGTCGGCGCGCGACCGTCTTTTCCCGTATGGGTGCGCGTGGGTCGTTCCGGGCGGGATGCCAGTAGTTCAACACTACTGGTGCGCGTCCGGAGGGGGGCGGGCCCGGGGTGCAGTGCTGGCCGCTCAGAAGTACTAGTACTGTTTTCGGCGCGCGGGCTTCTCCTGTGCGCGCTGAGCGAAGAATCAATCCTGATAGCTGTCTTCAGAAGAACGGCGCTCGCAAGACTCGTACGCGCGGACTCGGACGTTGCGTGGACTTGCCGGTACTTTTGGAGCAGTCCGCGCTCGAACGACGGGAGCGACTTTGCGGAGGCGTTGACCGCGCGGATAGGTCTTGCGCCTGCACGGGACGAGCTTGAGTGGCCGAATTGGGATGGACGTACCGGGTGTGTGCATTTCCTCTGTTTCACTCTCCAGACGCCGTCGGCGGACGCATGCGCACGTCCACAACGGGGGCGGAACGTGCACGTGTTTATATGTCGTGCATCTGGATTGAGGCTCCTCATGCGGCGGCGGGAGTTAAAAACAAGGTGGTCCACATTATTTTGGGCGAGGATGGGCATCCGTCACTAGCCCAGCACGATTGAGGGGGTTAGACTTTGGTACGTACTACGCACTGGCACACCACGGTGCGCGTGGCAGGCGGGTGTCGAAAGCGCATGGAGGACCGGTAGGGTGATTAGAGCCGCGCGCAGACGAGGACCGCACCTCGGGGAAGTAGGCACCGGCTAGTCACGAGGTAGGGGACTCGGAGACGGAATAACGGAGTGACCACGGTTGAGGGTGATTGCGCGCGGGCAGTTTTGCGGGCGTCTATCTCTTTAATTACGTTTGTTTGGGTTTATGTGAGGTGGCTGCGGGCGTGATGACGTCGGCGAGGACAGACGCCCAGGGCCTCGACTTGGTTCGTCCCTCCACGGCGCACGCGCGATGACGCTGTCTGTGGTGTTGGCGTCCTGGCGCGTAGAGAGGAGCAGCGCGAGCACTGCGCCGGTGACGTCACCCGCAATGACGTGCATCTTCTACGCATACTAAAACCTTCCGTGCGGCGTCGACCCTCTCCCTCATATTCCTGCCCGCTTTGCACACGACCATCAGCCAGCTGCCCTCACCCGCACACGACCATCAACCAGTACTCTCATACTCACGACCACGACGATAACGATGTCCGGACTCCCCCCTCAGCTCGACACGACTCTCCCCGGAACGCCCTCCACCGAGTGGGCCCGCTCGACGACCACCGCCGCCTTCTCCCGCACTGACCCCGCCCCCGCCCTCGGCGCAACTACCACCACTACCACCACCACCACCCCTTCCGTCCCACCGCCCACTACCGTGACGGGCGGCTCCATCTCCGCCGCGGACGGCGCCCAGAAGGCACCCTTCGACGCAAAGGCGTTCAACGTCTCCCCCGCCACCCCCGGCGCAGAGTTCCCCGGCGCGTACCCCGCCACCCCCGGCGAGCCCGGCCCGCAGCTGCAGCCCCCCGCCACGGAGACGGTGCTGCAGACCGCGCAGAACGCGGCGAGCACCGCGTCGGGCTACATGCAGTCCGCCGCGGGCGCCGCCGCGCAGTACCTCCCCCAGGGCGTCGTCGACACCGTGTCTTCATATATGCGTGAGCACTATTCTGGCGTCCTCATTCCTTTTCTCGTATCTGATGCACGTCGCTTCAGCCACATCTTCCGCAACCGCGACGATGAGCACCGCCCGCGCGTCCGCGCACGACGCAGAACACACCACCTCCCTCCCCTCGCGCGAGGTCGCCGGCGCCGCCGCGGGCGAGCGCACCGGTGGCGTCGGCGCGCTGCCCGGCCCGCGAGACGAGGCCGCCGTCACGAAGCTCCCCGACGAGCGCGTCGACGCTGAGCGCTACACGACCACCGCCGCCGCCGCCGCCTCGCTTGCCGCTGGCGCGTATGCGCTCAAGGATCGCGTCGCGGGCGCGCTCCCGTCTGCGCAGGATGCGCAGGCCGCGACGGACAGCGTGCAGGCTAAGGCGCAATCTACTGCACAGACTGTCAAGCAAGCTGGTGAGTGCATGTTTATTGGATTGTTCGCAGTGGTTCGGTGTGGGAACCGGCTCTGTACGGCCGCGGACGGCGCCCGGTCTTTTCTGCGACTTGAGATGTCTGAGGGGGTGATGGCCGCAAACGCGCGTTCGTCCGTTATGCACGCAGCAGCCCTCTCAATCCTCGCGCACTCGAGTCGTAGTCGCATCCCTTGCGACGCGAGAACATCCCCCTGATAGCGGACAACTGCCGCTTCCCCTCATCGCCCGACAACCCCATTTCTCGCCTCATTCCCGAAAAAACGACAAAGACTCATCCACTTCTTTGCAGCCCCCGCCATCCCCGGCCTCACCAGCACCAGCACCCACTCCACCGCAGTTACCGCCTCCACCCTCCCCACCCGCGAGCACTTCGGCGCCCAGCCGGGCGACCACTCCTCCGGCGCAGGCGCGCTCCCCGGCCTCCTCGAAGAGCCGCACGTCGCGCGCCTCCCCGAAGAGTCCGCCCACCCCCAGTACGACTCCGGCCCGATGGACACCGCAGCGCAGGTCGCGCTCAAGCCCACTGAGGAAGCCTTTGGCAACGAGAAGGCCACGGGCGACGCGCGCCGCGTAGGCGGTGTCGGTGCGCTCGTTGGTGGACGCGATGAGTCCTCCGTCGCGCTCGCGCCGGACGAGCGCGCGGGCCAGACCGCGAGCGGGGTGCTTGGCACTAACGCCCGCACGCTGCCCTCGCAGGAGCCGCTCGGAAACGAGGCGGTGGGCGCGACGAAGCGCGTCGACGGGGTCGGCGCGCTGGTCGGGAACTTCAACGAGTCTGGTGCGGCTGTCCTCCCGGACGAGCGTGCGCGCGGACAGGGCACCGGAACGGGCACTGTCGCGCAGCCGACGAAGAAGGCGGATGCACCCAGCGTCCCGCCCAAGGACGACGACGATGCCGCGCAGAAGGCAGACGCAGGCGGGGAGAAGCACCTGAGCGACAAGAGCGGCGCGCACGGCGCGCCCAACAAGGTGAGCATCCATCCTTATTCGTGGCAGTCAGCATGGGATGGACGGACGGACGCGGATCGCAGCACACGCGCTCTGGGGACCCGGGCACGGGCTGCTTCTGCGCGACCGAGCGCGACGAGCAGGGTAGGCCGCGCGAGGCGCAGGCGTCCATGCTGCGCGCGACGCTGCGTCCCCGCGCGCACGCGCTCGGGGCGGAGCGCGCGGTGTGGGGGCGTGCTCCCCTGAGCGGCGTGTCTGCGCGCGCGGAGCTCGACGGCGACTATGATGGTTCGCACGCTGAGGTACGCCGTGCGCGCCGCGCCGTCTGTCCTATCGTTCCTTCAGCGACTTTCGCAGTTTGACTTTTGGCGAGGACCCATTGCTGATGACGGGTTCGCGCGCAGGGCTCGGGCTACGAAACGGACTACCACCCCGCGGACATGCACCCCGCTGCGGAGGGGAGCATCCCCACGGAGCACGTGAGCGAGGGCGAGAAGAGCGCCGAGGGCGCGTCGCAGTCCGACTCGACGCCAGAGAAGAGCGGCGTGACGCCAGAGAAGGCATCAGAGAAGAGCGCCGCGACACCGGAGACGGCACCAGAGAAGGAGCCGGCGCCGCCGCAGGAGAAGGCGAAGAAGGCGGGCTTCATGGACAAGATGCGCGGCGAGGCGAAGGTGCTGCTCGGCAAGCTCGAGCACAAGCCGGCGAAGGTCGAGCAGGGGCAGCGCTTGAAGGCGGGCGAGGGTGCGCCTGCGTCGACGTGAGCGGCGCGGGGGACTGTATGATAGAGAGAGGGCTCGAGACACTCGAGAGATGTGCGCTGCTGCCGTTGATAGGCACGCGTTGTATTCGTACGGACTTGTATCGTTAATGCGTGTTGTACATCGTGTATCTCCTTTGCGCGAATACACTATGAGGGACTCCGGGATGTTACAGGACAACAAGAAACGGGCGCAGTGACGGAGAACGTACTCGAGCACAGCAAGAACGGGGAGCACGGCGGAGGTGGGTATACAAAAACAATGACAAGAACAAGAACAAGAACGGAGCCGAGAAGGCACCTGGCAGGAATCTATCAGCGGTAATGGTACGCACAGGTGGACGGCGGAGCCGTGCTCCGATGATACAAACAAGAATCAAGAACGAACGTGTCGCGCGGGCGCGAGACAACGGGAGCACTCGCAGTGTCCTCGCGATCGCTGGGACTGTGAGGTCGCGGGGGGGCGTCACACCGCCAGTTCTGAGCCTCCCGCGACCCCCGATCCCCCGGCGACAGCTGAGCCCCTCGCCGTGTCTGCCGTCCACGGAGAGCCCGAGCCCTCTGCCGCTGTTTCCATCACCTCCGCCGCTAGCGCAGTCGTCTGCGCTGGGACGGACGGCCCCGCCTCGGGCTCGTCGTCGGCCGTGTCGAGCGCCATGTCGTCGTCGTCGGGGAACGAATGTAGGACCGGGCCGGAGAACGAGCTGAGGAAGGGCGAGTCCTCGGGGGAGTCCCCTTCAGGGCCGCCTATCGCCGTGAAGTGCAGACTGCCGATGCCGATATTTGACTGGGAGAGCGACGAGCCGCCGCGCTCGAGCCACGCGTTCGTTTCGTACAGGTCGAGCAGGCAGCGGCAGTTAAGGATGGCGGTCATGCTGCATGAATTACGTTGTGATCAGCGGCGAGATGGCTCGCAGGTGGAGGAATGGGCGTACGGATCGAGAAAGTCGATGACCCAGTTTCCGTTGGTTTGTGGGTCTGTAATCTGGGGGACTCTGTTGAAGTGTTTTTACGCTGAATGTATGAACAACTGCACGCACCGAGAGTGTGATCAGAATAAGGTCCAGTAGATTACCAAACAACAACGTGCTATATGGAAACATGTCAATCGTGGCGCGGGTGTGTGCTTCGTGTAGTACACTTGGTAATCTTACATGAAATAGACATTCCCTACAAGAGGCGAGAACACGCAAGATCATCAAAGCGTCAGAGCCAGTCCGCGGTTGAACGAGAGGCGCGCTCACCGTTCGTCCACAAGATGTCCTGCAATGACGGTTGCCTGAACGTATCTTGTAAGAGTTTGCGGGACGTCCTGGTCGCCCGCCAGGTCACGACGATTGTTATCAAGTCTGCGAGTATCGCGCAGGATCGTGCAGCGACCGTGACTAGGCGAACAATTGACATTGAGCGTCTATTAGCGCAACGATCGCGTTTTGCTCACATCTGCAGATTGCCGGGGTCAGCATCGTTGAGCAGAGCATGGACACCTGTGGTAGAGCAGGACTGACCCTATAGCCTCAGCTGTGGTCGCTGCATTTTGTCCAGCGCAGTTCTCGGGAGGAGGGAGATTGACGGGCAACGTTAGGTAGAATGTGCTCTACGCAGTACATTAGTCAAGGGCCATCGAAATTCGCACAACAGAGCACTCGCCACGTCCACCAACAAGGGGCCAAGACTGAGAATCAAAGCAACTCCGCCCAGCAGCTTGTTTCTGCCTGAGAGAACATATGTCCTCAGCATCGTGAGTACTGCCACGTTCATTAGTGATTGTGTCTGAAATTGAAGAGGTATGGTAATCAAGCAGCGACGGACTCACTGGCAGGTCCAATCAGGTCCAGGAAACCTACACATATTTGACACCAGGCCAATACTGCACAACTTTACGGCGATCGCGTTAGCGCTATAATGGGCTGCTAGTCATGAGGTAAACAAACACCTCTTCATGCAAAATATGTCCGTTAGTAAACTCATTTGTATAAGAGATATATGCATGCTCACGGTGTCCGATACTGGCGGAATCGTCACAAACGCCATCACATATTCCAGCAAGCTTATGTACCTGATATACAGGTACACGAGCCGGGAGGCTTTGGACTTGCGCGATTGCCAGACATATTGATACTCCCTGTCCAGGCAAAGAACATAATCATATATAACCATTACTGTCATTTTCAAAGGCACCTCAGTCAGATCGTCCGATGTGAATGATCTGGTGCGGGATAATTTACCAGTCGCGGCAATTCCGCAGGTATTCACCGTCCTCCTGTACGCAAACATCTCGTCAACACAAGCCACTGTGGCTTTTGTAGAATGACAGGTGCCACCTACACGAGCTGGTAGATCATGGCCACGGCTGCTGCAGGGGTGCCGCCTGCCGACGAAGACATCTTGAGCGTCCCAGGGATCGTGGATCGAACAAGGAGGAGGGACTGCCAAAGTTGGTCGGGGTGCCAGTATCCGCCGCTAGGTTTTATACCTCACAGCGCTGCGTTGATAGTGTTCAACTTGATACTGACAGGATCTGATCTTGCGGGGGTGGGTGACCTCGACAGTGAGCTACGTTCTGTGCCTGGTACCCGGCGGTTTGGCTTTTTGAACAGGTGGTTATCCAGCTAAGAATAAACATGTTTGGTACCGATGTTCAATCGGTCGTCGAAGAAGCCGCATGCCGCTACAGTGTATCATCATCATCGAAGACTGGGTATTGGGGCCCCAGGAAACCTGCTGAACGCAAATTGAATGTGTGCAACTTGCGATGCTTGTGCAGCGAGTGGACATCGCCTCCTATTCAGAGATAGTGACAGAGTTGGGTGGTGGTATGCGACAGCGGTAGTGGCTGGGTTACGGTGATACAGCCTTAGCAGATAAGGTTGGATTCGATCTTATCTTGTCAAACAGCAGCAGCGCCTCGCCTCGCTTCTCCTCAGGCTATTCACGTCAGTCTGTACAGTTTGCTCATTACATCTTTGTCCGCAGCCACATTCTCCGCAACGGCCACGACAATGAACACCGTCCACGGACCCGAGCACGACGCACGACTCCTGGCCACGCACTGGTTACGTCTTCCCGTGATCTCTAAGTTTACTCAACCTGCAAACGCACCGGCAGCGTCGGCCATCGCGAAGCTGTCCTACCAGTGTGTTGACGAGGCACGCTGTATGACCAGCCTGGGACCACGGCCGCTCCGGCATTCCTCATGACTGACGCGTATGGAGGCTGCGTTCTATATTCCCGCCGCTAGTGGGCGACCATCCTCCCAAGCTGACAATTATTTGCATTGGGCCGCCGTGAGTGGACCTTTTAGCAATGTGTAAGGAAAAAGCCGTGATATACAGCTCAGATCGGAGTCTGCGGGTAGGCACAGGCGCGCAGTCGCCATCGGCTTAGGGCACTAGTCACTCGCGTATGCTGACACATTTCGTGCGTACCCTACCACAACCCTAATGTTACTAACACACACCCAGAGCCGCATCCTCCCCCCCGAGCACTCATCCAGGCGATTACCCATCTGGCGCAGAGGAGCTGCCCGACCGCCAAGAAGAGCCCCACGCTGTGCGCATTCCCGAGGAGTGCGCTCATCCACCGGCACAGCACGAGTTCAGGCTCAAAGACACTCAGTGCCGTCGCTGGCGACCGCGTCGAGTACTTGAGCACGTATAGGATGGAGCTCAACACTCAGGGGCCGCTTCGCCGCTCACAACGGCAGCGACGTGCGTGCGTTCACCTCGGTCGGATGTACTGTAATGCAAGATATATAATGGATGATGTACAGCACAGCAAGGAGCGGTCCGGACGAGATGTGTACTGTACAACAACCACAACAGCAACAAGAACGCGACTGAGAGTGTGAGTCTAGATGTCTACGATCAGTTCGGGTATCTGTACATGCATGGGAAGTGCGTCAGGGCCTAAAAATGATACGGTATAGTGCGGTAACCCTAAGGACCAGATCAAGATAGGTAACGTATAGTAGCAACAAACAAGCACAAAAACATGACAAGACGGAAACCACGACCACATATATATCAGTACGGGTACGTGCAGGCGGACGGACGTGTGGTGGCCGAAAGGGACAATCGTCTAGGGACAGGGTGAACAAGCAACACGTCGGGCGTGCAAGAATCAGCAACAAACGTTCCACATGGGTGCGAGCTAACGGGGTATTCACATTGTCCTCGTGATTGCTGGGACAGTGAGGTCGCGGGGGGGCGTCACACCGCCAGTTCTGAGCCTCCCGCGACCCCCGATCCCCCAGCGATGTCTGAGCCCCCCGGCGTGTCTGCCCTCCACACCGAGCTCGAGCCCCCTGTCGCCATTTCCGTCGCTGGCGCCGTCATCTGCGCTGGGACGGACGGCCGCGCCTCGGGCTCGTCGTCGGCCGTGTCGAGCGTCATGTCGTCGTCGGGGAACGAGTGTAGGACCGGACCGGAAAACGAGCTGAGGAAGGGTGAGTCCTCGGGGGAATTCGCTGCCGAGCCCTCTATTTCCGTGAAGTGCAGACTGCCGATGCCGATATTTGACTGGGAGAGCGACGAGCCGCCGCGTTCGAGCCGTGCGTTCGTTTCGTACAGGTCAAGTAGGAAGCGGCAATTAAGTATGGCGGTCACGCTGCATGAGGTACGTTGTGATCAGCGGCGAGTTGGCTCGCAGGTCGAGGAATGACTGTACGGTTCGAGAAATTCGGTAACCCAGTTATCCTGGTTTTGTGGGTCTATAATCTGGGGGACTATGTTGAAGTGTATTCACGCCGAATGTATGAACAAGTGCACGCACCGAGAGTGTGACCAGAATGAGGTCCAAAATATTGCCAAACAACAACGTGCTATATGGAACCATGTCAATCGTGGCGCGGGTGTGTGCTTCGTGTAGTACACTTGTTAATCTTACATGAAATAGATGTTCCCTGCACGAGACGAGAACACGCAAGACCATCAGAGCATCAGAGCCAGTGCGCGGTTGAACGAGAGGCGCGCTCACCGTTCGTCCACATGATGTCCTGCAATGACGGTTGCTTAGATGCATTTTGTAGCACTCTGCGGGACGTCCTTGTCGCCCGCCAGGTCACGACGATCGTTATCAAGTCTGCAAGTATCGCGCAGGTTCGTGCAGCGACCGCGACTAGGCGAACAATCAACATTGAGTGTCTATTTGCGCAACGATCACTTTTCGCTCACATCTGCAGATTGGCGGTGTCAGCATCGTGGAGCGGAGCACGGACACACGTAACAGAGCAGGACTGACCCTAAGATCTCAGCCGTGCTCGCTGCAATTTGTCCAGCGCAGTTCTCGGGGGGAGGAAGATTGACGGGAACCCGTTGGTATACTGTGCTCTACGCAGTACACATCAGTCAAGTGTCATCGAAATCCACACGACAATTACCACGTTCACCATGAAGGGGCCAAGACCGAGAATCATCGCAACCCCGCCCAGCAGTTTGTTTCTGCCCGAGAGAACATATGTCCTCAGCGTCGTGAGTACTGCCACGTTCATTAGTGATTGTATCTGAAATTGAGGAGGTATGGTAATCACGCAGTGACGGACTCACTGGCAGGTTCAATCAAGTCCAGTACAATTAGACATGTTTGACACCAGTTCACGGCTGCACAACTACACGTCGATCGCGTTAGCGCTATAATGAGCTCTAAGTCATGAGGTAAACAAACACCTCTTCATGCAAAATATGTTCGTTAGTAAACACATATGCATAATAGATATACGCATGCTCACAGCGTCCGATACTGGCGCGATCGTGGCAAGCCCCATCACATATTCCAGCAAGCTTGGGTACCTGATGAGCAGGTACACGAGCCGGGAGGCTTTGGACTTGCGCGACCGCCAGACATATTGATACTCCCTGTCCAGGCAAAGGACATAATCGTATATAACCATTACTGTCAAATTCATCGGCATCTCAGTCAGATTGTCTGGTGTGAATGATGGGGTGCGGGAAGATTTACCAGTCGTGGTAATTCCGCAGATATTCGTCGTCCTCCTGTACGCAAGCATCTCGTCAATACCAGCCCCTGTGGCTTTTGTAGAATTACAGTGACCACTTACGCGAGCTGGTAGATGGCAGCCACGGCTTCTACAGGAGCGCCGCCTGCCGACAAAGACATCTTGAGCGTCCCGGGGATCGAGGACTGAACGAGGGAAAGAGATTGAAGTCGTTCGGGGTGTCCGCCACTCAGTTTTATACGGCATAGTGCTGCACTGACACTAACCTAATCGGACTTTGCTATGGTGGGCGACCGTTCGACAGCGAGCTACGCTCTGTAGTGAGTGCAAACATACTTCGGTCTTTTCCTGATACTGGTTGGATCTTTGAGGGGGTGGTTGTATCGCGGGATGATCCAAGTTCGCCACCCATGAAGTTACGGTACTGGGAAATAAAGAGGCGCGTGCGTACGACGTGTGGTTGTCACGAGAAGCCTCAGGTTGAACACCAATTGAAGATGGAGAGCGACTTGCACCACCTATGCCCCGTCATGCGCAGACATCACGTTGTCGCCAGAGATAGTTCCAGAGTTGAGATGTTCGCATGCGGGCCGGTGGTGACGATGATTAGGTTCTGCTCTATCTCCATGTCGGATGACGGCCATCCGAACGTTGACTTGAACGAATTCTACCCCTCGGTGCTGCACAACAGACCGTAATCCTTTTTCTCTCACTATTACTGGTATTGTCAGTAACTAAGCCAAGTGTCGGGCCAACCAGCAGATATCTACGAGGGTGTTCAGCATCGCCGTGTTCAAGTTGCTCGTCGCCGGCACCGCCGCAGATGAATGAGTGTCCCCTGTACGATGTTGGTTGCTTTTCGTTGAAGAGCCCCTCGGTAATAGGCAAAGAAGACTTCCAAACTTCCTTCTTGTAACTTGACTTGCACACATCGGCGGAGAAGGCAGACCACTGGCCTGCCAGAAGGACGCGTGCTTCAGCTGGCAGAAAGCGCCCATGATCACGGTCACATGATGTTTGCAAATGTCCAACACGTCCGACCGCCTCGACAACAGCTTCCAGTAAGCTGTGCTGTACTAGCCGCTTGCAGGATACCGTCAAACCGCATACACGCCCCGCCCCTCACTTTTTGTGAAGTCTGTAGCTCTATAAACGTCCCCCCGTCACGGTAGCAACATCTTTCGCAACCGGCGCGATCATGACGATGAACACCGCCCACGCGCCCGACCCACACGACGCAATACTTCGATGCGTCTTCCTCCAATCGTGAGCTACTCGCTAACGCGGCCGGAAAAAGCAGCGGGGGCGATGACGCCTCGCTACCTGGCCGTCACAAAGTCCGCGTGTCGACGAGAAGTGTATGCTCACCGTGGCCACTGCGGCGTCCGTAGGGACTGGCGCGCACCTATGGCGACAAAGGATGTGCCATATGGCACGCGCATGGCCAGGGAAGAGAATGTGTAATACAATGGAATTAAGAAATTTGAACTTCAGGATTTATTGGTAGAAGTACGGTCAAGCGGGCGCGAGGCAGCGGTCGACGGGGACACACAGCCCGAGGCGGAAGATACAAGCAACACTCCGACTAGGGGCGTGCAAGAGTCAGGGATTAGCGATCAGCATCTGTACGAGCGGGCGGGAGCATGCGCGGTGTCCTTGTAGTTGCTGGTGCAGTGAGGTCGCGGAGGGGCGTCACACCGCCAGTTCTGAGCTTCCCGCGACTCCCGATCCCTCGGCGACGACTGGGCCCCCCGTCATGTCTGCCCTCCACGCCGAGCTCGAGCCTCCTGCCGCCGTTTTTGTCGCTGGCGCCGTCGTCTGCGCTGGGATGGACGGCCCCGCCTCGGGCTCGTCGTCGACCGTGTCGAGCGCCATGATGTCATCGTCGGGGAAAGAGTGTAAAACGGGGCCGGAGAATGAGTTAAGGAAAGGCGAGTCCTCTTGCCCGTGCGCATCCGCGCCATCGATTCCCGTGAAGTGGAGACTGAGGGTTCCAATGTTTGACTGAGATAGGGAGGAGCCGCCGCGTTCGAGCCGTGCGTTCGTTTCATAGAGGTCGAGCAGGAAGCGGCAGTTTAGTATGGTGGATATGCTGCATGATGTGCGTCGTGATCAGCGGTGGGAGAGTTTGGGGGTATAGGAATAGACGTACACTTCGAGAAACAAGATGGCCCAGTTGCAGTCCCCTAATCCGACAATCTACAAGATGAGGTGCCCTGTTGGAGTCGTGATATATGGGATGGGCAGCCGACCGGACGTACTGAGAGCGTACTGAGAGCGAGAGCTAGTATACTACCACAAAGCAGCGTGCTATACGGAGGCATGTCAATCGTGACGTCCGATGGTGGTTCTCGTTGTGCATTAAATCTCACATAAAATAGATATTCCCTAGGCAGGATGAGGACACGCAAGACCATCATATCATTAGACCTGAGTGCGGTGAACGGAGATGCGAACTCACCGTTAGTCCACATGATGTCATGCAACGACGGCTGCTGAAAGCTATCTCTCATGTCACTGCGGGAAGCTCGGGTCGCCCGCCAGGTCACGGCGATCGTTATGCAGTTAGCAAGTATTGCACAGGTCCGTGTGGCGATCGTCACTACGCGAACCATTTGCATTGAGCGTCTATCAATGCAGAGATTACATTTCGCTCACATCTGCAGATCGTGAGTGTCAGCATCGCGGGATGGCTCCCGGGCACCCGCGGCAGAGTGGGGCTCACCCTATATTCTCAGCTGTGCTGCCAGTGTATATTGTGCCACAGTTTGCGGGAGGAGGAAGATTGGCGGGCTTTAGTAGGTATTCGCCGCTCTATCCCAATGTGCATGCCAGGCGGCGTCACCGTTGTATTTGATAAATATCGGCACAGCGGAAAACACTGACCACGTTTATGATGAAGGGACCAAGGCTGGAAATCAGAGCAAACCCGCCCAGGACCTTGCTTCTACCAGAGAGAACGTATGTCCTAAGCGTTGTGAGTACTTCCACAATCGATCAGCGATTGTATCCTGAGCTTCAGAGGTGGCATGATTAAGCGCCGGCGGACTCACTGGCAGGCCCGATGAAGTCCAGCAATCCTATGCATGCAATGCACCAGCTCAGAACTGCACAGCTGCACGGCAATCGTTTTAGTGTTGTGATTGACTGCAAGTAACGAGGTTAATAGCAACCTCTGCATGCAAGATACGTGCTTTGGTATGTGCAGATGTACAACAGGTTTGTGTGAGCTTACGGTGTCCGATGATATGGGCGCAAGCGTGGCAAGCGGCATAGCAAAATTCAGTAAGCTTATGTACCTGATGTACAGGTACACAAGCCGGGAGGCTTTGGACTTGTGTGTCCTCCAGACGTACTGATACTCCCTGTCCAGGCATAGAATGTAATCGTACAGGGTAAGCGCTGTCATGTTCATGTGGACTCCGTTAGATCGCTCGATGCGCATGTTGTGTTCCATGAAGACTTACCAGTGGTGGCATTCCCGCATGTAATCGCCGTCCTCCTGCACACAAGCACATTGTCAACGCTGGCCCCTGTGACGTTCGTAAACTTATAGTGACGACCTACACGGACTGGTAAACCATGACCACCACGGCTGCCTCAGGATCCGCTGTGGCTGACGAAGACATCGTGAGGCTCTTAGGGGTAAAGGATCGAATGAGGGGAAGGGGTTGAAGTCAGTCAGAGTGTACGCTACTGGATATTATACCTCATAGGATTGTGCTTCGGCACTAACCGCATCGGGGCTCGCTGAGCTTGGTAGCAATTGGTCGACACTCACTTGACAGCGAGATGTGACCTGTCCATGTCAAGAGTGCGATCATAATTTGGACAGTGGCTGGCCCCGCTTTGAATCTTTGAGCAGTAGTTGTATCGCTGGATGTATAACGTTTACCGCACGTGTTTCGGCATTTACAGAACAAGAGCCGTATGCGCACCACATGATCGTCGATATAGGAAAGTTGGACTCCCAACAAGCTTGACCGCAGATTGATGATAGGCGACTTACGCCGCATGTGTTCTGACAAGGGTGCATGTCTGTCCGCCGCCAGAGAAATGATAAAGTCGGAGTTGAGATGTTGGTTTGCAATGGCGGCGAAGATCAGGTTCTGTTGTGTTTCCATGGTGGGGCGATGATCACCGGGGACGCTGCCTTGAAGTTGGGTTCTATAGCACTCGGAGCTGTTACACCGCCATGTAAATAATTGTGGTCATGTCTGGTGGATGGGCAACGAACCTTCCAGACCACGAACGCATACTGCGTGCCCAGTTCGCGCGGAAAGTGTGAAATGGGAGAGTGTTGGTTGATCTGTGCGCAGGGCTGTCGGTGGTCCTGGTCAGTGCTTAGTGAGTGATCACGGTCATACAACATAGATCATACACCACGAACAAACTCGTGACAGGTCCACGCGCGTGGCCCGGGCGCGCTGGCCGCGGTCGGGAGGTGGCGGCTGGCGCAGGGACTCCGTGGCTCATGGTACATCTTGTCACATCTGAGAAATGATAGAGCCACGACTCCAGCTACCCAGTGCCCAGTGCTGAAGGTATCATAGTTACAGTACATAGCGCGTAAATTTTGAATCGTACCATGAGTCTGCTTTGTTGGACAAGTGAAGAATGAAGTCGATGATACTGAGCTCGAGGGGAGGTCTGTGTCATGTTCATTTCTGGTATTTCTGCTAACGGCGCGCTATAACTTGTCCCAAAGATTGAGTGTCGAAATTGCGGTGCAAGAGTAGGGGACTCGGGAAGTATCCATGGCAGGGACCGGACGTCGTCGTGGCGGCGGCGGCGGCCTGCAACTTGGTTTGTACATGGCACACGATCATCATCCGGAGTGCGAGCAACGAGGCCCTACGTCACGATCATACCAAGAACGTAAACCTGCATCAGTTGATGATATATTCATATTAGTACGGGTGTCTTGTAAGTGCAGAAGACGCAAGGTCAAGCGACGAAGTGACCGAGAGTCGTGGTGGTGGAGAGCAAGTGAGCCCAGAGCCATCAAGCGCCAAGATTTAGTTTGACCGTGAAATCACAACCCTCCTTAATCGCGCTCTCCTCGGGCTGAATTTACGCTTGGATCGCTCGAGATCAGGGCACCTCTCCTCTGACTCAAGAGCTAACCGCGGTTGCACTCATACATCCAATCCGGTGACAGATATGGCTACAATTTATTCGCAGCCTCCGACGAGACTTGGGATAATAAGATGTACAACGTGCGGCGACAGAAAGAGTCCAGGAACGATGTGTGCGGCGTATGTACATATGAACGATGGATGGGCGGGTAAGTGGTGCGCGGTACTATGAATATATGAAGGTATGAACGTGCATGCAGTCCAGGTCCGTGCCCCGTACCCGGGGCGGAGTATGCGATGGTGAATGGTGAAGGGTGAATGGTGAATGCATGCGGGCGGGCGTCGAGCCACACCACGCAAAGAATGGGAGATGTGTGTGTGTGTGCGTCGAATACTGGAAGGAAGATGGAATGTGCAGAACGAGCGGAGGTGGATTCCCCAACGTGGCCACGCGCGCCGGCGCGAGCGGACTCACAGCGACGTCGGCTCGAGCGAGTCCGGCTTGAAGCGCAGCCGCGCGAGGAGCACCGCCTCCCACTTGCCCCCGTTCCCGCCCCCGCTGCCGGAGGCCGCGCCGCTATTGCTCGTGCTCACGCCGTAGCTCGACACCTTGCGCGCCCACTGCGGGCCCGCCGCGGGCATCGGCTCGTCGTAGCTCGGGCCGCCGATGTAGGACGAGGAGAGATCGGTCGAGAACGTGAACTCGCCCCATGCCTGGCCCGTCCGCGCAGCCGCGAACACGTTGAAGTCGACCTGCCCGTCCGGGTGGTCGTGGCTCACGAACAGCGCGTAGTCCTGCGCCTCCAGCGTCCCGATGACTGCGTGCACGTGTTAGAGGCGAATATCCATGCACGCGAGGAGAAAAAGGAGCTCACCGAGGTAGAGGTCCTCCTTTGAGATGCGGTGCTCGGCCCCGTACAGCGCCAGGATCTGGTCCGCGTTCGCCTTGAACCACTTCTTGGGCGTTCCCAAGTCCTCAATGTACCGGTAGTTCGTCGCCTCGGTGAACAAGTGCGCCGTCTTGTGTCCCGCCCGCAATGGCGAACAATAGCGTCGCCTGCGCCAAATATCCATCAGCCTGAGTCGCTTGAAGCCCGCACACGCAAAAGGACACTCACGAGTACTTGACTTCGCCCCGGCCGCTCCGCGTCGAGCTGAACCACGAGTTGATGAGGTCCATCCCACGCTGTGCCACGTTCCGCTTGTCCTGCCGCTGGTTTCCCTGGCTTACACGCCCGTAGCCATACAGCGACGGGATGTCCTTCGCGAGCCCGCCTGACGTCTTGGCCGGGTCGAACGAGTTGAAGAGCGTGACGAACTCCCCGCCCGTCCCCTTCCGGTGGTAGCCCACTGCCCCGATCGGCACTTGTGAGGGTGTCCACAACGGCAGAGTTACTGGAGGGGCGTCAGACCTCGCCGGGATGAAGGAGCAGGAGTACTCACGAGACGGGTGGAACTCATGTTGCAGCAGCATTCGGTATCGACGCTCGTCGCGCAGGACCTGCGCGTACTCATCGGGCGGCGGCGGCGACACATGTCTCGGGAACTCGATGCGCTCCGAGTACGCGTCGTGCAGCGAAGACGAAGCGCGACTGCTCGAGCGGCTCTGGTCCACCACCACGAACGGATCCGGAACGGCGGTCTCCGCCTCGTCATTGAGTCCAGACTGCGTCGTGTTCGACACGGAGAGCTCGCCGATGGCGGTGCGGTACGACGTATCCGCGGACAGGAGCGTGTCCTCCTCGATGAACGACGCAGTCGTGTCGGCTGTGCCGCGCGCATCAGTATCTCTTTTCCGGACAGAAGCACGGATGACTCACGGGGAAGCAAGGGCAGGGGAATCGGGTGCATGTCCGGCGACTTGCGCAGGTGCATCTCCTCAAGCTCCACCCGCCGCGGCGGGATGGGCGACTCCTTCATGTCCGAGCCGAAGCGCGCACGCAGCTGCTGCACGTGCTCGTCGATCGTCGTGAACGACGGGCGCATTGCGGGATCGCGGTGCCAGCACACGCGCAGGATCTCTGACAGCTGGGGTGCCCAGCGCGCGCGCTGCAGAGGCGGCTCCGGGCGCATGTCCTCCCCTACAGTAGCGCGAAACGTAAGCAACATGACAAACACTCGAGATGGGCAAACGTACGGAGGACGAAGTGACGCACAGCGTCGTCGTCGGCCATCGCCCACGGCAAAGCGCCCTTCGTGAGCAGCTCGACACAGGTGATCGCGAACGCGTATACATCCACTTGCTGCGTGAGCTCGCTGTGGCCAGACATGAGCTCTGGCGACTGCCACCGCAGTGTGCCATCTGAAAAAATACGAGGCGTTAGTGCCGGTAAAATCCCGTATGCGCGGAAAGAACTCACGGGGCAGAGGCATCCCGCTGATCCGATACGCTTCCGACTTCATCTCGCTCTGGCCAAAGTCCGAGATAATGCAGTGCGCGCGGTCGTCGACGAGTACGTTCGAAGCCTTGAGGTCCCCATGGAGCACGCCCTGGCTGTGGAGGTACGCCATCCCCTTCGCGATTTGGTGAACCATCTTGAGCACGTCCACCGCGTCGAGCGAAGGTAGGCCCTTGAGGTACGACACCAGGCTGCCGTTGCGGTAGTACGGGCTCACGAAGAACCATGGCGGGTCGCTCGAGGCCGACGAAGCGCCAAGCAGCTCGAGCACGTTCGGGTGCTGCAGCGTCTTCCAAATCGAGATCTGTGGGGTGATCAGCACTCGGTCCACAGCTCATTGAGAGGGAAAAAAAGTCCGAAACTGAATGTCGCAGCACGATCGCCAGGGCGCACAACAGCCCATAGAATCCCGATCCCTCATTTTCACGGCTGAGTCGGAAGAGAATCCGAAGCAGCGACACAGCCAAGCACGCGGCGCACCCACACCGGCACCCGGCAACCCAACCCAGCCCAATACAAAGTCCCCCGAAGCCAGATAACCGCGTCGCGATAGACTTCAAAGCTCACCTCGTGCACAAACAGCTGCCTCGGCGTCGTCTCCGCGAGCACCTTGATCGCCACCTTCCGGTCCCGCCACGTGCCCTTGTACACGTCCGAAAAGAACCCAATCCCGATCTTCTCCTCGCGGTCGACCTCGTACCGCGTGATCGTCCAGCTGGGGAGGGCGACCTCCGCCCCGCTCAGGCGCCGCAGCGCGTCGATCCCCGTCTCCATGAACTCCCGGTCGAGCGTGTCCCGCGGCGCCCGGTCGCGCGAGCGCGCCGAGCTCGACGAGTGACTGGTGCCGCTCGTCCCGCTGCCCGTGCTAGCGACGGTCGCGCTCCGCGTAAGGCTTGCGACCTCGCCCGTCGGAAGCGCTGCCGTGGCCGTGACGATAACAGTCTCCTCGATGTCAGAGTTCGCGCGGCTCTCGCGCTCAACCTCGGCCTCGAGTGCGCGCTGCAGCGTCTTGATGGCTTCCGGCATTTCGTCGCGCCCGACCTGGAGGATGCGGATCATCTCGACGTCGTTGTTGGTCTGCAGCGCCGTGCGCATGAGCTGACGCAAGTCGGCCGCGTCGTGCACCGCGTCGCGCTCGTTTTGACGAGAGGTGAGTGCCTGGAGCTTAGCAGTCACGTGGCGTGCCTCCTCCGGGTGCGAGCTGGAGTCGGTGCCAGTGAGCTGAAGCATGTTTGTGGGCGGTGATGATGGCGGAGACTCGATCTGCGCTGGGTGGCCGGAGTGCGCCAAGGTGTCGAGCAGGGCAGCGGCTTCTGCACGTCGCTGTTCTTCGGCGTGCAGCACTTGCTTCAGAATACGGATCTGAATAGATAGCTGGAAGGCGAAGGTTTAGCAAACAGCGACAGCGAGCAATAATATGTACCTACACTGAACATGCCGAGGGCATCGCTCAGGCTGTTGTGGCAGCCGACGAGAGCGCGCTGGATCTCATCGCGCTGGAGGTAGCGCTTGATGAACGGCCTGTGAGACTGCTTCACAAGGAACCTATAAACCTCACGGAAGGACCTAAAGGCGAGGATTAGCACCGTCCGACCAAGTACTGCGGTAAACGCCACGTACTCGACTAATCGAGTGACGGGCGCTTGTAGCTCCACGCCAACCGAGTCTCCCGCCTCCGCAATTTCCTCGCGGACTGACATCAGAATCGTCGCGCATCGCTCTGTCAAGCGCAGGCAGGCAAGCCGGTTGATCTACGAACGGAAGGGTAAGCATGGGGGGTGATAGGGGCAGAGACACACGTACATCGACGAGCTGTAGCGCATCCCAAATGCTGAGCAGGGTGCGCGCTGCCTCTTCCAGCCCCGGGATGGGTGCAAACCGTAAGACGTCCGTGCTGACTTCGAGCAGGTCATGCACCACCTGGGCGGTGATGCCAAGCACATTCGCAGCTGCTTCCGCAACGCGCTGGGAAGGATCAGGACACATTCACTGATGTATATCAATGATAGACGCACCTCTCGAGTCCGGACCCAGCCCTCCGTCTGCTCCGAAGGGATTGTACGATGCCGACGCTCCTCCCATGGGCGGGCAGTGACCTCCCTCTTCGTCCACCAGTTGGTGCTCTCGCCATTGGGCGGAGTCGCATCGCCATGGGACGAGCTGCGCCAGAGGGAGAAGTCGCGGAATGGACTGACAGAGCGTCCGCGATGGGCGAGAGAGGACGCGCGGCTTCGAGAGCGAAAGTCGGACGCGGGCGTGGAGGCCGGGATGGGGTTGGAGGCGACGCGGGCGATGTGGAGCGGGTTCGCGGGGGCAATGGACGGTCCTCGGATGGTGGACACAGACCCGCCGCGAGGGCGAACTGTCTGCGCGGACTGCGAGGCGGGGGTAACGTACCTCGCGCTGGGTGACGCGTCGCCAGAGGGAAGAGGCGACGTCTTGTGCGGCGGAGACGCGGACGGGTTGAGGGGAGAAGAGACCTTCACGCTAGTTGAGTCTGAGGAGGAGTGGGAGGAGATCGGAGGGGCTGGAGGAAAAGGAGTAGATCCAGGCGAAAGGGGGGGCGACCCATGGGAAGCGATGGGGGTTCCGCTGCGAGAAGGCTTTGCTTTGGATGACATGGCTACCGTCTTCTGGAAAGCAGAGGCTGGGTGCGCAAGGAAGACGGCAGAAGGCGATGTGGGATGAATTCGACGAAGAAGGAACGGGCGGGGGTTTATATGGCGTGTAGCGTGAGGCAGAAAAGGAAAGGTTGGAGGAGGAGGAGGAGGACCGCCGACGCAGCAAATCTCTGTCCCGGACAGGCTCCGATTGATCTATCGCGCGTCTGCCCAATATCTGCCTCCTCGCCGTATTTCTTTTTGTCGTGCCAGTGTGGGGTTATAGTATGCAAGATCGGAGGGCAAGGGAGTCAAATGAACGAGGCGGAAGACGGCGGAGGTGCAGCTCTCCCCGCACCCGTCCCCATTCGTCCGTGTCGCAGCGCAGGTCACGTTCCCACGCCACAACGCTGCTATTCCCCGCCAAGCACGCCCCTTTTAGGCAAGCAGTGTTGTTTGTCTCACCAAAGCTGTGCTCCTCATATGTGCCTCTGCGTTTACCGCTCACAACACATCCTGCGCACTGTTCACGCCTTCTACATCGATGTGTGCATGCGGTATATGTAATAACAGACAGCGTACGCAACAGTTAACGTAGTAAACCACACGCAATCCTTGTGCTGACGAGCCATTGTGAAACAACCAACGACTGTAATAGACCCGCAGCTCCCACACAAGCGATACAAGTCACAATTTTTCAAGTCATAAGTGGATGACGATCAGTGAACGAGCCATGACACTGTACGTCGCTAGTACTCTCGATCCCGCCCGCAAGTCCGGTATCCTATCAGTCCGGCTACTTACCACTGCCTCATCCACCCCGGGTTTATCGCAGAGCTCTCATCCCCTTCCATCGACGCTAATGTCAACTATTCTGGTTTGTACCAGACGTTCCGCCGGCATTCATCCTGATCGACATCTCGCGTCCAGATCCCGCCGCAACACATTGAGATCCCGCCCACCAAGCTTGAGTCCGGCATGCGTACCATGTGCGCCCGCCGGCGGCACGTCTGCCCTAGTCCCTCACGCGCACGCTCTTCTGCTGATTTCCGCACATTCCACGGCATCTTGTGTGACAGCGCCAGCGATTCCGCGTACATTTTCTGCCGCCGCGATCGAACGGAGGCATCCTTCCACGACCCGACGATTGCTCGACCCCTATTGATTTCGTCGGCCCCGTAGCGCGAACCAATGGCATGGGACATCCTTGAGTTACCGGACGTTCGATAGTGTAGTTCTGCTAGCCCGTTCCAAGGGACTGATCACCGCTAACGTGTTAGTAGTATCGCTGATTTTTGTCCGGTGTTCTACGGAGACTACAGCTTAGACCTGTTGCTAGCCTCCGGCAAGCGTCTCGGTCAGTTTAACTCTTCGATACGCCAAAATTTGTCGAGATAGACCCCCAGTATTCTCCGAAGAACGGACAACCTCCAATCTAATCAACGTGGCAATGTCTCCACTCTCACACCAGAGGGCACACGTCACTCCTCCTAGGGGACATACATGTGTGCCCGTCCACACTTTCCCCAATGTGTCGACAGCAGCGCGCGCCCACAAACTCATGACCTACCCACCCACCCACCCGCCTCGCCTAACGCCAATCGCCTCCCCCGCCGGCCCCAGCGCGCCCCATCCACCCGCCCATCCATCCAAACCACGTCCAATCACGCACGACGAGCGCAGTGGCAGATCACCGTACGGCGTAGCTCAAGTTGGTCCCGCCGGCACGCCAGATCCCGATCGACGGCCAATCTGCGCCTCCTCCGCGTACGTACTAGGCCCGATCGCCACCGTTAGTACCCGGATTGCGATCGAGCCCGCCAGGCTCATCGACATCTTGGACCACTGGCGCGGCGGGGGCGAGCGGGTATCTCGCGCGCGCGCTGCTGCAGCCTGTCAGTGGGGAAGGGCCCTGGTGTTTGAATTTTGAATGCCGGATGACGGCGTGCGCCTCTGCGTTTGTGAATGCCGGCGGGATCAGTGAGATTTGTGCCAGTGGATGGGGCCTCGTAGCGATCGGGAGGATTAGATACCGGGGCTGCGGCGGTGGAGCCTGGGGTGAGTCGCCGGGGAGGCTTGCACCAGTGGTCCAGCAGCCTGCTGAACGTGAATGAGGGCTACAACGTAACTTGTGTCAGTGCATACGCTAAAGGCTGGTCGTCGGAGAAACTTGTGCGGGCCGACTGCCATCAGCGTTCTTCATCTCCGGCTCCAAGACACAGCATAGAAGTAAGCTCTTGAGCGTGCTTCCCTGAGAGAGGTTCCCCCTCGTGCCGTATCTTGAGATGTGTCGCTCAGAGTCTTCGCCTTCTTCCATTAACCAAGAATGCGTATCCCTAGCAATTGACGTTGAATCCCCCGATTGGTACTCCATCGCGTCGCGGGAAGCACTACAAGGCAGCTTCAAGGAAGTGCTACGCACGGTTGCGGCGCGAAGTCGTCCCCAAAGGCGCGAGTGCCTACGCCCTCGTCCGGTTATCATCACCGCCGAATTGATCCATCCTTTCATTGGTACAAATCAGTCTAGCGATCCATGCACATGCCCGTGCCGCCTCCTGTCGATCCCCGTTTCCCATCAACTCTCGACAACGCATGCTAGCCAGCGAGGCGCACTCAGGTGGCGCGTACGCCGACTCGGATGCATTCGGATGGGTGACTCTCTCTCCCGGCCCGGACCATCCTCATCCCCGCTCGCTCCTCTTCCGCAGACTTAATGCCCATGCAATACGCATGGAGGCACATGCAGGATACATGACGTCGCCGAGCGCGAGCCGCGAAGGTGCCATTTCAGGCCCATCGCGCTTCCATACCGAAGAAGCAACGCCTCGTTGACTGGTCTCGTACATATGCAGGATGCGATGCGCACAATAACACACGGCGCGCACTAGACCATTGGGGATAGGCCAAAATGGGTCCAAAAGTCGAGACAAGGGACAAGGGGTAAGCGTTCGGCCGACTTATCGTGTTTTGAGTGAGTTGCCAACGATTTCGATCCAGTGTTCGCCTCTTGTTCCGGTCTTTGAAAGGGTTTTGCTCGGTCGGCAACGACTCAACGATCCACTGCCTGCGGTGACATGTGCGCGGCGCGCTCCGCTGCCGAAGCCAGGGGCGCCCACCGCAGAGAGACGGACGGAACCTGTGAGCTGCTGCTCCAAAATCCGATCGGCCGAAGATGGTTCCGCGCAGGCCAGCGACGCGAAGCTCTGTCACTGCATTGAGGGCCTGCATGGCAGTGTAATTTGTGGAAAGATGATAAGTCGTATGACGATTCTGCTGAAAGGTGAGGGGACGAGGTTTCGGACTTCAGCAATTGAGTACTAGCGTGCCTGATACAGGTCCGGATGACCACCTGCAGGCCTGCATATCTTCGTACTTCGGGTACATCACAGGTAAGACGCTGCGACCACAGAAGCTGCAGCACTAGGTTTCCTCACAGCATGAGTGGCTGAGCCTTGCTGCAAACGCACTGTTGATCAGAATCCGACAGGTCACCGCATACCCAGTCGTACTGCATGCACGACGTGGCGCTCTGTTCGGGGCCTGTCTTGCACCGGTGTGCGTTGCGCAGACACCGTTGTGCCGATTAGTTCCGAATTCTGCGCACTTGGATCCGGGATGCAGGTGCTCTAAGATCTGAGACTTGTAGCCACTGGAATGCAGGTAAGTAGAGCCCTGGCGGTAAATGGCCGATTGACGTACTTCGTAGTAATACTGCCAACGCGGAAGCGTGTCATGTGTCCTCACTCAGGGCTCAGAGTGATAGTGCTCAGGATGCGAAAGAAGAGCATCGGGCGCGCGGTGCGTTTCTGCACGAATTCCAGACTTCGCCGACAACTCACCGACGTGTGCGTATGCGAGGCATCGTGCCTAGGATGCGCGGACGCACATGTGGTCCGCGGAGAAGCCCTTCCCAAGGCAAATAAGCGAGCTAAACCCACGCAGGCTCCATGGCCATGCTCGGCCGATCATCGAGCACGATGGGGGCTGCGCAGCGCAAGGCGAGCGTAGGAAAGCGGAGATCGGGGAAGTGCGCCGGACGCCGGCGGACGTCCACGTCCGAAGACGACTGTTGGAGTGGGAGTCGTAGCTTGAGCTTGCCCGTCGCCTGGAGACTTCAATATAGAGCGATGCAGCGCGGACGTCTATTCGCGACGGCAGAAGTGCGACCACGAGCTCAGAGCGTGCCTGATGGCCCGAGCGGTTGCGATGTCCGGATCTCGGGATACTCAGGTCTCGTGCAAGGAGGATGCTATAGCCTGCACAGGCGAGGTCGGCGAGAGAACGCGGGGGCCGCGGAACGGTCGCCATTATTGGATTGCACGGCTTAAGAGGGGTCGATACGACGACGTCAATAGCTCTATTGAACGCGTCGTGTGCCCGAGGCGTGTTGTGTTTTAACTCTACGCTCTCGGAGACTGATCCGTCTATGACGACACGAGAAGGAGAAGGAAATGACGCACCCTGGGCATTCCCTTCGGGCTTCAGCGCCGGTGATACACGCAGCCGAAGGTCCCGAGAGGCGGCCACCTGCACGAACCACGGGGAAAGCTTCCTCGCTCTGTGGATGTCGTAGTCCGAGATAGCCTCTTTGCAAGTATGGTTTCGATGAAGGAGCGGTGCGTGGCTGTGTCGAAATCGCGCGTCCGGTATGCACGTGAACTGACGTTGGGTCTGGTTCTTCCTCCACGGGGATTTTCGCTGCTGTTTTGACCCGTCAATATATAGGGATGACTGGAAGCGGATATAGAGCGAGAATGGCGTTGGGTGCCATCGTTTTCTCGGACCTGCTCTACGCGACCGCATCTTGGGATTCTCGATGATTCGGATGCAGTCATCTGTGGAGCGTCGTGAGCAGGAGCACGAAAACGACACGTGTGCTGAGAGTGGGAATTTCGAGGAATTGCAAGCGAGCTACTGAGTCCGAGAAGCTGAGTCGGATGCTGCGATACAAAGACCGAGACAGCGGGAGGCTGGTTGACGGCGGGGGGAGGAGAGGCGTTCGATTGGCCGGGGAGGACGCGGAAGAGTGGAGCAGGACTATTGATATGCAAGTGTGGCCGCCGTAGCATCGTGGTACCCACTCGAAAGGGGTCCAAAAAGTCCGAGGGCTAGTGAGAGCGAGCCCTGTCGCCTTTAGAGCGATATTCAGGCATAATGCTTTTGTAGACTGTTCATACATACTCGTATTTGCCTACCGAAACGTGCGGAGGGTATGAACGAAGAGGCTTCGCTGAAGCAACGAATCTAAGAACCACGAGGCTCGCGTAATTTGCCGCGTCGTCTGTTAGGCCAGCTAGATTTCCGTAGGCTCCACCTCTCCAGTTCAACAGATTTTCTACAGGAACAAGAAAGGGGTAACGAGCCTCGAGCGTGTGTGTGAGAGGTCAGTCGAACGCGAGAAAGCACGAGGAGGAGGAGGGAAACGCCCCAAAGCATACGAGCGTTTGTTATGTAAGCAGTCAAACATGCGCAAGCAAAGCCACGGGCAATATGGGCGTCTTTTGAACTGCGGAGGAGCTCGGAGTCCCACAGCGTTCAGGAATATGCAAACGATGCGCTTTCGAGGCATCCCCACCTTTATCCAGGCCTTGGCTATGAGAAATAGCACGTAATACTCCCACAAATCCCTCTAAGACTTCTGATATCCACACCTGCCGCAGCGTACAAGTTTCAGCACGATCAGACCACGCCGACCGCGCTGGCAACATTCCACCCACCACCTGCGGCTGTAGAAAATAGCACCCGGGTCCTGGCCCTGGCAATATGTCCGCGCCCGTGAGTTCTCCCCACATACTAATTATCTAGTCATATGGACCGCTTTAGCTTTTGGTCTCGCCCTCAGTCACTTGCGCTGGACTTCCCGCTCGTTATTGCCTCCCACTGGTCCTATCACAGGCAGCGGAAACGTCACGACCCTCCACTGACCATGTGCGCTTTGCTACTCCTATTCCATTATGCTTCAGCGTTGGTCAGCAGCTTCTCGGACGTGAGAACTCCTTGCCGCCCAAAAAAGAACGTCAGTCCGCCACTTCCCTTCACCCTCCCCTTGCTGAACTGTATCACACCATTTCGCCCAGGCCTGTCTATTCACCACATGGCTGCGCGTTCTCATAGCCAGCGACACGCACGTAATAAGACATCCACTCCGTCCATGCTCGGGGATGTCCGCTCACACGCTACGTCGCGACCCGCCTCTGCGCTTATGACGTTTTGCGTATCGCACAATCCCGGACTGCGATATATCCAACACTCTCGCCGCAAACATGCCGCATAGAACTGAAATAAAAACTTACATTCTTGTGTGTCGCAGAGAGTCTCCTTGGAGAGAGAGTTAGAAAGGTCAGCAACAGTGTGGTGCGCACACATGGGAATATATCCTCTAATCTTATACCAATTCGGCATGAACAGCAGCCCCTTATCGGGGCTTCCCTTAAGAGACGATCGTCGAGGTCAGAGCGCACTTTCTAAGGTCTGATATGTGCGGTGACGGTCTAAATTTCGTACGAACAGCTGACTCTTCTCTCCGCATCCCTGCCAACGGCCGCCTCGCTCTCCTGAGCGTCTTTCATGTCCATTCGGGCGCAGAAGGTCCCAAGAACAACCAAACGAAGATCCTCTCCACCCAAAGCCAACTCGACGCCCTCCTAGTAAGGAGGAAATATCATATTCATTGCATTCGCTCATGCAGGCGAGTATCCTCTCCATCCCGCAGCCTCCCCGTGTCGTCGCTCTCACTCTTCACTGTTCGTGAGAAGTATGCTATACATGCGCCGCACCTTGATAGACTCGCGACCGATTTCCATGCTCACGGGGACAGTCTGGCCATCCACGAGGACAAGCTGTCCATACGTCCCGCGTCCCCATCCTGCTCTCTATGAGCGCATACCGGCGCGTCCCTCATCCGTGTCGAGGGTTCCCGTTGGCCGGATCTCGGGCGGGCCGCAGAAGCGCTGCATTGTGCGCCCTCAAACCGACGTGACGGGGCAGGTCTGCCATGTCCGTGCCGCCGCGTCGCGGTAGCGTACACGTAGGACCGACACCGGCGGAACTGAGCTTCAACCTAGATGCGCAGCTGACTGCCCTTCTTCCAAGCATTCTCAGGGCCGTTTGGATCCGATCCCCGTGTGCGGGGTAGTCGAGGTGCGGGACAGACATCCCTTGTTCTCCGCACCCAACCTCCTCCCCCCAAGCCCGCCCACTACCATCCCTCTGGCTGATCTTGGAATTACTGCTCTGTCTGTGGCTACACGTGACGCGTCTACCCATCGAACGAGCGGGCCCTTTCGGAACAGCAACTATGAGGCGCCTACGCGGCGCTCCCTCGAACGATGACCGCCCCGGAAATTGTTGCCGTACGCTCATGTCCTTTGTTTGGACAACGGGGGATTTCACTCTGCGAACGTTGCTGCCCGCTTGGTTACGACAACGAAGCTCTGAGCGTTTCTAGAAACGCCGTGATCCTAACAACTTCTGAACGGCGGCGAGCGGTGAACGTTGAACGTTAGGGCGCGTCATCGCCCTCGAACAGGTGCTGTGTTCCCTTTTTGACCTCCAAAAGCCTCTCTATCATCCCTCGAAGACGTTGTGCCACCTGTGCAGGCGGCTATCGAGCATCGACAGCAACCACGCTCAGATTAGACATGCCAACGAGGGGCGACGCTGCGTCACCCGCCACTTAACCTCTTGTCCCTCGAGGAGTAGCGCGTCTGACGATGCAAACTCTACCCTCCCCTTCGACCAGTTCGGCTGTCTCTCTACCGCACTCTCATCCTGTCCTCTCACCCCATGCCTGGCGCCAACTTTGTTTCCTACTTCCTTGTACACCGAACATCATTCAGAATTAAGCTCGACCTCCTCGATGAATTGCGCTTAATCGTACTGAACAAGGATACACCGGTGCGGGACACAGCATCCTGTCATCGCGCGCCAGCCAGTGCATTACATTTCTATCCCCCGCCAATCAATTTCTCCGGCGATCTCGAAATTTGTGTGCCCGCCGCGCACTAACGAGTCACCGCGGTGAGTCAATTTCGCCAAGCGATCTTCTAGCGTGCTCATATTCTGGAACCTAGACGACCAGGTCCGCCTCCTATCGCGGCAAAATCTCGCAATTCGCCGCTATGGACCCAGGCTGCTGGGAACCCGCACATGCGACTGCCGCTGAGGAACGTCGTATGCCGATGCGAAAGGGGCCCTGTAGCATCGTCATACTACATCATAGCTATGCGCAACGCGAGGCGCCGCGCATGCTTGGGAACACGTATTAAGCATATGTGACACAGCACGGTACCACCAGGATACACAGGACCCACGACGCGCACCGATTCTTGTACGCCCGCACGCTTCGTTGAATGCCATTCAGTCGAAGATAGTCGATCCACGGCCCGGTCGCGCGTCGGGCGGACAGGGCACAAGGACAGCACCGAACCCCCGCCGAGCGGACTCGATAAGCCCATGCGGGGCGTGATAGCCTTTGTGGGTCTTTCCCGACATCCACCAGGCCGCTGCGCTAATATGACGATCCCCCATCTTCCCCGCAGCGACCCAAATCCATGAGCTTTTTCCCCCGCTGGGGGCTCGTATGGAGAAACACCGGACACCGAAGATGCCCCCGCGTGCGCGTAATCGCAACTTTACGTCTCGACACCTGCCGATGCGAAAACCGGGCAGCCCGCGGGCCAGTGGGAGCATGGGAAAATAGCGATGCCTGCGCGCGATTAAGGTTATCGACGTCCAATTCAAACCGCGCCGATGTCCCATTGTCGGTATGTCCTAAGATCTCTCTAAACCCCACAGCCAATCTGATTGACTGGAGACAGGCATGTCAGCGCACATGAGTTCCTAGCCGAGGCGGGACAACATGGCGCACATGCCCCACTGTCACGGCTGATCGCGCTATTCAGACGCCTGGCCCACCGGGGACCCCTTCCGTCCGCCTCAGAGGCGGCAGTGGGCGCGAGCGCGTCCCTTTCTGCCAGACACCGCGTCAAAGTGACCAATTGAATGAGATCTCTCCGCGTTCTCGTCCCCTGCAGATACCGCGCTTCTCCGATCCCAACAGGCCGCGCTTCTCCGTTTCGAGAGCGTCCTTCCCGTTTCGGTTCCTGTGGAAAGCGCGACTTCGGATTCCCCGTGAGCTATAAAGTTGCGGGGGCGGTGGAGTTTTGGGTACCACTCGCCTCACCCCCTCGCCGCCATGTCTTCCCCCTACGTTGCACGCCCTGTTGACAACCTTGGCCATGCCACTCACCCAGCCCTCCGTACGTCCGCTGCTTTCCGCTATACTTCACCATTTGATCTTTTAATAATGCTCTCACAGACCTACGTGACGCCAGGGATGCACACGTCGTCTTTGAGGCCGTCCGCCTGGGGATATTGCCCCTTATAACCCGCCGCCTCACGGCCAGCGAGCGTGAACAGCTCACCTCAGGGAACGTTTTCGTGTGGGAAGAAGCGGAACACAAGCAAGGTGAGTGGCCACCCGACCCCCGCCAATAATGCACAATCACCCACGCTTCGTTTTCCGTCGAATTGAGTAGGCGGATTAGAGAGGTGGACCGACGGAAGGCGGTGGTACGTCCGCGCGCCGATTCCAACCGCATTTTCGGCCCCCGACTGATTTCTCGCGCGCCCAGGTCACAAAGCCGCATGCGCGGCGACTACCTCTTCTACGAAGAAAAGATCGAGACGACACCGGAGGAGAAGGAAGCAAAGGCGGCGCGTCGGTATGCCTCCGCTTCATCCTGGAAAAGCGTGTTCTCACGGTTGACATGCGTCGCAGTGCGCGCCGGACGCTCGACCCTTTCGCAGCACCGCCCGCTCCCATTCGACGCCAGGACAGGCCCTCGAAGCCCGATGGTCTCACGAAGCAGACATACTCGACGCACGTACACACACGTCGCGGGGAGCCGCCGCGCAAGTGGCACATCGTGGCGTACTTCACGGTAGGCAATTACTACTATTGTCTTCTCAGCCGACTGATCTCTGACGCTCTCGCTGCGTATAGGGCGACGACTACACACGCTTGCCTGTCGTCGAAAACTACGAGTACCTCCGCAACCTCCGTGTCCCAGACGGGATCTTCACCTCCGCGAAGGGCAACATCACACGTTTTGGACGGACGCTGGAAGACTCTGACGGGCAGGAGCCCATGATCACGGGCAGAGATCACCAGGATTGGGCACCTGCCCCGTGGGCGGTTCCGTCATCCCCTACCTCACACGGGGTCTGCGGCGCCGATCGTCCACTATCTTCATCCTCTTCGTCCTCCTCGTCGACAGCCATGCGGTCACCCCAGTACTCGGTGGGGAGTCATCGATCAAACAGCTCCGTCGGCGCGCTACCCAGGCTGGCGACCGTAGTGCCGGTATCCCATCTCACTCCGCCCTCTTCTCCGATGTATCCCACGTCCCCAAGCGGGATACCGAGCAGCTACAAACCTCTCACCTCTGAGGACCGTCGCGCCCTGAACAGCTTCCGGCTCGCGCTATAACTGGCGAGGACGTGTCACACATGGCTGTGTAGTGTATTGGTATGGATTTAACAGGTCGAACTTTGGAATCTGGGGTCATAGTCCGCGAACAACATCGGGAATTGTATGCTAGTGGTATGCGCATGTTTTGAACCTCTTGAGCTGTGTAGCATCAGTCTTCTCTCGATCAGCTATATCAGCTATTTAATTGCGTTCCCGCGCACTGTTACCACGTCTTCCTCGCACGAGACGTGGCTTTTCAAATTGTGCCCAGTAGCCTGTCGAGTGAACCCCGAGGTAAGACGCACCTTGCTGGTTGTTGCACTGATCAGAAGAGTACTATAGACATGCACAACGGGACTACAGAGAGCAGCTGAAGCGCCTTCAGCTGCATAAACAACACCAACAGACGTCAAGAGGACCCAGCGGGAAGACGTCGCTCACTCTTCGGAGGTCTCACTCCATGCTGGGAACAAATAAGAAAATGTCGTGGCTGAGAACGAGCTCTAGTTGACGGAGACACGTCTAGCCATCTCGCGATGCTCTGCTCTAAGATGCCTTCATTCACTTAGGGTTTTAGTCTTTCAACACCTCATGCTTAGGGACCAGGTTTCTCCTACCCCGGAACGTCTCCAAGCACAATGAGCTTACCCGAGGCTTGAGCGCGAAGCTTATATCACATTTCGATCCATGACAGCTACTGCGCAGACCTCCGACAATCGTCCGCGACGGGCAAGCATGGACGAGAATACGACCGAAGGCACCCAACTCCTCGGCGGCCCTTCTAACTTCCACCGTGTACTGGAAAGCGCACGAGTTTCCTGATGGCGAGAGTGCCTAGCCCGCCCTTTGGTGCCGCGAAGAGAAGGCGCGCGGGAGATCGAGAAGACGAAATTTGCCAATGCTTCCGGCTTCGGGCAGATCATACCTTTCTCGAGGCCGAAGTCCGTGGACTCAGGGCTCACTGCTCATCGTGTTCATTGGCGACTACGTCTGTTCTCTACGCAGAGGCTGTCCGTGCTCGCCAGGCAGAGTCAGAGAAGTCGGACTACGTATGCGTGGGGACCACTCAACTTCTGGGATGTAGTCATTGCCTCAGACAGCCGGCGGGTCATGCCATTGAGGTGGAAGCCGGAGTTCTTCACCTCGTTGCGAGCCATTGGCGATGCACTGGGAGGAACCAGGAACGGGCGATCCCACATGATGTCTATGAAGATGTCTTTCACGATGCTGACCTGTTGAGAGCATCGCTTTGACTGTCGGCAGTTGTGAGTGACCGCATTCAACATTAATAGCCTACTCAGCTGATCATTGAAGTACGGCTCGCGCTACCCGCCCTCCGGAATCTTGCATCGTTTGATAGTAGAGTGAAGGCGCAGTAAGTAGACTCTCGGGGCTGAGGGGGAAGAGTGCAGCATCAGTACTTGCTTCGAGTACCTTCCTCCATTCTTTATTCTAGCGTACGCGTCCTCGGACTTAAATCAGAGAGTATACCACCTTGTGGGAAATCTCCACGGCCAGTTGTAGCGGGAGTGCGGGACGTGTGACCCGCACCGCCCTCGCGCCTTTGTTCCAGCATGCGACTGCCAAGAAATACGCAGTCGTAAACTCACATGGCATACCATGCGATCGGTGCAAGAGCGTACGCTGCCCACGGTTTGCCCAGTGTGAGAGCATTTGTCCCGAGCTAGAATGCAGTCGTCCCGCCGTCTCAGAATAAACAGCGCGGTTCCCGCTCTGTCGGAATCATCTTTCCTTCTGTTCTCTCGAGGGAGTTTCTACCACTGGAGCACGTAAAGTTGTAATGGAGCGTGCTGTCTGCACTCTGCGCGTCAGCGCGGCGTATCTCAGCAAACAAATCCATCTCACCGTATTGTATCACACAAGCTATCGGCCATATCGGGCGGCTACTGGTCACTGTGCTTGAAAAACATAGTACGCCGTACGTAGCGGCCGAAGTGAGACGTCGTCGTTCCGCTATGCTTCTTGAAGGGCCGGGCTAGCTATGGTGTCCTCGGCGATCTCGGTTGCGGCTACTGCGGCAGGATAATTACCACTGTAGGCACGCATGTCTACATTTCAGCCGATAAGTGTCTTGCACAAGTTGTAGCAGCATATGATGGGATTGATACCTCCGCAAACGCCTGCGCTGAGCAGGACTCCTTTGACCAGACGTTTCCCATGCGCCGCAGCATCTCCTCGTCCTGTTCGTCGGGCAGGGTGCTGCACGGCCCGCGCCATAGACGTATCCATCTTCTTCACGCTGACTGCCTCCGTGCCATCTCGACAGAAGCCACCGAGGGATGCCACATGCCATGTTCCCTTGTCAGGTTGGGCCGCACGGTCGGAGTGTTAATAACCTCCTTGTCCTGCGGTCGTGGGCAGGAGCTCACCTGCGTCTCCCTCGTGCTCCCCGGGGTCAGCAGACCGCGGCGAGCACCTCAGTCTAACCAAGGGCGCGACAGCGTGTGTCGACATACGGCTGCTTGGACGCGCAGAACCGATCTTTACGCTCTGAAGATACACCCGCCGCTCTCGTACTCACTTGCTGAAGGAGTATTTGATACGTAATGGCGGAGTCTGAGAGCCCTCCACGAGCGCATCTAGCTGCTTCGGTGGGAGCAAAGTCGCCTCGGGGTGGCGCCACTATGCTCGGACCTATGGCAGGGCGACCCGCAGCACGGGTGTTTGATTGGTCAGCGGCCCCCATATCTTCCTAGACAGGGGGTAGAGGTCCCCCATCATGAGGGAGCACCAGAGACGGCGTGGTTGGCCAAGGGCTTGGCAGGCTCCAGGGGTGCGCTTCCTCCAAAGGCGACCTCGTGAACTCTGAACGTAGTTTCGATAATCCACCAGCATTGGACCTGTCAAGGGTACCACATAATGAGCGACGCATTCTGAGTCTGATAGTGGTCTCTATACATCAACTTAACCATTCCTTATCGTGAGCATTGTCGGTGGATATAACCCAGAACTTTGCTGAACTCTTGGAGTACAGGAGACGCATGAAGATATCCTATAGAATGGTCGGTAGGATGCGGGTGGGAGGTGGTATGAACGACGCACTGCAAAGAGCGCACCGCGTTCATCTGACGCGTATCTTGGGCTGCAGGCAGTGCCGGCCCGTCGAGTTACGCGAATTCCCTCATCGAGTTTCTTTCTTGCCTTTAACGGCTACAAGCTTCCTACTGGCTTCCGCGCGTCCACGCCGTTTGTGCAATTCAATGCATCGCGCGATCTCTTTGCACATGCGATTACCGGTGATCCTGTGCCGGGCCCTATCGCAATTGTGCGCACACGGCGGAGTTTGCTGATATCTGCGAAGCCTGCATGCACGCTGACCCCAAAGATCCTGCCCCGAGATGGCATATGATTGTATTGTGGCCGCGGTCGGAAGGTCGGCGAGCGACCACGCACCCTAGCAGACTGCCCTGAACGAAGATAGAGCAATTGAAACACACGCACAGCAAAATCTGCAGGGGCCACCACATTACGTAGCAGAATCCACTACTACAACCCCGCGCGGCCGAAGGCGGCCCAATCAACGTCCCGCCCGGGGCCCTGCCGACGATCTCACCCGACACCTGCGATGTCAGAAAGATGCAACATGGTCGGTCTTCGGTGGCAGCAGTGACACAGCGGGTTCATCTTCCCCATGTGTTACACAACCTGGGAGTTTGAGGGGCTCGTCAGTTGAGACCAAATCAAAACACCACAGGACGCAGCGGTCCCCTTTCTACGACGACGTACCGACCGACACCTGGCGATGATTCAAGTCCATCAATCGCGACTTTCGATATCCTGCAGGGTGAGATCGCAAACGTGGTGTAGGCCACTGGCATGGAGCGCACCATCCGCGCCGTGGGATGCTCCTGCGGGAGATGGAGCAGCTCCTCGAGATCCGCGCATACTTCTTTCAGCACCGCTGAGCAGGCACACAAGCAGGGTTTGGTCGCACCTTTCGTGTCCAACCCCGCGCTCTTACTAATCGTCCGCGCGTACAGCTGCAGGCGCTGCCTGGGAGGCCGGACTTCGCAGACCTCAGGCTCGAACGCGTCTTGCGAGAGGATGTCGCGGTTCTGAAGCGCGATCAGTATCGCGACGTCGGCCGTCGTGATTCACAACACTTGGCTTCTATGGTGTTCGAGGCGGCATTGATTGAATGAAGAGCGACCCATTGATAAGAAGGGGTACATACCAGAAAAGCCTTTAACAGCCGACCTTCGCAGTCTCCTCCCCATCCCGGACGGCATCAGCTTGGCCCCCACCTCCTCCGACCGAACTGAGCTCACTGGAACTCGCATCGTCTCTGCTTCACCGCTCTATGCCTCACCACGCTCTCCATCGTAGTCCTCCGTAATACCAGAGACACGCAGCCTACCACACGCCACGACAGATCGCATACGCCTCGGCACGCTCTCCTATGCCCCGCGACAGCCTCTGACCTCGCATGCTCCACATCCCTGAGTCACGCCTAGCGTGCACGCACGAGCTCTTGTCCTCCACGTCCCGTCCAACTGTACAGGCTCCACTGGCACGACGTCCTGGACGTGCCTTAGGCAATCTGCTCCGCTGTGCACGAGCTGGAGAGCCTCGCGTGGGGCTTCAGAAGAGAAGACAAGTTGGGAGATGCTAACAATTCGAAGGTGTACTTCTTGAAGCTTTGAAGCTTGAGGGATCCAGGTTGTTCAGATTGTGAAGTTGATCGGTTATTGGGGCGGAGTGACTCAGTGAGTGAGTGAGTCGTCTGACCGATAGCCTCATGGTTCGCGCCGGCCGGTGAAGACGCGCAGCCATTGTCCGCCAAGGCCACGAAGGACTCAAGCTCACCATTCCTGTGAAGCGTAATCATCGTGAGGCATAAACATAAGATAAAACAAGAAGAAGACATACCAATATTGTCGGGCGCAGGTTTGAAACGCCCGTCGGGGCAACGATCTCCGCGAGCGCTAACGCTGAAGCGCTGACTCCGCGCTTGAAGTTCAAACGTTCACGTTTGGCAAGCCTGTCCTGGATCTGGACGCCGAGCTGAGCTAGTGAATGGCTCTATCTTCAACATCGCGAGTAGCAGTGGCCAGGGTGTACGTGAAAATGAACGTGTTCGGATATCATGCACGCAGAACTTGAACGGGGAGTAACATTGCGCGTAGCAGAAACTTGAAAGGGTATGACTGGCATATATACTGGTAATGACAGGGCAGGTTGACGGTATTGATGCAATGGTTCAGCCAGATGTACGGTAGAGTGGAAAGCGCCGCAGAGACAGACAATGTACTGAACGGAGTGCCAAACAGGGTTGCGAGGGAGGATATAAATACTACAGAACAGCAAAAGGTAGGGAGGACCCGGTATCAATCAAAGGACTGGCCAGAATCTACAGGTACGGGTACGCTTCGGCGAGCCGTGTCGCAGTGATTCGGTCGAAAGGGACAAGTAGCTCGAGACGGGGGTAATAGATTAAATGGTCCTGGGCACCCAAGAATCAAGAACAGATATTCAGCATGGGTACGAGGGGACGGAGTTATACGCGGTGTTATGGTGTTCACCGGGGCGATGCCTAACTGCCCGACGGTGGCAGAGAGAGCGCGAAGCAGCGTCACACCACCATTGCTGAGCCTCCCGCACCTCCTGATCCACCGGCGACCGCGTCTGAGCCTTCCGCTGCTGACATCATTGTCTGCAATGGTATACACAGCCCCGCTTCCGAGGGTTCGTCGTTGGCCATGTCGAGCTCCATGTCGTCGTCGGGGAACGAGTGTAGGACCCCGCCGGAAAAAGAGTTCAGGAAGGACGAGTCCTCGGGCGCGTCCGTTCCCTCGATTGGCGCGAAGCGAATACCACTACCAAGGTCGAAGACCGATGAACCCCCGTCCTCGCTCCGTTTTTTCGTTTCGTAGAGGTCGAGCAGGAGGCGGCAGTTGAGGATCGCGCTCACGCTGCATGGTAAACCAATATTTCGATCAGTGGCGGATAAACTAGGAGGCGGAGGGACGCACGGATCGAGAAACGCGAGAACCCAGTTTCCACCGTTTACAAGGTTCATGACCTATAAAATGGGGGACTCTGCTGGAGGCGTGATGCAACGGAATGGGTAGACGAACGAACGCACCGAGAGTGTGGTCAGAATGACGTCCAGTAGATTAGCGAACAACAGTGTCCTATATATAGATGGCATGTCAATTGCTACGGCGGAGGTTCTTGGGGTGCCCCAGATCTTACACGAAATAAATGTTCCCTGCACAAGATGATGACACGCAGGAGCAGTATAGCATCAGGAACTTTGTGCGTTTATAACAGATATTGGCGTACCGTTCCTCCACATGACGTCGTGCAGCGACGGCTGCTGGGGCTCGGAGCTATCGTTTTTATCCTCACGGGAGGTTCTAGGCGCCCGACAAGTCACAACGATCGCTATGCAGTCAGCGAGTATTGCACAACATCGCGAGCAGATGGATACTGTTCGAATATCCTGCACTTAGCGACTATACTCGTAGTTATGACATATTGCCCACATCTGCAGATCATCGGTGCATCAGGAAAAACCCAGATGTTGATGTAGCTCTATGTCAGCTACGTAGATCCCGTAGCTTCGTAGACAAGTCCCTGTTACCGGGCACATGTAGGCGCCTGCTGAGTTACATAGCCGTCTGGTAGCCGAGCCGTAGGTGCTGTAGCCCACTAGTATTTATGCACTCAGATACCATACACGCGCTCACACACACCACAAACTAACATGTACAGTTGTACAAATATATTCATTAGTAAACGGTATGTTATGACAAACATATCAGCACCCAGGGACTCCACCGAAGCAAATTAACATCAGACCGAGCATAGGGGACCATAGCCATAGTACAAAGGCTTCCCCAAGGGCTTGACAGAGAACCAGATAGCACAAGCGAAGGTAGACAGTGTTGCAGACTTGAGGATGACAGAGGAGCCGGGCAGGGCGTAGGCGCAAACTCCAAGTTCCCCAGTTGAGACATATACTTCAAACGAGGACATGGGAGGAGCCCGGGGAAGGAGATCTCATAGCTAGTGATGCAGACGCAATCTGCGAATACTCACAAACGATACACACACAAGTAATGTTGCTAGCTTGAGGACGAGATCGAGTCGGCATCAGAAGACATGTTCCCGAGGTTGCAAGCATAGGCGGTGCACATAGTCTACTAGATAACTGAAGTTGCAGTTCCAGCTGTCCAGACCAGACTTGACGAGGCTCTTCAGAGGGTAGTAAGCCATAGCGGAACACGGGGACCGGGGCTCATAGCACTAGTGACGCGAGTGAGGAGGGCTGCCGCAGCCTGCAGCCTAAGAGTTGTCTGACAAGAGACCAGGTGCGCGTGTGTGATTGACAAGAATCTGACCAAGAGCGACCCGAGTCTAGAGAGCAAGCCTATAGGAGACACCTGGCACTGGCAGTCACGACAGGATAGCAAGATGGGGAGAGGAGAGAGACGACAAGGCCAGAGCGCCCAGCTACGTGGCATTTTTCGTCGTGCCATCAGACGCTCGGCCTTCTCCGGTTCAAAGGCGCCCGTGCATTCCAGTAAAGCCACCGTTTCCGAAGGCCGTCGAGCATCCTCTACGCAACGTAGAGACTTCAAACATTATCGACCGTGAGTTATAGCCATTGTGTATCTAATGTCACCCTATTCAAGCATTTACAATATTTACTTCCTCTACAAATGTTACATAGGTCTATGTGAATCATAGTGTGCGCTATGTAGGCTACAGCGACTACATAACTGTCTGCGAGGCGCTGTAGAAATGGGTTTTTCCTGATGTGAACACTCACCTCTGAATACAGATGTGTGTTCTGGTAAATACATATGTAAGATGTTTAGTGAATGCTTACGGTGTCCGATACTGGCGCAATCGTGGCAAGCGGCATAACAAAAGCCAACAAGCTTATGTACCTGACGTACAGGTATATGAGCATGGAGCCCTTGGGTCTGCGCGACTCGGAGTGCCAGACGTATTTATACTCCCTGCCTATGGACAGGATGTAATCGTATACGACAATTGCTGTCATACCGATAATCAGCGCCCTGAGACCGTCCCAGTTGGAAAGTCAGTGTGATGTCGAAATACTGACCGGCGGATGCAATGCCGCAGGTAATCGATGTTCTCCTGTACGCAAGCATACCGTCAACCGCCGCCCCGGTAATCTTGGCACAGACACAGTGACGACGTACACGGACTGGTAGAGCATGTCTACGGCTGCTGAAGGAACAGCCTCCGTCGACGTGGACATCTTGAGCAATCTAGGGGTAGATGATCTAGAGTAAGGGGCTGGAGTCGGACGAGGCGTACGCTGCCAGTTTATATACCTTATAGCACCGTTGACACCGACCGAATTAGATCGGGCTGCGTTGAGCTATCGGCCGTCAGCGAATGCGGCCTGTAAGGAGTGCATCCGTGTGTCGGTAACTGTTTGATTCCGGTGTAGATCTTTAGGGAGGTGCTTGCATCGCTGAATGGAGAGTGTCAGCCACCGTGGACCACTGTGTGTCCGTACCTGAATAACCAGAGCCGCATAAATCAGCCGTGTGGTCGCCGCCAGAGGGTCGATCTCGAGGAAGCTTCAGCGTATGTTAGAGAACGGCGACTTTCACCGCCTCTGCCCTGGCAGGGGCAAATACCGTGCGCTCATTCGCCAGAGATAGTGACAGAGTTGGGGTGGCGATATGCGAAGGCGATGAAGTTAGGTTCTCTTTCATTCAATGGCATAAGCTCAGGCTCCATTGTGTCTGTGCGCAGATATGCAAAGACGCAGAGATTAGGCAGGATATGCAAAAATGCCCCTCTCTGTGCGTGAATTCCCTGTCTCCGTCTTGAGAAGCTGTCATGATCCAGCACCGGCGGCCTACTATGATGGAGCATGAGTGCGGGGGAAGTAGTAGGCTACGTAGTGCGCCTGTGCTCTAGTAAAAAAGACGACTCACTGCGTACCACCCCAACCTCGCAACGGGTTCCCGACCCTGGCCTGAGTAGGTTCGCAGGGGGTCTGCGGGACACTAGCTGATATAGCAGCACCGGCGGGGTATGCGGGAGATCGTGCGGTTGTGCCTAACACTTTAAAGGGGGCTCGACTTTGCATAGCAGACGTTCCAGGCGGTCCAGCCGGCCCCTGCGAGACGATGTAGTTATTTGTAGTAGTGCCCAGGCGCGATCCCAAGCCGCGGATTCTCGAGGGACCCCCGATGGAGTTCACATCGAGTACCGCGCTCGTACTAGTGCGACATGTTCAACGCGTCTGGTAAACCCCTTTACGAAGTTCGGCTACACACTCTCGCAAGCCCTCGGAAGACGCCCTCAATTCTCCCTTACTAGCTTATAAAGCGTCGACAAGAGCTCACTGGCGCGCTCATTCTGCTGTCTTCGCCCATCATGTCAAAAGTCCCTTGCATTGTGCAAGCCGTGTCCGTTCGACTGAGGACTCCTGCCCTATACATACTTGACTTGTTGTTTCAAGGATCGTGCATATACAGCGCACAGGGTAAGAGCGGGTTGTGAAGAACTCTCCGAGAGTGAATGAGTGTAGCAAAGAACCAAAGTTTGAGTGAGTGCGGGCAGTGCGCGCACACAAGTACCGCGAGCAAAGAAGCGCTCATGTCAAAGCGGCAAAATTCCGATTCCACCAGGAATCGGCTTTCTTATGAGACATGGCCGTAGGCACGTGACCTTTTGATGCACCCGTGTCTACCCGCTCGTCTGGCTCACTCCACGCGGCTTTCCCCTTTCATTGTACTTGTTGTATTTGTGGCTTGAGACGCGGTTACTTTTCCATGCCAGCTGTCTTTTCTCTCTTCCTCATCATCCATCGTCTTTCATCGACATCGCCCCCGCTGGTGTTATACTGATTCTGCGGTGAACAACGTCAGTCTCATGTTTTCGTTTGATGTCCCTTTACTCACTGCCACCTGGACAGCACGTCGTTAATCCAGCAGCACGTCGTTAACCCAGAGTCCTTCTCGATTCTTCGCTGCGACTATGTAAGTTGTGCTTGCCATGTCATTTCTCTGCCCACACTGATCATGTATCATAGTCCGTCGTCGCTGTGAAGAAAGTAGCCATGTCGCGTGGCGGTCCACTTGGTGGAGCTCGTAAGTCGTTCGTCACTTCGGTCCTCACGTGTCTCATCTTCCCATAGCATCTAGCAGAGTTCATATGACACGTCGTGAGTTCCTTGCGCTCCCTGTGGTTGCGGGCGTCATCCCGCAGTGTGAATTCAACCCTCGTTTTGAAAGCTGTATGTCCCTCGCGGACGGTATCAGTGCATGTGCCAGCGACAAACGCTTGGTCGCCGTCGTCGTGACGTTATCCACCCTAGGTCGGACGTCATCTCATAGATCTCTAGTACCTGCAGCCCGCGCGCATGGGCTGAAAGTCGGACGCTCCGCACGTGCCGGTGAAGTGTTCAGCGAAATATTAGACTCCCATCAATGTTCTGGTCCTTGCGCTCGTTTAGTAGCCCTATTTCGTTTGACCCCTTGTGGACGCACTATTCGGAGCAGCGCTGTCCTTCATCCTGAACCACCCGCGGTTGAACAAGATCCCCGGGTCACATCGTCTTCTTTTCCACCTACGCCGCCCACACCCGCTGAGCAGGCTTCCTTCGTCAGGGATTGGTGTCGTGCTACCTCCGCCGTGAACGTGTATGAGCGTGCATGTTCAATATGTGCTCGTCTCAGTCCAATTCGGACTTTGTCTGAGCATGCAGAAAAGGAGTTGCCTCTACACTGTCTCACGCGCCCGGGGGAGTTAGTTACGCGCGCCGTCCGGCATAACACTACTGAGCTCGTATGTGCACTGCCTGGTCCCATACTTTACGACGGCGGGGTCAGAGGAGTGGATGATAATCGTGTACTGTCTGTATGTCATGAATGCCTTGGACCTCTGCGTGCGAAACGTATACCTCGTCATGCGTTAGCTAACGGTCTGTGGTTGGGTCAGTGCCCGCCAGAGTTGCAAGGGCTACGATATGTCGAACAGCTTCTAGTGGCACGTAACCGACATAGCTATTGTGTTGCTCAGGTCATGCGGGGAAAACAGAGATACCTGACTGCGAATGCCATAATATTTGGACAGCCGGTAGCTCATATGTACTCTATATTACCACCTCCTCGGAAAGATATAGAACAATGTTTAGCCATCCTTTTCGTCGGAACTGCAAAACCTACAAGTGAGGACATTAAACGGACCCCCTTCATCGTCCGGCACGCAGTCGTGATGAGAGCCCTACAGTGGTTAAAGCTCAATCACCCCGACTATTACAATATAGAAGTCTCGCAGGCACGAATGGAAGAGTACTCTGAAGAGGAGCCCCCGGTAGGAGTTGTGTATCGTGAGCGAGATGCCACGAGCGGAGAAAATCTAGCCGTAAACCAAACAGAGATTAATCACGCGGTTGAAAACGGCGAGTGCTCCTTTGTCGTTCATGGGCTGTGCGGCAGCGAATTTGCAGATATGACTTATGATCAGAAGCTGAGGTACGCTGTGCGCTACTTCGATAATGGCGGTAAAGCATTATACTACGGTCATGAACGGAAGCCCCAGTCAATCTATCACAATACCGCCCTCTTTCCAGCCATGTTTCCCTGGCTTTTTCCATACGGGCTGGGCGGCTTTGAGAACGAATTCATCGTAACGCGCCTGCATCGCAGTGAGCATATACGGGCACTATTGCTTCATGGTGATCGGCGGTTTGAGCGTGATCGCTGCTTCGTGTTTATTGCTTTCAATCACGAACAAATCAGGGCCAGTGCCTCAGGCGGTTATCTACTCACTACCAAAAATAATTTCACTGCTGTGTCACATAAAATAATGAACATCGACCGGGCAGCTCTAGATGCCATCATATCCAGAGGCGCAGACGGAGCATTTGTGCGCCCGGAGAATGACGCAGAGAAGACAGTCTTTGATTTAATATCTGTTGTCGATCGTGTAGCTGGACACGTGAATGGGCTGTCGACAAGCAAGAAATATCAGCGGAATGAGATCAAGTCGCTCATCATGGCAAAAGGCGTACCGGTATTCTTCGTAACATTCGCGCCTGCAGACATCAAGAGCCCGCTATGTCTCTACTACTGTGGCGAGGATGTTAACTTGATGGATCACCTCCCGCTTCTGCGTAAGAGCGACGATCGTAGTCGCGCAATTGCTGATAACCCCGTTGGCGCGGCGAGATTCTTCCATTTCCTTGTCGAGACCTTCATCGAGGTAATTCTACGATTTGGAGCAAAAGAGGATGGCTTATTTGGACCTACTGAAGCTTACTATGGCACGGTAGAGGCACAGGGAAGGTTGACCTTACATTTGCACATGCTCGTGTGGATACGAGGAGCCCCTAGCCCCCAGGAAATTCGGGACCGTCTGTTGGCAGACGGCGAATTTGAATCACGTCTTATATCATGGCTCGAGGCATGTCATGTTGGCGACTTCACAACGTCGACAGAAGACGCGCTATCGGAGGAACTTGAAGATGAGTATTTCGAACGGCAGAGTGATGGCACAATGCTTCGGCGCACTCGGTTGAAAGCTAACGTTCGCGATCCAGCTACAACACTGCCGATGGTACCGCCATCGTTCAGCGACCCTGAGAGCGTGGAGAAGTGGCATCAGTCGTTCTTACATGACACAGATAAAGTGGTGTTTTGTTCTAATCGGCATAACCGTACGCACGGTCCGGGGCAAGGATGTTGGCGTGGCGTCCCGGGGTACTGTCGTGCTCGATACCCCCGTGAGGTGTTTGAGGCGACTCAGGTTGATCGCGCTACGGGCGCTATTCGTTTTGCGAAGAAAGAGCAATGGATTAATACGTATAACACGGTGATCTCGAATACTCTCCGGTGTAACACGGACCTCACCTGCCTTTTGTCGGGGACACAGGTCAAAGCTATTGTTGCGTACGTGACCGATTATGTCACCAAGAGTTCTTTGACCACGCATGGCTTCTTCGAGACGGTACGTTCCGTGCTAGATAGGAACACTGACCTGTTTGAATGCGGAGATGCGGAGCGCGCTGACGCTGCTCGAGCGCTGATTGTTAAGATTGTAAACGCACTGTCGGGGGCAGCAGAGCTCGGGGGACCTGCTGTCTCAGCGTACCTGCTTGGAAACCCAGACCATTACACGAGCGGAGTGTTCAAAATTGTTCATTGGCGCTCATATGTGCGCAAAGTGATAGAGGATGTTGGCGCCGCAAGGCCTGACCCGACAGAGAGTGTCGTGCTGGGTCTTTCAGAAGGAGATGTCGTACCTCTGGCAAAAATCAATGATTATATTTTTCGTCCTCAGCGGTTCTCTACGTGGACACTCTATGACTTCCTCCGGTTGACTGATGTCCAAAAGCTGCGCAAGAAAGACACATTTCGATCAGCCGAGAACATCCAGTCTGATCCAGACATGAGTGACAATGACGTACCCGATGACGAGCCAGATTCTCATGTGTCGATGAAAGCTCAGTTCCTCTCTGGGCATCCCCTTCGTAGCACACATGGTGTTTGTATTCGGCATCACGCGGACACATATGTTTTGAATTTCGTGGGCGGAACTCCACCTCGACCTGATCGCGGAGACAAAGAGGAGTATTGTAGTACCATGCTTGCCTTGTTCCACCCAGGAGGTTGGCGGCATGGTCGGGACTTGAGGCAGGAACACGAGTCATGGGCTGCAGCATTCGAGCACGTTAAGTTTGCCTCGGCAGACGTGCAGGTGATGAAGAATATGAACTTACTTTACGAGTGTCTGGATGCTCGTGACGACTTCTCGGTGCAACGCCGAGAGCAAGCCGACGAAGGGGATAAGTCGGGGGGTCCCCGTTTCGTCGGCGCAGGCTCATACTCGTCTACTCTGGACGACGATACTACCGACGATCGTGTCGATTACGCCTATGATCATACAGAGAGTAGCATGTTAGACCTCGTAGGTGACACTGGAATAGGTGCGCGCACCGCGAAGAATACAGCACAGATGGATCACATGAAGAACCTCCTTTTGCCTGCTATTAGTTGCGGACAAGCGCATGATGATGCTGCTGCGTCACGCTGCGATTTGTCGTTACCGCTCAACTTACCTTTACACTCAGCAGTGCAATGGAAGCAGTTAGTGGCAGATGCGAGGAGAATAGCTATCGAAAAGATGAATGAGGATCGAACGGCCGACAGGAACATTGAAGAGCATGAACCCCAAGGCGTAGAACATGATGGGCGCCCCACGAACGGCGGCGACCCCGGAGCCGTTATGATCGTGGGGAAAGACGATCTCGATAGAATATCCAACCCCGCGCTCGGAGTCCCGCGTCCTTTGCAAGACGCTCATACAGTTCTGTTACACCGGTCTATTGCATCGTACACTCTGAACACCGCACAAACTCGCGCGTTCTTGATCGCTGCATGACACCTACACCACCACGAGAATGATCAGCTTTTGATGTACCTGGGTGGTATGGGCGGAACGGGGAAGTCCCGCGTTCTGCAGGCTGTCATGAACTTCCTCGACAACCGCGGTGAGTCTTATAGATTTATAGTATTGGGTCCCACTGGGAGCAGTGCAGCCCTTGTCGGAGGATCTACATATCACTCTGTCCTAGGGTTCTCACCTACAAATGAGGGTTTCGCAGTTCTGGCTACCATGTTAGAGAAGATTCGCGGCCGTCTCTCTCGTGTGGACATGATATTCATCGACGAAGTATCCATGATATCATGTGTGGACCTTCTGAGGATACATAAGCAGCTGCTTAAGGCATTCCCGGAAGGTCTGCTACCCTTCGGAGGGAAAGGGGTCATTTTGGCAGGTGACTTCGCCCAACTAGCACCGCCTGGGAGGGCCCCCGCACTGTACAGCAGCAGTGTCGGGGCATACTCCGCTTCCCAGTCACAGTACCACCAAAATTGTGCACTCGGAAAGGCACTCTGGCACCAGTTTACGACCACTGTGATATTGCGCGAGAATATGAGACAACGTGGTTTGTCGGACGAAGACATTCGTTTCAGGCAGGCGCTGGAAAACTTGCGTTACTGCAGCTGTACCAAGGACGATGTTGAACTGCTTCTCTCTCGTGTCTGCCGACCTGGACTAGGTAGCACATTGCTCAATGATCCACTACTCAGATCTGTGTCTATTATTACGGCTCGCAATGCCCATCGAGACTCTATAAACGCGTTACGGGTTGAGGAGTTTGCGCGGCTGCGTGGAACACCTTTGGTTTCCTTCGTCTCAATTGACACTTGGGCAAAAACAAAGGATTCTTCCTCTGTTCGCCGCGCTCAACGCCAGTTTAGAGAGGTCGTAGATCCAATGCGCGCGTCGAACAACATCGGGCCTCGTATGCAGGACATTTTGTGGCGCCTCCCCCCCACTCTCACCGACCACCATGCAGGGACCTTATCATTGTGTAAAGGAATGCCCATCCTACTCAAGTATAACGAAGCTACAGAGCTTTGCGCTACGAACGGAGCAGAAGCTATTGTTGTCGACTGGCGTTCCCATGTACTCCCGAATAAGAATAACGTTCTTGACGTTCTATTTGTAGAGCTTGTCAACCCCCCTCGTCCTCTCCAACTCCCTGGATTACCTCCCAATGTGATACCGCTTACACGAACGAAGAAGACGGTGCGATGCACACTTCCCATCGACGATATGCAAGTCTCGGTCAGTCGGGACCAGGTCATGGTTTTGCCCAATTTCGCCATGACTGACTTCGCGAGCCAGGGCCGCACCCGGACAGTCAACGTTGTTCATCTAAAATACTGTAAGAATCATCAATCTATCTATACCTGCCTCTCACGCAGCTCATCGTTGCTGGGGACCGTTATCCTAGATAACTTCGACACCGTGAAAATCCGAGGGGGCGCTTCTTCGGCTTTGCGAAGAGAATTTCGCGAACTCGAGATACTTGATGATATTACGCGGTTGCGCACAGAGAATACGCTGCCTTCACATGTCCGAGGCTCCACACGAGAGCCACTGATCGCGTCGTACCAGGCATGGAAGGGTAACCGGTATGTGCCCACCCACGTCCACCCTGCCATAGACTGGCGAAACATGTCTAACGAGGAGTTGACCCCTGAACCCTACACGGAATCAGCAACAGCCGCTCTCTTGTCCGTCTCCGCGACACAGACTGCATCTACATCAACAACAGCACTTCCTCCCGACGCGTCTGTACCCCGCGCTGCGAAGAGGCCCCGTGTAGCTGAGCAGTGGGATGCTTGTCCAACTAAGCGCATCAAAGACTCATCGGCATATGACACGGATGCTCGTCCAGCTAGTATTGCATCTAGCAATATAGTTCATCGCCACGGAATCACTTGGGACAGCTTCAACTGGAGTTGTGCGTATGACTCCCTCTTGACAATTCTCGTAAATATTTATATTGACATGGACTCCGAACAGTTTGATCTCATTGCCACTGGGAACCGTTATATGGACTTTCTGCGTGCTCGCCTACCTGCATGCCTTACAGATGCCGAAGAACTCACATCGATGCGCGATGTACTCCGTGATTTATTGTACGCTGCACATCCCACTACGTTCCCCCGAACCGGGAGAGTCATGACAGCGGTATCTGACATCATGGCATGCTTGTTCGACAGCCCAACAAACTTTGGCGAAAGCGCTATGCTGTGTTCGTTCTGTGCTACGAATAGCCCCCACATGATCGACGTAGCGCGCTCCTATGCCTGGTCTCTGACACCTGCGGCCTTCAGGCACTGCTTCCCTGGCCAGAGCAGCATCACGTCCAGTGAGTACATCGCCTGCTTGCTTTCAGCTGGAGTTACTGCACACTGCCCCGCCTGCAGGACGATCAACCCCGTCCGCACAGTACTGACTCAGCCGCCACCGCTCGTTATACTAGAAACCTCGGATGCGGTTCCTGTGCGTCCAGAAGCACAGATTCGACTTCCTGTCAATGAGTCTGTACATGTATGGCGTTTCGCGGGCGCAATCTACCATGGGTTCGCTCACTTCACTGCCAGGTATGTAGATACAGACGGTCGTACTTGGTACCATGATGGCGATGTCACGAAACAGTTATGTATTCCAGATGCCGACATATTAACCAACAGCGTAGCAGCCGGCAATGCACGCGCTCGCTCAGCGTGTCATTACATTTACGCACTAAGCCACTGAGGAACGATGAATCCCGCCGCTCGGATGGTTCTGTACCATGTCGTACACCCGGTGAGTCCTCCGCGAGATCAAAGTATAGCCGTTCGATACTCACCGCGTCGCAATGTGTCGTGCTACCATGTCGTCTCTGCCACGCATATTGACCAGCCCTTCGCCACTGACGCCACCCCGAAAGATCATCATCTCGCCCCGCCAACACCTACGCCCTTCTTCGTTGACCTGGACCTGTTCTGCGACAAAGAAGACCACATATCTGTAGAACACCCGGCTCGCTCGAGGGTTTCGTGCCCACAATCGTCTCATCTGCAAGCCCTCTGTAGTCCCCAGAACGGTGTTGACTAGGGGAACATCGATGTTTACCCCGATGGTGTACCGGTGGGCGACGCATTGCAAGAACCGTGCAGGTCCGGTATCAGAGATGTGAAAACCGCGTAAACTGATAGGCTTCCCTGGCAAAGTGAGTTTCCATTCGCAGCGAACTTAGGTCATAACATACCGTATACGTTGACATCGTTTATGTAGAGGAGTCTATTGGCGAAGGTAAATGACACTCCAGCGTTGCACGAGCCCAGATTGTGGCTATCGTTTGGGGTCAGCAGGCTGGGGCCGACGGTTTCACTATATTCGGGTAGGCCGTTTGGCGCAGGTCCCGCTGCAGAGGCCTCCTGATTCCGAGCACGCCATTATTGTTAGCATCTGGTGCCATTAGTAAAGTACGAGGTGCCAAGGCGAGGAGGGAAGGACAAATACAGCTGCCGTTGCCAGCGAGACTCCGGGCCCTCATCGGTGCGTGCCGGATTGTCGTTACTTACCCTTCCTAATACGGCAACACACAGCTACATAATTATCTGGTAGAAACCTCTGTGACATCGGCCCCGGCTTTTCCGATATTCATTGGTTGTGCCTAGCATTCGAGTTGCTTTCAAACACTTCGGCTCTATGTGCGATCCACCGGAAGCAGATCTGTGCCTTATGTATGCAATCTCCCACTCACGCACTGCTCTAGAGCTTCGCAAATATCTGCTAAACTATCTATGCAAGTTTCTGGGTCGTCTCTCACATGCGCAAATCTCATTGCTAACGAGGGCGCCGTTATGCCGCCATTTCTGTTCGACGCACAGCACACACCCTTCAACTTTCCAAGCTTCCGAGGGGAAGTCTCTACTCTGCACGCTCCTTTCATAATTCCCCCACTCACCCCGATACCCAGGAGGTCGCATCGGCCCACTCGTCATCACTCGGAACCCCTCCTCTCAACGTGGACTCCCCGGCGGTGTCCTCCACATCGTAGTTTGTCGCTCCGACCCGCCCCAGCCTACTCCCCCCGACACTATCCCCCGAGTCCTCTACATCGTCCCCTGCTCCGACCTATACAGTCAGCAATGACGTCTCTCCTTGCCCTCTCTCGGGCTCGCTATCCCGATGTTTCGAGCCACTCGTTTTTCACCTCTCTCATCGAAGACATGGTCAACACTACGTTCGACTACCTTCACGTGGATACCCTCATTCGGCTGCGCTCTACCGGACCAGTGGCGGACTTGTACGTGTCCACGTACTTGTTCAAGAAGCTGCTCGGTGTTCTGCGTCGATTCGTCGAAAATCCCTACCACTTCCTCGACGAGCTCGAGATTTGTTGCTCTGTCATATCCGGATCGTCCGCTCTTTCCGTTCTTTTCCGGCACTCTTGGACACCCGACGATTTGGACGTCTATACCCCACGCGACTACTTCTGGCACGTCGTAGCCTATCTCGTCAACGTCGAGAACTATACCAAGTTCGAGCTGCTCAGTCACCCGGACTACAATGCTTACGGAACCGTTCGCTCTGTGGCACGTTTGTCTCGTGCCGATGGACGTCGCGTTGATGTCGTCCAGAGCGACTCCAACTCTCCTCTTCTCCCGATCGCGAGCTTTTGGAACACCGCAGTGATGAACTACATCGCCCCCAACTCCTTCTGCATCGCCTACCCCCATCTCACCGACCAGCTGTGCGCAGTCACTACCGCGATCTCACCTGCCGAAGAAGATGTGAGCAGTGCGACCTACCCCTTGGTCGATCCCGCCCTCCTCTACAAGTATGAAGCTCGGGGTTTCGCCGTGCGCACCGATCACTTATCATGGGCACGGACGGCAGACCCCTCCGCGGTCTGTCTGGGAATGGACTCTCCGCTTTGCCCCCTTACCATGCGCTACTTTGGGGACCGCCATTGCGTCACAGGGTCTATCCCCTCCGTTCGAGGACGCCGCGCCAGACGATCGCTGACGAAGGATTTTGTGAAAGAGTACACGGCGGTATGGTGGAAGGGTGGGAAAACGTGTGGTGGTGAGTGCGCGAAGGCGGGAAGCTGGATTTATGGGAGTTCGTACAGTTGTGCTCGTACTTTATTCACGCCTGACTCGAAGTGTTAATTGGAGACTGCTTTGATATCCGACCCTGATGTGTGTGCCGAGCTGAGCATTTCTCAACACTGTCTACAACTACTGTACTGATCAGACCCTAGCGGGGCGTCACACGTCACAAGGGGGTCCCCGCCCCGCTATGTTTTGAGCGGTCACTGGTCACTTGGGATTTTTAGCCCCTAAGCGCCCAATCTGGGCTCCGAGATGGGCGCCAAAAGGCCGTATATGGTAACTTTGGGCGCTTCCCCGCTCGCCCGGATCGTATGCAACCTGTCACAGGTCACAACCGGCCCCGCTAAGGTCTGATCAGTACAGTATTTCCATGTTGTACGGACTATGAAATAATCGAGAGGTCGCTTGTCCGGCGACCTTGTGATTGAAAGGAGCTGACCCGGGTGTGACGGACATGTACATTTGGTTTTCAGGGTCGTTGCGCACAGGTACTGTTCTTCGCACGTAGTAGTAAGGGCTCAACTATGTTGTACACCGCTCAGAGTGGTGTGTACTTTATTACAACACTCCTAGTTCAGTAGTATTCGTCGCTCGGTGCACTGTGACCGTTTTAAATTATGCTGTAGCAGACTCGGATGCATGTACCATAGCCTCATCCTCTCCCTCGAACATGAAACCACTCGATACGATCGCCCGACGTGTGCGGCCTGGAAGTGCCGGTTTACCCTGTGCACACGTCTGTCGTAAGATTCTCTGCAGTCGCATATTCTATTAGGGTTTTCATGCTTAAGTTCGGATCATGGGGCTCACCGTCACGTTCAAGGCAGGCATCAGCCTCACGACTTCGAGCGGGCACAGCAGAATCTCCGACTTACGCACCCTTCTCGCGCGCATCGTGATCACCTGTATGCTCACCGCCACATCCACGAAGTCTCCCTTCCGGATGACAAGAGGATTCGCTCGCGTGATAGTCCCGTTTTCATGCTGGATGCCTGCGGTGATGCGATGCTCCACGTTCCACATGTGCGCAATCTTGGCGGCTCGGCCGACTGGATCTTCTTGCGAAGTCAGAGCAGAGGGTGTCTGAGACTCGGATAACGCGCGGACCTGTACAGCGTCAGTAACCATGTGGGGATGTCTCGCAGTTGATACAAGTCTTGCTCACCTTCGTAAACACCCTCCTTTTCAGCAGGATATCATTACCTCCCTTCGATCCAGGCGATGGGAGGCATAGCAGCTGGCATATCAGCTCGCGGATGTTGCAGATGGCCCGTCGCTGAGCGCCGAATGCATCCTTGCACGGGCCGCCAACGATCGTGAGAGCCTGCACGGCCTTCGGAGCGTGCGCAGCGTCTCTGCCGGCACATCGAGCGTTCAGTCAAGTCCACTACCACCACAAACACCATACGCACCCTTTCCAATTTCCGAGGGGGTTCAAGTTGACGTCCGCGACTATACCCTGGATACGAAGGATCATCTCCGTTGCTTCCGCCTCATCCTCTCGATGAACCAACACCCTCGGTACGGCCTCTCCGTCTTCGCGGTCGACATACAACCATTGACAAAGCGCTTCGTAGCTAGCAGGGACGACCTTCCATGTTGGAAGATCCTTCAGCTCTGTCTTGTCTTGCGCAGGACGTCCTAGCCCAGAGGGCCACAGATCCCGAGCGAGTTGGACAGCGTCAGCTGAAATATACAGGTTAGCCCCAACTTGAACTTGCTCTGGCGGCGTATAAATCGACTGACCAGCTATGAAAGACATGTTCTTTGAGGATGTTCGAAGTGGAACGCAGCGTTATGGATGAGCAGACATGCGTGTGATGGGAAATACGGCTGGGATATACAAGCACGCAAGTGCGGAGGCTTGAGGGCAAGGGACAAGTCGTGCGGGTGTCGACATCCGTTCGTATCCATTACTCTGACCGTTCTCGGCCGATAACGCAGCTCCTTCGTCGGCATGACCACAGCGCTTTGCATCCACCCGAACCGGATAATGCAGCAACTAGGAAAGGCTAAGAAATGACTGCCTGCCGGCTCTTCTAACCTCCGACTGGCTTTGGAATGCGGATCGATCACCAAAGCTACCTTCTTTTGGACGGTGTCGGCCCATTCTCTAGCGTCCCTTGCCTGAGGTCGACGTGCGTGTGACGTTGCGGATGATGAAGACACTCGCCATCCTCTGCAATGCGGGCCATGTCAAGCTTCTTGTGCAAGCTACTCGCAACTGTCACGACAGCCTTATGCCTTCAGGTCGAGCCAGCAGAAAGGTATAAAATCAGCTCGAGACGTACGATAATACTCAGTTCCACTCTTCCTACTTCCATACGTCCACGCCCGCAACCGTCCCATGAGCCGCAAGACTACTCGTTCGGATGCTAGTGTGCCTGTGACACGATCCAAAAAACTCAGGTATATCGTGCTTTTCTGCTGCTGTCTATATTTGCACATTGATATCTCGTGAAGGCTGCATTCCCCTATTCGAACTCCTGTCCCGGACGAACCAAGTGCCGGCTTGTCAGCCTCAGCTCAGCTCGGGTCTGCGGGTGTGGTTACTGGCGGGCGCTCCATGGACGCCACTAACGTGATGGTTCGCCCAGAGAAATTCGCTGTCGCTGAAGGTGGGATTTTGTCTTGTTCTGTCACGCCCATGAGATATTGACTTGCCGCTGGTGTTTGTCACTCTCACCGGCATTTCGGTAGGCTTCACTGCAGCGACGGGGGGTGCTCCTGTGTCATCCGGCAATACGTCCCCCCTCCCGGAAAACTTTCCTGCTCCTCCCGGTCTTCCGGCGGCCCGCAGCATCCAAGGGATGCCTAGCGTTGACAGCGGGCCCCTCGGCCTCACTCCTTCCGCCGCTGTACATGGTTCTACCCAGGTGTCGACTCCCCTCACCACTGCCCTGGAGCCAGTTGATGCTGTTGTTGCTGGAAATTCCGACGAGCATGAATTGTTTTCCGGTAAAACTCTTGTTGTCTCGGCTCAAGCTACACCGGAGGCCCCGCCAGGTGCCCATGCTGTTGAGCGGCCCATCGCAGCGGAGCACACACTAGGTGAGCTTGTAATGCGTGACAGGTGCCGGCGTAACATACACTCAATTCCCTCTGCAGGTTCATCCGCTGCGAACGTTGCCGGGCATGAAATCAATCCAACGGTACCTTCCACAGCGCCGGATGAAGGTCGTTCCCCAGTTCTTTCTAAGGCTCTTACTTTCCCGGACGGTACAGCACATTTCATACACTTCCTTGGCAGTTTGGGCGAGTCTGACCAACGATGTCTTTGCAGTTCATCCGCTCCCTCTTGTTTCGGCGCCCATTCTGGCGGTTGTCGCGGCTGCGGTTCAGCCTCTGCCTTTGGCACAAGCGGTCGCTCACATGCCACCGCCTGCGCCTAGTATGGTCCCGACTCCGGTGACTTTTCACAACATAGACTATGTGCCCCAGCAGGTTATCAGGTAGGCGGTTTCCTTTGTGTAGTGTATATTGATGCTAAACATGATTCAGTCGCCTTCAGAATATTGTCCGTGTCCGCGAAGTAGCCGCCAATCGCTATGCATTGCTCACTGTCCCGCGCGCTGCTGATTGGGGTCGAGGCCCTCGTACGGAGAAGATCCTTTGCATCGGCGGGAAACCCATCTTGATCTGGCTGATCGGCCGGGTACGTTCCTTGTGGTTCTTCGATCGCAATGGCGACCCCCACTTGCGCGTCAACATCGGCATCTCGCTGCACTCGGGTGAGGAACGAGCCGCTGCCATGGAATTATACGGCCGCGCCCGTCCTCGTGCAGGTATGTGGTTCCTGAGCCGTGTGGGCCTGAACCGTTGTATTCACAATCTGCGCAGACTCCGTACCTGACACGGTGTACGCCGGCCGAATTTGCAGCCATCGTGAGAAGGGTGAATACTGTGACACAGTACGTGGTTCACCTGCCGTCTTGAGTTTCATGAACTAATTTTTGCGTCACAGGCAACTGCGTTCACACAGGTGTACGACGCGACCACGCGGCTGACTGCGAAGTCGGCTATGCCCCAGCTCAGCCCCGTGGACCTAGGCAAGAACGACCTTGTTGTTCTCGAATGCACCTTCAGTCGTTGGAAACGCGCGAATGAAGGGAAGGCGAAGAAGTCTTGGGGGTCGTATGATGTTGGATTCGAGCTCAGTAGCATTTTCTTGCTTCACTCTGCTCCGGCAGACCTAGCTGATGACCATGACATCCAAGTAGAGGAAGATATCGCTGTTGAATATTGAACACTGCTCAGTGATATGTCCGTAATTAGAAGACAAATCTTTCTTTTGCTCGCGTGCCTATCTCGCTGCCAGCTTCTGTTGGGATGGCTCAGGTCTTGTGATAAATCGCCGCATCCCGCAGGATCTGTTCGAACCTCCCACAGACACCTTCTTTCTTCCTCGACTCTTCCTCGACGGCAATGCCGGTATTCTCGCGCTGCATAACAGCGCTCATCGTCTCCAACATGGATCTGCCCACCATTCTGGTCTTCCGCACGACCTCCCGAGAGAATCTATGCATTGCGAAGCAGGAGCTGAGGAAGACGTTAAGGTCTATCTTATCCCAGTTCGTTCCCAAGCCGGGCATGCTCGCCGCGAAGCTTAACCGCTTGAACGCCGTTGTTGGAGGGTCGGCGGGTCTCGCGTTCTTCCTTCGGCACTTGGACGTATGCCCAACTCACCTCGACATCTTCATCCCTATCGGCTGCATGCCACCCTTCTTCCATCATATTCTTACCGACCAGAGCGGCACTCTCATCTTCCCTGTGATGCCCACCAACGGAGTCGACCCGCTGCCCGAGAATCTCCCCGATGAGGAGTGCTTCACCTTCAGAACTCCGTGCGGGTGCATCAACCTCTGGCAAAGCGAAGCTCACACCCCTTTCCTCCCGATCGTCACTGGCCCGACGTCACTACACATCCTCTATGTCAGCCCCCGCCATTTCGGGTGCGCCTATCCGAAGCTCCTGTTCTCTACCCGCGCACTGGTCGCCCGACCCGATACCAGTGGCTTCGACTCCGTTGTGAGCGAATGTGTCAGGCTCAAGATCGACTTACGATTCTTCACAAACGGGTGGGAAGATCTCGCCAGTCATGGCCCTTGCGCCTCCAAAGTCTTCCTCTGTCCGTCACAGCAACGCACTTTCTCTGATGCGGGAAGTCTCAGGGGGAGGATGAACCCGTTGGTGGATGGCGAGTTGGATGCAGAAGTTGTATGGAGGTTGGATCATCGTCCTTGTGGTGCTAGGTGTGCGGAACCAACGCCGGAGCTTCCCCTGCCTTGTCTACTATCCAATATCTTGTAATCGCCCCTCGTTCTACTCAAACATGTTGATTTCTATGTACGCTTTGTGTGCACACTAATTCGGACACATAGCCACATGATACATGATAAGGCACGCGTGCAAGCCGCGAAGCGTCTATATGTTTGCACCATCTCCTTGGCTCCCACATTCACGTCAGAATTGCGCGACTATGGCTGCTCTACCAACCTCTGTGTGCTTGCGACCTGCTGCACGTAGAGATCACCTCGAACACATCCTCTCTGTATCCGCGGCCACGCTATTCTACCAGTCCGAATGAGAGAAGACTACGATAGGCGGGGCGACTCCATGAGCCTGTCGCCTACCAGCACGCTCTGCATCGACGAAGAGTCCATGGATGTCGACGATCCTGAGGCAATGTGGGCAGATATTAATGAATCGACCCCCGCTGTCGAGACATGGGTGCCTAACACATTCTTTCAGTGAGTCTGTCGTTTGTCTATTCCCTTCGTGTGAGGTTTCTTCCTGACGCCCCAGGGAAGTCGTTTGAAGAAGATATTGTCCTACGTCGACCCGCTCAATGCTCGGTTCAATGTCGGCGACATCCCTAAAGACTGTACATGGGGAGCAGAGCCGTGGGCCTCCAGGCTGACGTGCAACAACCAGGTCATACAGATCTGGGCTGTAGGGCATCTCAAATGCATGTGGTTCTACGCTACGGATGAGGATACCCGGCCTTGCGTGCGCATCGCGCTCGACCTGCTACGTGACGTCGACGCTACTGGTGTGCGACGCCTAATGGCAATGTCGACGGTGCTGCCGAGTACGTCGTATACAGTGTACCAATCCTATGTCCATACTCACCGTTATCTGTAGGGAATTCGTGGCTTGCTAGCTTGGACTTCTGCGCAGATAAACACGGTCATATAGACAATCGGGTGAGTCAAACTCCTCTCCCTCGAGCTATGCCAGAGCTCAGACCAAGATCTAAGATCTTCCGTGATGTATACGACGCCAGAGAGACGTACACGGCCAAGAACCTCATGCCCAAACTGCATCCCACAGACTTGACGATCGGAGACGTCGTCCTTGTAGAATGTAGCCTGGTTAGGAAGAGAGTAGATCGCGCTGCTCCAGGGCAGTGGTCAATGTGGACAACTTCCTTTCAGCTTCAAGCGCTGTCGGTTCTGATGTCGAGAAAGGCAGCGGACGAGAGGATGTTGGGACAGGATGACATCTCCGCGGACGGGTTCAGTCACCAGTTGTAGCCATATGTATAGCAGCCCTTACATGTAGCCGCCATGTATCACATTGGTCCGAATGCCAGCTGCATGACTGTCCGATATAAGGCTCCATGTTTGCGACTCTCCGCACCGTCAGAATACGGATGACTCTCCGCGCCGCCGAGCGCCTTATCCGAGTCCCTATAGAAGCGCAGCCCACGCGCCGGCCATAATGTTACCATCATGCCGCCATTCCCTTTCATCGCTTGATTGCGATATTCTTGCTACTCCCAGAGTGATTATTCGCCTCGACTCTGCTTCAAATAATGGCAACTTCAGCACGAGTGCTCGATCCCAGGAAAGCATAAATAGCGGGCTCCCGCGTAGGCCAAGTACTCCAGTTTCCTCTCATCATGCTCGCCCCTCTTCGTAAACGTCCCCGGTACGTATATTCCCACCTTGCCGTCACTCCTCCGCTTACTTTTATCCTCATAGCCACCTGTCTACAAGCCCGACTGCAGCGAAATCCATGTCGCTTTTTCTGGCCAGCGACAGCGACAGCGACGAGTCCTCTGTTGCGGCATCGGATTCGTCGAACTCCCTCACACGGGATGCCATCGTATTGCCGTGGTGGTTCTCCGGCCAATCCTCCGAGTATGTCTTGTATCACACATGCGCTTTCATCGCTAACCTATCATATTCTGTAGGCGACTTCGCGTGTTCCTTGATTACCGTGATACGGCGTCGAGGTTCGCTCTGTCCAAGGTCCCTATTATGGCTGTCGGGTGGGGCAAAGGCCGAGATGCAATGGTGCTTTGTGTCAAAACACAGCCTGTACAGCTCTGGGTTGTGGGAACTTTGCAGACGGTGTCCTATGTCCTCTCCGATGTGGATCCTCGCGCAGGTTGCGACGTAACTTTGAAGTTACTCAGGGACATCGACCGTGATGCGCTCAGTGCGATTTACTCCAAGGCTCGTCCCTACCCTCGTACGTGCCTTCGAAATCTATCTGCCTAGGCTACAACTAACCCTTTCGGTATATACAGGCGAACCTCATGTGGTATTCCATGCGTCACGCTCTAGCAAGGGATCTGAAGTCATTGAGGTACGCTACATACATCTCTTACATGAGCTACATCTCACCACGCGCTGGCAGTTATTTCCTAATATCTATGACGCAACGGAGACATACAAAGCGAAGTCAGCGATGATGCGCCTTTCTCCGCGTGACTTGGTTGTCGGCGATATCGTGCTCGTGGAGGCTACAGTGATCCGTCGTTCTGTGAGACGTGGAAAGGCTCAGGAGTGGTCGTACTGGGATGTCGAGTTCCAGCTTGACGCGATCTCTAGACTTCTGCCTCGCTTGAGGATAAAGAAGGAGGACACCGGCGATAACACATTTGACGTTCGCTTGTAACTAAATCATGCGCCGTAGTATCATATGACATGGCCAGTACTCCACCAGACCTCTCTGCAAGGCGGAAAATTGCGCGCAGACGTGCCTGTCAGTGTGCGGGCCGTTCCAAAAAGCTTCGGAGCAACATACAACATTATCAATTATCAAACTATTACATTGAGGAAATACTGAACCATACTACGCTCGCCCTACGGATTTGTAGCCACTTCATAAATAAGGCCACACAACGCATTCCTCGAAATGGTGGAATCGGGCATGGCGTGCGAAGCATCGCCGTTCACCCTCAAGTAGTATAAAGTTTACTATATAGGCGGAGTTACATTTTGTAGTAAACGCGACGCGCCGGTCCTATCCTACTAAGCAGCCTAGCACTCAATGTCAACGTTCAACAAACCACTGCAGGTGCGAGTCAACGTTGGAACTTCAGTAAAGACGAGACTTGATAGATCGGCATGAATACAAGATGTAACATCGTGCGATGACCGGTGACATAACGTAGTCCCATCATGATGATCTTGTGTGGCGTACTCAGGTTAGCTTATTCTACATTATGCTAGATCCGTACAACTGGCTGCGCGTAACGTATAGGCAGGTATAGGCGCGTCCGGAGGATGTGATTACTGAGGATACGACAGGGACTTACGCTCGTCGGCCTTGCAGTCGCAGAGTGGTCATACGAAAGTCTCAGGGCATCAATACTCATAGCACTCATACTGGCCCCTAGCATCACAAGCCGAAGACGAGCGATAGAATTCGCTAAAACATACATCTATAGCACGCGAGAGCAGACAAAGACGATAGAGACGGACTCCGGGCTACTCGGCGACCGGCGATGGCCCAAAGGGAACAGCCACTAATTAATAACCGAAGACCCGAGAGATCGGGATCGCACCGGGCGACGACGGACCTCCTCCCCCTAGGGCCACAGGGCACGGCATCTTGTTGCGTCGCTTTGGAAGGCAAGGTCAGACCGAGGCTCATGGGCCCCGAGCGCAGCCATACTTCTCCATCTAGGGCATTGTTGCACTTTCCCAGCCGCGGGCGGCAGGAACACGGGGAGCAGTACTTGAGTAGATGATGGTTTAAACGTTTATGTGCGTCCTGCTGCGTACCGGTTCCACCCAGATCTACATCTAATTCAGCCTGATCCAGATCTACAACTGTCAGCACCCTCGATATTCAATTTCGTCCTCTCCCACACGCACTAGTGGCTCGACATTTGAAGCGCCATGTTTGGTCTCTTGAACCTTCACCCGGCTCAGTATTCGCTGCGCCTGTCACCCCATCCCGCTAGCCTCGCCACTAGTCTCCGTTGCCGCCTCTAACAGATATAGATGACTCTCCACAGTCCCTTGGTGTTTCCGTGCACTCTTTCAGCCTCGGCCGTTTGAGCGGTGGCGCACCTCGCCGACTCTCTGTTGTCGACCACGTCCTGGGTGCTTCTTCGCTCTCTGAGGTTGACACTTGACGCTTCGTTCACGCTGGAGCTATGGCACTCAGCCCCGCAGTCGCCGCCCTCTTGGAGGCCTTGCCCACCATCGAGAAAATCCGGTATGCCGAACGTGCGTAGCGACACCATTCACAGAAAACCACAGGCATTGACTGACGGTTCCGCAGTGTCCAGCTCGGTAATCGTCTTCTTTGACCATTGTGAGTCCTTTGCACTTGTATGCGCCAGTGGGGCGTGCCCAACGTGCTCTGATGCCTGGCATGGTAAAGTGATTACCCTTGATCAAGAGGTACGTCGCCGCACAAGTTATGTACGGAGGAAGGATCTTGACGCGACTGACCTTATCTTTGAAAGGTTAACCTCGTATGGGTATGTTTCAGAATGTCCACGCGAAGTGGTTGGCCTACTGATTATTTGTACATCAGCGAACACACTGGTCACTGGGGAAGATTCTGTTCCTACTTGTAAGAATCTCCCTCTTCCCCTCGTGTGCTCTCGTACCCTAACTACATGTTTCTAGAATCGATACTATGCTCTGTGCATCGTCATGTAAGTAATCGTTGGGTCCATATACACTCGCGCCACTTACGCCTAGCCATTAGCTTCAACAACTATGGTCAGCATCGCTGCGACTCTTCTTCTGTGTGTTCTGACCGCCTATGCAGCGCTATTCAATACCGACAGCCTCTCCGATGCCGTAAGCCAGCGCCTTCATCACAATCGCATCCGGGTCAGCTAACCGTTAATGTGCAGTTGTTCGTTCGCCTCGACTCCCATATAAGAAGAAGTTGACCTAATTTTATATCGACAGCTGTCTGGCTTGGTTCAGGAGTCAAGGATGGACGGGTGTTCTCGCGTTCATCATCACTGAACGTGAGTCTTCTTACTCATGACCTCTCGACGGACGCCTGACACATGGCGTTTCCCGTAGTCATCCTGTTGCTTCGGCTCTATGCGCTTTATTTCCGTGACAAACGAGTGCTGGTCTTCATGGCCATTGTCTTCCTGGCCTCCGCCGCTGCGTCTGCCTACGTGATGGGAGTCGCTATGAATGGCGTCGGTGGTACGTTCTCTCGTCTTGCCCACTACGAGATCGTGCGACTAATTTGTCTCTCAGCCATGGCGGTAACATTGCCACAGTCACAATCAACAGTCTGCGTGCCGACACAGCTCCCAGCCCATTTCTACGCGTTCTGGATACCGATGTTGATTTCTGAGAGCATCCTGTGCGGCCTCGCGCTCCTGCGGGGCTTCAAGGCATACATTCCGGGCTCGAACATGTTCCAGAACGGGAAGCGCATCATCCAGGTCCTCGTGCGCGACTCGCTCTTCTACTTTGTCATGTACGCCCCTCTCTTTCCCTGCCCATCTCTTCCGCCACCGCAATCTCAGCAACGTGCCGCTTACCTGCCCACCTCTCTAGCATCTTCGCGACCTACCTTATCAACACTATCCTCTTCTTCGCGCGCCCCGACTCCGAGATCGAGATACCCATCGGCTTCGCCTTCTCCCTCTCCGTCGTGCTGGCGAACCGCCTCTGCTTGAACGTGCGCGGGTATATTCGCGACGACCAGTCCATCCTCTCGTCGCTTCCCCCTCCGCCCCCCGGCGGCGTCGCCCTCGTCTCCCTCCCGCGTTCCCACGGCCACTCCGGGTACGCGCGCGGGCACGGACGTGGGCACGGGCGCGGGCCACACTACCCGGCCCGCGACGACCGAGACGGCGACGGGTACGAGAGTGCGGAGGAGCGCGAGCGCGCGTTCGGCCAGGCAACGTTCTCGATCGTGCACGGCGGCCCGCTGAGCGATATGGAGCTGCGCGAGCTCCGTGTGATGCGTGCGCAGAGCCCGAAGCGCATGACGTAGAGCTGGCGGTTGCGTCGCTGGTGCGTCCCACCGCTTTTCTTGTATATACCTTATGCCTTTCTCGTGTGCGTGCGGACGGGCCGCCGGTGTTTATAGTGTATCATTGGTCCGCCGCCCCGACCACGCTATTTCCTCCCTGCAGGGCAGATCTGCCAATACCGTTACTGTACTACCCACTCAGCATTTTAGTGCCTCGTCGTCTACTTTATCAACCCTGCGTACTATATACTGTATACCGTCTCATACATCTGCGCATCACTCCAGTGTACTACCCGCGTTGTACGTTCAGACCTGTGCCCTGTGTTTGTAGACTCACCCATGCTGTCGTCTCGTATTAGCTTGTATCGCAATACAGGACACTACAACATTGTGCGCTGCATTTTCGATCTTACCGCTGTACATTGAACGGTAGATGAAGTGCACGTAGGAGGAGGCACGGTCTATCCCTTCCCCAATTCAATAGTTAGCGCTGATAAAGCGGAGACGTCTCGCGCATCTTTGCCTGAGGCCCCTACTATTGCCGCGCAGTGTACGATACAGCCGTTACTGGCTGCTGTCAACGTAGGAACAAACTGACTACGTATACGCCAATTGATCAGCACAGTGCAAACATGTGATACGATATAATACAACACTGAGTAGGCGGGTTCGTACATAAGACCGAGAACTCGGGCTTTTGAAAGATTACGAGGTAAGATAGTGGATGAACCTGGCGATGACGTAGAAGGGCGGACTCTAGTACCGTGAATCAGAATAAGACCAAACTGAATGCATCGCTATGAGAGGCACGTACAGGTGGGTGGTGGTCGTGTAGTCCTCCCGGACGGGGTTGGCAAACAGATGGGACGAGTCGTTCAAGATCCAAGAGAAGGGTCAGCGACTCTCCAGCGACTGTAGACGGGATTGCGGAGGCGCGTCACGCCGCTGTGCTCGAACCTCCCGCCTCCATCGCCGGTGCCTCCGCTGGGACAGCCGGCTCCGCCTCGGGCTTCTCGTCGAACGTGTCGAGAGCCGTGTCTTCCGACTCGTCGGAGAACGAGTCAAGCAGGACCGGGCCGGAAAATGAACTGAGGAAGTACGAGTTCTCGGGCGCGTCGCCTGCCTTGGATCCCGTAAAGTGGAGACTCATGTCAGACTGGGAGAACGACGAGCCGCCGCGTTCGAGTCGGGAGTTTGTTTCGTAGAGGTCGAGCAGGAATCGACAGTTGAGGATCGCGGTTATGCTGTACAATGTGCACTCGTGATCAGCGGCTAGATATCCCGGCGGTGGAAGAGTGGGCGTACGGATCGATGAACCCGATGGGCCAGTTCGCGTTGTTCTCTGGATCCGTGATCTATAGAAGGGGACTCTGATGAGATGATGATATGCGGAACGGCTATTCAAGCGAACGTACCGAGAGCGTAGCAAGAATGAGGTCTAGTAGATTACCACACATCACTGTGCTGTATACATGTAAATGATGACGGTGGCGATTCTTAGCTTACATTAGATCTTACATGAAATAGATATTCCCTACACCAAGCAAGAACACACATTCGAACATCAGGACCTGTATCAGACCGTCGAATCAGGCATGAGCTCACCGTTTGTCCACATAACGTCCTGTAGCGATGGTTGCTGGAAGCTATCACTTATGACCTTGCGAGACGTCCTGGTCGCCCGCCAAGTGACGACGATGGTGATGCAGTCAGCGATTATTGCACAGGATCGCGCGACAACCGTCACTGCACGGATCGCCTGCAGTTAGTGTTGAACAACCCAGCTAGCATTGCATCTCGCTTACATCTGCAGATCGCGGATGTCAGCATCGTTGGATGGCGTTTGGGTCCTCTTAGAAGAGCAGGACTCACGCTATATGCTCCGCTGTGGTCATTGTTGAATTGGCAGAGCAGTTTATGGGAGATGGGAAATTGGCAGGCGGGGACTGATGTATGGTGATCTATGCCAACGCGCGTTAGCCGACTTTCATAGACCTCGGCAGAGAACACTTACCACATTGACCAGGAATGGACCAAGACTGATCAGCAGAGCGATCCCCCCTAGCAGCTTGTTTCTTCCCGAAAGAACGTACGTCCTAAGCGTGGTCAGTACTTTCGCGTTCAATTGAGCGGTTGTATTCCAAATTTCGTAGGTAGCGGAGACGGACTCACTGGCGGGCCCAATCAAGGCCAGCAACGCTAGGCACGAAAGGAGCCAGCCCAGAGCTATGCAACTTCACGGCGATCGTGTTAGTGCTGTAAATAACTATAAGTCCTGAGGCGAATATTCACCCCTGCGCGCAGCGATATATGCGCTTTAGCACACGTAGATGTTCTAGAGGTTACGTATGCTTACGATGTCCGATACTGGCTCAATCGTCCCAAGTGCGATAACAAGATTCATCAAGCTTATGTACCTGATGTACAGGTACACAAGCCGGGAGGCCTTGGACTTGCCCGAGTGCCAGACATATTGGGACTCCCTGCCCAGGCATAGAATGTAATCGTAAACGTAAACCACTGTCACATTCAATAAATATCTCCATCAGACGGCGCGAGCAAGAAACTGCATTGCACGATGACTTACCCGTGGGGGCAATTATGCAGGCAATGGTGGTCCTCCTGTACGCAAGCATACGGTCAAGCCCAGCCTCCATAACATCGGTTACATCATAGCGACTACTCACACTTCCTGGTAAAGCGTGACTATGACTGCCGCAGGAATGTCCGCCGACATCTTGAGCGCCCCAAGAGTCGAGAATCGAACGGGGGAAATATGGCTGGACCCGCAGGGAGACGGTTGGAGTGTACTGCGCGGAGTATATATATATATCATAGCTCGGATCTTGTTGCAATGAGCGATCGGCACGCAGGGTTGCGGGCGGCCTCTAAAATCAGTGCAGGGTCATTACGGCTGTGGTGGTCTCGCAAAACAGCATCGCAGTGACGCGGGCGCGTGTACGACCCTATTTCCGGCGAATCAAAATGCCTTGACCATGATGCAAGGGTCGGGGCAAGGCCGTTAAGTTTGGACGATGGTCCAATTTGGCATGGCTCGCACATTGCTTGAAGTTGTTGGAAAATGAGACGCATGAACAGCGCGCAGTGTCACCGTAGATAATAGAGAAAGTCGCCTGTATCGGGTGTGTTCTGTTCGACATAGTCAGACGGCCACTGTCTCATTCTCGGCGCCGCCATATTCAAATACCTTATCTCCACGGTGCCGCCCAAGAGACAAGTCGCTCCAAGTAAGAATACTGATTGATGGCCAGGTAAGGCTAGTACTTACCCATTGTATGTTCGGACGGGACCCAGTGTTCGGGCATCCCGATGATGGCATGCGATGACCTCTGCTGAGAATCTCAGCGCACTCAATTCTGTTTTTTTATTCTCACTTTATTCACACGGACCTCGGCTAAGGGCGTTTGTTGAGGTCATACCTTCCGTATATGTTTAGGCTTACTAATGAATGATGGGGACGAGGAAACAGCAGCAAGCAAGCTTCGCAGCACAACCCTCCGGCGTTATACTGCATATGAAAGCGAATCTTTCCCAGATTTTGACTGGCCCTTTGTAGAGCTGAACTACAACAGTGTGGTAAGTTTCAAGGCAGAAAGGGAGGGAATGGATGAGGGAGACGTATGTTTGCATGTTCTGCTCTCCGCCACAGGCAGAACAGCCTCGCACCCTTAGCCGAGGCCCGTGTGAATAAAGTGAGAATAAAAAAACAGAATTGAGTGCGCTGTCTGAGAGCATGAGTATGAAACTCGGCAAAGGCTATAGAGCGCCGTGACTGCGCAGTTGCTTAGCTGCATCAAAACGTCCGAACGCTGGGTCCCTCTCTTTTGTTAGACTCTTGTTTACGTGAGTTCCACCGGATTCTCGACAAATCTTGTACAGTTATATAGGCGGATATAAAAAGCCATCCTGCGCGGTTTCGTTATTGTCGGTGGGGAGGGGAAAGATATATCCGTTGTGCACTGAGAGGTGTCATTCGAACCCTGTTGGTTGCCTCCCAGCTAAGCGCCTCGTGCATGCTTACATGTACATATGTGCTGGACGCTGTCGTGAGCGGGGTAGGATGTTAACATGTGCAGGAGCTGCCTACTTGACCTTCTCCGGAGAGTCGTTTCAAGACGGCGCTGGATTGTGTGTGGCCGCCGCGAACCCGGAAGGCCGGTGCGTTGTGTAGCAGAACCCGCAACCACAACGTCGTGCGGCTCAAGTGAAGGGGGCAGAACCGGCGTCACGCGCAGTGGGATACTCGCCGCCCTACGCCTGCGAGGCAGGTTAGCGGCTGGTTACGCAGAGCAATGTTGCATAATCGTACAGCATGATGAGGGCTATGCCGAGTTCGCGCTGTGCGATCCCGCGTAGCGAGAGCGGTGCGGATATGGACACAGCGACAGCATTAACCATCTGTGAATGCGATGAGCTTAATAGCAACTAAGGTTACCCCGCGAAGAAAGGGGCTGGCTCTTTGCCTTTCCCGTGCGCTCGAGCTCAGTTGCAATTCGCGGGCGCTTCAATAGAGGCGGCCTGACAGACATGGATTTAGCGATCATGCACAGGATAGAGAGAACGCCCCCACGGATACAAGAGACGGCTACGGTCGGCCTAACTTGAACTTGCACTTTGGAGTCATTCAACGCCAGACCACAGAGAAGTGCCCAAACCGAGTATATTCGAGATTTCGACCCTATATTGCGGTTCGGAGCCAAGGAGTGTGTACGGCGCCGGGAAGCGTACAGAGCGTCATAGTGTTCCACTGAGTCGTGGACAACGAACAAACTTGCTGGTCCCGCGCTTGCATGGAGCGCCCACGAATGCTACAACAGGGTCACATGACATGGTACAAATAACGCGACGCGCGCATGGCGGCAGTTCGCGAAGGTTTGCGAGCACTCATCGGTCGCGCGCTTTTCTGGCTGTAGTAGTTGCGCGATGTCGACGAACTATCCGCCTTCCACATTCCACCTCTGTCTAGTTATAGATGTCGTAGCGGTCCTCAAGGCCTCACGCGCACGACTGGGTTCACCGATCATATCGTTGACACTGGGGTCGAAGTGGGGAGTGTGTACCATGTACTGACTGAACTGAGCCGCGACAGTACAATGTTTCGTGCGCTTGCCCATCACCGCAAACTGACCGGAAACGTGGCGTTCGCTTAGTACATATGATAGTGATAGTATAACCTCGACTCGAACCACAATATTCGACGTGACCTCATCTTGGTCTTATGGATTCAACACAAGATGGGACTTTCCGCCCGGGGCCATACTCACTTCTGCGCAGGCTCGGAAACCGCCTCTCTACCAAGGAGCCAGTTGATACCCTGAACGAGATCCTCCCGCACACGCACAGCAAGCGCGATGTCCGGGAAAGTGTAGTGAAAGCCATGCGCTGCGCCCGGATACCTATCGCACGAGCTTATCAGCATCCGCACCAACGGTTCCTCTTCGAGCGTCGAGGGGCATGAATCATATGATCTGACACGTACTCGATGAAGCGACACGCGCCCTCCCCGCCGGCCACGCGCATGGCCTTCGCGTACGCGCGCCCGTCGTCACGCAGCGCGTCAAGGCCCATGGCCTGCACGAACGCGCGAGGTACCCCCACGTGCGATGGATACAGAAGGGGCGCAAAGCGAGGGTCCGTACGCGGGGGGTTGTAGAAGTCTGTATTGTAGGTATGGAACGCGTTAGCAGGCTAAGACCGGCGGGGAGAAGAGGGTGACGAGGGCGTACCGGCGAGGTGCTCTATGATGGCGCGCGGGAGGAGCGGCGCGTGCCTGTTTTCTTCCATAGCCAGCATCTCCGGCTTGAGCCTATCCGATTATGTGAGTATGGGCGTCGAGCGTAACAATGTCCAGCGCAATCGGGGTGGGTACTAACCATTCCGGATAGGCATCAGGACTCGCACCAACCGGCTCCCGAAGGACCTGCCCAGTAATCTGCCGGCCGGGCTCAGCACTAAAGAACGGGTCGTCGCGCGCCTCGTGGGCGAGCACGGCAGCAAGGTTCCCTCCAGCCGAATGTCCGCCGACAAGGAAGCCCTTTGAAAGGTCAGCCTTAAGGAAAGCAGTGTTCAGGACAATCTGGAGGCAATAGGTTGTTAACGTAAATGCTGCGGAGGAAGCGCACCGAGACATACCCATTTCAGCGCGGCGAGACAGTCATTAACTGCCGTTGGGAAAGGGTGCTCAGGAGCGAGACTGCCGAAATACATTAGATGCCAGCGTGAAGGACTGAGCGAGAGGTTCTTACCGGTACTCAATGTTGACCGTTACTATCCTCAGATCGACAGATAGTTTGCGCAGGAAGTAGTCATCCAGTTCAATACTACCAGCGGTCCATCCTGGCACATGAATGTCAATATGTCGTTCTCTATGGAAGAGTGCAGCATCGGAATCACGCGGCCTACCTCCACCATGTATGTTGACGAGGACGGGGAACCTCTCCACATCGTCTTCGACCACAGGCACGACACATCTAACGATGATCTCTCCGCCCTCGACAGCGACTTTCCTATCCTGCAAAACGTATGCGGATTCTAAATGTCCTGTGTTAGCCATATCACACGAGAAAGCCGAGGGCTCGGAAGATTCATCACCTTGCGGTAGGAGTGGTTCCATGTACGCCTTGAACGGCGTGGTACAGACAGCATCGAAGACCACCCGTATACCTGTAGCAGAGGGCGGCTCATGGGGTGCAGAATCGTCTGCCTTCAGTACGTCCAGGTGGACAGCGAGCTCGGGATCGACATAGGCTGCCATAGAAAACGTTGTTCTAGAAATAGCCGGGGGTATGAGGACGAGCTCTATGTTGTCGTCTCGGACTTTTATGGATTCTCCGTTAAGCGCGGCTTGCGTCCCTATGAGCGAAGAACTCGCTCCTGGTGCATTGAGATAGACGGCGCATAGCACATGTACACTGGCAACTGTTTATGATGACATCAGAGGGGGTACGTTTAGTTTCCTGAATCTGTCAGCCTGATGTGTGGCGTCGACTGTATGAAGGCGGGGGGCCTACACGAATACCACCGGCAAGGGTTCCATCGACGATAAAGCAGTAGCACCTATCGCTGACTATGTCATCCTTGTCGCGTTATGCATCGAGAATTACATGATAGACCAATTAAACTGCTCACAAGATTTGTTAATACAACCTAGAGCGGGAGAACAATGTAATAGCTTACAGCACGGACGACCTTGCGCCATCGCAGGATACCTTTGTCATTACGCTCCCGCGGCTGACTTATCCGCAGGTTGATGATCACATATGTCCAACTGCGACAGTTCGCAGTGACATACCACAGAATTCGAGTCATGGCTATGGATCTAGACAAGTGCGAGGGAAAACCGTAGAACCTGGGCCACGGTACGACATGGCACATACGGACTCAGGCTTGTAGTGATCTTATGCATCGTCCCCGTACGTGGCCACCCATTGCAACTACATATTTCGCCGGATGTCCGAGAATCGTTGATCGCCGCGAAAATGAACTGCTTACTTTCAATGTTGAGGGTCCCATGAGCTTGAACATCGTATAGCATGCGGCGTGCTGTGCATGATGTTTCGACATGTACTATTCAACACGACCAACCTGAGGACTCAAGGAAGCGTGCCCTGAAGTAGCAAATATTCAAGTCACCTGTTAGCGGCCCTCTACTCGGTGGATTACATACAGTATCTTCTCAACGGCCATGTTCTGGTCGACCCAGTATCACGCCTGTTCCGGTCTGTAGGAAATATCCTCCCGGCATATGAAATACCAGAAAACTCGTCTGAGTACGTGGCATTCAGAGTGTTCAAACGTTGAAGCCAGCTGAGTGAATCAGTGTGCAGTGCTACCGAGTCGGGAAATAATTAGTAAGTAGCGGAGTCCCAAATTGTTTACATGCTTAGAAACTCGATACGACCTTCTCAAGCTCAAGGCTCCTTCTCCTCCTAAAGTTTCTTTGATCTGTACACACCTCATCACCATGTCTCTTACTGTACGAACTTGACGAAAGGCACAACGTGTTCAACGGACCACCGAAACTCGCGCAAAATACCATGGACGGCTCCAGTGCTCAGTCTCCCATCCCGATTTCACCTCTCATACCCCTACCTGTTCAACAGCATACAGGGATCGACCAGGACGATGTGTTTGCGAATCTGTTTTCCCCTCCAACTCCCCGAGCGTCCCCTACGCACTCACCGGATCCTAGTAGACCCACTCGTCATGTGCGCACAGAGTCGAGCGAGTCAGACTTTGGCGCATTTGTCTCGGTTTCATCCGCAGAGGACCCTCTCCACCTAGGCGAGGATGCCATGAGCGATACCTTTGCGCTTCCCCAGAACCAAGAATTTTTTGATAGGTTTACAGAGGACGCAAAGGTCGCGTCGGAGAGGAAACGCCGCGAGGTGCTTGACGAGCTCTTGCATCATGAGGAAGATCCCCTCTACTGGTTGAAAGGTACGGGCGACCTGGATGTATCTGGCAGGTCGACACCACAGCCCATCCCAACCCATGGAGAATCAGCGTTCGCCATGGGCGACTCACTCATTGACCTCGACTCTCCATCTGAGCCTCGCGGTGCGAAACCCTTCGTTCCACCAGTCTACCCGCACCCTGGCGTCCCGCATCCTGGCGCATCCATACCCTCTAGTTCTGCATCACAACAGACTGTCTTTGAGGACAGTCTACTCGACCTTGACTCTCCGCGGATCCCCGAAGGCGAGCGTGAAGCTCGACCTCGTGCTCACCCACACCATGCCGCGACTGTTGCGCACGTCCGCTCTCCATCCCTCCCGCCGTCTTCTCCACAACGCATGTCTCCACCCCAGATTCAACGCATGCCTTCGTACTTCTCTTCGCCGTCGCTTCCCTCTCGCATAGTATCGACGTTGCTCTCTTCCGCAATCCGTCCCTCCGCATCCCGCCCCATACTCTCGACGCCTAGCCCGGGACTCTCTCATACAGACGATTCATCCACATCGCGGATACCCGCCGTTACTGCAGCAGCGTCCCATCTTACAGCATTCTCACGGTCAGCCCCCCACTCGCGCGCCGCTACGGTGTCCGAAGGTATTTCAGGACCAGCGCTGGATGCGTCCATTACGCACGGTACACCCTTCGCGTCGCACACATTTGTGCCGCCCTCAGGTGCGCCCGGGTTCACGGGAGAGCAAAAATGGAACAAGGGCTTCGAGTTCGACAAGACTCAGGTCGAGCGCAAGAGCGTGCGGCTGCTCGGGCGCAAGGAGCTCACCGTCCCGGTGCTGACTGTGGCAATCGCAGACATGGTGCGTGGGCGAGAGCCAGATGAACTTATTCTGTACCAACTAACGGCGCTGGACTGTGCAGATACGACCATTCTTCCCTGCGCTCGCGCGTCTGCCGCGGGCGTGGACGCTGCTCTACAGCCTTGACCAGCACGGCATCTCGCTGAACACGCTCTACGGACGATGTCAGGATTTCAAGGGCAGCGCACTCTTGATCGTGCGCGATGCAAATGACGCAGTCTTTGGTGCGTGGATGGGCGAAGGCATACACCCCTCCAAAGGCGCGTACTACGGTAGTGGCGAATCGTAAGTCCAATTGTTAGTGGTGTTGCTGACAGGCTGCTGATGCCCACCTGAAGCTTCCTGTGGCGACTCGTCGGCTCGGAAAGCGTGCGTGTCTTCAAATGGACCGGGAAGAATGACTATGTGGCCCTTTGCGAGTCCGACTACATCTCTTTTGGTGGCGGGTGCGTGTCGTGGCCTAATATTTCCTACTCACTTATTGAAACAAATTGCTGCAGGGACGGACTTTACGGGCTGTGGCTGGACGAGACGCTCTCTGATGGATCCTCCGCGCGCTGCATCACCTTCGACAACGAGCCACTGTGCTCTGTCGGCGCGCGCCAGGGTGCGACGACCAAGTTTGAGTGCGTCGGGCTCGAGGTCTGGGGTATTGGGTAACAGGAAATCATCCACTGGATGGCCATCGATCCCGTCGTGAAGCATCATTATATATCACTGCTCATCGCACGCTATCTATTATCGCATAGGACTATCGCAACCTCAACTCGGTGTATTCGGATCTGTACTACCGGGCAAGAACATGCTTCAGCGCCCATGTTATTTGGTATATCTGATCTACTCGCCCGTCATGGGGAACATTGTATACTTCTCCATGACGCTCACCATGATGATATGAAATCCACGATCCTCCAAGTGCCATGGTGAGGCGTTCTGTCGTTGGGTGGCGTTCTATGACACTTGGCTTACCAGTCTTTTCTAGATCTGACTGCGATCGCGGAAGCTTCCATGCGCACATGTCGTGCGGCGAACGCGTGTCTGAGAACCCCCGCCATCGTGACTCGAGCTTTTTTGTGGACGGACAGGCACAGCTCATGTTCTCCAGTGTGCACGGCTGCTGACCAGCGCCCCGTCGGATTCCGCCGCCCAGGCGCCGAGGAGTGTATAAGAAGCCCTCGTCCAACAACCGCAGTATCCAGATACTAACAAATCGCCCCTACAAGGCAAGCGTTGCTCTCTTGGCACGGAAACATGAGTTCCGACTCCGCAGCAAGCTTGCCGGTCGAAGGAACTAGCAGTGAGGTGCCGCCCGGTGTCGCTGTGGAAGCATGGTGAGTCAATTTCACAAATTGGGCAGACTTGGGCGCTGACGCTTGTTTATGCGGAGCTGCGTAGGGAAAGTGGCCGCAGGTACGCACAGCAGATGTTTCCACTCGGGTACGGGTATGCGTGTTGGAGGCCGCATCGCATGTGGGCAGAGGACGAACGTCTGGATGTGGGCGGGGTTGCATGGATCAGCACGGATGGCGAGACGCTGTCTGTGGCGAAGTTGAGCGATCCTCCTACGCGTGCACACAGCACAGCTGAAGAAGAAACCATACTCGATGGTCATAATTATCCTTTCAGGTCAACTGAACTGTCGAACTCGCTCCCAGGTGTCCTGTGGGGGGCGACGATCGAGGGAGAGCAGGAGAGTGGCGTGAAGTGCGTAACAAATGCTGGACATATCTACATGCCGATTCCCTGATGTCAATACACGATGATCAGACGCACTGCTGGAATTGACAGTCGCAACGTCGCTCGATACTACTTCAAGCTCAACGGTACCACCGGCAGCTTCCTAGCAACAGAACGCGCCGAGCACCGATTCGTGCCCCACACTGCACGCGACGCGCTCATTCCACATGCGGTCAGGCGGCTGTTGACCCACAGGGATGCTGCGCTGCGCAACGACCCTGGCGCCGCAGCTGCGGAAGTGGAGCAGCGGTTGCTGTTCGTGACGGGTACGGTGAAGGCCGCGAGGTACTACGCGGCGCATGTTGAGGCGGCTCCAGGGCTGCTAGCAGTCCCCGCAACGCTGAACGTGTCGTTGAATGAGTGGTGCGAGTATGAGTGTGAGTGTGAGTATGAGCATGAGTCTGAGCCTGAGCCGCAGCGTGGGGGTAGCTTGGCGGAGAGTGAAGTCGAGGGGAGTGAGCCGCGGGAGGGAGGTCTCGAAGGACGTGGCTGGCGATCCCGAATTGGCGAGCACCAGTCGGCTGGTACGACGAACATGAAACCGGTGATTCGTCGTTATACCTGCAATGCCTTTCCCCGTAAGTCCAACATAACGCTCATATACCTGCCTAGGTGTAAGCTAACACAATCAAATGATGTTCTACAGCTTCGGAACTGCAGTCACTGACCGCCCTTCCTTCGACGCTGTTCGTCAACTACTGCAAGATCAAGAGCAGAGGACACCATGCCCGCAGCCATGACCGGAGCCGAAACGGTGATAGGAGAAACCTCTTCGACCCAGTTCAGACAGTCCTGGAATATATACTCCAGGTACGCCCACTTGTTCTTATCTCCATTCATCCCCGAATAGATGGGAGCCGACCCTGCCCTTCCGCTCTGCGCCAGGAATGCGAAGAAGTGACCCTCGCCATCGCCTCAGACGCTGACGTCCTCGCGCTCTTCCCTAACGACCCCCCATCGCCCGCGGACCTGCAGCCGGACGCGCTCGCTCGCGTCCTCGCCCGATGCCCTCCGCGCATCGCCATGGAATCTGTAGAAGCACACACCGGTGCGTGTCCTGGCTCTTCTCGTAGGTGCAATAGGACACAGTCCGGCTGATTATCCTCTCTCGCGTGCGCGTCCATCGTTGCAGTGGGCAGGCTGCAGCACTCACAGGACGAGCGGGGATGATCCTAAATGATGTACCAATGTGATCTACGCGCCAGCATGCTGGTGCGTCATGAACCAACGCTGGACGTGTATGTATCGTAGTACCAGTACTGTATCCGTGGCAGTTTGCACTCAGCAAGTGTACTTCTATCCCTCCATTGACACGACGAGACTTGCCCGCCGACTGACACTGAAGATCGATACCGAAGTGGTGAGCGAACCAGACATTAATACAGACTCCAGCAACGGCGCGGCACGCAGCACGCGACCGTCGCGGCAAGGTAGCATGGTCTATCTACGAGGTAATGAGGTATTAGCGACGACAGGAACATATAACTAGTGCCCTTCCTCCGACTCCCCCTCGGCGCCACCGCTCGCTCGCGCAGGCTGGGCTATGCGCGATAGGTGCTGTGGGCGGGCAGGTACAATGTGGTGTATATACAGCGAGCGTGGTATCGGTATCGTGGCCCCGGCGGCGGTAGTAGAGAGCGGCAGCTGTTCTGTGGCGCTCGTAGGCGCCTCCTACAGCAGGGCAAGGGGGCCCGAGAGACAGTCCGTAACTTTCATGCATATGGCGCCCGCGCTATGCGTTGGGCGATGGTGGCGAGGGGTAGGCGTCGGGCGTCTCAGGCACGAAGTCCTTGATGAACGCATTCTCGCCGCGAACGTTGAGGAACGAGTACTGCACAATCCGTCAGTTCAGCATAGCCTACCGACTAGATAATGAGAAGCGAACTTACCTCGGCGAGCTCGACGCCGCTGTGCCTGTTGTAATTCGCGTACACAAGATTGATCTGGAATGGGCGGGCGCGGGCGCGTGAGCAGGAGCATGTAGGCCGGCACAGCATTAATGAGAAGCACTATCAGCAGCAGATGTGGGATGGATGCCGAAGAAAGGCACAAGTGAAGTGATAATCGGCAAACATAATTAGGCTCGCCGCGGGGAGATTGCAAATCCCCGCCTGCGAAGAGCGCGAAAAACGAAATGGAGGTAAACGAGATGAAAGAGACGCGCGCACGCACCTCGCTGTGGAACGGCCGAAGGCCGGAAGCCTCGAGAAGTTGCCACCACTCCAGGAAGTCCTGGAAGCGCTGGTTCCAGACGTGGAGCTCGATCTGCAGCTGGCCGAAAGGGAGGATGCCCTCCCGGTCAAGTACCCCCGCGTTCTGCGCCGCAGCACCCGCGCCCTGCGGGGGCGTCATGCGCTCGAGCGTGAAGTCGCGCACGATCCCGCGGAACGTCTCCCACTCCCACCCCTCTACGTCCATTCGAAGGAAGTCGATGTGGGTGTGGCCTGTGCGTGTGTTCACACACATGAGACAGGTGCTTACGCGGGGAGGACACGGCTACGTACCATTCTCGTTCATGATGCTCTTGAGCGTCCACGTCTGGGGGTCATCCCCCGGCGCGTGGCGGTCGGCCGCGCCAAGCGCAATCTTGTTGAAGTGCGCGCGGTGCCGCAGCGAATGGGGTATCTGCGACTTGGCCCCGTCGCCTTTTGTCGAGTCGTAGATCCATATCTGGCAGTGTTGTGTGCTCTGGAGCAGGTTGGTCTCGAACGAATACGACGAGTCCACGCCTGTGGGCGTCGGATATTAGTTCCGGGACGGGCGTGGAGTCCAGGGAGCGGGTGGCAGATGGAGAGGAGGGCAGTGTGCAACGATGGCGTTGAAGGCTGCGGAGTCGAATGTGTAGACGCGTAGCATTTGATTCATGCACACGCCCGCGCCGCGTATGTTCACGAAGCAGCAGCTCACGAGAGACATGTATCTAGCCCGTGCCAGAAGGCTCTCAAAAAGGGATTACGTACCGAAGGAGTATATCACACAGTCGGGCTTGTCTTTTATCCGCGAGATACCACACATCCACTTCCCACCATCTCCGAGCGCACCTAACCTGTCGAGCTCGTGCGGACAGTTGTATAGGGGCGGGAAGAAGTCCCCTGGCAAAGACGTGTCAGGGAGGGGCGCGAGAGATGTACGGTGGAATAACTGACAGACGGTGTAGGGTGGCCATGGGTCTTGGTCCGGGGGGAACCTGCGGTGGATGAGAAGATGAGGGGACGAATGTGCGGACGCGCGGCGTACATGACTACTTGTGCTGGCGTTGGGCCGTATTTTTTGATGAGGTCTCTTCGTTGGAGGAGCATGGCGCGGTACTTGCGCTCCTCGATGTCGAGATGGTCCTTGAGGTCGCGACTGTTGACGTAGACGACAGGGTGGGGTGGAGATGCTGAGCTGAATAGCCAGTAGGCGCAGATGAAGAAGACGAGGCATGCGACGGTGTAGCGCGGGTGCCGCTGGGCGAGAAAGAGCGGGGACTTTGCCATGTTGTTCCTGCGGTGGTCGTCGCGCGCGACGAGGACGAGGACGAGGGCGGGGACGATGAAGGGAGGTTCCAAGACGATGCAGGAGGATGAGGAGGACATCCGTTTCGGGTACGCTGACCGGCTAATCCCAGAAGTCCCCGGGGCCCTGCGGGACCCCGATCAGCCTTTATCTTAAGCCTTCATTTCGTTATTACCGCATTCCTTCAGCCAGCTCTCTCCTCCTTATTTTCCATGATTAGCTCGCGCATTAGACGGGGGAACGTTGTTCATAGTCTGATTTAATGCTATCTCAGTGTGACGGCCGAGCGAGAGCATGACCTTCAAGTTAACGCTTATCATGACACTTTGTTAATGACAGTGTCTTTACAAGACGTCCCAAACATACATATATAGAGGGATGCCTTGCCGACTCTCGACATGTTATGTATATCTCAAAATCACAGAGGGCGCAAATAACACGTGTTCATTGAGTAGTAAAAGAAATAAAGTCCTATGTTACAGCGATTGTATCCGAGCGTTGAGGGCTTAAGATACAACTCCAACCACACGAAGGCTAATCCTGCTATCGGGCACGTAGACAAGCTGCGCCTGGAAGATGTCGTCATCGAGGTGGCACAGCTTCCAGAGAACAAGGTTGGACAGGTCGCACTTGGGGTTGTACACCGACCACTCAGGACTCGTCGAGCCCCTGCTACGCTCTTGCTCGTGCGCCGTCTGCAAAGTCCAGTGCACCCATGAGCTAGCCGCCACGCCGTGCGCAAGGCGGAACGACCACGACGCACCAGGTGAAAAAACTTCATGTACGCCTCCGCGATGTTGATCAGCAGCGCCCCGCGACCGGGCTTGCCCTTGCGATCCTTGAACGACACGTACTCGAAGTGCTCAGCGTACCCCGGCCACTGCGGCGGTATGTCAGCACACATAGCGGAAATACAGCAACAGAAGAGAAGGGTGAGGCATACTCACAGCGATGCGCAGCCTAATATCCCTCAGCCCGGCACAAACGAGGGCGTCGACGTCGACGACCTTCACGCTGCGCACAATGTGCTCACGACGCTCGATCACCTTGGCGAGCGCCGGCAGGGGGCACCCGCTGGTCATCTCGAACCCGAGCGTTGGTATCCGCGGGCCGGTGATAAAGGCGTAGTTGTACGGGAGGAAGGGGACAAATTCCGATTTCTGCCCGAGCGCGGAAATTTGGGGGTCGCACTTGCTGACGTCGAGGAGTCCGGTAGACCGGAGCGAGGGGAGGTTCTGCGCCATCGTGGCTGAGAATTGTGGGGATTGCGGGGGGCAGTAGCGGAGGAAGATGGACTTCAGCGAGGGTTGGACGACGAAGCAGCTGTGTAGTGCGTGAGGGCTTGTTCGGGTTGTGCTACACTGCTCCATGTTGGCGAGCATGATGGGCTTATATGCCTCGCAAGGGGGGAATGACCAAGGAGATCGCGCTTTGACAAGACAGTACGTAGCGGCGTTGGTGGCGGGGGAGACCAGGAGGGGAGGGTCAAAGCAAGTTGGACGAACAAGCACAGGGGCTGATATACTGAGAGAGGTGCACTGCGAGGCTAGGCCGAGGAGCGGGTGGCACTGTGACCTGCACCACGATCCGCATGGTCCAAGCACAAGGCTATTCACAGTGGGAAGCAGTAGCACGGTCCCGGCGCGGTAGATGCGGGGGGACGGACCAACGAGGCGAGGATTGACCCACGAGTCTACGAGTGGCACATTTCCGTTCCAGCCGGGCATCGGTCAGCGCACCACGATTTTCGCGTCGTTGATATCGTAGATATCTATTGTTTCATTGGGTCAATTGTCACTCGACGGGATGCGCTGTACCGACGATTGACGCACCCTCCCGTCAAAATATGCATTTTACGCCTTTGGGCCGCTTGCAGTAGTCTGTGCACGCAGCGTCCTAAGAGTCAAGCTCAGCGAACGAATATGGTTTGCGATCGGTGTCGCTCTTGGCTGGTTCCTTCGTGTGTGTTTCATTCGACGAGGATCTACCAATGTTTGTGAACCTGAATGCACCTGCGCAAACTCTGCTACTCCGGGACTTTGGCGCCGGCGGAGGAGGTACTGGTGTCGCGCTGTTTAGCCAAGGTTCACGCGCACGGTCAATAACTACCATTAATTATTGGGTTGGTCGACGGCCAAAGTCATGGCGCATTTTCGTTGAGTAACCAAGCATGAGCCGACTGCCAGGCAGAAACCGCCGTCCGATCATATGCGCTTAGGCTGTGGTCATCGAGGTCAAAGCTACGACTTATACGAGCCTAGCCGTTGAAAGCGCTCAAAGGTCAGAATGTGCAAGCCAGATACGCAAAACGCAGCATAACGGGAAAGCGTAGTTGTAGCAGCGGACTGTCTCCTTCATAGTTCAGGCTTGAATGGGCGTTGAGTAACATAAGGTTCACGCAATTGTCTCTCCGAAATTCACATTGAGACTCCGACGTTTCCATAGATATCTAAGACTCGGATCTAACTACTCTCGCAGCCTTACCTGTAAGTTGTACTGAATCATGATGCTCTCCTCCCGTACACGTCTGACCTGGTAAACGTAGAGGAGATCGACTACAGCTCCTTTGAAAGGTCCTGCTGCATGTCTCGGAGTGAGCGACAATTGATTGCAGACGAATAAAGCATATACAAAACAAAACGTAACCATGCAGACAGTACGTAAGTCTAGGTAAGTCTTCTACGTACGGGTACAACCTTGAAGACGAGCGGGGTGAGCTGACTAAAGATGATACAGTCCTTGGGTTATTTTCGAGCAGACGTAGACCGACTATACCGGACAGTACTCTGCGAGCCCACACCTGCCGTGGGGGTGCCGGTACCCGGTCCACCGCCCATGCACATGTTGGTGCTCAAATTCTTTACTCGCGCCGGCAAGTCCAGATTCGCAAATCCCGCATTGCCGTGCCAGCTACCGGTACAATGCTTTCGAGCATCGTTCAAAAACCCAGCATCCGAACATATCTGATCATCAGCCTGCGGATAAGTAATCCGCAGGATCGTCCTGACAAAGGTATTATATGGTGGCCTAATGTTCTGTGTACCGGAAGTGCTAATGCCGTCCCCTCTGCTCTAGGTAACATTAACATATCCCATTGCTTCGCACTGTTCAAGTATCACATCCTTCATGGCCACACAACGTGGACGATAGGCTAGGGCGTTGACCGTGCCGCCCGACGACGAGCACTGCTCCCATATCAAGTCTTCCTTGCAGTCGCTGCGAGGTCCTCGCGTCTTGTTGGGAAGCTCTCCCATGATGTAAAGGATGGCACGCGAACACCTTGGCAGCAACATTAGGCTTGCGGATCCAGAAAATCCCCGGTAGCTTTTGCCGTCATCCCATCCTGCCGTGTACGGGATCATCAGCAACATCACGCGTCGGCAGGGTCGCCGCGGTTGACCGGGTGCTCATAAAGGGCCGAATCTAACGGTAGAGCTCGTCCTCCTGATATCCCCCAAACATCGCTTGTACAACGACATCAATGACAGCCTCCGTCGATCCCGAACTTGCTGCTCGCCTAGCCGCACTGAAGACAGACGACTCGACACTCAGCGAGCCGCCCCCTGCTTCAGTCATACGAGCGGGCTTTGATGCTATCTGTACCGCGCCGTTCAAGGCGTACATGGAGCCTCTGCTGCCACAAGGTGAGTTACATTGCTAATGTCCGGCTTGCCCGTTTATTTGGTTAACGTGGAGCGTTCAGAATCGGCATACATATTGCAGGACAAAAAAGTCGCTGTCGAGGGCGGGGAGATCATCGTTAGGTGTGTCGTGCCTGTAGTCGAAGACGACACGGAGAGATTTCCCGTCTTCGTCAACATACATGGAGGAGGTAAGCCACGCTACTTTGGAGCTGCGGTGTTTCTGAAAAACCGCGCATTGACTTTGATGTTCCAGGATGGACCGTCGGTAGCATTGAATTGGATGACTACGTCCTGCGCAAACTTTCTGTTGATCTGAAAATAGTCACAGTCGACGTAGGATATCGGTAACAAACAATCTGTTAGTCTTCTGCACTGCACTCACTCAGGCTATTATTTTGACAGGCTCGCTCCCGAACATCCTTTCCCGACGGCGGTTGACGACTGTCTTGCTGCACTCAAATGGGTATGTCTCGGTGCCTTGAGTCCCTCTACTGGTTCTCACAGTGATGTACTATTGCCCCTAGACCGTTTTGAACGCCGCTTCCCTCAAGGCTGACCTTGCAAAGGGCTTCCTTGTCGGAGGCGACTCAGCTGGAGCCAACCTTGCCGCCGTACTTGCCCACGAAGCCCGCGACGACCCGTTCTTCAGTGCTGAGCCCGGCCGGAAGCTCACCGGGCAGGTGTTACGGGAGCCGCTTGTTGCGTATCCCGATGTCTACCCAGAATCGTACGTACCTCACACACTCGCGCTAGAGAATGCTATGTATACCGCATGCTCAACCAGAAACACAGGCTCAAGCCAGAAATGGTGTCCATGGATGAAAACAGGAACGCGCCGCTCCTCCCGCGCTCACTCGCCGAGCTTTTCGTCGGTACGTCCTTTTTCTTCGCACCACTTTGCCCTATACTCAGCATATTTCACGCCCCAATACAGGCTTTTACAACCCCCCGCGTGCAGACCCGCGCTTCTCCGTTCTTCTGCACCCCTCGCACGAGGGCCTTCCTCGGGCGTTCGTGCAGGCCATGGGGCTCGACGCCCTCCGTGATGACGGGCGCGCGTACGCCAAAGCGATGCGCGCCGCGGGTGGGGAGGACGCGTGTCGCTTCATCGAGTGCGTGTCGTGGTGCGCCTTTCATGCTACACCCTGCTAATACTGTGGGGGTTGCGGTCCAGGTATCCGGGCGCAGCACATAGCTTTCACTACAGTTTCCCGGACATCGCGCTTGCTGTGCGTGTGCGGGATGACTTCGTAGAAGGCATAAAATGGCTTCTTGGCAGGGAGACGAGTGTGGAGCCTTAGAAGTATTCTATAGGGTCGGTGTCCATGTGAGTATCAGGTGAGGGTGCAGGAATGGTGAGACGGCGGAATTCGTTTGTACTATTGTTCAACTCAAGCTGTGCAAATTCCAGTCGGTTGCAACAACATTGACTTCTGTTGCCGAGGCGTTCAGCAACGCGTGTTTGTCTTGCTCTTTGTTCAGTCTTCGAGTCCACACTTCGATGCTGCTCCACACCGTGGAAGGATTGAAAACAGCTGTCGCGCTTTGCAGCACGGTATGTCGTAAACACTTAACAATGTGGTTCTAAAGATGTCGCAGGCACTGCATACTGCGGTCGTAACGCTGAACAAAACAGTAGGGAGTCAGACGTTAACCATCATACTCAGCTTGACAGCACATCGGCGGCCGGACAAATGACCATGGGAAAGGAACATAGTTGAGATTGAATACTGTCGCATCCTTGACTCCCCCGACAATAGTAGCATGCATGATAGAAGCCATTCCCACAATCATACAGAAGCAAGCAGCACGTAGAAACAGCGTTTAAAATGTCCACAAACTCGCTGCGTTAGCAGTAACAATTACAGAGTTGCAACCACAATTGAAGCGATGCAGTGACAATTGTACCAACAACGTTTTTGAGTTGACGGTGTCTTTATCGAAGTAGTATTTATGAAGTAGCCGACACGCGCAGAAGGAGTACACAACAGTGCATCCACACCTCGGCAAACGTCCAAACATCCAAGCATCCAGGTAATCGACAGCATCTGCCTGATACGAAGACTACTCATGGATTTTCCAACCCAACAGACGTCAACTTGACTACTACGTACCTCAGACAGCCGATAACATGGATTACATCACGGCCAGGCCACGTCTTAGCCACGACATTTTTCTTGAGCTGTTGAACCGTTTCGTGCGACAGGCCGAGGTGGTGGCGTTGATGGGCACTTGTCATACCCTTTGGAGCGCTGGACTCAAGGTTCTGTTCAATGACGGTGTAGTGATCAAGACGCCATCCGCACTGCGCTCGTTCTGCCTGTTCATGCTCAACGACACCGCCGCGCGCGCGCCGTATGTTCGCCGGTTGCACCTCAAGATACCACTGGCTCGGCCTTTGACGTCTGACGACGAGGATGACATGGATGCCGCTCCAGGGAATGAATTGGCCTCCCTGTCGAAGGATCTTGTCAGCACTTTCGCCCTAGTCCTGGCGAACTTACCGAACCTCAAAGACCTCAGCATCGACTACCTCGAGGGGCTCGTTACCCGCGACGACGACGAGAGTTTTGCAATGGCTATTGTTACACTCGGAGGGCTCCGCCGCTTCCACTTGGGTGATAGCCAAACCGACGAGGTCATTTTGGAAATCATGTCGGCCATGACTGCACCGCTGGTCGAGCTGGATTTGTATTACCAGGTTGACCCTGGCGCGGACCTATACGAGCGGTCGCGCTCCGTGTACTCCGTTAATCAGCTTGCGAAAGCCCACGCCGACACCCTCGAGAAGCTCAGCGTACGGCATGGACTGCTCATCGGTAGCGGTGGCGATCCCGATGAAGAGGAAGAGGTCGCGACGTTCCCCAATGTACACACCCTCACCCTCTACGACACCGACAACGTCGATCTTCTCCTCGTACTCCACCAGGCATTCCCCGTCCTCCAGTCTCTCGAGGCCTCCGCTCCAATGGACACCGCAATTGACGCATACGAGGAGATGCGACAGGAGAACGAGACTGAAGCGTTTGACCATCCGTGGGGTGTCCTCGACCGTTTGTGTGGTGACGTGAACACACTGTATGGACTTGGTGGTGCTCCACCTGCGAAGCTCCTGGAGGTGTATCGCATATACTCCGACTCCACGATACTTGGTCGGCTGCGTACAGTAATCGGGGGGGCCAGTCCAACTCACCTGGTACTGCACACTGGAAAGCCCTATACCAGCCCACGGCTTTCGGCCAGGGACATTTCTCATCTCTTGCCGCGTGAGGAAATGGAGATCACGGACCTGGTGCTGAACACGACAGCTTCGACCTTGAAAGGGACTGTTACGGACTTCACGGTGAGTGACTCCAGCCGCTTATCTGTGTATGCAGTAAGGACCCATGTCTGACTGAGGACCTTGGATACGTCCTAGAACGCCCTTGCTACACTGATGCGCATTCATTCACTCAAGTTTTTGACCCTCCGTTTCTTGAAGCGCGAGGTGTTCGATCAGGATGAGGCAGTCGACCCTAGCGGCCTCTGGGCGGAGGACGCGAACGGGGGAGTGCATTCGAACCACAACGAGATTTCCCACGCCCTGGGGCAATCGAAGACGCACTTCGAAAGCATCGTCCACCCCCTCTTCCGAGAGAACCCGGCGCTCGTCCACGTTGTCCTGGAGATTGAGGGCGAAGATCTCAAGCATTGGAAGATAAAGAGGGGGAATGGAGGTCGCTTAACGCAGTGACTCGACTTCGCTGCGGGGCGCACGCTTGCGCGGGGGAGGGGCTCGTGTTGACGTTGTAGGAGCCTACTATGTTGACAGAGTGTTTCATGAGTGAACTAGTGATGGTTGAGATGAAGGTTCAGTGTGATATGCCTACCGATGGGATCTGATATATATGACAATACATATGCTCTATATGCTCCCGATTGTCCGAGATTTGCAGGTTCTTCATCCTCGGACATCGTCAGATATATATTGTCCGATAACGTACGCATACTGAGTTGCGACAAGACGCTTTGCATGAAAAGGCGAGCTCAGAGCAGCCGAGGGCACAGAAAAATATTTCAGAATCCATGGTCGAGATGTATCGAATAGGGGGGGACTGGGGGGAGTGAGCAACATAGATCTAGAGTGGAAGGAGAGCCTCAGCCTGCGGGGACGAAGCACCGCCACACAACTACAATAGTACTTACAATTGTGAAAGTAGTCTTCGTACTAAGTAGTACTATTACTGTCAGTAAACGCGACTCTGCCTCTGACCATCACTCCTGTCAGACGCAGCACCCCAACCGGCCGGCGACTGGGGCTTATACACGCTAAACCGGTCTCACCTAGATCTTTCGGATGGGGTTAGGCAACAGACTTGCGCTCAATAGCCGCACATCGTGACTGTGCTTGGTCTAGATAGCCCCGTGTCGTCCTCGAGGCTGGCTAGGTCTCCGCCTCCCGTCTGACGTCAAGCCTCCGATAGGTGCTGGTCCCCCTCTACGTGCATATCTTACCTATGGGCCAGCAGTAATGTTCCCTGAGAAGATTGTGCGAGAGCAAGATGAACACGGCACCCATGCGGGTCGAAAATCGATCGACTGTCTGGTGTCTAACTTCGCGCTGTCCTCACTTGAACTATAGCGGAACGCCGCCTGGCAAGGTTCGTACTCCGCGCCGTCTACAACTCTCCAGAACGTACGACTGCGATGACGCCCATCTCGGCTCCCTGCCTCGCCCATGCTGTCTGGTCTTATTAACTCCAGCCAAACACCCTAATACTATTCATGGTGCACAGCTATACTCGTGTCCAATAGCCTGCATGTTTCCGCCCTACCCCCGCATATAAACCTCGAGCTCGAGATCCTAGCATGCCCCACTCCCCTACGACCCCCGGCTCTGTACAATCATCTGCTGTGTCTACGTCGCCCAGAACACGATCGCCCCTTCATCTGAACAATGATGACTAGAAACAGCATCCGTATTGCTCTCTACGTCCTTCTGGTGCGTTTCCCGGCGTGTACTGTCATGTCGGGGCACTGATTTCCACGCCCTCGTGCATATCGCATACCGCGCAGTGGCTCTTCTCTGCTGTTTTGTTCGGCCTTACGGCGACTCGCCTTCACTACACCCTCCACCTTCCCCCAAATGATCCTCTGAACCATGGCCACAGCTTCTACGACCCCATCGCCGCCGAGCTGCTGGCGGCCTCTATCCTCGCCATGTTTTGGTCCTCATTTATGTACGTCATCCGCGCCGCATGTCCGCGTGCCTCGCGCGCTCTATGTTCTACAGTACTCACAATGCAATGTAACCCAGCATCCACATCATTCATAGGAGCTACGACTATGGCCGGATCTCAACATTCGCCGCCGAGCTCGTCGGCCTCCTCGGGCTTTTCGCTCTCTACCTTGTCGGCGCCGCTATCTCCTCCGTATGCCCCTCTCGTATAACTCATTGTACATTTACACTTACACACACGCACGGACCAGACGTTTTGGGGCAACTTGTTCTGGTGCCACCAATACTGGCAGTGCCGAGTCCTCACCGTACTCGTCGCGTTCGCGTGGATGTGCTGGGTGCTCGTGTTTGCACTCGTCTTCGTCAGCGCGATGCTCGCGGCCACGAACCGCGCGTTCCTGCGCCCGCTCCACGGGCAGTACGACGCTCGCGACAGCTTCTTCCGTACGTGTTCTATCTCTTCTTTGCAAGGCTGTCCGGCACGCGCTGACGAACGTTGGCAGAGCGCGAATCCGAGCCGAAGCGACGGCGGGCGTGGTGCTTCTGACCGGACTCGGTACTGATGTTTCTATGTGGGTTGTACGACCATGGTTTGCTATATCCTGTATGCTTCATGAGGGACTCTAACACGAATTTATTCGCGTTCTTGAACTACGATCGGGTCTTGAATGAGGGCGGGCTGTGGAATGGCGAATGCGTCTCCCGCGGCTAGGCGCCTATGGAAGTGATCCATAACAGTCGAGTAAGCTAAGTTGATACTGACTCGATCAAAACTTGAACTAACGGACTTGAAACAGGGCTAAGTACCTTCTGTGTGATTTCTGAGGTGAACTTCGCTTGACTCAATCGCTTCGTCGCGATGTTCTCTGTATCCGTATTTCTTCCTGTCCACAGTACCGGCAACAGTGTAGTCTGCATCGCAGTTGCTTTCGCGTCTCGGTAAGCTCAAGTGTACCTGTAACCAGTTCCATCCACCTAGCAGGGACTACAGGAAGATACCGATGTCAACGCTATAGCACCCGTTGAGGACGTCCCGGTGCCGGTTGTCGTCTTCAACAGTGCCTTGGATGTCAAACGTTGTCTGTTTATGAGGATAGTCATCGTGAGTAAACCTTCGTCGCAGACGTCCACCTTGACCGTCTCCAGCGACACCGTAACGTCCACAGTGTATGTCAGTGCGGATCTTCACGGTAAAGAACATGCTTCGTACTCGGGTTGTTCTGATTATTCTTCTTCAGGGGAAGGTCAAGCATGCGGGTCATCCCGCACTTCTATCGCCCTTTCCAAGATTCTCAAAACGTATGAGGTGTAGGCCGAAAGAGCACGCACACACTGGAGATTCCATCTCATCGTCGGACGGTTGGCAGGTGCCTACCGCCGAAAGATCGGAACGTCTCTGTGGCAATACAGTGAGTCTGTAAGCTATAATACATAACATCGACGCCTTGGGGCACCCCGAACCAGCTACGCCCGTATCCTCAGTCGATTCCTTTGGTACCTGTATAGTGCACGAAATGTCTTCTTCCTCGGTGTCTATTCCTCCCGCAGACATCGTCCCACTCTACCAGTCAGCGTAAGTCGTTGCTTGAACCATGCTGTTACTGCCTCGATCGTAACTCATAATACACTCATACAGAGGGGTGTCGAATCTCTGCGGGACTGCGTCCGCCGGTACGTTGCTTCCGTGCCACGACTACAACACCAGATGTTAACTGATCGTTGTGCTCATTTTGCTAGCCTTTTTCGTATACGATTATATCCTATGCCTGGGCAGGGAGTACCAATATGTCTGGCAATCGGGGATGTCCAAAGCCTCGCGACGCCTCTACCTGTACATCCGGTACATTTCCTTGCTGCATGCTGTCGTGCCGCTTGCGACAATTTCTCCGATATCGGACATGGTGGGCATACGTATTCAGCCTCGGAAATACACCCATGCACTCAAGTCTCATGTACAAACTTCGCACATAGAGGTGAACCTACACCCTATCATGAGCTCCTCACGATGCTAACATGATCACGCTGAAGTTGCATAATACTAGACTGGACCATTTTGTGCATAACAACCCTGAACCTGCTCGGCTCTGCTAGTGAGTCTAACGTCGGGCGTGGTCCCGAGGCTACCTTCGAAATCCAGGATACAATGTTGACCGTCCACGGAAGTTCTTACCACGCTTAGGACCTACGTTCTCTCAGGGAAGAAGAAACTGTTGGGCGGGATTGTACTGGCGCTAGGGATCGTCCCGGTTCTCGTGAACATAGTGAGTGTTTACTGTTATGCTGATGTGATCCTGGGACCCAAGCGAGCTGACGAACACTAGACCACAGCATATCAGTCCCCGCCGGTCAATCTTCCTCCTCCTAACAATTGTGTACAACCATACACGAAGAGCGTACTTATCGGGTTAGGGTGAGTACATCAGCCACTAAGCGCGCTAGGTACAGTTCGACGGTGCTTACCTTCGGGATTCGTAGACGTGAGCCGGACGCTGGTGACTTCACAGGTGGATATGCATGCTAATACGTTCATACAGTCACGGTATGCGCCCGATCCGGTGCGATACTCGCCGACCTCATTACAATTATTGTGACCTGGCGGGCAACCAGAGCTTCGGGGCAGCAGGGCCCGGGAGGTAACTTCCAGCAGAAATCGTTGCATCATGTCATGTGGAAGAACGGTGAGCTTGTATCTCCTTCGACCGTACGTATACACTGACGATGTGATAATCTTCTGTGTTGACGTCGGGTGAAGGGAATATCTATTTCATGTGCGTTTTGTTGTTCTCAACTAGACGCCGCCGCTTTGATGACAGATATATTATCTATTCATGACAGTACGCTATTATGCTTGAACATACTAGACCTCATTCTGAGCGCACTCTCGGTTTGTCCTGCCTAATGCTCTACGCCGTGCATGTATCACGACTTTAACCAAATCACCTCTCCGCTCCATAGATCACGTTCGAAGACAACCAAGGCAGTTATGCCATCGTCTTCCTTGATCCGTACGCTCGCCCCTCACCCCCTCACCTTCGACTCCTCTTGCCGCTGACCACCATGTATACCATGAAGCATGACCTCTATCCTCAACTCACGCTTCCTGCTCGATCTGTACGAAACGAACGCGAAGCTCGAATGCGGCGGCTCATCCCTCTCCCAGTCACACCTCGATCTCAGCCTCCACTTCACCGGTATCGAGGGAGACGATGCTAGGGCCCCCGCGGACTCGCCCTTCCTCAGCTCCTTTGCCGGTCCTGTCCACCATTCGTTCTCTAATGCCGATATGGACCTCGATGCGGTGCATGGCGAGCCCGAGGCGGGGCCATCTATCGACGACAGCGGCCCAGACTCACGATTCGACGGCGTGACGCACTCAGATACCTAGGCCATCTGACAGTTCGCCGGCACACATACACAGATACTCACGCCTGCCATGAAGCACATCCGCGAGTGAATCTGTTTTGCACCCTCATCCATCTGTCCTTGCGCCACCGCCCGCTTGTATCGTGGTATTCATGTTTAAAACTGTCATAGATACTCCTCACCTGCACACGGTCACTTTCTGCTTTCGTCTTTCGACTGCCCACGACACGCCCCCGACTCTAACCCCTCCTCGAATAGGAACGCACATAACATATCACTGATACTAAAGCACGTAGAGCCTCTATTGCAGAAGACTTCCTCGCGACCCTATCTTGGAAAAATCTCAAGCTGGCGACAGCGCAGTGTCGTGTTATTGACAACGAGCGGCGTGTCTAATCTGGACGTGATTGTGGCTCAGCGACATGGTTAATGCTACGACACAATCCCCGCACGGAAGGCGCACATCCTTTTCGGGGCGATAAGCACAGAGAGGTGACACGCTCGATCCTTGCCCCATCTCGCCGTCGATTGGTGGTCCATCCCAGTAGGATTCACTCAGCGTAGCATGTCCATGTGCATAGTGCTATAAGTCATTCACTCAACAATGACTTCCGACCGAACTCACACTCATCCCTCTCCTTCAACGTCAAGGGCACACAATGTCTGCCTCTTCCGCGGCCACTCAGACAGCAGCCACAATCCTACTCTATCAAACCACGTACGTCGTCTCCTCAATTCTCGAGCTCACACCGGCCGTGAGCGACAATACGACGCTCGCATATAGGAGAGTGTATAATATCTGCGGGATTGCGGCCATCGGTGAGTTTGCCCCCCATCCCGATTTAGAAACCAGAACCTGAAGTTCTGACGGAATCGTGCATCGTTTCGACAGCCTTGTTTCTGTATGATTACGCCCTATGCCTTGACAGGGAGTACAACTTCGTTTGGCGGTCGGGGAAATCCAAGGCATCGACTCGGCTTTTGTACCTATTGAACAGGTACACCCACTTGTCAAGTTGTATCCTAGAGTTAGTGATCATTCCTCCCGTGTTGAACGTTGTGAGTACACGTTTCTAGGACCTGTGTAGCGATTTCTCAAATTTAGACGTTTTTATGCACGCAGAGGTAATTGTTCACCCCTTCAGTCCTTCGCCCTGTACGACGACGATAATTGACGCCGGCGTCCTCAAGCTGCACGGTGATAATCTGGACCCTCACTTGCGCAGAGCTTCTAGAACTCATCGGGACTGCCAGTAAGTCCTTCCGCCTATGGATCTGACTGGCTACGAGGTTAAGGGTACAGCTGCTGATCGCACACGGCAGTGCTTACCACTATTAGGACATATGTTCTCTCAGGCCAAAACAAGCCGTTGGGAGCAATTGCATTCATACTGAGCCTCGGCCCGTTCCTCGTGAATACGGTGGGCCTTTGGGTATACTTATATGGGCCTGGAAACTAGCTCATGCACGTTTATGTAGAGCGCAACATATCAATTCTTGCCTATCAATCTTCCACCTCCCCAAAACTGTGTTCAAGCATCCACAGGAAGCGTGCTCTTAAATCTAGGGTGAGTGCTTGCCGTATCAAGCATGCATGGGGGATATTTGAGATGTTGACCCTATCAATTCGTAGATGTGAGTGAGATGCTTGTGGATTTATTGACGGACATTGACCGTAAGCCGTTCGAATAGGGACTATCTGCTCACGAACTACCGCGATCCTCGCTGACCTTATAACAATTATCGTGACATGGCGGGCAACGAGAAAATCCCACCAGGGCCTAGGAGATGGCTTTCAGCGGCGGTCTCTAGAACACGTTATGTGGACGAACGGTGAGCCTCCATTCTTGATATCGTTTCCAACTGCTTTGAGACGATGACTGACAGTACGACTATCTTTTGTACCCGCGTCTTCTTAGGTAGTGTCTATTTCTTGTAGGTAATAATGCGCCCAGTCGTAGACTCTGTCGTGACCGATGTCCCCTATCATAGCACGCTGCTATTCATCAACATTCTGGACCTTATTCTGGTCACACTCTCGGTACGTACATCTGCTTATAACATGCCGCGCATAACGGCCTCAAACACGGGCCTCTCCCGTAGATTACAACACCAAACGACCAAGGGAACTTCGTCGCGCTCTTTCTGCAACCGTATGCCCGTCATGATACTCCGCCTCCAGCTATTGCGCTACTGACTACCATGTACATTGCTTAGCGCGGCCTCAATCTTGAACTGTCACTTCCTGCTCGACCTCTACGAGGCAAACGCGCGCCTCGAATGCGGCGGCTCGTCCCTCTCTCCATCTTACTCCGACCTCAGCCTCCATTTCACGGGAATCCAAGCTCAGGCAGGGGATGCGCCCGAGAATTCGTCCTTCCTTACTTCGTTTGCTGGCTCGATTAGACATCCGTTTCCTGACTCTGCCGATCCGGACACCGACCTGATCACTGACGAGCCTCCGGCGATGCCGCTTGTGCCAGTGCAGACGGCGGGACGGCCGGTGAGCCCAGGTGTAGCGACGTGACACATTCCTACCATAGAATATTGAGCAGCACATAGTCTTCGCATGTTAGTTCAGTAGTATCGCAACGCACCCGGCACCAGTAACCACCAGCACACCATCCATAGCCGTTTGACAGCTCCCGTGTCGAATCTTATATCCTAAGTAAATTCTCCGTCGGTTGTCGTACATTACAGCCATTCTGGTCGTTAACGTGGGTATATGAAGCGTGCATTTGAGGTCAAAAGGGTACGGTAATCCACCGCCTAACATTACGGCGCTAAATGACGCAAACGTTCCGTTCTTCGCCGTGGTGTGCTTATACTCTCTCTCTCCCATCCCTCCACGAAACTCTTCCGCTAAGCATTGGAACTCCGTTGAAACTCATGGCGCTCGATGTTTCTGCTCTCTGTACTGCACCGGGTACTCGCCTTCTTGCTTGCGCCTCGCAGAGCGACTCCTGGCAGTCCCAGTATTGCTCGTGACTTTCAAGTTCTCCTCTTTTGACAGTCATTTGCGAAGAAAGGACATGTCATATCCCTCTCACTACTTGCGCATTTTTTACGTTCCAGCTACATAAGTGTCGTTGCAAACCTGTGGCATGGACAGGTCTCGCTCCTTTCTTGCTTGGAACCGTGCGACGTACGTCGTCCACAATTTCCTCTCTATTATTTCCTTTCCAGTTGACGTTGACGATGGTACACGTGTACTCATAGGATCAGTCCTTTTGATCGTTCTCCTGCGCTGAACTAGGTGTCAGACGGCGCGAAACAAATTCCAAGAGGACTCGATCAATTGCTCGGGTTGTGTCTGGCAACGCCTTCGGATCCCCATCAAACAGAGGTCGACTGTTCGCTATCGACGTATGCTTGACCGCGTGGTTAAATCAGACGTTCGCGATGGCATCGTTCACTGGCGCTCTTCTAACACTGGGAAGCCTGATATTCATTGTAGGATGTCGTGTCAACCATCATGCATGAAATCGCTTCGGTTGCAAACTCATACGCCAATCCAGAGTTTCGTAGTGCGCCTGCGTATAGACCTCACCTCTCAAAGCTACGCTCGCGGCGTTGTCACTAGCTTGTTAGGACAAACCCATGCTTTGTGAGGGCGCTTGGGGCTTGGAGCTTCTCCGAAAAGCTGTCGGAGGGAAAGGCGTGCGCCTTGTCCTCCGCGCTCAGAAGAAGCTTCTCCTCGCGTGCGCCAACTCCGCGTTACGTCGAGGTTCGCACTCCGTCAGCGCGAAAAGGAGGCCCACGCCCAATATACGCAAAGTTTGTACGTTAGTGGTGAGTGCGCTGCTGCCTCGGCACCTGATCCCGAGCTCGTGCTTGGTCTATCGCCGATCCGCTCGGAGTGGGCGACAGGTCTTCTTCGGCGGGCGACAGATAGCGTGCATGCGACGCTCGAGTCGAAGAGATCCATAAAATCCCCGAGGAGGCTTGATGCGCGCTGCGCTCGCGCGGGACTCCCTACCTTTCCCCCCACCTCGCTTGCCACTGCAAATCGCCACCCACGCGCCGCCGACCCCTGTAACGCCGATGCGCGGGGAGGATGGGATCTACCAACGTGCTGACGGCGTTTCTCAGCAAGGAGCTGGTGTACACCAATGCGCGTGATCTGAGCTATAGCGAGGTCGCGTGTGTCACGGTATTGACTTGGGACGTGCTTATTATGGTTTCGGAAGAGGTACGTTTACATTCCTAATATGAGAACAAACGACTCACTCTCTCATGTAAAGGTCGACCTTATCTGGAGGTCAGCGGCATTGTGGGATTTTGAATGATGCCCCCTGACGGACATGAGCAGAAGAGCTTGGACGCCGGCAAAGATAATGTATCTCGTTGCGCGATACCTGCCATGGCTCGTCCAATTGTAAGTACCTAATCATTACATCCAATGGTCTTACGAGACACTCATGATCTATTCTTAGAGCGTTGCTGTCGATTAATGTGAACGGAAGCACTGGCCTCGAGTTTACTGTGGGACAGTGCGCGGCATGGCAGGTCGTCCAGGGCGTTCTATTACAGGTCATTGTGACGACCGTAGATGTCATTCTCATCACTCGAGGTAACGAAACGCTCTTCATGTACCATCTCCGACTTCCTGACGTCACTTTTCTTAGTGTATGCTCTGTACAGCAGGAGTCGCCTCCTTCTCGGCGTCCTTGGCAGTCTCTTTCTTGCGGAGCTCACCTTTCTCTGCTATGTCCTCGCAGTCGTCACTCCGCGGCTTACCTACGACGACGAATGCTACGTCACCTCCAGCCCCGCGATCTTCCAGTACTACTGGTATGCACATCTCCATGCTTCCGCCGCCGGACCCCTCGCTGAATCGCTTACAGGATCATTTCCCTCATATTCGAAACTATTCTTTTCTCCCTCACGATGTACAGGTTCGGCGAAGCGGTGCGGCAAGGATGGGGCAAAGGCCCTGTTCTGCAGCAGTTCGTGACCGATGGCACGTGGGCGTATGCCCTCATCTTCCTCGTCATGCTCATCAACATGATGCTGTACAAGTATGTTCATTCGACCTTGACCGGGATTTGCTATACGTACGTCGCCTGTCACATTTGTTTTTGCATGCACTGTGCTTACCACGTACCACAGATGGCTCCTCGTCGTCCTCTCATTTGCCGTACGTTCCGCCTGACTTCACGCCCCATCATCCACAGTAACGCACTTTGCTCACGCTGTCGTAGGGATCACGCCTCGTCCTCAACCCCCGCCGCGCGTACATCTCACGCGAAGCCCCGCCCAGTCGCCTCGACAGCTCGCATCCGATCGAGCTCACGCGCTTCTCGGGGCTCGCCTCGCCCGTCCGCGCTGCGGCGGGCGTCCTCGTCACGATCGAGCACATCAGCGACAGTGAGCAACGTCCCCTCCGTGGTGGCGGCTGGATGCTCACACTCCTTTGTCCGCAGGTGACGCACAATGGGACAAGCGGGATGATGTCGAGAAGCAGACCGAGTCGCGGTGCACGACGGAGGGTAGCGTGTGTGCGATGTAGGCTACTGGGGCTAGCGCTGTATTGTGTACTGTTGAAGTAGAAGAGGAATGTATCGATACATGCACGGGCAAGCGGCGGCACAATGATAGAACTCCAAAGAAACACGGTTGAAAATTTGTGAATAGCGGGTGCTATTTTTATACGCTCAGATGTGCGGCGGCCATTCCAAGAACTCAATACACCTTGTGCGAATAGTCACGGCGTTTGGGCACAGTGGTCTTCCCCCGAACTATGAGTAATGTTCGTGGAGGATATTCTGTCACTGGCAATGAGACATAGCAGGCCACTGCCGGATATCCACGACTTCGGGTAACTTCACTGACAGCAATGACGGAGTACACCAACCCGGCCAATGGGCGCAGCTACACAATTATATATCATCGTAGCGACTGTTCATCCACCCAAAGAAAATATCGATTACCCCCAGAGATCATCCTCCATCGTTTCTGAAAGGGGTCAGATGTGACGGTGATTCGACGCAAAGAGATAAATCAACGTACCAATAGGCCCTTCGGTAACGTGCGCGCTGAGAAGCCATCGCCAATCCTCGGAGCCAAAATCCTTGATAGTGCCAGACACCACCCTGTCGGCGGGCCATAGCTCGGTGTGCGCTATCGCTCCGGTAAACTGGTCGCGTACGACGTAGGAAAGTTGACGCCGCCATCCAACAAGCTCCAACATGCTCAGGGGCTGCTCGAGTAGCCTTAGATAGCCCTCCTGTCTGCAGTGGAATAATGTAGGGAAAACGTGTATGTACCGGAGGCGGGGGCATTTCTTTATCTAGATGCAGAGAAGGCAGAACATGAGTCAGAACCAGCTTAAGTGCATGCCGAGACGAGCATGTTCAGAAGCTTACCAGCCTGTCGACCAGGATATCGGGATCTATGCATGTTTGCGGCGTGCTCGTCACAGTGACAGTGAAGATTAACAGCAGAGCCGACAGCCTGTCTGGCAGGAATTGGTCCAAGGTCTGGAGGTCTTCATCGCAGTTGATGGTCATACCGATCCCCAGAGTCCGCAGCGCGGTGAGCTCCCGCAGCACCTCGAGCACCGGAGTAAGATCAATCGCAGTGCAGGATTGTTTTTCGATTTCCGGGGTGACATCCAAGCGAACGAGGTTGAGCCTATTCCGAATAAAAGACGCAACGGCATGAAGGCCGTCGTCGAGGTCCCTCAAGTCGCTCAAGCGCCAGGTCGAGTATATCAGCCTGAATGACACGAGATGTGGGAGGGAGTTCCGCATAGCGCCAAGCATGCACAGTAGGGGGGCCGACACAGTGCGAATTGAAAGGGAACGCAGATTAAAACATTGAGAAAGAAGGGGGGCGACGAGGAAGCTCGCCCGATCGAGTCCCCGGAAGAAGATCCCACGAAGCGTATTGCCATTCGCCTTAAAGACCTCCGGGTCAAGCGCTGTCGGATCTGACGGCCTTTCTACTGTTCTCCTGTCCTCATACTGGCTCCTCACCAGCGCCAGGCGATGCAAATTAGGTAGGTGCGCGAGTTGAGCGATGCATTGCCAAGTCGCTCTGATTGATCGTTAGATAGCACTGTGACTGATATCTTCACCAGGGTACGCACGGAATTTGCACATAGGTAAGCGTCGGCGCTGATGCCTTGACGATAGCTGCTAGTAATTGTGGCCGCAATGGTGGTCGGGAACATAACCACGTGAAGCTATTTAGACGGGTCAAATTCTGGAAAGCCCCCAGAAATATATCTGTTGTTTGGAACGGATCGTGTGGGTGCCGTGCATGCGCCAGCGCTCCAAGCCACTTACCCGTGTCTAGATTCGGTTTGCGAAGGGCGCATGCATGGATCGTCAGCTCGCGGATGATGTGGGCGAACTCGGTGTTGTGAGTGATGTGCACCAGTAACTCCTGTGCACGCTTTGCTTGTTTCGCCATCTGAACGAGCTCCATTGCGGAAGCAATACCCTCATGTGCGTTCCAAGGATGCATAGAAGGAATGCCTAGGCAAATCTTGGTACGTGAAAATATTAGCCGCTGCGTTGCGTCATGAAAGGACCGGGAGAGGTGAAGACAAGTCCTCTGATCCGCGGCGGGTAGCAGCTTCAATATCTCGTTCCATAGCTCCGGTGGAAGGACAGGATGAGTGTTATCTAGCGTCATGGGCTCCATGTCTTACGTGCGAAGACGTGTCAGCGTATCGACCCTTGGCTCCTGAGGCAAGCGGTGCTACTACGCACGCACCTCCGAGTCGGATGGACTGATCGCAAGATGAAAGAGCCGGATCTGAGCGCTGAGTAGTTGGTATGCGTGAGATAGCGGCCAGTACGCAAGGGGGAAGGACGATTAGCTTGATGCTAGCAGTTTAAGGTCGAGTTCGCTGCGACTCGTCGTCGACGGCGGAGGTTGGTACCGGGGGACGGGAAGTGAACTGCTGAGCGCTACTACAACTCGTGGCATTGCTATATAGGCGCGTTCTGGCCAAATTGCGACCTGCACCTGGCCCTTTGGGAGGCAAGCATTCCGTGCTTAACTATTTACAGGACGCCTCAGGACTCTAGTCCCGCGGTGGTAGCACAAATATCCCGTGGGGTACAACATAAACCATCATAATTGTCCCCGAAGAATCGTAGTCTAATGTACACTCGCCCGTACTAATACACACTTCCTGGAATCGTAAGCCACATCGCATAATACCCCAGCCCATTCCTACATCGCAAAAAGCTCCGTGTGCAGCACGACGTCACCCAACTCAACGCCCCGCGTAAGACTGACGCGTGCGACCGCGTTCTGCGCCTCGCGCGTGAGCGACTCCGGGCCCGCCGCACACACTGCGACGCCGCCCCCGAGCCCGACCCACTGCAGACGCCCCGCACGAGAAGGCTTCTCTACGTCGGCGCCGTCGTGCGAGTCACTATCGACGGAATTCGTGTCCGCGTCGGCAGACATCGCGAGCTCGTGCGTGGTCGAGGGCGCGGGTGGGGTGACGAGCTCGCGCAGGAGCGCAGTCACCGACGGGCGGGTGATCATCACGTCCGAGTTCGGGATCGCGGGCACCGCCTCGGGGTTGCAGAGGCAGGTCACGTATATCGAGATGTGCAGGTCGAGCGAGGTGCCCGCGACGGTGTGCGCGATGTCCATCAGCATGGGGGTGAACCACTGCAGGCATCCTGCACGGGACGAATGAGCGTCAGGGCTAGCTATGTGCGTGATCAGGCGCAGGACAGCTTACCGAAGGAGCGGATGCACCATGCGAATTCTATTCGACGCGTCTTCTCGCCGTTTCGCCGGCCAAGCTTGACGCACCGCGCGACGATATCGTCCAGCAGGCCGAGGGTGAATGTAGCCCCTGAGCCCCCAGCGACGAGGAGAACGCTCTCGTAGTCGCCGAGATCCACGCTGGACCCGCCGTAGGGCCCGTCCAGCATGACTTGCACCGCAACGCCTGGCTGCTCGCCCTTCTCAGAAGCCTCGCGCTCCTGCTCCTTGATCGCGTACTGGTTGATCGCCCGAGTCCAGTCGCCACTCACGCGCACAGCGAGCGTGAGGGAGTTACTAGGAATACAAGAGGTCGAGGAGGGCGCGTTGACGATGGTGAGCGGATGCGACTCGAAAACACGGCCCGAGAAGAAGACCCGCAGGCGGACGTGCTGACCAGCTACCCATCCGTCGTCGCAGTCGTGCACATGTATCTGAGAAATCGGCTCAGCATGCTATAGTTGGTTCGGAAGAGTAGACAGCTTACGAGCGTCATGTTACTGTCGACGGGCACAAGCGTCGCATCCTTGATGCGGTACCGGAAGAGACGCAGGAGCATGTCGAAGCCGTAGAACGCCAGCGGGGGGAAGATCCACGGCACAGCGTAATCGGTGTGGTAGCAGATCGTGATGAAGAATGCAACGTAGCCTAGCACGCTGTGAAGATAGGGTCAGTGCAATGAACATGTCTGTGAAGATGCACACTTACTGGACGAGGAAGAACCACTGGTAGAAGAGACGTCGGAGGGGTCGGAAAGAGGAGAGTACCAAGACGCATAGCACACCGAATGCGGCGACGCCGGACGTCTCCTTCTGCTGACCGAGGATGGGGAGGCCGTACACAAGGTGGTTGTTGATCCAGATAGCACCGTGGACCGCGGCGCCGAGGAACATGCCCCGCCCGGCCCATCGGTGGATGTAGTTCAATTTCTCGTAGCCGTGGCCAGGGCCTAGAAGCAGTGACAGGATGGAGTTCTTCGTTCCAAAGAGGAAGATGACGGGGAACTGGGCGAGGGCGATGAACCCTGAGTCTAGTGTCAGAATGTGCCATGTAACATATTTGGGATGATACTCACCGGCTCGGTTCGGGTTGTCTATGAGAGGAGCCTGCATAGTGATGCACGCGACTGTAAGTGCGAGGTATGCGGCGACGACAATCACTGCGAGCACATTTAGCACGCGCGCGGCACCGGTGGCATGGGATGCACTCACTCTGCCCGAGGTCCAGCTCGACGCCCGGTAGACTCCATAGAGTGACAGAGTTCAACGTCTCTAGAATACCGTAAATCCTCCGCCGCGCTCGTGGGGGGACGACATCGGAGCCCGATGCAGGCGAATACTTCCCGCCCTCGGAGACGCCGAAGAGCCATCCACGGAGAAGGCGTCCTCGCCTCAGCGCGCGAGCGACATGGGGTAGCGAGGCAAGCACCGCAATACCGACGCCGACCGCCCAGATAATTGAGAATTTACGCTGCCATTTTGGGTCCTCCAAGTACGAGCTGCGGGGATGATCAGTGAGGAACGGATGCACAGAGCGAGGCAGTACACACTTGTACTGCTGGAACGCTGTGGGGATTACTGGTGCAGCACCGAAGGACATGTCTGGATGCTGCAGACCGTGTCGAGAGTGAGCGACGGACGGCGGGCGGGGTGGATGGTGGACGTCGCCTTGAGAGCGCAGCCCTCGCCTGGAGATATCTCGTCTTCTTTCACCAGTGTTTGGTCAGGCCAAATACGCCGATAAAACTATTTCACCACAGGCGCTTACACACTCCCGCTACGGCACCCCGGCCTCCTCCCTCGTCCTATCCTACAGCTCGTCTGACATGCACACCGATCTCATGAGACCACCGCAGCAGCACGCAGAACACCCCTCGCCTCCATCAGCGCCTTCCCCAGCAGATTCAGCCCCCACGCCTCCCTGCTGACATGCCCCGCCCTCGCCCTCCCGAACCCCACCCCCCAAATCCTGTCCATCGGGCTCGCCTCGACGAGCTCCCGCTCTCCCGTTGCGAGCAGGGCGCGCGCGAGCGCCGGGTGCTGTCTGAACTTGTGCAGCGTGCCCTCGAGCACGATCCGCTCGCGCGCGGCCACCCACACCGCGTCGTCGAACGGGTACACCTTCCGCCCGAGCGCCTTGGCCTCCTTCGCGCTCGGATACCGCGGCTTGCGCGCGCGCGTACTGTGGGCCTTGCCCGCTACTCGCTCGGGGACCGCGGGGGCTGTGGCTGGTCCGTGGCTCCTAGTGCGTCGAGCGGGGACGGTAGTCGTCGGCGCCTCTGTCGACGCGGACGCCGACGGGGCTATGTGCGGTGCGGGGTTCGCGGGGACTCCGGGCGGGACGATACGCTCGAACACGGCCTGGTCTCCGAAAAGCAGCGCCTTCTGGCCCATCATCCAGTGTTCTGCGGTCGGGAAGAGGGCTTCCCGCTCCTCGCCGTCGGGCAAGGTGAGGCGCACGGCGAAGGGGGCGTGGTACCACTGCGACGCCCATCCGTACTCCTGCTCGGGTTTCCAGAAGTAGACGGGCTCTTCCTCCTCAGACTGTGCCGTAGGGTTCAGGATGTCGGACATGATGTTGTTCGGCGGTGGGAATTGCATGTCGTTGCGCACGGAGTGGCGCGGCCTATGAACGACGTTGACGAGTCATCGCAGTAGTGTCGGGTGCCTGCCTGCTTGTCATTAATGAGTCGCCGGCGACGTCTGACGTGCAGGTCTTCAAGAAATCGTCGCATGACCCAGCACGCATATCCATACATAGGTAGATCCAGGACATCCACACTGCGGGACCGAATACTCGTACAGCACACCATAAAGTCCGGTCCGTCGTGAACAAACAACCAAGAGTACAAAGCTCTCATCCGTGGAGAGCAGCATGACTCGCGAACCGCCCAAACAACGCCTCCCCGACGCCCAGGCCTATGACGAGGCTCAAGATGAAGCTCACTTGGAAGGTCCTGTGCACGAATGATGAGTCAGGTAAGACGGCGTCAGGCAGCAGGACTCACATGACGATGAGCATGAACAGAAATTGAACGGCGACTTGGACCGCATGCAGCACACCCCTCGTGAGATCGTGGACGTAGTTGAACGGAGGCGCGTTTCGGAGCGTCACGGTGTGGCGAATACTGTTAGAAGTGAGGGAGGCCTTGTCGCTCGTCGTCGTCGTGGGCAGATTGATTCTATCCGCCTGAGCAATCTGGGCTCTGAGCCGAGAGGACATGTTAGCTGCCAGAATATGACGGGCACAACGAATCGTGGCAAGCGGTGGAATCGCGGCATTGATGGAGCACACGTTCTACCTACCTCTTGCGCCAGTGCGCCTCCATCACCCCCCTGCATGCCGCAATCCAGCGTTCCACCAACGCAAATAAAAACAGCCCGATGCATGTTCCCACCATCGCGCCCTTGCTGGACGGCACCCATCCGTAGAACAGCACGATGTCGCCGGGTGTGAAGTGCAGGTACGGCAACATCTCGCCCGCCGCGAGATCCATCGCACCGTCCATGGTCATGTCCATGCCGTTGTCATGAGCGCTCGCGAGGGTGGAAAGCAGAGCGATGACGGCCGCGAGAGGCGAGAGAAGTGAAGCAAGACGAGTCATGGCCGGTCGAGTGTTGGCAGTGGTCGTGAGGTCCGTAAGGACCAGACCAGCGACGGCGAAGTGATAAGACCATTTGCGTCTCTTACGTAAGCAGACCAAACAAGCATAACCCGGTCGAAGGCGCGCCCAGCATTCAATGCGAGAGAACGTACAGTCCACACCTATCTTCAACCGTGGAGGATTACTTTGTTTCCATGTCGACCACTAGGACTGACAAGCAGTGAAGTGCGATGCCGAGGGCTGAAATAGAGGACCGCAGGGAATAGGAGTTGAGTTGCTGAGGTGTGGCACAGTCTTCCGGCGCCGAGCGTTTGCGCGTTATCTTCAGCTTGGCCACTCGTCGAGGGCGTTTCGGTTCCCGAGTCAGGTGTAGCGTGAGAGGCGTTCCCCGAGTACATGCGGCGATGACACCAGGATGTCGGCAACCGTCAACACGTTGTGGGGGTCGGCAACTGTTGCGATCGATGGCAAGGTCGTAGCACCGAGATCACATGAGACTAGAGCGAGAGCAACACCGCAGCACGGCAAGGCAGCCCCCAGTGACCCTAGAAACGGTCTAGCCGGCCGAAAGAACTGCCTAACGTTGAGACATCCTGCGTAAACGTTCGTGTGACGTGAATGCGGAGAGACCTGTCTCTAAAGAGACTTCGTTCAAGTCCGTGGATGTTGGATAGTATTGTCGGAAGTTGCCCCAGCAAAAGTGTGAGAACATTTGAGCGCCTAGGGTGAACGGGGAACGAGTGGATGACACGGCTGCAAGGCAATTGCAGAAGAACAAGCCAGCGATCCGATGTCGACGAGTAAGAGAGGAATAAGAGAGCGACTACACAATTCGGCTGGGTTATGGGAGACATACGCCGGGTTTCATGAGGGTATCCTCCCACCCGGCGCAGTATAATCATGCGACGACTCACCATACCGATCCACACCTGATATATGCGCCCACCAAGTTGCTCGAAGCAAGGATGATATTCGCTCGATGACTAGGATCGATTATCGCTATCGATTCGTGCGAGGAGGCCGTTGCGTGTGGATTCATCGGTGTGATCGCAAAACTGTCGAGTTTGTTGAGGATACCTCCCACTCGACAGCTTGCATGCGGTGTCGCGTACGACGATGTGTGAGGAATATATGAGAGGGAGGAGAGCGTGGAAGGGGAGGAGGAGGAGGTGAGAGGAAAGGGAGAGGGGGCGTCGACGCGCAACGTCGAAGTTGGGGGAAAGACGCAATGTGCGGCATTTTGGCGGACGAGGCATTTGTGTGATTGGGTGGAGCGGAGTGTGCAACAATGTCGGCGACCCAATAAAAGGCGGGTGTACGGACTCCGCTTGAAATGACCTCATCAGGGCGTGGTCCTGGAAGCGTGTCTCTGGCGGGACGGCGCGCTGGGCATGTTTCTTGACGTCCTCAACGTCCTCCACATCTTCCATGTCCTCTAGCCAACCTTCGAGTCGTCCCCCACCGAAGTGGAGGTCATCTCTCTCAGCGCCGAAGAGACAGCGTCCAGCAAGCAGCGTCACTCTCGTATTTGCGCAGCCTGAGCAGGGCTCAAAGCTCGGATCGGCAATCGACCACTTACCGGCCGCTGTGGGTTTCGACGACGCGGCAAGCTTCATGAGCCAGGCGTCCAGGAAGCGAGAACGCACGCTATCCCAGGCGTCGAGCTTTGCTCCACAAGGCGAGCGAGACGATGAGGGTCCTGAACTCCAGATCAAGAGGCAAGAGGCCGGTGGTGCCTCGCGAGCGCGGTCGAGGCAGCGTTTGGACACAGACAACCTTACGCCATCCCCAGCTCTCTTAACGAGCATGCCACTGCCTACAATTTCTCAAGCTCAAGGTATATGGGCCAGCGTGAGGTCGTCACGAATGTATATAGCTAACAAGTGGTTAGATTCTCCACTTACAGTCTCGCCCCAGTCATCCGCACCTATGAAGGACCCGCTCGGGGCTACCGAGGAGATGAAGAAGGATGAGTTGTTGAAGCCTCCCCCGCTAACGACTAGCGCTTCATCCCCACCCTCTGAGCCACAGAAGACTCTGCGAGGGTCGAAGTCTTCGCCTGCACGCTCGTCCTGGTTTGGCTTTTCTACAACAAGGGACGACAGCACATCTTCTCCTACACTACCCTCACTGGAGAACGCCGCTTCACCGGTGGCCGAATCTCCCAGGCAGACGTTCGAAAATTCCAAGCGAGACGTGCCTTCGGGTCCTCAATCACCACATGCCGCCAACGCTACCCCGCCCCGCTCCATACCATCCAACGGAAACATGGCGGCGCCCATGTCTTTCCCATCGATTCAGTACTCTCCTCCTAGCCGTTACAACAGCAATACTACCTCTATTTCGTCGGTCGACGAAGAAGTTCCAAGTCCCCGGTTCACGAGCATGGACGGCACCACAGCCACGTTGGTTCCCGCGCAAGCGGTTGTCGAATCACAGGGCGCAAAGACTGCGGAGAGAAAGCCGTCAATATCATCGCTCAACCCATCCACGAGCCGCTTCACGCTCAAACTGCCTCTTCTCGGACGGCCGAAGATTCCGTTGGAGCAGGCGGTCGCGGTCGCGCAGGCTGAAGACATTCGCGAGCCACCAAGTTCCACTAAGAACACAGCACCGAACGAAGAAGCAAACGGTACGTATTCTATTACGACTTTATGAGCTGTTTACTCAGTGCAAACCCTTGACAGCGAATTCGGGAACCCACAGTGAAACCATTAGCCAGGAGGCTGCTAGTCGTCCGTCGCGTGCGGAAGAGGAGCAGCCGCAGCAGGTGTCGTCAGTGTCGATCGAAAGCACAAATGCGACCGAGCTAGACGCCCACAACCTCCATGAGGCTCGGACTGCGTCGTGGTGGGACTACATTGGTTGGACTAGCCAACAAGCGCAGGACCACGCAAACTCCCAAGAAGACAGCAGTGGGCCCACGAGCCACCAAGAGCCTGCAGAAGGTCATGCTCAGTCACACGATTCACCTGCTTCGGATGACTCACGGGCTGAGCATCAAGAACAACCATCGCAAAGAGCCCAGGCAACTGGTCCTCCCGAGCCAGTTTCTCCCACAGATGCTCAGGGCTCTTCGTCATCGGGTCCTACGAATGGCCTTCTGGAGCCTGGATCCGGTGAAGCTGCGCCTAAGCCGTCCTCTGTCTTCTCTTCGGAAACCGCCAAGAGCCACGGTTCCGCATGGTATTCTCCATGGGCGTGGTATCCCGCTTCTCCTGCGACCGGGTCTAGCGCTCAGGTCGAAGCAAATGTTACCGTGGACCAGCAACCTGCGACGGAGAGCGAAAGCCTGCAAACCGAATCAGAACGGGTCAAAGAGGAGGCACTAGCGCGGGAAACATCAGATTCAGCGAAGCCGTCGTCTTCATCAGAGTCTCCCGAGGGTGAAGCTACGCCGAAGATCACACTTGCGCTACCTGAATCCCCGAATCCAATCGAGTCGTCCATTGCGGATAACAAGTCGGGGTGGATGTCGTTCTTCATGTCGAAGTCCCTGATTGTGAAGTCTGTGGCGAACGAGAGCCACAACCAGGAGGAAGACGGCATGGAGGTCATGGAAATCGACGACGCGCCTCCCCAACCTTCTGCAGCTATTGAGATACCGACTGGTAACGGCGTGGCTTCTTCACTGAAGTCGCCGTCCGCGGCGGCTTCGCCCCTACCTGCATCGGCTCCCAAATCCCCGATCAACGAGCCCGTCACCGGCCCTCCTCCGAAGGAGCGCGAGCCACGGAAACCCGACCCGCCCGCTGCGCCCCTCACCGACTCCGAGTCCATCAAGCGGGACACGACGAAGGGCACTGCGCGCGGGGTCTCTCCAACGCCCTCTAAGGGTTCGGCAACGACGCCACCGAACACCGCGCTCCCCAACTTTGTCTTGCCTACGTGGGCAGACACGTTCCACTCCCCTCCGCGCTCGCACGTCCCGCCCCGCCACCAGAACGCCAAGTCGAAACTGACGGGGGCGCTCTCATATGTAACCGGGGGCTTGTTCTCCAAGGATGAACGTGCGCAAAGCAGGGGAAAGGGCAAGGGCAAGGAGCGCGAGACGCAGCCCCCTCCGCCCGAGTTTGTGACGTTCGGCAGGGAACTGCCCAAGGCGCTCGACGTGATCGGGGAGCAGCTCAATCCGTACATGCTCAATGGTGGATGTAGGGTGGTGGTGATCGGTGTCGCTGGTTGGTCCCCAGGTATGTGCGGCCCACCGGGCGCATTCCATCTTGCATCCGGCCTTCAATCTGTGATAAAGGAACCCTTGACTGACTTCTGTTCCCTGTGTTCAGGCGCGGTGACAAGGACGCTTGCGGGCGGGGTGAGTTTCGCAGCACTTGAGTTGCGGTCGCATGCGGGGTGAGGCACGGCGCTGATTGCGGTGTTTTCCTGTTTAGCTCCCGTCATCAAGCAGCAAGTTCGTGAACATGACCGCTCAGGCACTCGAACAGTTCGCGGAGGAAAACGGGTTCAAGTTCAAGAAAATAACCCGGATGCCTCTCGAGGGTGATGGCACCATTCGCAAGAAAGTTTCGAAGTACGTAGTCTACGCCGACGCTGCGCGGATCAGAACCACTGTGAGATATCCGGGCGCTCACACCACCTGCTAGGGTCTACAATCACCTCGTCGACAACGAGGAATGGATGGAAGACCTGCACGCCGCGGACGTGATATTTGTCGCCAGCCACTCACAAGGTGCCATCGTCTCGACCCACCTTGTCCACCGCCTGATCGAGGACGGCCATATCTTGACATCGCGCAGCGTTGACGTTCTTGCCAAGTCCGCTGCATCTATCGCCGCTGGCGGTGCTGCGGCTATACCGACCACCCAAGCACAGAGGGTCTGCCTGCTTGCGCTGTGCGGCATCCACTTAGGGCCCCTGCGGTACCTCAAGACTAGCTCGCTACAGCTGTACATACAGGTAATTCCCGTCTCCAGTAAGAGGAGCAATCAAATGCAGGACTGACAGTCTTTTGGTAGTATGTGGAAAACGCGGCTGCGCGAGAACTGTTCGAATTCCAGGTATGCCCCCAAAATGGGTTGCAAACTTCGACGCTCATATTTATCATTATCAGGACACGGAATCAAAGCTCTCGAAGAACTACATCTTCGCTCTGAGAAATGTCATGGAGCACGGCGTATGTTCTCCATCTTCCAGGCCGCGTGTGCGTCTTCCGGTCTGATCAATTTATCATAGGCGAAGGTTGTCTATATTGCATCCCTCAACGATCAGGTTGTCCCCATATATTCCGGCCTCTTCACCGCAGTGTCGCATCCTAGGATTCTACGCGCTCTCTATATCGATAACGATGCATATCAGTACGTATTGTCACACTCTCACATGAAATTGTCTGATACAACGTCCGACTCGTCAGCTCGTCAGATTTCCTCTCTAATTTACTGATCCTTCTAATCCGGATCTTGAACGCGGGGCTATCCGATCGCGGGCTACTTGCTCATCTGTCAGAAGCAACGGCGGGCACGCTGAGCGGAGTTGGGCATTCGACCGCCTATGAGGAACCCGCCACGTATTCGTAAGTATCCCTCACAGCGATGATGAATGACAGCCCTCTGACGGTTTCCGTGCTCTAGCCTTGCGGTCAAATATTTCTTCAGCACGAACGACGGAACTAACTCCGATGCGGAGCTCGTCGTCAACCCCTTCAACGCGGTGGAAGAGCAGAATGACTACGAGGTGCGTGCATCAGTGTGGGCGTGTTCTCTGACCGCCACTAACGCCGGTGTCAGATCCCGTGGCTGCTCCGTGACATGATCGCAGATACAAGGATAGCATACTTCTTCGCGCGCGAGTTCTCACAGTTGCGGGACGCGTTCGACGACTGGCAGCCCAAGACAACAATTCTGCGGGACGTGAAGAAGAAGCTGCAACCCATCACGCGCCTCTCCACCATCCAGCCGCCACCGGGCTCTTCCATGAGCAAACTATGAACACACGCACACGATTGGACATTAGCCGCATATCGTCACATCTCACGGACGCTTCTCTCAATTGCTTTCCACCCTCGCACGCACGTCAAATTTGTATCACATGTTGTAGAATACACACCTTTCGTCATGTAGATTATCTATCAGCATACACAGCTTCGCCTTTTTAGTTACGACTCGACATCTGGGCGGTAGATCCCGCAATCGCATAGGATAGATTCTTCGTCTCTGATTCAACTCTCCGGGCTAATACATGACATTCCCCCGTAATTTGCATAACACGATTCTTCCAAGCACAAATCTAGCATCCGCCCGCACTCGCTTAACGATATTCCGCGCCACAGTCTCCAATCGTCATGATCATGTTCGCACTCTTGGACTGCCTCAAGATGCTCTCAATCTCCTGTTTGTCATGATCGGTGAGCGCGAATGCAAAGGCCTTGTTGTTCTCGTCGGCGTGGTCGGACAGCCCGAGACGTGCGCCTGATGTGCAAGGTAAACATTACGTCCTGTGTCAGCGGCGAAACGGATTTCGGCTGGGGAAGAAGACGCGGCACCTATGATCACTGCGCCGACGAAGGGATGCTCGAGCACCCAGCGCACGGCAACGTTCGCGATGCTGACGCCTCCGTGGCGGTCTGCGATGCCCCGCAGAGTTCGCAACAACATCTGGAACAGCTCCCACGTCCCCCAGGCCTCGAGTATCACATCGAGGTACTGTGGCCAGAGGAGGTGAGCTTCGCCGAAAAGACCGAGGCACAGGGAGTAAGCTGCTACCTTACGCTGCGAGGGGTTGACGCCGCCAGCGTATAGCTTGGGCTCGGGCTTGCCGAGCCAGCGGTCTGTCAGGAGGCCGCCACACTGTGACAGATTAACATCCTGATTGCGGGGATGTCAATGTTCTAGAGCGTACTAGCGTCCCATAGGCGAGAACCTTGATGTTGTGCCTCTCGCAGACGTCGTTCATGCCGTGGAGGGGACGGACATCTATAATCGAGAACTTCTGCTTGTCAGTACGGGCCTGTACCCTCGCATCTCTTCGGTACATGGAATATCAGGCGAACCTGAACTTGGTTGGACACGACGCATCCCGGACCTAGTACGGTGCACACTTCATCCGTCCTTCTAGTATCAAAGTTGGATAGCCCGATCTGGCGTATCTTGCCCTGCGAGCGGAGTTGCAGAAGGTACTGGAGGGCGATGAGGTAACTTCTGTCCTCATAGTCCTGCCAGAAGAACTGCGAGGCGTCGCATGAGTAACAGATGGACCGCTGACCGTAGTCGGAAAGGGCCTGCGCACCTGGATAAGATCGATGGTCCGCGTCTGCATGCGCATGCAACGCTCGTCAATCGAGGCATTGACTGCGTCCGCGGTCACTTCGATCGGATTGCGGACAGCCCACTTGGTGGCGCCAAATGGGCGCGCTTCCTCAGAGATATTCTTGATAAATTGGCCCTGCGCACCTCGATTCAGATTCAGGTCTTGATTGACAGGGAGATAATATAGCTCACAAAGATATCCTCTGCAGGGCCATAGTGGTCGGCTGCAGCAATGTGATGTCAACTCGGCGGTAGATCTACTAAGGTAGTCGTAAGAACGGCAAACGCACCCTGGTTTTTGATTGTTGAAGCGGGTCGATTTGGAAGCGTGAGTACCGATACCTGGTATATATATTACACATACCATGTCTGTTAAGTTTTTTTAGTGCCGAAGAAGATGATGGTGAATGATACATCGGAGGAAGTCTATACTGACCAAATGCGCTGTACCCTTTCGCCATGTAACTTGCCATGGCCTCGCGAATTTTGGGAACGGGGGCACTGCCCCACGCACTGCTGGACAGTTGCCACAGGCCGTTCCAGATCCGGGGGAGCCTGATTCCTGGAGCGAGCGTGAATTGTGAATCGTCTTGCATGCTGAGAGGTTGGAGTTCGCCTGTTCGACAACATCCCCGCTCGCTCTCGGGTTCGTTTTATACGCTGAAAGCTAGCGTCGGCATATAAAACATCACCGTACGCCAGCTGTGTTGGTAATGCCATTACAGCGGGATACCTCTTGTACACCGAGCTGAACGTCATGCATCATGGGCGGGACTGCATCGGACGACGAGCGCGGCGGCATAGCTTTTCGAATTTGGTTTCGGAAGCGCCGTGCGCGGACAAATAGGCGCTCTTAGCCGGTGCAAATGGCCGGAAACTCAGGTTTTTTGATCAACCATCGAGTGCTCGGGCCCGGGTAAGGGAGAACCTACATTCACACTAATATCAGGACCAACTGATATGCTGGCTCCACAGAACCTTCTTACCACAACCTTCGTATAAGAACGTACGGTCGCGCACCCGAGCCTTCCCAGGGAAAGCCCTCTACTACTGTCACCATTCTTGAAGACTCCACCTGTGGCGCAATGGTTGCTCCAGAGCACCCCGGAGGCTCCAGCGGGGCTACTACGGGCGACGTGAGGCCGGTGCTAGGACATGTGTCAGTACTATCCAGAGCCCTCAGGCTGCACGGCAACTGAACTCATACCCTCGCAGCAACCTCATGGTGGATACCTTCATCGCCAACGCTAACCTTGAAGAGTGAGTAAGTCACCGCGGACGTTGACGCAACTTACCTACCGCCTTCATTTCCGCTCAGCTTACGTGCCATCGTGCGAGGGATGCTGGCCACGAGTCCGCCTTCGGTTGCCGCCACATTCACGTCCGCAGCACGCCAACGACTCGTCCGAGTCAGAGCGACCGATGTCCCGGACGTCTCCGGCATTTTTGCTGCTGTACCTGGAGAGAATGCGGCTAAACCGGGAGAGAAGCTGGACGACATCCTCCTCCGCGTTCGCACCCTCTACGGCTCGGGAATGGGATTTGCGAGTCTCAGGATCCTGGCCCGGGTAGTGGGCGCTACGACGGGACTTCGGTGGGAGGAGGATAGCGCGATGGAGGACACGCTTGCAATTATCGACGCCGACATCAGCCAGGCGATCCAGAGCGCAAAGGAGGAGATAGATGGGGGTCGTGTTACGGATATCCAGGAGGCGCGTGAAGTCGTGCACGAGCTGCGCTCAGCGATTGCCGAAAGTCAGATGGAAGTAAAGAAGTGGGAAGGCGGATTTCCATTCGAGCGTGCAGAGTCAAGCTTAGAATATTGGAGGGTGTAACTTCTTCTCAGGGGTGCCTGGTATCTTGTAATTGCCGAAGACTATACAACTAGGAAACAGACTTCAAGCGCAGCGCCTTATCTCCGTAGCCTGTGTGTCAGCCATACTCAATATACGAAGCGAACAAATTTGCTAACCTATCATAATCCGAGGTAGCCATGGTACTGCGATCGGTGGTAATCAGACGTTGCGGTCTACACCCTAGTAGCCGAGTTATCTAGTTTGCACTTGCTGCCGTTGTGCGGCCCCCACACGGGCGCATGGCCGCAGGCTGGCGCTCTCACGGAAAGTTCAACAGACTTTGCCCCCATGCAGATGTAAATGAGGCCGACGAGGTCGTGTGACACACGTCGGGCTAAATGCAATTTTCGTAACCTGTTGTTAGAGATTACGGCGAAGTATGGATGGACCGGTACGCAGTCCTGACAAGGTCTTCAGCAGCTTTGACGTGGGATGCAGAGGTATCGAGCGTCGGATGCCTGCTGGCCGACTTAAACTGCCGTCATACGCACGGAACATCGAACGTCGACGATTGGACATGCCTTGTGAACAACACGGCAGCGCTGCCTGACACTGCAATGGAGAATATATTGCCAACCACAGTGGGCATTCGATTCAACTATGTTGAGTACAGTACTAAAGATGGCACCAGAACGTCGAAGAGAATTACTCACCTCAAACTAGTGACTCCAATCCAGCTTGCAGGAGAAAATAGATTTGTAAGTTACGCACTCGTCTGTCTGTGAAGCTACAGTCAATGAGGGTCATAGAGCGGTAATTCGGTTGCAGTACCTTCGAAGGAATGGTTTAGCGTCTGGCCTTCTTGGAAGGGCCAGCGTCGACACTGCCTTGAACCCTTTTGCCTATTTGAGCTTTCTCTCCGGCCTTCAATAGTTCACCGCCACCTGCGCTCTTTTCCCGAAGGTAATCCCAGACCTGGGTGTCACGATAGGGGACGTCGAAGCTGTCGAGGGCATCCGGGGGATAGAACCAGTAGTTGAACGCCATGTGTACATCGCCGGAGGATGTAGACGTAACCTCATGCCACCATGAGGCTGGTAGGTAGAGCATCTCGCCTTCTTGAAGCTCGACGACGTACGGGTCGGTGGTTTTTTGGAGGCCCGGGAAGTCAGAAGGGGAGTACGTTGTGGGTAGCACGGCTGTCGTGGCGATGCCGAGGTAGTGGTGGAGATGGGCCGTCGCAATACCGGAGAAGGATGACGGCTCGGAGGGGCCTGTCAGTTCTCCCCCTAGTGTCTCCTCCAGACTCCCCTCGTCGCTGCTGTCCTCACTTTCAGCATCGTCTCCTTTCAGCTCGTCGCCGCCGTTGTCGGAATGGCCGATTCCCGTCCATTCTTCTCCCCCGTCTTCGTCGCTGCCCATTCTACCCTCCGAAGGGCCTTCCTGGGTGTCCTCAAAGTCGTCAAGGCCGCCCATGAGTGCGTCGAAGTCATCCACCTCGCCTTCGTCCTCGTGCTCGTCGAGCGTGACCTCGGCAAGCTCGTCCAGCGCTGCGTCGTGTGCGTCCAAGAGTTCCTTCATCTCCTTCGACTGGGCCTTTGCTTTTCCCTTGCCCTTGCCTTTCGCTTTGAGCGCGTCGATCTGCTGCTCTAGCGCACGTACACGAGCTTTGCATGCGACACGTTTGGAGAGCCCGTCCGCGCGTACGGGAATGTCCTTATACGCTATGAGACCGTTGGGGTGATGTACAGCGAGTGTGCCATATGGATACAGGTTCTTCACTTCCGATGGAGGAAAGAGTACGAATCGTTTTCGGCCCTTCAGGAGGCAGTAGATGTTGTCGTGGAAATCATGGTGCTGAGCATTTAGTATTAGTATGTGTATACACATGCAGCATGACAAAATCTGTCCCTACCAGTCCAGAGGAAGAGCCTTCGTTGGATTTTCCGAGCCAGAGATTGACTTGCTGTAAAAACAGGTTCCCCATGATGCGGGGAACGACGGGAAACTCCTTCTTCAATGCGTTCGTGGGAGGGGGGAAAACGGTCTCCGCGTCAGGCTCATCGTCCGAGTACTGAGTCGTAAGGTATGGATATGGGCCCTCCCCGCTACGTAGTGCAGCAAGGAACTCGCGGAATGACATCGAGATACGCTCTATGTCGGTCCCGTACTGATGAGAGGTAGGGTGGATGGGCTCGACCATCACTTCAGCATCCCCGGCTTGGGCAGTCAGATAGTCGAGGTCTGTCTGTGATCCTCGTTAGTCAGTGTGAAGATGCTATGCGCGGACACTTCGGTTGCTCAAGCACCACTCACCCATTTCCTCCCCAGGAATGTAGCATCGTCAAGCAAGCCACTGACAATAACCGGTTTTCGTTTCGAGACGTATTTTAAAAAGAACTCCTCGGCTGGGAGGCTTGGTAGGATTCGCTCGAGTTGCAAGGTCTTTGGCATGGTTGCGCTATGTACGCGGCCGTACGCTTTGATAAATCAAGGTCTGCACTGTATTCGAGAGTTAATACGGTTTTAAAAAGGTAGTAGGCAGCATCCCCTGCGTGTTGTACCTTCGCTCGTCTCTTCCTCTTATAGTACTTGAGTTCCGCGAGGAGGGTGAAGCTGGTTGTCGATTGGAGGCCGATCATTTTGTCTGAACTATAGCTGGACTCGAGCGGCACGCGCTCCGTGTGAATATTTCAATGTCAATACCGAGTTAAGTAAGAAAGCTAGAGTAGCACTTATACAGATGTAGTTGGTATACATTTTGACTATAACGTATCTAAGTCAAGCGGTTAACTCTGTCAACAAGGGCCTAAGTGATGCTTTCATGCTCGAATTTGATCGCTACTAATACTAGTAGCTAGCACTCTGGTTCATCCCGAGGTTTCCTCCGCAACCTCAGGCACGGCGAGCTATCCTCTCTCTGCTCTGCACCACGACATCCTGCTCGGCGACTGATCCCCTCGCCTCTCCCTTTCCTGCTAACCGCGGACACGTAACCAGCCTCGCCTGGCATGCTTACTTCGCTTGCTAGCTGAACTATACCCCGGTCCCCCGATTTTTGACGGAGTACTCGACGATGGCAGATACGAAGAGGTCGTCCCAGATACCGGTGATGACTCCTCGCTCGTCGTCCCTGTCGTCACCTATCGGACTGGTACCACCATCCCGATACCCGTCGGTGAGTGGCAGTCCAACAATCCCGACACCTGCTGCAAGTCCTTCGCCGTCGAGCGGCAGCACGCCGTTCCGTTCTTTCCGAAACTTCCTGTCTTTTGGAGGTAGCAAGCACGGGTCCAGTTCGAGTGCTTCTGCCCTTCCGAAGAGCGCATTCACCAGCCTGGGGCCGGTCAGACGATCCGTCAACGTTGAACGCAGAGTCTCTTCTCCCAACCTCAACCCGTCAAGACGATCCGAGGACGAATATGTGCTTTCCATCGACCTGCCTCGTCCTGGTGGCGAGAAGTCACCCCATACCCTACGCCCGCAAAAGAGCAATACTGGACCAAACACTCCCAAGACACCATCCTCCCAATTATCCCGCTCGTCCCGCTCGGAGAGCCCAACCAGTGATACGCAGGGTATGTCACTCTTGACCATTATCTGTCAACATGATTATAATGCCCTCTCATAGCCGCCCTTGGTGTGACGGAGCTCTCTACGATCATAGAATCGGAGACCTCTGGCATTTCGAAACATCTCCCGAGCTTGGACACCTCACAAGCAAGCCACGGCGCAGAGAGCGAGTCGGATGCCGAACATCAGAGCCCGCGTGGGTTTCTACCTTTGGAACTACAACATCTTCGACCCCCGCGAAACGACATTCGACTTGGAAGCAGTTCATCCTCGAATGATACCTCCCCGTTAGACCTATCAACTTCCGGACTTACGCACGAGGTGTTCGCTGCTCTATCCGCTAGTCCAGGAAAGCAGGATTGGCTGCATGACATCGTTGTCGATGATACCACCTCCGACAGCCCTATCAGCCGCGAGCGCACGCCGGAGAATCCTGACGCCAGCTTCCACATGGATGTACTCGACTCTGATCTTGCGGCTTTACTTAGTCCCAATCGAATGCGCGACACAGAACCGGCACTACTAGTGGCTATCGACGCGATGCCCCCTCCCGCACCCACCTCATCACCGCCGTCTCCCACCGCCCTACTCCCGGCTCGAACCCCACTGGAGAAACCAGCTGTCACACCCGCTCGCCGACTTCCGCCCGCTTCTCTTTCAGCCGCTCCTCGCAGGCCGACTACTTCCACCCTTCCCCGTATAGTGCGCTCGGCCTCTGACAGGCCCGCATTCCCCATTGCAGGTACAAGTGGTATACCCTCTCCAACGAGCCGCACACCCTCTGGCCGCGCGATGTCTCACAGTCCCGAGCGCCCTGCGTCCATGGGGTCCGCGACCAGCTCCCAGCGCCACACCCATTCACAGCGGACAAACTCTGTCGACGTACGGCGACCAAACACGGGGAACAGCGGCAGCACAATGGAGAACCGGACACCGGCAGCTCTGCGCCTTATGACGCCAGCGCGTTTAGCCACGCTCAGCCCTTCATCGTCCGCGAGTGGATCTCGTCCTCCACTGTCCCGCTTCAACTCGGCTCAGAGCAGTGGGATATGGGATTCAGAGTCTGTATCACCGTCGTCGCGGCCGCCCTCTTCCATCGGTACGGCTCCCAGTCGGCTTCAAGAGCATCGTCCCAGCCTGGACATTGATCGGCCACGCCCAATGGGTACGCGCACCCGAAAGCGCAGCTCGAGCGTTATAGAACACCGCGTCACCCCCTCCACCCCATCGTATTCTGGCTCTGGCTCACCAGCATCGCGCGCTACGGATTGGCTAGGCCCTCGTACGCAGAAGGCATTTGCCGCGGCCGGACTGCTGGACTTCGACAAGGAGTCTCCCAGGAGCGCAAGTAGACCGGCCTCCCGATTCGGCACCACCCGGAGTAGCGTCGAGCGGGAGCGTTCGCGATACGCGCCGTCGAGGATGGCGTTCTCAGAAGCAGGTTCTAGCTCCTCCTGGGGTGCTCGCAGTCTTTCACGCGCTACCGGCTACGGGGAGATCGTGGGCGGGCCTTCCAGCGAGAGCATGTCCACGCCACGAACGACGTTTTCCGCTTCTTCGACCGCGCCTACCTCCATCTCTGCGTCGTCCTCAAATCAGCACATGCACTCGGAGATCCAGGCGCTGCAAGAACGACACGCGCTGGAGTCAGGCGCGCTACTCAACGCTCTGGCAGACTCGCAGCGGACGACGAAGATGCTGCGCGAAGAAAACGCTCAACTGCGCGAGCGCCTGCAGTTTCTGGAGGATAAGCTTGCAGGCGCCGAAGACCGCATACAGCAACTTCAGTACTCGCAACCACCCCCTCCAACGTCCACCTCTCGCTCCCATTATAACCGGCGATTTGCGAGCCCCGCCCTAACTGATAACCGGACCCTGCCCACACATTCGCGCCGCGGGTCTTTCCTACGTGCGCAACCAGAACCCTATGCCGACCTACACTCCTCCCCTGATTCCAGCTCGCATTCTCCCGAGATGCCCCGGGAGCACTCGGAGACATTCACCCATTCCCATCGTAAACGAACAAGCATCGCGTCATCCGTATTTGCGCCCGTCCCCAACAACATGTCTATGATCATGCAGGAAGATGGCGTTACGCCTGAATCCTCCGTCGGCGGGTTGTCCATGAACTCCTCGCTACATTCCTCGCCGCCCGGCTCGCCGACTATGGTCCTCGGCCGGGTGCAGCCGCCCCCGATCACCACGAAGGCGAGCCCGCGGGGCCCTCTTAATCATGCTGCGAACAAGTCGATATCCTCGTCGGCAGGCAACATCTCGCCGACGACTGCGAATTTCTCCATGTTGAGTGGATCGCCAGGGAGCCTGAACCTTCGCCCTGAGCATGAGCTCCATCTAGGCGATATGCCTAACCTAGACCTCGCTGGCGATGGGCTCGAGGACTGGGGTGAAGATGGAGACCAATAAGCCACTGTCGCCTCTATGCCCCACTCTCTCTCTCCTTCGCCTTCCTGCTATCTGCGCTTCTAATCCCGGCTTCGTCTTCGTCTGCGCTTCCGTCATCCTCCATCATCTTCGTCTTCTTGTGCACATACCCTCCATCACATTCGCCTTCTCATATATATACCCTCCGGAACGGCAGGATGTCTCTTCACTTCGTCTTCGGTTGTAAATGGTGGTACAGTTTGACCCGCGTTCGTCTTCGCGCTACGCTCCTTTGCACAGGCCCGCTCGTTTCCCCTTATCTCACATGCATCGTATAATATACTTAGACCGTCCACGCATTGCTGTCGGTGCCCGTTGTACCCCTCATCATGTTTGTCTAGTTCTCCGCCGTCATTGTACTGTACGTAGCCACCTATTTGCCTGTGATGCCCGTAGCGGCGGGCGTCCATGCCTGAGATATCTCGATGGCGATTAACGTGACCAGGAAGTCTCTGACGCGCCTGAGGCCTCTCAGCTGGCTGCGGCTCTGCGTCGGCGCTGCGCGACTTTTACCGTGCCCGAAGGGTTGCCATCAAAATCACTGTTTAACGTTTAATGCTCGACCGTGGCCTCCACGACATTGTGTGCTCAGCTGTATGTGTTGTTTCTTACGGCGCGACATTTTGAACACTACTATTTGCAAACCCACTGACGGCGATACTCAGGCTCCCGAAGCCTACACAGCCTGCACACAGAAAATCATCCTTTTGTCCACACCATAAAGTTCCTCGCGCCCACGAATGACGACCTATGGTGTCTTAGGTGACACTCGGATGAAGTCTGATACACCTTTGGAATTGCCTGCGGCGATGATATCTCAGCAACGCGGGTCGTCAGTGTCTCAAGCGGAGCTGCCCAACGAAATATGGCGTCTTATTATCGAGTTCCTGCCCAAGGCCGATCAGAGGACGGCCCTTGCTGTATCCCGACTACTCCACGACATATCCCGTGCTTGTCTCTTCGCCCATCTTGTCATCACCTTTGGTGTGTGGACTGGAGAACCTTGGGCCGATGACCCAGAATTGGGAGAAGCCACTGTGGGCGCGAAAGATGGTGGGCGCTACGACTATATCGGGTGATTAGTTCCGATCACCAGGCAAAGTGTGGACTAAGTAGTGGGTAGTGAAATTAGTAGTGAACGGACCTTTTCGGAGTTTCACTAGTTAAGGTAGTGATTATTACCTTGGACCATTCAACACTTAGCGCTCGAAAGATATCGGGGTAGGAACAAATATGAGCAAATACTACTTGCGAGCGTCTGGAGGATCTGCACTTGACGACCGTTGTCTCTCTTGTCCTCATCCCTCTCTGAGTCTCTCCGAGTCGGCTCAGATCTGCGTCTATATGTTTCAATGTCTCTTGGCAATCGTCCACCGGTCGCGCGTTCTGCTGTCGCGCGTTCTGTCTCGTGTTCTTTGACCTAGTCCGGGCTCTTTTCGCTACTCCCTGTCTCCCGACCTGCGGTGCGATTCTCATGGCTGGTCTAGCAGTCTTAATGCTCGGGATCTGACGACATATACCACCCTTATCGCTAATGTGCTCTCTGCGCTCGTTCAACTGCTTTACGGCCCCAGTACTGCTGTGCTCTAGCCTCCCTGAGTCGACGTCCAGGCTTTCAACCTACGTATGTTCATTGCTTTACAGACTCGCTTGTTGCTCTGCACTCTCGACTACGCTCCCCGGTCAGCTGTCTGCGTGTTCATATCCTGGCTTCAGCACCCCGCCTGCCTCTCCCTCAGGCTCTTCCATGCACGCTTGCAATCCCATTCCTCCTGTGTACGTCCCATGTGAGTCTTAATTATGTGTGGTCTGTTGCCCCGTGGGGGCTTCGCTGCCCGTCTGCATGCCCCATCCCCGGTCTGTATACCCCACCGCCCATCCGTGCATCTCCCCCATGCCGCGACGCCTTCATCCATCTCCCCACGCTACGCCCCACCCCTCCATGAAACCTCACACCCCGCCCACCCTCACATCGCTCCCTCCCCCCTCTACATCTTCCCGCATTCGAACCGCTATACCCAGCATACGCCTGAGCTGTATGAACCATGGCTTGCCCACGCCCACTGCATATGAATAGTAGATTTCGTGTATAATTGCCGGTTCAAATAAGAATTTCTTTGAACATTTGTATCTAGCAACATGTGTGATACATGGCATAGTGAAAAGTAGCATTGGCGATGTAGCAAATCACCCAGTACCGAGGTCCAAAATTCAACCAGAAGAAGGCGTGCAGTCACTACTTTTCGAATTCACCAACATAGTGAAGTACGGCAAAATCTGGTTGAAAATTCCCGCTTATTGCACCAACAAAAGTGGTGATTGTACCCCGGCGTCAGACCGCGGAAGTATGGATAACCCCCACTTTTTGTAGACGTTTATCCTACTTTGGGCATGGTGATAAACAGTTGAATTTCACAACGTATCAGTCGCTCAGTGAGCCCGGCGATACAAGGAGATGATCGACTTGCGCGACACGCGCAGTTGGCAGATCTTGCGTCACATCAAACTGGATCCGTCATTCGCGAAAGTAGTCAAGAAACTGTACGTCAGAGCGTACGCTACTGATGCCATTGCTATATACGAGCGCGGTAAGCACGCTAGCATTGCATCCCAATTTGAGGTCAAGCTATAGCGACTCATCCTCTTGCATCGATTTAGAATGTCTCATCGACGCGTTGGAGGCGCTGCCGAGCTTGACGGCGTTCATCTACGACGGAGTGCGTCCGCTGCTCCATGCGCGCACCATCGAAGCTCTCGCGAAAGGCTCCGGATCCATGTTGACGGAATTCCGTGCCCCGTGAGTCTTATGTTCACTTGTTGGTATGCCTTCTAATCGCCAGAAGGCCTCATCTCGCAGAAGAATGGATCCGCCCGGCAGCGTTTGCACGCTTGACTAGACTGGAATCATTCAGTGTGGTGAAAGATAACTTCAGCGAAAAAGAAAAGCATGATGAGGATGAAAACGAAGACGAAGTGTCAGCGATGGCGTCTCTACCGGAACACAAGGCGATCCAAGACTGTGCGGCAAAGATCGCAGAGAACGGAACGTTGCGCCGCCTCCACGTCTCCGGCGAATCCATCTGCTCCCTCCCCCTTCGCCACTTTGGGAATCTCAAGGAGCTTGACATACAACACCCTGAAACATTCGCCGCCTTCGAACTCGTTCTCCATCATTGTGGTCCCCAGCTGGAGTCTCTCTCTTTGGTTTTAGCTAGCCTGGGATTGGAGAAGTCCCTATGTGCGGCGCTCGCGTCCGACCCAAAGGCGGTGCCTAACCTACGGTCCTTCAAGCTCATCACACCGGATGAATACCGCTCATCATGGGTGAACCCACACTCACCTGCTATACATAAATTTCTTGCCAACAAGCGTTTGCGACGTCTGGACATCAATACCGAGATGTATGACGCACACCCGGGCGCGCACCCGCGGCTCTTCGACCATCTGGCGGACTTTCCGGAGCTTGAGATCTTGGGAATGACCTACGCCGGGGAGCGAGTCACGAGTGGGGATCTCCGAACGCTCGACGCAGCGCTTCCCTTGGGCCTGAAGGCGCTGCTCATATACTACGACGTCGAAGTGGACGATGTGCCCATGAGCGAGTGGATAGACATGGTATGGCTCACTTTCTCCGAGTCAACATGGCACCTCTGGTCTCGACAGCTAATAAAACACCCTCGACCCAGCTTCGTAAACGCCAATCTCTACAATATCTGCATATCATAAACTGTGGCCTGAGTTATGGTTTGGATCTACGGCAGCAACTTCTCGAAGACCATCCAGACTCTCTGGAGCTCGTGGGGTATGGCTTCGACTCTCTCCGTTGGATCGAACGTGACCCTGATACTGGCTTATCCGCCTACTCACCCTGGTGGTCGGATGAGATGGTGCACTTCCACAATGTTGAGTATTTTGGGAACCAGGACTGGCATTGGCTGCTGAAGTACCATGATGTACTTTCCATTAATGTACAATACAACGACTAGTCAGTGCCCGTCTATCCTGTACCTCGCTTGTCGCTAACCTCGGTCTTCCGCAGACGATCGTTACTCTTTGGCCGGATTCGCTCCGACGACGAACTGAGAATTATCAGTGTTGGAGCGCACGCAGCGAAAACAGACTTGTATCAAATCAGCACAACAACAAACCCCTCCACTCCATTATTATGTAGCTAGTCGTGCACATGAGACACGTACACTGGGAGGAGAGACCCAGCGGTCTGTTACTTGAGACACATAATGGCCTACCTGACCACCGGCCTAAGACCCTACAGACTGTAAACCTCGCCGAGCCATTTGTCAATCTCTGCGTATGCCTGACTCCTCTCAGGCTCGGCCATCGTGCCCAGTATGAGGAAGTCATGGAACATGTCCGTGTACTCGACGTACCGCACCTTCTCCACGCCACTATCGTGCACGAGCCGGTCGCGGAACGTGCGCATCGCGTCTACCGTCTGCTCTGCGCTCCCGGCGAGGATGAAGGTCGGCGGGTAGGCCACAAACAAGCCATCTGTGCTCGACAGCTTGAGCGATGCAGGGGACAGCCACGCGTTCGTCGCAGCCTCGCCCGCATCCAGAGCTCCAAGCAGGCTTCGGGTCGTGTACCCGCTGAGCATGACCGGCCGAGCGAAATCCGAAGACTTGTGCGCGTCCAGCGTCGAGCCGGGCGTGCCCAGGTGTGTGTTTGCCCAGTCCATCGTCGGCGAGAGCAGGAGGAGCGCGCCGGGCGGAGCAAGGGTGGGTAGTTTAGAGGCGATCAGGTACCTCCCCAGGTTGCTCGCGAGGTGGCCGCCGGCGGAGTCCCCGCCGACGACGATGTTCGAGGGCGCGAAGCCGAGTGTCTCGACGAGATAGTGGAATCCTGAGATGGCATCGATGATGGAAGCCGGGAAGGGATTGGCTGCTGGGTATGGCGCGGAGGAAGAGAGGCGATAGTCCAAAGCAAAAGCACGCTCAAACGCGCGCGGACACTTTTCGAGCAGGCCTTTGACCATGTTGGCGGTAAGGTTGGCTGGGTGCTGTTACGAGCATTCGCGGCGTCTAATGGTAGCGATCATATCTCTTAGATTATCTCGTAGATAACACACAACGCCAACCCACTCTCCTGTGGTCCTCATGTATCTACACGCCCCGCGCACGCTGTGATGTAGTAGACTACGGGTGAACCATCCGACACCCGCTCTCGTGCAATATATAAACCATAGTCGAAGCGAGGGAATCCTCAGCTTCGACTTGGTATCCACTCTCCGCTCGTTTGATCGCTTCGGCGTTTATCTGGGTGTTGTCGTATCATAAGTCGAAGCTCACACCCGGACCGCAGGGTTAAGCGGAACTCCTGGACCGCAAGGACAAGCGGATACTACACGCCATATGCCGCACTTACTCACTACATACTCGTACTACCGCCAAGACGGGCGCATAGACACACGGCCGCCCTTCACATCGCGAACTCTTGGGTGGTACCAGTAAGCCCCGGCTTACATCCGGGCGGGGCCATTTCACACCTTCCGTTCATACCTCACCACGGGTCCCTGACGGCGGAGCAACAATTGCGCGACGTGAACAGGAGGTCCCCCGAGATTGTAGATAAGGACAGGTACTGATTGATTTGCCGAGGGTGCTGAGACCTTGGGAATCACGGGAGCATAGCGGACCGGCGTCCGGAACAAGCACTTTGAAGATCGAGCAGACGCGCAGTGATACGGAGGTACGGCTTACGGCTGCGCGGAAACTCGATTGGAGATTTCGAAGAAGCGACGCACCACGACCGAAGAGCCGAGACGGAGATGGAGCAGAACGGAGATCAGGCACAGCAGCCCGCGCCGGTGGCGCCGCCGCCCATGAACGTAATCGGCTTCAGCGAGGCCCAGTTCACTCAGCTGCTCGCAGCAGTCAATGCACCGCGAGCGCGTTCACACCACACGCGGCTTCGGGAACCCGATCTATTCACCGGCGACCGCAGCACGTATCGCACATTCAAACTCCAGGCCCAGCGATACACAGCCGCCAATCACATGGCAGACGAAGATGAAAAGATCCTCGCGGTGATGTCATGCATCAGAGGGCCGTTGATCGACGGCTGGGTGAATAGCTACATGGAGCAACACTTCGCGGAAGAGGAGTGGGACGTCTCGCTGGAAGAGTTCTGGGCACACCTCGATCAGGCATTCGTCGATCCGAACGAAGCGCAGAACGCGCTCAACCGAATTGGTCGACTCAGGCAGGGCGACCGACCGATTCAAGAATACATTGCGGAATTCGAACAACTCGCGCGCACCGCAGGCTACGACCTCACTAACCCGCATGTCGGGGTCTGGTTCAAGCAGGGGATTCTCCCCGATACGGCATCAAAGGCGCACGCGCACATTCCGCTACCCACAACGTACAGCGAATGGAAGAAACTCGCGACCCAGTTGGACGCGAACCGGCTACAGGAGCGCGCCCTGCACGCGGACGCGCGCGCGCGCAGCGAACGATGGGCACAACCCCGCGCGATGTCATGCACCAAACCTGTTTGGTACAAGAACAGTGCATGCAGCCCAGCACAGCCTGTTACCCTCGCACAGGTCAACGTAGCCTCGCACAGGTCAACGTAGCCTCGCACAGGTCAACATAGCCTCGCACAGGTCAACATAGCCTCGCATAGCCCCGCACAGCCCGTAACCACTCAGCAGCCAGCATACTGCTGCCATTGCACTCAGCATCATAGTCAAGCACAGCTGAGGTTGCCCACCACAGCCCCTCACAGGAATTGGGCAGCGAAAGGCCATAGCGATAGGGCTGATAATCACGCAGAGGGAGGGAGCCTGTGCAGGACACAGGATTCATCACTACATAGCCTGCCCACTCATGTATTACACACCTATTTCACTGCCTTCAGCCTTGGGTATAAATACCAGGCTGAGGCAGGCCAGAATGACAGCTTCTTCTTCTCAATCTCTCCCTTGCCAGCTAGTTCACAAGCTTGCAAACCAAAGGCAGCTCACCACCCCTTACCCTCACCTACACACTTTCCATCACCACAGCCTTACATACATATATTGGTCCATTCGAAGCTCCACCAGATAGAATTTGACTAGAATAGTTGGGGTTCACCGTGAACCTTTCGACGACAGCTACTAGCCCACAGGACGACCTTGGCACGCAACACGACGCACCGCAGACACTGACTAGACCCGCCCGGAACCTTACGATAGCCCGCAGTACCAGAGGACAGAGAGAGAGAGGCACCCGTAGCCGCACGAACACCGACCACCGCAGTATCAGGGATATGCCCACGCACGACGACATACAGCCCCGTACTCAGCCCTACCAACGCAGAGAGGGGAACCTCTGCTTCGACTTTCAGGGCCTTACACTCTGAAGCCTGACCACTGGCTTCTATCACAATCTTAATACAATATCAGTTGTCCAAGGATACCGGCCAGCCCGGCCTAGTCACGAACTCGGCAAAGCCTCTGTTGGAAAGACAGGAAACCCCACACGCTTTGCGGTAGAATCGGGAATCACCTCTTCACCACTCACCCCTCAAATTTTACATCAATCAATCGATTCCCGGATATTCATCCGACATCACTGGAGCCCACCGCGAGGGGGAAAGCGTGATTGATTCCTCAGACTATCCTGGACCACTACACACCAACAACACCCACCCACATCTACCAGTTCCCACAGATTCTCATGGAGGAGGCACACCCCGCCCCGAGTCCTACCATAGGATCAGACTTCAGCCTTGCAACATCCCGCTCTGTGCTTGACATGCCAGTAGAAGGATCCCGCCGTGCCCCAAAGTGCTTCCGTGGAGAAGCAGCAGATGTGGAACCCTTCTTGCGCAAATATGAAAGGCTGGCTCTTTCTTATCACCTCACAGAGCAGGAGAAGTGCGAGACTATTACAGACTACTGTGGTCGCATAATTCGGGAGACAATTGAAGGCTTCCCATCATATCAGCGAGGCGCATGGACGCAGCTGAAAGAGGACATTCGTATTCACTGGAACGCAGACCTGGAGTCAAAGCGCTTCCGCATCAAGGATCTCCAACGTTTCACTGGGAAATCTAAGGAAGAACCAATTATTGAACTATGGGACTGGCGACACTATCTCCGCAGCTTCGTACGCATCGCAGGGTGGCTACAAGGCAGGCAGAAGATCTCCAACACCGACTATGCATACTACATGTGGATCGGGATTCACAAGGCATTTCGGAAGCGGTTGGAAGCAAGGATCCTCCTCGAGGATCCGAGGCATAATATGGCGACACCATTCGACCCAGATGCTATTGACAAGGCAGCAAAGGCGCTCCTCAGTGTCGACCGGTTCGATACAGAACGCTTGGGCTCTCGACGCTTTCATGAAGAACAGTCAGATGATGAAGACTCAGACCAAGAAGACACGGGACCGACCCGGAGGAGAAATGGGAGGGACACACCCATCCCAGGCCGTAAGGTAAGTAGGTTTGATGAAGAAGATGAAGACGAGAACGACTCCGAGGGAGAAGAGGAGCAAGAGACCCGCAAGAAGCGACTCCAGAAGTACACAAAGGAGCAACACGAGAAGGTCAAAGAAGGACCATTGCAGGAGGCATCACAAACAGGAGCACCACAACGCAAGGCCGAGGACATTGAGCTAGATGCCCTAATCAAGCAGCTGCACACATTACAGTTGGACGACCCACAATATGGAGCAGCATACCTGAAAGCCTGCCGCATCGACCCAAATGTACAGCAATGCTTCTACCAACCAATACTTCGTCCACCTCCTCGCTTCAACCAGAATGTTCCCCGGGATCTCCCACCACATATGCAGAGACCAGGCATGAACCAAATGGGACGCCCACCTGCTCGCCCACCTCTACCACCAACGGCAACCAAGGCTGTTACGGGTGTGGACAGCCGGGACACATGATCAGCAACTGCCCAGAGTTACAGAAGTTCATATCCAAGGGACAAGTCCTCCGAGACTACCGCGGTCGCATAACCGACAAAGATGGCCAGCTCATCAGACGTAACGATGGTGAGACCATTGTCCAGGCAATTGAGCGTGTTCTGCCCAAGGTCAACTTCATTGCGTACGGCGGACCATTGGAAGAAGAAGACAATGATGAAGAGCTGGAAGTCGAGGAGGCAGATGTTATGGTCTATCCAGTTGAGCGCTCCCAGAAGAACGTACGCCCATATCGTAAGCAGGCTTTCGATGGTGTTGGGATTCCATCTAGGGAGAAGGACAAAGACAAGCAGAAGAAGGCCGATACCCCAACCCGCGCAAACTCAGGTCACCAATTCCCTATGCAGCGCCTAGTCCCAGTTGAGACACAGCCTGTTACCTTCGACCCAAACAAGGATATCGACATGATTGACGACCGCACCCAGACCCAGGGACCAAAGAAACGCACAACATCTGAACCATCAGCCACGGAGAAGGGCAAGTGGGTAGCACGAGCATCAGACGTCAGCAAAACAGTGGACCCAGCCAAGATTGCAGAGAAACTCCTAGACCTCCCAGTAACCCTACAAGTCCGTGACATTGCAGGAAGCTCTCGGGAAATTGCGAGCAGCCTGATAGACATGCTCAAGCTGAAGAAAGCCGACATTATTCCCGCTACAGCACTAGGGCCGGCTGCACATCTGATCACCTCTCGCATGGGATCCCTCATTCGCCTTCAGATGGAGTGCAACTTCAAGCCGGTCACATTTATTGTGGACACAGGCTCACAGCTCAACATTATCAGTGAGAAGGTCTGCAAGAACATCGTTCGTAAACCCATCAACACCGGTGAGGCAATCACTATGAATGACGCAAATGGAGGAACTGGCCGTCTCCTAGGACTCGTAGAAGATATCCCACTCAAACTTGGGCATATCACCACACCTATCAGTGCTTATGTTGCAGAGAACCCGCCATTTGATGGACTACTAGGGAGACCCTGGCAACAGGCTCACAAGATAGGAATTGAAGAACGCGAGGACGGAACCTACTTACTGTTCCCTGCTACACGAGGATACCCCAAGTCCGAGATGATGGTCACAGCTCAGTCAGCACCAGAGATACCTCCCGGGGTCTAGTACACCGCTGTCGTGACAGAATGGACACCTACCACGGGACCCAAAGCTCCAGTAACCTTAGATGTAACAGCCGAGCATGCATAAAGGCAGAGGATTCAACTAGGCAAAGTGATATTGAAAGCCTTTGTAATCACAGGGCCGCCTCCGACTACACCTCTGAACCATCGTCACCGGTAGGAACACCACCATCAGACTCAGAGAGCCAACCCAGCCAATCCTCTGAAGACGAGGAGGAGCCCCTCAAGGCCGCTGACCTGGACCTTCCCGAGGATCTAACTCCAAGTACTCGAGTTTACGGATGGGATCGATACAGAACACAAATGTTACCCACTGAGCTGAATAGCCTGTTAACCCAAGCTGGGAGCTTACTTGGAGTTCCGATCACGCCTCACCACGGCCATACCACCTGGGCAGGACCTACCACGATCTCAAGTCAGAATTGCCTCATTTTACAACACAGCATGACTATGCAAACTCCCGCCTTCCTGCTCCCCAATGCATTATTAACTTATGAAGGAGGCACCTATCAGGGGAATGCCCTGGTCAATATCCTTCCAAGCCAGCCGGAGTCATACCCACAGGTACACGTAAATATGATCAACATGAGGAAACTTCCAATGGGACCTGTGTCTAGCCCTTACGCTTTGCGACCACGTCCGCCACCCTTGATCTCGCTACGAGTCCTCATTGGACGTCTTCACATACCTTTCCTACTTGACACCGGAGCTCAGGCAGACTGCATAAGAACAGATGTGTTCCAAGCTCTTGGGGGAACTCTCCTTAACCTTCCCTACCGTGCAAAGCTCTACAATGCCAACGGACATCCACTTGCATGCCGAGGGATCTGGCGAACGACAGTAATGTTTGGAAATATTACTTCAACCGTCGACCTCCATGTTATCGATAACCTCACTGCCAACGGTATCCTTGGGCAACCCTGGCAGCGGGCCAACTGCATGTGGCTCCGGCACTTCAGTGATGGAACCTTGATAGGTGTTCAGTCACAGGATGGCTGCCGAACGTATGAGCTTCTCATCACCGCACCAGAGGCCAGACGAGCAGCGTGGGGACACATCGGACAGCTTGACACGGCAACACAAGAAGTCGAAGACGGGGAAATTGTGGAGCTATCAGGAGATGAGAGTCCAGAAGTCGAGGAAACTTTACCAGACGAGACCTTGGGTACAGGAACTATGTCAACACAAACCATGGAAACCAATCTGGAGCTATACATTCCATCACAGGATCCGTGGGATGTGGACTTTGAAAGCCGACAGGAAGATGGACCCGGCCCAGGACTGATACAGAGTCGCATGTATAGGAATCTACTCCTCAAATATCTGGTAGATTATAAACTAGATCATCAAGAAGAGAACACCCGTGTCGAGCTACCGGAGGTCCTGGGGGCAGATCGATTTGCACTCACAGACGCATGGAAGGTCAACCCTGCCGGCAATGAGGACCTACTGCTCTTGAAGAACATTCTTGTGAAGGTTGACGGACAATACCGAGAAGGACATGCTGCAATGCACATCCAGTACTTTCCGCACACCACAGACCGAGTAATAGAGGCGGCTCGGAACGAGGAAACCGCAGCGCAGAAATCTACGGAAACCCTGGTACTTAGTAGTGATGAGGAGTCACCACTCCACGCACCACGGGCACACCCGGTATTCCCACGCTGGACTCAGGCCGACATTGAGGACTTCATGGAGGAGCTAGAAGACTACGAGACTGGGGCACATGCCCAGAGATGGCGACTCAGCTGGGGACAAGAGTTGAACCAGTCGGACATGGCCAACCACTCCGATCAAGAGCGACCCTTCGAGCACACATGCAATAGTAATGGCTGTGACCAGGACTATAGCATGGAAGGCAACTCGTCAGGGTACACCACAACATCGGACAGAAACGCAAGCAGATCCCGCAGCATATGAATCTCATCACTCGCACAGACGTAGTCGCAAACCAGAATCCATTCGCCAGCTAGAAATACACAATAGCCCATTGATTAAGCAAAAATACGTATAGGATCACTGCAGGAACAGTCAATCCAGGCACACAGCGGTCAGGTGGTGACGTACCCGACAGCAATGACATAGCGAAAGTAAAAGGGCACCCGAGGGGCAGCACAATGGACCGGCCAGTCGAGACAACTCTCGCTCGGGAACAATGAAGGAGGCCCTAGAGGCACAACCAGTTGAATGCACGCACGACTCAAAGACACGGAAACATACCCAGTAAACCCAATAAATATCCCCACCCCGACTAACCATTCGAAACGCATTGGCGTCACGGGCCGCCATCTAAGAAATTAGGAGTATAAGAGCTATGAGCACATGAACGGGCACGGGGACACTCACGAGATTAGCCACGACCATGGATACTCCACCCCAGGACAAAGCTAAGGGTGTCGTCCACGTAGCAGGGCAAGGACCCGGAGAAGATGAAGACGGGCAAAGAATAGACACCAGTCCGCATCGGATACTTATGGAAAAGCCCAGCGCTAGACATCAGCGGCCTCCCACATGGGCAGATATCCCCGGCCGCAGATAAGATCAGATGACACCAGGCCCACCAGCGTCAGAACCTCGGACATACCCGGGATACGAAAGAAACACCCTATGCATGACATTGCAGTCTTCAATCATGATTTATGGCCTATTACAAACATTAAAAAATTCGGAAAACACCCAGGTAGTAGAAAGAAGACCTCAATGCACCGTACGCAGAAGAAATCAGAATTTTAGAAGTCCTAATGCACGCTAGGGAGAATTTACTTGGTACACCAAAAGCGAACACAGCCATCAAACCATAATGGGAAGCCTTCAGGGAACATTCTGGGACATTCCAGGACATTCCAAGGTCACCTGATAAAGCACAGGATTTTGAACAAATAAGTCAGGTGACTGGGCTGCGTACCAGGAAACCAGGCTGCGTACCAGGATCAAGACTGTCTTGAAAAACCATACGGCACACTACAAACCAGCGCAAGGTCCATCTATGATGTACGAATTGATACAAATCACTATCGATTTGCCAAGGAAAATCAATCCGACAAATTATGGGAAATCAATCCGACAAATTATGGAAATACTCGGCATTGTAAAATATCATCCAAGCAAACATACGAAGGACTCACACAGCCTGGAGACCTGGAGATGGAGCAAAAAATGCGAAGTTCACTCACAAGGGGGCCAGAAAACATATAAAAGGGACCCATACAACCCCCAGTCAGCATCACCAACTCCTCTGCCCACCACGGAAACTCCTCTACCACCACCATGCCTTCTCACTCCACTCCCATCCCTGAACCTGGTCATTCTGACAGGTTTGCTCACATCTACTCTTTTTATACTCATATTAGTCGGGACCGCGTATTCCCCCACTATCCCCCAGGCTCTACCCTCCCCTCAGGCACAATCTGTGTCACCAAGGTCCCTGCTCCCTGGGACCCCAGCACCACAGTGGACTTCTTCCTCTTCAGGGACACACAGGTCACCCAGGAAGGCGGGCCAGCCCAGCATGGCATCACAGCCCTTCTGTTTGAGCCAGACCCCTGCCCTGAGCTGCACCCAGTCCAGCCTGACCACCCTTCTGACCAGCCCCCCAGCCAGTCCCCCAACTTCTTCCCTGGACCTACCTCATACCAGTTTGTCATCTCCAGATCTCCCTCCCTGGCAGCGCCCACACCCCCTTCCACCCCCAGGGACCTTCTCGCGGAACTGGCCCAGACCCAACCAGAGCTCACCTTGGACTATGCCGAAGAACTGGCCGCAGCCCTCAACCAGGCTGCCCTTCAGAACCAGCGTCCACCCACCCCAGGGCCTGTTCCACCACCCCTACCTCAGACCCATACACAAGCGCCCCAGAGGAGCCCATCAACCCCGGGTACCACATCCCCTGTAGTCTCCTCCATCAACAGCTCGGGCAGTGACCTTGCAGACTTCGAGACGGACTCAGACACTTACATACCCCGTCCCTACAACCTCCGCCCTCGCCCCGTTCGTGCCCCTGTGCCCTTCTACTCGAGGAAGACCACTCGTGGCCGGCCCATGACGCGCCTCCCTACCCCACTTCCCCGTGCCCATAAGGCGGACCTCGCCCTCCATGAGATCGAGCTCAAGGCGCTCGTCGGTCTGCTCGAGGTGCCAGCCCGCCTCTGGAGCCGCACAGAGCGCCACTTCATTCGTACTACCACTCGGTCCCTCCGCCGCGCAGCTACCGGTGGCCTCGGACACGGAGAGGCGGCCACCACCTACGACTCGGACCTTAGCATGTCCGACATACTTACTGACTCCGCTACCCTGCTTTGAACCCCACCATAACCTGCTTACCCGAGTCTCTCACCGGCCAGAACCATATTTATGACTGTGCTATCTATTCTCCCAGCCCACCTATGCACTCCAAACTCATATATATTCGCCCCGTTCGTATCTAAGATCCTCCCTTGTACTTATGCGCTTCCCCCTATGCCACATCCCTTCGGACCTCTTGTACAGCGCCGGACGCCTCCCCTGTTCCGTTCCGATACCCAAGGACTTTTATAAAATACTTTGCACGTGCATCCAACCGGACAAGCGAGCGCATACGGGCCGACTCGAGCCAACGGGCCCGAGCCGGAACCTCGCACACGCTCCCCCACCCGATGCATGCACACGCGCGGGCCGAAGAAGCAAGAAAACAAGAAAGGAAAGGAACGTACCTTGGGCGGCGTGCACGCGCACGCCGCCGAGCGAGAATGAGACCTCCTGGGACGACGAAACACGCTCATTGGGGCAGGAGAGACGGCTGAGAAGACAGGACGGAAGGAGATGAACGAAAAGGGAGCAGCGACTAACAGACGACGGACGCGCGTCACCTCTGGCGCGCCCGCGAAACCACAAGACTACGGACAGGATTGAACGGCGAGTTATTAGACCGCAAAAACCTGGCAAAACGAACGAAAAATCATCAGTAAATACGACGGCGGGCGGCACCCGCGCACACGAACAAACACCCCGCCAACACGTCAACAACTTCCCGCCCGAGGGCAGAAAAGCGTGGCATGGGGCAAGAGGCGACGAGCGACGCGGCCGGGCTTGTCCGCCGCCGTCGCTGCTGTACGAAACCAAGAAGAAGAGGGGTTAGTACTTACCGGAGACGCGCGGCACCCCGCGGTGACCCCAGTTCCCACCCAACAGGCCCCACTACGCGAAACGTCGAGCTTGGTGAGCCGGGGGCGACGAGGTAGCGAGGATGAGGGCGACGAGGTAGCAAGGACGGCGAGGACGAGGGCGTGAACGAGACCAGCGAGGACGACGAGGCCGGCAAAGGCGACCAGCGACGACGAAGGCGGGCGAGAATGAGGACGAGGAGGCCGGCGAGGACGACCAGCAAGAACGAAGGTGACGAGGGCAGCGAGGGCGAGGACGAGGACAGCGAGGAAGGACGAGAGGGTCGTGGCATAGCAAAACGAGACGCGCCGCCTACCGCAGCAAACTTGGGCGCGGGCGCCTACCGCCACGCGCACGCACAACCCCGATTAGGAAGTGCGCGCGCGCGCGCGAGCAGGCCCGATTGGGCGCGCTGACTAACGCGCTTATGTCAGCACCAAATGGGGAAGGCTTACACAAGCACGCACCGACTACTATATACGGCTATGTGACGTATGAAGCTGACGTCACCACTCCAGCCCTGGCCCACGCACGCGACCGCTCACGCTGCTTACCTCATATTACTAAATCGGGCAAGCATACTCGAACGAATGTGCACGCCCGCGTATACACAGAGAACAAAATGCCTAACAAATCATCGATAAATAGAAATAACTCAGTAACGGACCCCTGGCACAGATAAAACGACCGTAAGACCGGCGAAGCCTCAGAACAATTAAACGAAAAATATTCGGACCACCAGGAAGCTCCCAAAATCACAGGAAAATCACAGAAAAATCACAGAAAAATCACAGAAAATCACAGAAAATCACAGAAAATCACAGAAAATCACAGAAAATCACAGGAAAATACAGTGCTCCTAACGACCATCAAAATAGCAGTGTGCATAGCCAAACAGTCTCAGTACAGCCTTGTAACAAGATATATATAAGGACCAGCACTTCAGCACAGACCTTCAGACCCATCGATTCCACCATTTACCCAGCCATTGCCATCACTTATCATCACATCCATCCCATCTACCAACCCGTGGCCTTATCTATCACTCATCATGAAGAACGCTGTATTGGAAAGCAAATTACAAGACATAGAACGAGCAGAAAGACAGCGCCGCCGGCAGGTTGCTGGAGTACTAAGCAAACAGAGAAAGACGAAGAACACCCGTCAAGAAATCATCCAGCGAATGATCAGAAACGCAAGGTCTGCAGTCTATGCACGGGATCGAGAAGCACGCCGCCCGACCAGCTGCTGTTGTAGGAATGATACATCAGGAACCGGCTAATGGCGTGCGCCGTGATACAAAGTAAACCGGCTGGTTTCGTGATGTATCACGAAACCTCCGGAACCTCCGAAAAGGGCCCCGGGACCTTCCTAATTAGGCAGGTAGCCCCGGGGAGGCCTGTTATCTCCCCAGAGATAACAGATATGTCCAGATCTGGCTGATTATGTCTTATCTCCTTAGATTGACTTCTTATCTCATCTCCCTGGCCTCAATAGCCTCGCTATCTGGGCGCTTATTTTGCGTTTTGGTGCGCACATCCTCCTCCTTCCTCCCCCCCTGGCTCACTCAGTTTATACCCAATCAGGCTCCATGTAGGCTTGTTCCAAACACGTTTTAAAAGCAAAAAATCGTATATAGGTTTCAAAGGACACAGATAAGTACTCACATATGCAATATAGGTACTACTAGGGCAATCAAAGCGACGCAAAATAGGCAATAGCTCGACCGTTTCGCGTCGTGCAGATGCGCGCAAGGGCTCCCTAGAATTATGCGTGCAGCGCGGTTCTAACGAGCCCTTGCACGCGCGAAACGGCCCAGGCGTTCCCGAGGTATGCACTCTCCTCCCAGACAGCAGCACACCTGGGAGCATCTGGGCCATTTCTCCTCCAATACCCGTCGGACAGCCCTGATATTTTATCTGCAGATGCTCTACCACTATCAAGACACACTGGTATAGTTAAACACCCAAACTGGAGGGCTTTCAAGACGTCCTAAAGCCACTTTCAGAACATATCCCCCCCCCTTCCCTTCGCTTTTCCTTCTCCATCCTGCACAGCTGCGCCAGCGCTCTCCACACCTACATATGTATTCCACACACATTCCTGTATATACAAGATCTCAGGATGCCTCGACCTAAAATGAATACCATATTCGCATTTTTCATTCCCCAAAGCCTGCCCTGTGGGCGCCCTACATATCCCAATTGTGTCATATAAACACCTAGGACATGTAGCTACAGTATGTAGCTCTCCAATGCAAAAAGAATGATGACAATCGCTGAAGAAATGAATGAGATATTAGTTTTAGACTGATAGTGTACCTACTTTATGCTTACCAGTGCCCCGGTGCTGTGAGACGCGTCTCACACTGTCTTGCAGTATACAGCTGTGCAGTAACACAGTCTACTCACATCAGACACATCTCATGTAGCTCGCTCAGTTCTCCACCGAATATTATGATCCAAGCTGTGTTCTGTGCGTATTTCTGACGTGGATACAATGGTATAGTTTATTTTATTATCGCTTGCCTGGATCATTTGCTATGAAGCATTCCATACCCACACTGATAAGGGACTAGAAGCATGAGTTCGACGCCGATTACAATATGGAAGGCGTCGTTAGATGCGGGTATTCTGGAGGAACACATTCAAAGAAGAACCAACAGGATAGCATGAGTGCTTACAAAGATATTGAGGTCTCAGTCTGAATATGAGTTCATAGTCGCTTTTTTGTACTTCAGGAAGTTCTGCATGCATTTAGGGGCTGTAAAGCGGTGGGAAAATATATTGTATGTGTCCAGTAACATGTGGGGTATGTATAACAAGTTACAGGGCTGTATGCATGGATGGAAAAGGGGGAGTGGAGGCCCTGGGTGGGTGGCCACAGCACACCCTCCCTGGCTCAAATCATAGTCTACAAAAGCACAGAATGTACTTCAATACATTAGTACAAGGTGTACACAAATTTGGAGAGAGGTTTGTTAAGTATTGAAGGAGAAATGGCCCAGGTGCTTCCAGATGTGCTGCTCTCTGGGAGGAGAGCGCATAACTCAGGAACGCCTGGGTCGTTTTGCGCGCGCAAGGGCTCGTTAGAACCGCGCTGCACGCACGGTTCTAACGCGTCCTTTTGCGCATCTGCGCGACGCGAAATGGGAGAGCTATCGCTCGTTTTATGTCGCTTTGATCGCTCTACTAGTACCTGTACTGCATATATAAGTACCTACCTGTGCCCTTTGAAACCTATGTACGATTTTTCGCCTTGAAAACGCCTTTTGAACGAGCCATAGTAGAGCTGCAACAGATGAGAAATGAGTGCGCTAGCAGAGGAGGAAGGGGGAGGATGTGCGCACCAAAACGCCAAATAAGCGCCCAGATAGCGAGGCTATTGAGGCCAGGGAGATGAGATAAGAAGTCAATCTAAGGAGATAAGACATAATCAGCCAGATCTGGACATATCTGTTATCTCTGGGGAGATAACAGGCCTCCCCGGGGCTACCTGCCTAATTAGGAAGGTCCCGGGGCCCTTTTCGGAGGTTCCGGAGGTTTCGTGATACATCACGAAACCAGCCGGTTTACTTTGTATCACGGCGCACGCCATTAGCCGGTTCCTGATGTATCAGGACTACATCAGATGGTGGCCCGACCTTTGGAACCTCGACGGGCCGCAAACGAGGGAGACGGAGCAACTAGCATATGCGATAACCGAGACAGATCGTATCTATGACTGTGGGGCGGCTAGCCTAACTATGTTCACACACCCTATCAGACACCAAGTAGTGTACATCCGCCGCAATGGGAGACCTCCGCACGGTGCCCGCACTCAGACACATACCGGGGCCATCTATTACGATGGAGGGACACACCATGGAGAGCGACAAGGAGTGGCGAAAGACACGACGGTCATACACAAACACCTATAAGCGCGCACCACAAATGATGCGAGATCAGCGGAGATCCTCGACAACAGCCGAGGCTCCAAGAGATCTCTGATTGTCGATCCTACTAGCAAGAAGCGCTGGCTAGCAATGTATATATCAAGACCTCATGCTTCCTCCCCGACATCAGATCACCGCCCCGCATGACCTCCCCGACTACTGCCTCCGCTGAGCTCCCCGCCTGCATTGTCTTTGCGCTGGAGGAGTACAGCATGCTCCTGTACGACGGAGGGCCTGACGACTGTGACGTGTACCTCCGCTCTCACATCCGCCTCTTCAAACCCTTCCCCGCAGAGCAAGCAATTGGCTTTGTGGGGTATGTCGACCGCATTGTCCAGTACCAGCAGGACTTCGCCGTCCTCGCTGTTCTCCCACAACACTGCCCGGGACAGCAGGTCCTCCTCGCTGTCCGCTACCGCAAATTGGGGGGCATATCCGGATACCTGGCCACAATCGTCGCCAAACTCCGTGGCGTGGCCGGGTACCTCCACCCAAACAACACGCGCGCGATTCCGATTGAAGACCCGCTACCCCCGTTAAGTCCGGCGCTGCAGAGCCGTTGGTTCGTGGAGCTCCCGTCCACAATGCCCATGCTATGGGTTGGAACGTCGTACGTCACTGCCAGTCACAAACATGCCTGCCCACTGAAGACACCTCCAGACGGCGGAAGTAGCTATGCATGTATCCCCCGCATATATTGAATCCCTTGCATGAGAAGTCTCGTCCTGCCACGACGTTAAACTAGCAACCTGCCCACCTACCAACCCACCATATATCTCCCCACGTACACACCACATAGCAGCATAATGCATCCGCCAGAGAGGCGACCATTGGTCTTTCTAATAATTGAAGACATGAGCGACCTGGCAGAGGACCCACTCCATCCTGAAGTCAACTCCGCAGGCGGAAGTCCGGCAGAAGTTCTTGGGGCCTATAAACCAGTAGACCGACGTATCAAGCCCATTCCCGGTGTCTTCCCAGAGGAAGCACGTGTCATACGACAGATTCCCAAAGACCCTCTAAAGACACTACCCCCACTCCCGCCGCAACCACCAGACTTTCAACCCTCTTTGAAACTCACGGCTGAACGGATTGAAGAAATGAAAATCAATGACAATGGCTACCTATGGCCAGAAGAAGAGAAACTTTTCAAACATATTTTTCAACTTAACGAGCGGGTTCTCGCATTTGAAGAATCGGACCGTGGCACCTTCCGCGAAGACTACTTCTCCCCTTACATTATTCCTACTATCCCACACGTACCCTGGGTCGAGAAGAACATACCCATTCCTCCAGGCATCCGTGAACAAGTCATTGAGCTCATGAAGGGGAAACTAGATGCTGGAGTCTACGAACGATGCCAGTCATCATACCGATCCAAGTGGTTCTGCGTACTCAAGAAGAATGGGAAGCTTCGACTCGTACATGACCTACAGCCACTCAACGCCATCACAATCCGCGATGCAGGCCTCCCTCCAAGCCTAGACGACTTCGTAGAACCATTTGCCGGACGACAATGCTACACAGTTCTAGACTTATTCTGGGCCTTTGACGCACGCAAGCTCAATCCAGTCAGCCGAGACCTGACTGCCTTCCAGTCTCCGCTAGGCCTGCTCCGCCTGACTTCAATGCCCATGGGCTTCACCAACTCTCCGGCAGAGTTCCAAGCATGCATGACATTTGTTTTACAAGATGAAATTCCAGATGTGGCCAACGTTTTTATTGATGACCTCCCAATCAAAGGACCTGCAACACAGTATCTTGACGACACAGGACATCCAGAAACCATCAAACAGAATCCCGGAATTCGCCGCTTCATTTGGGAACATGCAAATGATGTTCACCGGATTCTGCATCGAGTAGGGCAGGCAGGAATCACCTTTTCAGGTCTCAAGGCGCAAATCTGTAGGCCCGAAGTAGTTATCGTAGGCCAGAAATGCACACCAACTGGACGCAAGCCGGAAGACGACAAAGTGCAGAAGGTCACCAACTGGCCACCCCCACAGAATGTGAAAGAAGTTCGAGGGTTCATAGGACTCTGCGGGACTGTCCGGATCTGGATTCAGGACTTCTCGGAGCGTGTCCGCCCTCTGAGGGAGCTCACTCTGAAAGGGGCTGAATTTGTCTGGGACGATCGAAGACAGCACGCATTCGAGGAACTGAAAGATCTTGTAACCTCAGCCCCAGCACTCCGTCCCATCGACTACACCTCTACCAACCCAGTAATTCTCTCGGTAGACTCAAGCAAATATGCCGTAGGGTTCATCCTCTCCCAAATTGACGATGAAGGTTGGAGGCGTCCGGCCCGGTATGGGTCCTTACCAATGAATGCCACAGAGGCAAACTACAGCCAGCCGAAGTTGGAACTGTATGGACTATACCGAGCACTTCGGCGGTGGAGACTGTACCTTGTAGGAGTCAAAACCTTGCACGTGGAAGTTGACGCCAAGTACATCAAGGGGATGCTTAATGAGCCAGACCTGCAGCCCAATGCCACCCTCAATCGCTGGATTCAGGGGATCTTGCTCTTTGACTTCAAGCTTATACATGTCCCTGCCACTCAGCATAAAGGACCAGATGCACTGTCGCGACGCCCACTGGGAGAAGGAGAAGAGATAGAGGACGACAATGGGGAAGACTGGCTGGAGAACATTGCACTATATGCAGGACTCAACTATGAGGAGGTACAAAGACAGTATGGAGGCAGACAACCTACCCCAACGACACAAAGCCCGGCTACATATGTCACCACGAACACCACACAGGATGCCACCCTCCAACATATATTCCACTTTCTAGACACTCTAGAAGTTCCAGATTTCCCCACGGCCTCATCACGTGCCAAATTCCTCCGCAAATGCCAACAATACTTTGTTAAGGATGGACGACTCTACCGAAGGCATCGACACCGCATACCCACCCGTGTTATCCTAGCAGCCGAGGAAAGACTCAGAATACTAGAGGAAGCCCATGATCAGCTTGGACATAAAGGAGCAAAAGCGACCTTTGAAACAATCCGCATGCGCTTCTTCTGGCCCTTCTACTACTCAGATGTTCGACAGCATGTAAGCTCATGCCGGGAATGTCAAGTTCGGAGCACACGCAAAGTAGAAGTCCCTCTCACTATCTCCACACCAGTCGACCTTTTCCACAAAGTCTATATGGACATCATGTTCATGCCCAAGGCGCAAGGGTACACCTGTATTGTTGCTTGTCGGGACGATCTTTCGGGTGTTACAGAGACCAGGGCTCTACGACGGGCAAGTTCCAAGGAAGTTGCCAAGTTTTTCTGGGAGCAGATTATCTGCCGATACGGAGCTGTCCACCAGGTTGTCACAGACAATGGGTCCGAGACAAAAGGAGCCTTTGAGATTCTTGTAACAAAATACAACATACACCACATTCGGATCTCGGCATACAACTCTAAAGCCAATGGTGTGGTGGAAAGGGGACACTTCACCCTTCGTGAAGCACTTATCAAATCCTGCAAAGGAGAGATCTCCCGATGGCCCGAACTTCTGCCGCATGCACAGTTTGCTGACCGGATCACCATTCGGCGCTCCACTGGGTTTAGCCCCTACTTTCTGCTCCATGGAGTTCACCCAGCACTGCCGATGGACCTCCGTGAATCCACTTTCATGGTGCAAGGCTTTGAGCCTGGCATATCCCACACCCAACTCCTAGCGCTGCGCATACAACAGCTAGAGCGTCGACCAGAGGACATCTCACGAGCCGCAAAGGTCCTCCAGAAGACCCGCCTAGCATCTAAGGAACACTTTGAAGCCCGATTCGCCTACCGTCTGCAACGAACATCATTCACAGCTGGAGATCTGGTACTTGTACGGAATACTGCCATAGAACGGGAGATGAACCGAAAGCACAAACCTCGGTACCTGGGCCCATACCAAGTGGTCCGACAGACACGAAATGGGGCATATGTCATCAAAGAACTCAATGGGGATGTCTCTCGTGAGAGCGTGGCAGCCTTCAGACTCTTGGCCTATGACCCATCTGGAAGACACCTTGCAGAGATACAAACGGACCCGATCAGCATGATTGGTGAAGGAGCATTGCAAAGACAGGGACACCAACGGACAACCATTGAGGAAGATCTGGACAGCGACACAGATAATGAGCCAGACGAGGGATCAGACACAGAGCCAGAGGAGTTCCCAGTCAGCCATCGAACAAGAAGCCACCACCCCTGAATATCTGACGACCGAGGACGGCCGTTAAACTGTGGGGCGGATGTCATGCACCAAACCTGTTTGGTACAAGAACAGTGCATGCAGCCCAGCACAGCCTGTTACCCTCAGCACATGCAGCACAGTGTAGCCTCGCACAGGTCAATGTAGCCTCGCACAGGTCAACGTAGCCTCGCACAGGTCAACGTAGCCTCGCACAGGTCAACATAGCCTCGCACAGGTCAACATAGCCTCGCACAGGTCGACGTAGCCTCGCACAGGTCAACATAGCCTCGCATAGCCCCGCACAGCCCGTAACCACTCAGCAGCCAGCATACTGCTGCCATTGCACTCAGCATCATAGTCAAGCACAGCTGAGGTTGCCCACCACAGCCCCTCACAGGAATTGGGCAGCAAAAGGCCATAGCGATAGGGCTGATAATCACGCAGAGGGAGGGAGCCTGTGCAGGACACAGGATTCATCACTACATAGCCTGCCCACTCATGTATTACACACCTATTTCACTGCCTTCAGCCTTGGGTATAAATACCAGGCTGAGGCAGGCCAGAATGACAGCTTCTTCTTCTCAATCTCTCCCTTGCCAGCTAGTTCACAAGCTTGCAAACCAAAGGCAGCTCACCACCCCTTACCCTCACCTACACACTTTCCATCACCACAGCCTTACATACATATATTGGTCCATTCGAAGCCCCACCAGATAGAATTTGACTAGAATAGTTGGGGTTCACCGTGAACCTTTCGACGACAGCTACTAGCCCACAGGACGACCTTGGCACGCAACACGACACACCGCAGACACTGACTAGACCCGCCCGGAACCTTACAATAGCCCGCAGTACCAGAAGACAGAGAGAGAGAGGCACCCGTAGCCGCACGAACACCGACCACCGCAGTATCAGGAATACGCCCACGCACGACGACATACAGCCCCGTACTCAGCCCTACCAACGCAGAGAGGGGAACCTCTGCTTCGACTTTCAGGGCCTTACACTCTGAAGCCTGACCACTGGCTTCTATCACACCCAATCTTAATACAATATCAGTTGTCCAAGGATACCGGCCAGCCTGGCCTAGTCACGAACTCGGCGAAGCCTCTGTTGGAAAGACAGGAAACCCCACACGCTTTGCGGTAGAATCGGGAATCACCTCTTCACCACTCACCCCTCAAATTTTACATCAATCAATCGATTCCCGGATATTCATTCGACAACGGGATGTAAACATAGGTGCAAATATACAATATAATGTTACTCTAGATCCCTTAGAATGTCATGATTTGCAGTGCCTGTAAGGGTGAGATACTTAGGGTTAGGGTTCTGTGGTGGTGGCTGAAAAGCTCCCTTATGCTGCAGTCCTCAGTTGTTTACTACACCATATCACAACTTCTAGGGTTCTGTTAAGTGTGGACTATGATGAAATACACCTTTTGATAGCATTAGAAAGGCTAAAAACCCCTATGCATCATATAAACAGCACCATATATATCTCTATCTAAAAGAGTTGGTGTCTAAATACCCATGGGACCTTATAGGATGTACAGAAACCTGCACTAATGTTTTAGCTAGCTATAGTATTCTATCTATATATGCATATATGCATGTATGCCACATCATCCCCTATAGCTTATATGACTAAAAGTCTTTTATATACAAGTACAGTATATCTAATAAGTAGAGTTTATTGAACACTACACCAATGCTTTGACATATAACACCATGTTTGTGCTCATCGTAAGGACCATATGTATATAACCACTGACAAATGTATGCTATAGTCATAATAACAATTCAACCGAATATTACTAAGAGAAGTTGCCCATAATAATAGACTATAATGTCTTATAAGCCCATTACAGCCGTATGTATAAGCTAGGGCCAGACAGGTGCCTGCCCACAATAGTTAGAGTGTAACTAGAAGCAGGCTAGCACAGTATGGGTAGTAGAATCATAAATGAACTCTAAAATCCCTAATGAAAACTGACTAACCCTAAAACCATTAGGTCACTTTCTATGTCACACCTCTTTGAGAACTAATAAAATACCATCTGAGTTCCAAAGTATTTTCCCATAGGGTGAAATTGGTGTCACAGGATTTGGATAGAAGCTCACCCTATAAGAAACAAAATTTTCTTGTTCCTCATCAATTGAGATAATTGGCCATAGTGTTGCTGTTATTGCAGAGAATGGCAAGATATTTGACAAAGTAACCTGTGCCCTGCCAGGAAATGATGTGGTGAGGTGCTGTACAGATGGCCAAGGCTTTAAAGCAGAAAATAGTGTCTGTGGAGGCATCAAAGGGGAGTTCCCAGTGGAAACTGAGTTAAAGCCATAGGAAGTAGAGCCCCAGACAATGCCAGATGTGTCGATGAGAACAAACTTGTTCTACAGCATGAGATGATCTAGATCACATAGTGTCCATATGTTAGCTGAGAGTATGGGAATACTAAATGCACAATCCATATGATATCTAAGCCAACAGAGATTGCAGGTGATGGCAGCATTGATAGTATAGGTGGGTGTAGAGGTTTGGTGACAGATAGAAAAAATGGTTATAGATGCCCTGGTGTTAATATTCTGGTTATCTGGTGTCTGCCTAATATTGTCTGGTGCTGTCTGGGTATCTGTTGAGTCATCTTGTGGGCTTGCTGTCTTATGGTCTTATTTCATAGTCAGTAGTTGTTATAAATTTCTATTAAACCCCAACTAATCTGATAAATCCTATGCCATATTGTGTTGAGTCTTCTGTCTTCAGTCTTCATAGGTAGTGGTTGTTATATGTTCTGGTGAACCTAACCAATCTGTCATATGCTTCTGGGTTACTATCAGTGATCAAAAGGTTGCTCTAACCCTAGCTAATCTAGCCTAATATGTGTACTGGTACTAACTAATCAAGTCATGAGGATAGTAACTAAGTAAACAGTGGTGAGATGGTTAAACAATGGCTGTTGGTGAAGTGGAAGTGTGGTAAAAGGGTGTGTAACCTGGATATTACAAGCCTGGCTGCTGCTTACAGGAGAGATAGTTGGAAAGGAGCAGAAAACAACCTGTATCTCTCTCTTATCCATAATAGTGTGCCCCTGAGACCTATGGTAGTTTTATTTGGGTCAACTGAGAAACCAATGATGGGGAGAATGAGACCATGGAATTGCTTTTGTGTTTTGTATAGCACACTGAGTTCATCCCAGAGAGAGAGAAGGTACACCTGAGAAGTAGGAGAGGAGTAGTCATAAGGTGTGTATCACCAAATTATGTCCCAATGACATTTTTGTAAACTTGATTAATCAAAAAAGAATAAACTTATGTTAAATATACTCATGCAAAAAGGCACTTAATACATGTGCATTGTCACTTGGGACCTATATAGTCACTTTTGAGCTGGCCCTATCTTAGCTTGAAAATCTCAGAAAATTGTGTGCATGACACTATTACAGTGATTAGTTACACACTTAGAATTTTGGCAGGTGCTGCTGCAGGGGTTTTGGAAAATGCCCATATGCATATATCCAGCAACCCCCCCTCATTGCTTTGCCTCTTGAAAATTATACCCTTGCTACTACCCAACCTCTCAGAACTTTTATAGATGGTAAAAAAGATACATTTTCACTATATAGTTAAGGGTCAGAAAGGGATGCTTGGGTCCCATCCGAACTTACTATAGTGGTTGGTGACATATTTGGACAGGTGCTCTATATAATGCAAGTAACTCCAATTAAATTAAATAGCCTAAAGAGTTGAAGAAACCTAAATAAATTTGAAAACATGTAGGCATTGACCTTGACATACTTAAAACATACATAAGCCAATAGGGAAATTATAGGAGATTCTGAGTCAAAGAAGTGAGAGTAGAACAAGGTTGGTCATAATGACAGCACTCAAGACAAAATGACCACTAGATTATGCTTGTGTTTCACAAAGAGATGCTGTTGTAGTACATATGTTATGTTTGAGTAGAAAATATGCTCTTAATGTGCCTTGCAAAATTTCCAAAACAAAACAGTGTAGCTGGGGAGACATACTAAAGACATACTATTGGGGAGATATAGGCACCCCTAATTTCAAAGGAAACTCCGCAGTATAATGTTCATGTCTGCATAATTGTGGTGTGTTTCTTTGAACAATGGATGGCCTTCAATTGCATGCCATATGATATGGTTAGCAGCTCTAGGTGTAAATTGGGACACTGAACCATGTTTAAAGCTGTAAAAGGTCAGGAGTTCTGGCAAAGGATTACATAAGAGAACATAAAAAGAATAGCACTAATAATGGCAAAAAGCCCCTACAGTAAGTTGTATACATTATTTCCTTCTATAAATCCTTGCTCATGTCCTCTTATTCTTTTCCTAGATAGGAAGCCACCAGGTTTTCTCTTGGGTAATGCATCAGCAAATTGCATAACTACACTATAGGTATCTGCATACCTTGGTAGTACCCATAGCATGCTGTAGGCATGGTAGCCTGCCACACATTGCTGTTTGCAGGCCATAGACTCCACTAGGACTGGGTCTGATGCTGTAAAAAGTTTGTAGCATGCTAACAAATGATATGTGTGACTCAGCAGAGCTCTGCAGACCACCTGATGAGTCTATACAGTGCTCTGCAATATACTACAGGGGCCCAGATCCCTAGCAGTATGCTAATATTTATAATCTTACTATAGCTCTTGTTTTGAGCAAGCTCTATGCAAATGCAGCCAGAATCACAAAGAATTAACAATAACATATATATGTCATCTATCAAACACAGCTCACAGCAGAAATTTGGCCAACTATATGCTCAATTTATCACAAGCCTCAGTGTAGGGTTGGTTACAAAGTGTTAGAGCAAGGGCCCAGAGATCTAGTTTTGTGGTGAGTAGAGTGAGTGGCCCAGCATAAACATAAACAGCTGCTCTTTGCCAGCTTAAAACTTGAGAACACACCTTTAGGTGAGCATTTGGTAATAATCATTAGCTTGCACTATAGAGTCTACCTTAGAGTGAATGTTTCATATTATAATGTGCACAAACTCTGAAGATGCCAAGTGCATGCTAGTGTGTAAGTAATGTTGATGAGTGAATATGTACATGTATAAAGTATGATAATATACCTGTGAGGCTATCAGAGCCCATTCAAGGTTCATACATGCCATGTATTGTCATGGTTGGGCACTCTAGAGGTAACAACTTAGTTGCAGAGAATTGAGTGCAGATAACATGAGGGCCCAGGGGGAGGAAGGTGGTGGTGCAGGAAGAAGAGATGTTGATGCTGCTTTCCAGGGTATAGGGTTTTATAAAGATTTCCAAAAGGGTGTATGTGAAGGAGTGGTACTGGAGTTGAATATCTGGACATCAATAAAGGAGCAGTCCAAGTTGAGTGAAGGTATCAAGAGCAAGCAGCAGGTGTCTGATGGGCACTTGTTATAATGACTTTGGTGCAGCTTCAGCATTTGACTTGAAGTATGTGCTTGTCTTTCTCCCTTTTCATGTCTTATCTAGCTTCCCTAGTAACTGTATGTCTATATAAAGTTCTGTAGTATGTTCATAGGGTACCACAATATATGGCATGCTTATGCAGACATTTTGTACAGTGCCATAATCTGCAACTAGGGCCTTTTCTGCCAGACTGGTCTCCGCAGAGCTCTGTAGACTTCTGCCCACCATTCATCTAGTATGTTGAAGCCCCTACCGGTGTTTACAGACCCTGTAGTACCTTACAGCACCATACATCAAGCTTGCACTTCTGCTAATGTGGGCACTTACATCCCTCCTTCAATGTGTCAGCTATAAATCAGGTGCACTGTGTTTTTGAGCTTTAATAAATTATTATAAGCTACTCTGGTATGTCAAGTGCTTAGAGGTGGCCCTATTGATAGAATAGGAACCTCATGTGAGATATCACTGCAGCACAGTGGCTTCTTCTCCTGTGGTATGGCGACAGGCTCTGAAACTCATTCTCCTCTCATCTAAACACTTCAAAATTGCTCATGGGAGACCTCACATATGTTCTACATCACTCAGAATGTTTGCCATATGTACTGGTGCCCATGTGCATGTATCTTTGAATTGAGTCGTGCAGGTGCATCTTGCAGGGCACTTGTGGCTATTGTAGGCACTTGTCCAAAGATTCCGCCAATCACTGTATCTAGGGTTGCCCAAGAGTATGAGTAATACTTAATAAAACATTTGAGTACAAGAACAAGTAATAATAAATACAATAGGGTTTGTACTCAATTAGGTCATGCAGTACTATAGATTACCATAAAATATAATATGCATACAATACAGTATGGTTCACGGTATGTATTTTTATTCAGAGTACAAAATGTGACCTTAGCACCTTGGGACCTCTTGGGATGTGGCTCTGATACAGTGACAGCCAAAAGTCATGTGCCACCTCCCTATAACTTTAAGTTCTTCATAAAAGTGATGCATACCCAACCTCAATATATTATTATATAGCATCCCATGAGTGATTTCTTATGCCACACTCATTAGTTCTGCAGAAGGGGTTTATGGTGCACAATATGTGGGCACTTATTTTAGCGCCAGACAGCACATCAGCCAGCTCAAACTCATTGTAAACTTTCACCATTACCATTCATACACTGCACATATTCCACCACACATTCTGCTTCTACACTCTATATTCTCTCTGCCTGCATCAATGGCTCCTTTGTCCTGCACAAAACACACAAAAATCCTGGAACTTTATCACCCTTCCTCTGGAACCCCTCTCCATCAGCCAAATTGCTCGCAGAACCCATAGCTGTCGTGAGACTGTCTGCCGAGTCCTACGCAGGGTTAGGGAGACAGGCACTCTACACTATGACATGCCCTGTTCTGGCCGTCCTCGCATTCCCACTCCACAGGATCTCAATCATCTCAAGCTTGTGCTCGCTCAAGGTGAAGTGGCAAATGCAACCGATGCCCAGCACCTTGCAGCTCCGCAGGCCAGCACCCGTACAGTGCGTAGAAACCTTTCTGAGAATGGTCTTTATGGGCGGGTGCAATGGGCGAAGCCATATCTCAGTCCTCTCAACGTGAAGCAGCAACAAACATGGGCACAGGAGGTTGCAGTTTGGGGCATGAATCAGTGGAGGCTCATAGTCTTCTCAGATGAGTCAAAGTTCAATCTCTTTGGCTTAGATGGAAGGCAATGGTGCCGTAGAAGGGTTGGGGAGGAGTTCCTGGACCGGAATGTGAAGAAGTGGATGCAGGGTGGAGGAGGAAGTGTCATGGTCTGGGGCTGCATCACCTCGAAAGGTGTTGGGTGACTTCACTGCATCAAGGGGATCATGGACGCAAAGAAGTACTGCACCATTCTCAACAAGGCCCTCCTGGGTATGCTTCACAATCACCATCTCAACCCACACACCTTCATTTTCCAGCAAGACAATGATCACAAGCACATCTCCAAGCTTACACAGCACTGGTTTGATGACCAAAACATCCTCCTTCTCCCCTGGCCCTCATCCTCTCCTGACATGAACATCATTGAACATGTCTGGAGTGAGCTGGATTGCTGTGTGCACACTCGGAATCCTCTTCCCGCAACTGTGACGAGTTATGGACCACTTTACAGGAGGAGTGGTATGGACTTGATTCTGCTTTTATTCAAACACTATACAACTCCCTTTCTGAACGTGTAGAAGCCCTTAAGGCTGCTAAAAGTCACCACACTAGTTACTAGATCATTTGGCTTTTGTATCCCAGATTATTGTATAATTTTTGAGATTTTGGGTGTGCTAATATCACACTTTTTTGGAATTAAACCAAAACTCCTGACAGTGAGCCAGTGAAGATGCCCGAAAAATATACACTATAGTAGCCCACTGTGAGGTCAATATGTGTGCAAAGTCTCAGGATACACAGCCTACTAGTTTCAGAGAAAACGGAAATTAAAGTGTCTATGACAGGGGTGGCACATAACTTTGGGCCATCACTGTATATTACTGACATGTCAGTATGATTCTTGCCAAACAATTCAAAAAATACAAGTATGTGAATGGCTGCAAATATGTACCTATAGAATATGTCTCCCCAAGCACTATATCTGTGTAGCAATAGTACAAGAGAACTGTCTTCCAAAATCACTACCATTCAAATATGACATTGTTCCCGGGGCGCTAGCCTGCACAGTCAAGTGCCTCATAGAATCATTTAGCCGCCAAACACTCAGATTTCGAGCCTTCAAATTACTATGTATGCAGAACATGTAGCCTGCCTGTAGCGTTGGCCACTGCTACAAAGGAGTGGCTCAAGCTTAGCCTAGAAGATGGTAAGTACTACTCTGCACGTGTTTGGACTTATGATCATTCACAAATAAGTCAAATAGATAAGAGTACATAGTCATATGATACGAGTACGATACACATACAATACGATATGAATACATACAGGAGCCGGCGTATGCTATATCCACATGTATTGAGTAAATACGGGAGCCCGGGTGTATTTATTCGTATTTGGGCAGCCCTGCGCGCCGCGCGGTCCCGTGACCTGCCCGCGTCGTGCAAGCGCCTAATGCACTCTCGCCGCGAACTGTTTATGTTTATTCTATGACAGCAACCTCTCGCTCATCCTTCCCGTTGAACCTAGACTTATGCCGCTCCTCGGAGCCACAGTTGAGGCAAGCAGAGAAAAGCGCATCGAGAGACAACAGGCACGCTTCAGAGACCGTGGCGGGTGCGTCCGAGTCCCCATCCATCGCAGTCCACACCCGTCCATGCTCACCCCACACATACAGTATCTTCAAGCCGTCGGAGCGCAATTCCCTGCTAGACATCCTCCTTGCCCGCGGCGTCAACGGCGAAGCACCACCCAGAGCCAACTCACCCAGACGCTCACGCAGCCGCTCCGCTTCTCCCGTCCGCAAGGGGCGAAAGCCCGCAAAGTCTAGAAAGTCAGAGGGCAGCAGGGCCGCGGGACGAGATCTCGGTGTCATAGTGGTTGATGGAGATGAAGAAGAGGAGCCTCTTGCCGGTATGTTGACGTGTAATGTGCTACGACATCACTCTTGCTTAGCGGCCTACCAAACATACAGGACCATCTAAGCCCTCCAAACGCACGAAGGTCACAAAAGAACGACCCACGAAACCACGAGCGCGGAAGTCTCGCGCAAGCACCCGTATGTATGCCCTCCGTGGCTTACACACTACAGCGTTCAACTTGTCTCTGCGTCATAGATATACCCGATGCCGACGAACCACAACCTCCAGATACTTTACACCCGGCGCAACCCGGTACGTCTCGCTCTAGAGGACACGTGGACACTCCTAACGGTCGATCAAGCACCTAGTAAACGCAAGGCCACCACGAAAGTCACGAAACCGAAGAAGGCTACGACATCAAGTAGATATAATCCACCTACTGTAACTCAGGCCCCTATGCTGACGCTGCATAGATTCTACAACGAAAGCCAAACGTCCTGTCAAACGCAAGGCACCTTCCCCTGATCCTGACCCCGCACCTAGCCCAATACCAGATCCATCACAAGTCGCTCATGAGCCCAGCGACGATGAACCACTTGCCCCACGCAAGAAGGCACGCACTCAGCGAGTATTGGAGTCGACCGACAAGGCGCACCCGCAAACTCAGACCGTCGAAGAGGATGAGAACATAGCGAAGCAGCACGTTGAACATAAAGCTGTGAAGCAGGGTCGGCGTGAGCATGAATAGACCGGGGGCACTTCGTCCAATGCTAACCTGGGTTGGCAGGCATAACGGCGAAACCGAAAGCGACACGACCATCGTCCACAAACAAGTCAGACTCCTCGGTGACTGATGCATTGCAGGAGAAGACCCTCGGCAAGGGGAAACGTAAGGCTAAGGCTTCAGAAGCTGACGACCAAGATGAAGGTCGGAATATTCTCACTGTCGCATATCGTGACTGTTATTCATTGGTTTATTTACATATACATACAGCACCTGCCCCAACCAACCGACCTAAGAAGGCTCCAGCGCGACCACGACTAACTGTGATCGCTGAGAGCGACGAAGAGATCGACGCAGGCCCCGGCAAACAGCGAGCAAAGAGACGTACAGCGGACACTACGCCAGAACCCGGCCCTCCGGCCCTGCCACCCAAACGTCCCGCGGCTCAGGAGGAAGACGCTGAGGCACCACCTCCAGCTCGTCGCAAGGGACAACCTGTGGTCGATGCGCCTTCTTCTCCGAATCTCCCCCTTGCTAAGACGTCGAGGTCTGCAAAACAAGCCGTAGAAGAGCCAGCGCCGGTCCGCAAACACTCCATGGCCAACCAAGAACTAGAGAATGATCCTCCCCCATCACGCCACCGCAAACGTCGACTCCCAGAAGACGAAGCAGCACCCAGCCGTAGACCACGAACACAGCAAGCAACATACATACCGCCAGAGGACGAGCATGTTCGCAAGGTCTCCCGCACCAAGGCCCCGTAAGTGACTTCGCGAATATCTCCGATGTCAAGACTGACGGAGTGGTTCCAGACCGGTGTTTGCTCCCAAGGGTACTGTGCTAAAGCCCAAACCGAAAGTAAGCCTCGGACTCTTATGGCCAAATATACACACATTCACCATAAATCACACACACCTCAGCCACGCATGTCTATGTTCCCCGCTCCTCCAGCCGACGACGAGAGCGATGCAGATCCGATAAATTTCCTGTCGTGAACCACAGCACTATAGCCCCCACATATCTCACAAATACCCACTGTAGCATAGCTCTCCTCACACCTGTACATAGATATTTACGTACCTTCTCTGCATACATTCACAGCGCCCAATGTCATCTTCCGACAGGCAAGCATGGATAAAACGATAAATTCTACAGCGAACTACGCAATCTTGGGGTGCAGAATCCCCGTCGCGGCCGGTAGGACCGCATCCTCGTCCCTCCCTTAACATTCGAACCAAACCATCAATTGCCGTCGCGCGGGAGCATGACAGGCCATATACGCACCTTCGTAGAACTTCTGCAAGAACGTCCTCTGCGGCCGGCCCCTGGGCGCGAGGAGAACGCCCATAACGTGGTCGAGCTGCTTCCAGCAGTTGAGGGTTTCCTGATACTCCTGGCGGCCCTTGAGGACGAGGACGTCGATGACGCGAGGGTCGGTCACATAGCGGTTCTCCTCGAAGTGGCCGCGAACGCAGTGGCGGACGAACGCCGGCGTGACGTTCAATGCGTAGATGGAGCAGATTTCAGGTGCCTGAGGGTGTACATCGTCCAGGGAAAGGCGGAGGTAAGTTACAGTTCAGTTGCTGAGTGCGCGGACGTAGTCGGGACGAACGCACACTGCGATACCAGTCGCGGTAGAGCTGGATGACACGTTTGCGTGCTTCTTGCGGGGAGCCCGACACGCGGGCGGAGCGTGCAAGCCGGGCAGGGATAGTCGACATGGCAAGCGAGGCGGGGAGGAGGGCGTGAGGGGCAGCGAGGAGAGGGCGCGGGACGTTGGCGGGACCGAACGCCAGTGCGCACGTGACACTAATAACGGTAGAAACGCTATTCTACTTTGAGCTTTCAGCGGGATCGCGCAGACATCCCAGAGTCACATCCTCCCATCGCTCCCACCTTCACTCCCAACCACCACAAGCACAGCGATGGCCAGAGGCACCTTCAAGCAGAAGCGCGGCGGAGGCAGAAAGTACGGCCTCCCTTTTCACCTCCGATCGTCTCTCGATCTAACACATCCCACCACAGCTTCAGGTAGATCCCAATCATCACGCGCATTCGCGTTCGTCCCCGTTGAGCCTCCTCTCCCTTGTCCAACAGCAAGAACCTCGTTCTCGATGAGAATGGCACCGCCGTAGCCACCGACAAGTACGTCCCCGACTAACCTCCGCCACCCCAGACTAACCCGTCGCGCTCGCTGCCGCAGGCCCCGCGGACGCCGCAACGCCGGCAACCAGGACGACGACGACGATGAGGACGATGAGGAAGAGTCCGAGGAAGAGTCAGAAGAGGAGAGCGAAGAGGAAGAGGCCGCCGCGCCCTCCACCTCCGGTGCTCAAGCCGAGCTCTCGCGCGCCGAGCGCAAAGACCTGAAGAAGAAGAAGGCGCAGGCGAAGCAGCAGGCGGATGAAGATGAGGACGAGGGAGACGATCCGCTCCTTGCGAACCCCAACATCGCCGCCGGAAAGCGGCTCAATATCTCCGACCTCAGTGCGCCGCGCGAGCTCTCCCGTAGGGAACGGTACGTTATTCTACGGTGATCGCGGTCTACCATTAGATCTAATTTTGTCTATAGTGAGGAGAAGGAGAAGAAGGATGCGAAAGAACGCTACTGGAAGGTAGCGTCACCACAAACCAACTTAGTATCTATTATGTCCTAACTTTATCATCCACAGCTTCACGCTCAGGGCAAGACAGACCAGGCCAAGACCGATCTCGCCCGCCTCGCCAAGATCCGTGCAGAACGAGAGGCTGCTCAGGCAAAGAGGAAGGCTGAGACTGAAGGTGTGTCGCATCGCTGCTTATGATCATAACATGCACCACTCACACTGCTCTAATTTAGCCAAGAATGCGGAGGTCGAGGCGAAGAGGAAAGAGCAGCTAGCGAAAGGCAAACGGGCGTGAATGTAGTGACACTTGTCCATGTACAATTAGACCCCAGCCATGCATGTGCACTGGACGTTGTATCATTATATACAATGCATGTAGCGATGTTGCCCTCGATCCCGTCAGAATGCGCCGCTGGCTACCCCGTCGGGCTCGCTAGGTAGGTCGTCGTGACCGTAGAGCTGCTCCAAGTCCTCCAAGTTGCCGTGCATCTTCCGCGGCTTCAACGTCTGCATGTCCCTGTACCACCGCACCCTGTTCAACGTCTCCTGCATCTCCTCCCTCGTCGGCATCTTCATCGCACCCACCCATGTCTCCATCCACCGCACAAGCTGCGCATACCCGCTCCGCCCCTCTCCCTGCCACTTCTCAATCAGTGGCCCGTCTAAGCTCACCTCGCTCCAGTACACCAGCGCAGTCGCCAGCGTGTCCCCGGACGGGCGCACTCCCAGATACTTCATCCACGCGAGCACGAGCGGGATCTGCCCCGCGCGCTCCTCCGCCGCGAGCAGGTCCAGGAGCGCACGGAACATCACGTCGCGGGGGAGGACTCCAAAGAACGTCCGCCCCTCTTCGTCCGCCGGGAACACCGCCGGGTCCCCGCCCTTATCCGCCCCGGCGTCCTCCGCGAAGTACCGTTGTCGCAGCTTTGCGTTGTGGTACAGATCCGCCACGGGCGACAGCGTCTGCCGCACCACACCCCGCCGCACCGGTGACTCAAGCGCCGCCAACGCCGGCCAGTTGCCCACGAAGATTTGCCACGCCAGTCGCAGCGCAACCGCGCCCGCGCGCTCGCCGCGCCAGAAACCCGTCACGACGCGCCTCTCATCCTTCTCGAGCAGCCACTCCAAGCCCGCGAGTGCCGCCTCCCTGTCGAGGCGCTGCGGGGCGCGCTCGATGTCGGACGCGGCGACGCGTCCGGGGAGGATCCGACGCAGGCCAAAGTCCTGTAGCGCAACCTGAAGCGTGCCCTCGCACTTGCGCGCATACCGCGCGGCCTTGAACAGGATGGCGAGCGAAGTTGAGTTAGGCTCGACCCCGGGGAAGATGCGCGGCAGCGTGTCCCAGATGTAGAACACAGCGTCGGGCCGGCCCATGCGGAGTAGGGAGATCATGAAGACGTTGATCGTTTGTATGTCGATGGTGTGCGAGGATGAGGGTGGCGGGGGCACCTTCGAAATCTTGCCTTCGGGCATAGGGCTGGACACAACGTGTTGGGCGCGGGCGGCGTCAAAGTCACGTAGGAGGCGGAACGCAGCGTCGGGTTGATTGAGCATGGTGAGGGCTTCCGCGAATATGGTGACCCCTGCGGTGTCGAACAAGTGTTTCTGCTGCAGAGCGGAGGCCAGAAGCGGAGGTATCTCGCCGTACTGCTGGCGACGGAGAAGGCTCTTGATGACGATGACAGTGGCGACATGGGCTTTTGTAGGGTTGCGAACGATGTTGATACCCTGTTCACGAAGCTCAACCAGGCGATGCGTGGATGTGTTGGGATCCTTGGCGGCGGTCTGAAGCACTTGAAGCCATACATTCGCCGGAATCTCATCCGATTTCCGAAGCGCAGGTTTGTTCGAGTAAGCATCCTCCTGGCGTTGCCTTTCAACGTTCGTGACTAGGTACAGGATGTAGTGTCGGATATCCTTTGCGTTCTTGAAGCTCTGGAGATAGTGCGCAAGCCTATTGGCCTGGAATTGTGCGGACCTAGCGTACGCCGGTGTTTGTCCGTGATATTCGTTTTGGCGTATGCGACGCCAATGACGAGCTGCCAGTATTCTGCGCTCATCTTTGCCATATATCTTCACGAATGCGGACGTTTGCGCCAAATTAGGCACGTAGTCAAGAGATCGCATATGCTTTTCGACCAACCACGCGATCGTGCTTGAGGCGATAGGACTCTGGAGGAGGTCTATGTAGGTCCGCGAACCGAGCGCAAGCTTACGGCGGGTCGCGATGCGGATGAATTCTGCCACAATGTACTCCACGTCGGTTGGGGGCTGGTCCAGAACAAGGATGCGAAGGAGTAGGGTGATCTGGTAGTCGTGGAGGTGCCTGTGGAACTTGGCGAGGCGGAGGACGACCGCCTGTTGCAAGGCGTACATGCCCATCTTGGCAAGCCAGAAGGCAGCGAGGGTGTGGATGAGGACCGCCGCGTCGGGTAAGGATGCTATGGGATGGACGACGACCAAACGATGGACGACAAAGGCCTCCGTTCGCGACGCTGGCTGCTTGCATAATATAGAAAGCAAGGCCCATTCAGGAAGGACACCCGCCCGTTTGCCGCCATGTTCGCTGGAGGGTGAGGCCACGGCACGGGCTGAGGCGAGGATGTCTTGCGCGCGGTCGAGCGCAACGGCTATCGAAGGAGCGGAGGCGACGGGCTTCCATCGTTCATATTCTTCTTGGGGTATTCCCGAGGCCGCGAGGGCGTCACTCGTTATGGGGGTGGGGTTCCGGAGGGCATGGGCTAGAGCCAGAGACGGGTGCGAGGAATGCCTGCAGTACAAACGAAGAAGCGAGTCTGGGGTGGTGGTAGCGGGGACACGGGCTGGCGACGAGCTCGTGAATGCGCGCACCGAGCGAGGATGGACATGGGGCGACTGCAGACGGAGCAAGCTCCGCAACATACATCTGCGTGCAAGTCAGCGGGTGCACAAGACTGTAAATTGTGCGTGCTCACCACTCGCAGCGCGCTCAGCACGCGTCGTCCTGTAATATGCGTCCTGTGTTTTCCTTGTGTTCCGGTGAGCGAGAAACATAGGCGGGGTGTGTTGAGTGCACTCACTGGCCGAGTCGGTCGCGGTCTGCACGCTCTCGACGTGACGCCCGGCGCCTCTGTGCTGCAGCTGCTGCGAGCGGAGTCCAAATGCGCTGTCGGAAGCCAAAGCGGGGATCAAATACCGACAAAGGGCGTGAGGCCGGCGTAGTTCGCCTTGATCTCGACCACGACGTCCTCGCCCCTCGTCCACACAGCGTCCAGAGCTCGGCTTGCGTCAGGAACGACTAATATCGTTATGCCCCGCATTCTCTTTGTTAGCGGGTTCCACCCCTCGACCCGCGCCAAGGACCTCGCGTACGAGTTTGAACGGTCAGTGGCTCTCTCTCCCCGTCCTCGCCCCTACTTACCGGTTGCTGCGCAGGTATGGCCCCCTCATTCGCTGCGACGTCCCCGCCCCGCGCAACCCGCACGCAAACACGAACCCGTGAGTTTCTCCCTTTAGCCGTTTCAACGCCCTTTGTTGCTCTAGTCGAGTCGACCCACCTCGATCGGCCCCCGCACGTCCCAACACGGCCCTCGCGTCCCGTCGCCATGCGCTATCACCCACGCTGCAGTCGTCGCCGCCATCGAGCCGCATATCGCATTGCGTCGAGCCGCTCGGCCCCCGGACCGCTCGAGTCCTCTCGTCGAGAGCAAGCACGCGTCGCGTCGTCGTCCGATTCGCTTCGATCCCGTCGCATCCTCGAGTTTCGCCCATCGAACCCCTCGCTCAACGCCCCCTCTTTCGTCCACGCAGTTACGCTTTCGTCGAATTCCGCTCCCAGCGCGATGCCGAAGATGCTTACTACGACATGTATGCCCCTCGTCCCTCACCTCCGCGCAGACTGCCTCACCGCTCACTCACCACAGGCATGGCCGGAGTTTTGAAGGGTCCAGATTAAGCATCCAGGTATGTCGCCATCTCTGTTTGTGTGGCTGTAGTAGCATCAGGGCTAACACACGGCCGTTCTTGTAGTGGGCGAAAAACCCCCCGTCCTCTGTTTGGCGCTTCGACCGGCGCTCGCCCCCTCCCCGTCGGGAGCGCGAGCGTTCCCGCAGCCCTCGTCGTCGGAGTGATCGGGACCGTGGCAACGACCGTGACCGTGAGCGGGACAGGGACGACAGAGACAAGGACCGGGATGACCGCAGAAGGCGGAGCAGGAGCCCTGAGCGTCGCCGGAGCCCTGAGCGCAGACGGAGCCCGAGCCCTGCAGCCGAGAGGCGCAAGGAGGACCGGGCCAGGACGCCTCCGCCGCTCGAGGAGCCGGCGAAGGAGGAGGAGCGTGAGCATGAGCGCGACAGGGCGCAGACTCCTCCGCGCGACTTCTGAGCGTTCTCTGCTTTTCGTGCTGTGCAACACTCTGACCGCTGAAAGTGACCCGCCCGCGATGATGCCCTCGACGGCTGCCATATGAGCTTCGATACTGTTAGCGCGCTCCTCGTCATGTACTTCGATCCGTATTCATATGAAAAAGAGAATGTTTAAGCCGTGGACGCGAACGGAGTGTGCGAGTGCGTGTGCAGCATGGCGTCCGCATTGTTGACTTCCTTCGGTCACCGGTCCCGGACAGATCCACTGCGATTCCCGCGGCGTCTTGCGCCACTTTCCCTCCGTCCGTGCTCTCATCCCGCTCTCCTCCCTCTCTCTCTCTTCTCTCGTGCCACTCTGTCTGGACGGCGGGAAACAATGGTGCAGAACGAAGTTCAGCAGCGCGTGCCGACCGTGAACGACCTCCGGGTACGCATGCGTCATAACTCCGGCTGCTGCCGCCGAGTGCGGTCCACTCAACAGCTCTTGTCTGCAGATTAAACTGTGCTACATCTGTCGCGAGGAAGAACGCTACGACAGTCAGTTCTTCCCCATCTCACATCTCGCACCCTACTCCGTTCCGTCTAACATCCCACCGATCCGCAGGCCCTGAGGACCCCCCGCGCGCATGGACACACCCCTGCTCCTGCACTCTCGTCGCGCACGAGTCCTGTCTCCTCCAGTGGATCAAGTCTTCGCAACAGGACTCCGCGCGGAAGGGGAATGCGCTCAAGTGCCCCCAGTGTGGTGCGCAGTACGAGCTCGAGAGTGACAACCCGCTTCTCCTGCAGCTGCTTAACGCGGTGAACGGGGTGCTCTCCGCGGTGGGCAAGACGGCGACGGTGGTGGGGTTTGGGGCCACGATCATCTCCTTTGGGTTCAGTGCGTCCTATCCGCTGCTTTCCTCCTGTCGGGATGCTCATCTCAATACAGCAATATACGTTGTGTCCACTTCGTACGGTGTGTTCGCCGTCAAGGAATTCCTCGGCGAGGAGATGTTCGTATCCCCTCTCAGCCTATCCCTCTTGCACACATATCCTCACACAAACACACAGGTTCAACCTCCTACTCACCGATGACCCCAGCAAGTGGCCCTGGCACGCATACATCCACCTCCCCGTCATCCCCTTCTCCCTCATCCTCTCCCGCACGCGCCTCTTCGACACCTTCCCCATCATCCCTCTCCTCCTCTCCTGGTCCACCTCTCCGCCCGTGCAACCCAGCCCCTCCACCACCCCCGCGCCGCTCCTCCCCTCCCTCCCCTCCCTCTGGGGCCTCGCGCGCGGCGGGCGCCCCAACGAGCCCGGCTTCGCCCCCGCCCTCAACTGGCCCCCCACGCCCTTCATGGTCATGGTCTTCTACCCCTTCGTCCGCGCCGCGTACCGGCGCGCCTTCAAGCACCTCACGAAGTATGTCATGGGCAGCCACACCGCCGACACCTCCGCCGCCGGCCGCATCCGCCGCATCATCCTCGCCCTGAACGAGCCCGGCCCCCTCCGCCTGCGCATCGGCGCAGACATCGATCCCGCACAAAACGCCGCACCCCGGCCTGCCGGTGCTGGTGCTAACGCCAACGCCGCCGCCGCCGCCGCGCCAAACGCCGTGAACGCGGCCGACGCCCCGCCCGACGACGCCGCCGCCGACGCCGAGCGCACGCTGCACGTCACGACGTCCTCGCTCGGGCGCTTCGTCGGCGGCGCGCTGCTCCTGCCCACGATCGCCGCGCGCATGGGCACGCTCCTCCTGCACCTCTCGCAGCACTCCGCGCTCCTCCGCGCGTTCCTAGCGATCCGCCCGCCCGGCGCGCCGCGCGCGCTCGCGTGGGTCCCGCGCGCGCCGGACGCAAGCGGGGGCCTCGTGCGCCAGGTCGGCGCGGGCATGCTCACGGGCATCAATGTGCTCTGCGGGGGCACGCCGACGTGGAACTCGCACGACCCGGTGTGGTGGCGCAACTCCGTCGGGCTCGGGATTTTCGTCGTGGTAAGTGCCTGCAGCTTTTGCGCGTTGCATTCACACTCATGCATGTCGTTTGCAGACGAAGGACTGCATACGGTTACTGCACCTGTGGCTGATGAAGCGGGAACTAGAGTCGCGCAGGGTGAAAAGCCGCTCGTTCGAGGGGGTCGATGTCAAGGAGCTCGACCTCATCCGACCCGCGGCTAGAGATAATGATGAGGCACCCGCCCCGGAGCCCGCAGACCCACAGGCTGACGCTCCAGCCGCCCCTGAAGCTGATGAGTCCTAACCTAGCACATAGCACCCCCTGTAACCATCAGTAATTTGTACACCGTGCCCCCACTCTCTTTGCTCTGTTTTCAGTTGCTCGCATGCAATATCAATGCCACCGTTCTCACATGCAGGGCCGAGAATTTGGATCGATACACCCGTGCGCACCGCGCGGAGATGCTATATGTGACACGCCTCTAATGCTACAGATCGTTGCGATTTGAGTACACCTCGGGGCAAGTCCTACATCTAATCCACCTCCAAAACCGTTCCGCGCTGCACGCTCCCCCATCCTACAGTCACACACACCCAGTCAGCCCACGCCCACATACTCACCAAAAGCACAGAGCGAGAAAAACTCACCAACAAGACGCCAATGCTTCTCGATACGTCTTGAGAGCGCGACCTTCTCGTCGACCTCCGTGCACGCGGGGCTCGTGAGCTGGATCTTCGCAAGGTCGCCCTTGACGCTCAGCACGCGCCCGCCGGTCGACGTCGAGCCGATGTTGATCAGCAGCAGCTCGTTCTTCACCAGCTTCGACACCTTCGTCTGCTTCTTGTCCTCCGTCTTCACGCCGAGCAGGCGGCGCAGCAAGAACAGGCTGATCTCCAGCTCTGCACACAAAAACAACGTAAGCGCCAGTAGTACACCGCGAGAGGCACCTCGCGAAAGAGCGAAAAACGCACCGGTGAAAATCTTCGGCAGCTTGCCCACCGCGCCGAGCACCTGCCCGACCAGGCGATCCGCCCTGCACAGCGTCGGGTCGATGCGCGTGCCCACGCCAATAAGCCCGCCGGGCACCGCGAACTGCAGGTGGTTCGTCTCCGCATGGAGCGACACGATGCGCGAAAAAATCGGCTTGCACCGGTTCCGGCCCTGCGCGTCCTTCGTCACGATCCCCGGGCGGATCTCGACCTCCTGCCCGAGGCGCAGCACGCCCGTGAGGATCGAGCCGCCCGCGACGCCGCCCTTGAGCTCGTCGACCTCCGCGCCCGGCTTGTTCACGTCGAACGAGCGGATCACGATCAGCCGCGGGTCCGCCGTGAAGTCGCGCACCGGGATCGGGATCCGCTTCACGATGTACTCGTTCACCGCGTCGATGTTGTACTTCAGCTGCGCCGAGATGGGCACGATCGGGGACGACTCCGCGACAGTCCCTGTCCGCACACGTCCGCCGTCAGCTTTAGACAAAAAGAACAGAGGTGACGCGAATCGCGGCGCACCCTTGACGAAGGCGGTGATGCTCTTGTGGTGCTCGAGCGCCTGCTCCTCCTTGATGAGATCGACCTTGTTCTGCAAAATGATGATGTGCTCGAGCTTCATGATCTCAACCGCCGCGAGATGCTCGGACGTCTGCGGCTGCGGGCACGTCTCGTTGCCCGCAATGAGCAGCAGCGCGGCGTCCATGACCGCCGCGCCGTTCAGCATCGTCGCCATGAGAATGTCGTGCCCGGGGCAGTCGACGAACGAGACGTGGCGGACGAGCTTCATGCGCGAGCCGCACCCCGGGCGCTCGCACGGCGGGTTGTCCTCCTTGTCGGAGCGGTACGAGCGGTAGCACCCCGGTCGAGGGCACGCCTCGTTTTCGCACTTGTAGATCTACGGCCGCAGACACATGCATTACACAGCGTCGCGGGGAGCGTTAAAAAAGCTCGGAGGCGGGAGGCGGCGCACGCACCTTTGCGTTCGCGTACCCCAGCTTGATGGTGATGTTCCGGACGAGCTCGTTCTTGAACCGGACAGTCATGACACCCGAGATGGCCTTCACCACCGTCGATTTTCCGTGGGCGACATGGCCGATCGTACCTAACGCGTGCCGCGCATCTCAGCACCAGTCCATCCGCTCCGACCAGTGCGGTCCCCCGACGTACCCAAGTTGATCGTAGCCTACCAGAGCGACAGACCCCAGTCAGCACACGCCCCAGGACAAACATCGCCCGCGACCGCGCGCACGCACCTGTTTCGAGATGACCTCCGGGGAGAGGGGAGTCAGTTTTGAGGGGTCGATGTCGACCTTCACGATCTGCTCGTCCTCGCTCTCATCCTCGCTCTCGCTGTCGTCGTGTGTCTTCTGCAGTGTCTCGTCGCCAGGCATGTCGTCTCTGGTTCTTCGTGTAAAGCTGAGGCAGCGGTGGGGGAAAGAGCGATATAATCTAAGCTGAGCGCGCTGCCCAAATTCTGATCCCTGCACGCGCATCTGCTCGATCGTGACACTTTGTCACGCCCCCGATCCGGTCGTATGTCAGGCGCCCACACGGCCAAGTTTGCAAAAGTCTTTCGGCGCCACACGATGCTAGTTTATGTCCTTGAAGATGCGTGTATACACCCATATAACGTCACAACGTATCAAATAACAGCACAGTCTGCTTCAAATACTCAGATGTTCGGAGATTAATATTCTCGACCCACACATGTGCCGCAGAAAACATCTTATGAGATAGATCTACTAGGTTGCTAATCACGCCAGAAATTTGGACGGAATCGCTATGTAGCATACAGTCGATATATGCATCGCCTATCATATGTGCAGGATACCAACAGGACCACTACAGGCGACCGTACATGCTCGGCGGGGTAATGTAGTGTTCGTCATGAAAGCGAAACTGCGTGAGGCGGTTGAGACGTTCGCATTTATACCTTGCACTCAAGTGTCATAGACTTGCGGGACCATGTTCGCAATCTGATCACACAAGGGCAGATACAATCCGAAAGCGAGTGCACATCTATTACGTTGTATGAATACACCGCTGCGCTACACGCGCGCAACGGATGCCGGGTACTGGTACACGTAAACAGTCCACAGTGTCATACAAACGAGTATCTTCTTCCATTCTTCTTCTCTCAAGGGAGAGCGCGCGCCTTAAGCGAGCACGCCGTCCTTCGTCGCCGCGTACGCGAGCAGGTCGCACACACGGCGGGAGTAGCCCCACTCGTTGTCGTACCACGCGATGAGCTTGACGAAGTTGCCGCTGAGCGCGATGCCGGCCTCGGCGTCGAAGATCGAGCTCGAGATGCTGCCCGTGAAGTCCGTCGACACGACCTTCTCGTCGGTGTACTCGAGGATGCCCTTGAGGGGGCCGTTCGCGGCCTCCTGGACGGCCTTCTTGATCTCGTCGTACGTCGCCGACTTCTCGAGGCGGACGACGAGATCGACGACGGAGACGTCGATCGTCGGCACGCGGAACGCGAGACCGGTGAGCTTGCCGTTGAGGGCGGGGATGACCTTGCCGACCGCCTTGGCGGCACCGGTCGAGGAGGGGATGATGTTGTTGCCGACGGCACGGCCACCACGCCAGTCCTTGTGGGAGGGACCGTCGACGGTGCGCTGGGTGGCGGTGGTAGCGTGGACGGTGGTCATGAGGCCCTCAACGATGCCGAACTTGTCGTTGATGACCTTGGCGAGGGGCGCCAAGCAGTTGGTGGTGCAGGACGCGTTAGAGATCTGCGCAAGAGGGCGGAGGTAAATCGGGGATCGCGAAAGAGCGGTACACGCATTGTACGTACGACAGTGTACTTGGAATCGTACGCGTCGAGGTTAACGCCGCACACGAACATGGGTGCGTCGGCGGAGGGGGCGGAGATGATGACCTTCTTGGCACCACCCTTCAAGTGGGCAGATGCCCTGTGGGGTACGGGGTCAGTTGGGAGAAGTAGAAGGTATGCGGATTGCTGACTTTTCGGTGGTGGTGAAGACACCGGTGGACTCGACGATGTAGTCGGCACTGACGGAGCCCCAGGGGATGTTGCCGGCATCCTTCTCCTGGAAGACGGAGATGGGCTTGCCCTCGACCCAGAGCTTGCCATCCTTGGCCTCGACGTGGCCCTTGAAGCGGCCGTGGACGGAGTCGTACTTGAACATGTAGACCATGTACTCAAGGTCGATGAAAGGGCTGGAGAGAAGATGATTGGTGAGGGGCGTCTAACGGGCAGAAAGAAAGAGAAGCTGACTCGTTCACAGCGACGACATTGATCTTGCCGTGCTGGAGGGCATTACGGAGAACGATACGGCCGATACGACCTGGAAAAGAAAGGTGAGTACATGCACGGATGGCGAGAGCAGGAGAGGGAGGAGGCTCACCGAAACTAGAGGGGACGCGGATTGGATTAGATTAGGGAAAAGGGAGGATTAAGGTACGCGTGTGGTCTTACCCGTTGATTCCGACGTTGACTTGTTGCTGCAGGGGAGAGTGAGTACGGTCGGTGGAAAAGGGATAGCTGGATGGCACTGACCGACATGTGGATGTGGTGGAGGATGAGAGGATGGAGAGAGAGGGCGGGCGGGCTGTCGTTTTATAGCCAAAGGCCGATTCTTATCTGAGATGGATCGCGACCCGTCGGCGCTTCCCCTTCGGGCGGTTCCTCTCTCCTCCAGTCTCCTCCCGCCCTCGTCCCTCCCTCGCTACGCCAGGACGCCAAGCTGCTTGGTCGTACGTTCGATATGCCCGCGATTATCGACACCAATTGCCATCACATATTTTGTCTGCGAAAGTGAGCGGGTGTGCGATGAACGTGCGCCGGATGGGGCGTCGGACATTTGCTCATCGCGGATTGGCCGGGGTGGGGAGAATGCGCGCGACCGTACGATGTGTGCTCGTCAGCAGTAGACACCGCCTCGCCCCGTCTTCGCCAGGAGAGACGACCATCAATCGATAGGAGGGCGTACTGCGAGCGGCACGCGCCGTCGCCCAGTCTGCCCGCTCGCCCAGTCTGGGTGCGACCTGTCGAGACCCGCGGTCCAATCAGGACGCTTTCGTCCTCCCCTCTCGCCACTCCCCCGCTGCGCACCCCGCGCCTTGCCCTGCTCTGTCACGCATTTGTCAGCCAGCTACGCTCTCCATACGCCTATGTTCCATCTTCGAAACACACCGGCGAGCAAGTCAGCGTGGGCGGCGGGAGGGCGACGACGTCATTGTGTGGGCAGGCGTCAGACCCAAGAAGGGCAAGGACGGCTTAGACAGACCGAGTCCGTTCGAGCCTTCTCGCGCTCTCCCCGACCAGCCCTCCGGCGAGCCTCTCCTCGCCGCTTCCCATTCACTACCAAATAGCTTCATCAACTTCTGCCAGCCCCCGCCGGCGAGCCCAGACCGCCTCCGTACCTTCATCGGTCTCGCCTCCTCGCGCTTCTGCTAGAACCGCTGGGTACCGCAGCCCCCATGCACACATCCAACCCTAATTTCGCCTCGACCGTCTGCTCAAACCAGATCAGATCTGCTACCGCGCCGTCCATCTTCTTGACTTTGACATCGCTCGCCTACACGGGCAGAGCAAAATCTATGAATTTTCTTAAGAGATCAGACCTTTGAGATACCCCCCAGGAATTTGTAAGACGATCACGTTTGGAGGCCCTGGAGACGATCTTAAGAGCGGCCGATTCTTAAGACCACCTTAAGGTCGGATCGCGAGATCTCGCTATATTTGGCCGAAGCAACGGCCGGGTTTGGGCCGGATTGAGCCGGATTGAGCAGGTTCCGGGCACTCCCGATGCCTTTTGTGGTCATTTCCATCCGTTGTAGCGCCGGCTGGAATATACTGAACGGGGCAACAAACCATATATTATCTGAACTCATCTATGATACATGACTTGTACAAAATGTTTCTATCGACGGGTGCAGACGGCGATGGATAGCGTAAATACTGGGGCGTTGCTAATCACCCTGGCACCCTGTGCTCATGCATCCAGAGCGTGGGCCTGTCATTGCTCACCTTGCACACAGTTTCCTAATACTATGGCTTGACGTGAGCATGCCAGCAACCGTCTAACAAGAAAGCGGACACTTACCTGGCTGCGGTGAGGGATTGGCCCCCGCTGTTGAGCTCGATCCATAGATGCCCTTGCATGTCGATGTTCGCTGTAATCGGTCAATTTCTACTCAGCGAACAAGAATGGACATCGAGAGAGTGAGTACTTACAGATTTGCAGTGGTAAACTCAGCGCCCAATGCCGATGACAGCGAGCTCGACGGTTGCTTGCAGCTGACGTGGCCGCTACATAGGGACGACGTTGAGTGAATGGCTGATACTATACATACTAGACGTATTTGGGTCGCCGTATTGACGTTTTTATGGAGCTTGGCACATGGATTTGCGGATGAAGACAGCGAAGGGAGGGTCGGCCCAGAGGGCAAGTGGTGGAAGACAAGAGAGAGGGAGCTGACGTGGCCCTCGTCAGAAACGACAAGTACGAGACGCCCGTTCACGTGAACGGCATCATCGGCCGACGGCACGGCGGCACTGATGCTCAGCGCCATCGTGGGAGCTAACTTCCTGAAGCATTTGCAGTCTGGGTTGGGGTCACGCAAGCGCCCCCAGCAACGAGCCCCTGCGCGGCATCATCTTAAGGGCAACGCAGATCAATCTCAAAGTATCTTAAGAGATATTTCCCTGAAGAGCATCTCACTTACACCTTAACCGCATCACAAGATTTCCATCTCAAATCATTTCAAGAGTGCTCTCCCTTAAGAATGTTTAAAAATGCCCGTTGGCCGTGTAATCCTTGGCTTGCAGCAAAAACACCCGTGTTCTGCATCCTATCGTATCCGCATCCGCGCCGCGCCCTTGCGTCATCCTCCATACACCGCACCGGTCCCCCGCGGCACCCACGGAAGCCTACATATCTCCTTGAATGCCACAAACAAACCGCGCGGATCACCACAGAACGCGCCTCCGCCCTCCGGGCCAATCAATTGCACGTACGTACGGAGCGCCCGTACCTGTCGGAGGCGGAGGCGGGGTGTGTGTGTGCATGGCGCGGGCGCTCCGGCATTACTCACTCCTCGAATGTCTCGCTCATCCTCCCGGACGGCTCGTCGTCATTGTATCGCTCTGCGCGTTGGCGTGTCCAGCCGGCATGGCGGTGCTCTATAGTCAGCATGGGGGCTGAGCAAAGTATTGCGTGCACTCTGTAACGGCTGAATCATCCTGAATTGTATGATCAATGATGATTCTCGAGTCCGGATGCGCAGACTGGAGTCATACGAGTCGCACGGAGAGGAATGTTGTTACGTATAGTGTGCGTGGTCGAATGTATAGCATTATTACCGCAATGTCCGAAGGCGCCGACGTCCGACGGAGACCGCTCGGGCAACATGTTACCATAGTGGCAGTGCCAACACCTAGCGATTCACTATCCAAATTTCAGATCGTTCTTCGCAAGGAAAACTTACCGTTTCCTGCAGACGGTGCTATCACTGCTTTAGAACATGTCTAGGCTATCTTACAACTTGACAAAGTCACGTCTCCCACCATGCTCGACTTACTGCATCCGATGATCATGAACATTGAAGCCTATACGGCCTTACAGAACGACACGCGCGCGGTATTCCAAGTCGCACAAGCACATACATGCCCCAAAGATCCAGAGAAAACCGAGCCGGGGGGTCCGGAACGCAGAAACGTCAACACAACACAGCTCGCTCGCTCATACGTCTACAGCACCGATATACCACCCCCACCCCCACACCACCCCTCATCCCACCCCGCCCTACTTCTTATCAGCATACAGCGTCAACGCGCGCTCGAGCGTATCCCCATCCAAGCCCCTCAGCTTCAGCATCTTCTGGAACACCTTCTTGTCCAGCGGATACTGCACCTTCGAGGCGAGATGCTGCCCGTCCACGAGCGACTTCACCACGCCGCTGATCAGCCGCTGCTTGTGCACGTTGATCAGCGGCTCGAGCTGCATCGACGCCGGCAGCGGCGCGAGCGTCGCGAACACCTCCGGGTGCGCCGGCGTCTCGAACGTGTTCGTCAGCGGGTCGATCTTCACCTCCTCCTGCGGGGCCGTCGGGTCGATCAGGTCCGGCAGGCTGCGGTAGTGCTGCACCTGCGCGAGGTACACGCCGAAGAACGGGATGCACGCCGCGGGCGTCGGCGGCTTGCTGTCCGACGCCGCGCGACTGCGCCCGCCCGACGCCTGCCCCTCGGGGCTCTTCGACGCCGTCTCCTGCGTCCCGGACGGCATCGGCTTCGCCTCCGCGAGCGAGTCCACCGTCTCGCGGATGTGCTTGAAGTCCCGCACGGGCGACGTCCAGTCCGTGAGGTCGCGCAGCATGCGGCTCTCCCACGCCCCGATCTTGTTGAACGCCTGCCGCTTCGCCTTTGCGACCCACTCGCTCTGCAGCCCCGCGATGATCGCCACGAGCGCGTTGAAGTTCTTCAAGCAGTACGCTTTCTGTATATCCAGTCAGTACACCGCTAACACCGCACAACGGACAGACGCACCCAAGCAAGCCTGATGAACTTATTAATGATCACGCCCCGCTCGCTCGGGTACGTGAGCACGATCTCCGACGTCACAAAGTTCGCCAGGAGGTTGAACCGCCCGCGCAGCGCCGTCAGCGCGCTCGTCTTCGGGCCCCCGCGGCCCTCCGCCGTGAGCCGCGCGCGCTCGCGCAAGAACTGCGCCCAGTCCAGCACGTGCGCGTCCTCCGGCGAGCCCATCGCGTGCGCCGTGATCAGCTCCTCGAAGTTGATGTTCAGGAACAGCTCGCGGTCGATCATCGACAGGTGCTGGATCAGCGTCTCCGACCGGTAGTTCAGTACGAACGAGTGGTGCCGCCGCAGGATCGTCGGCATGTTCGACGGCGGCGGGAGCCCTGCCGAGGGCTGGGGCGTGAGCGCCTCCTTCGACGGCGAGCCGGCGGAGGTGGACGGTCGGGAGGACACGCGGCTCTGGAGGATCTCGAGCGGCACAGCGTCCTCGACGTGCGGCTTGGCTTCGTTGGCCGGGGGAGCAACACCGAGGTCGGAGAAGGTGCCCCCGTTGTGGGCGGGAGGAGTCTGCAGCATGTCGAGCGGCAATGGACCAAGCTTCTCCGACACGACCGACGTCCCTGATGGGCTCGTGGATACCAAAGCCGCGGCAGAGGCAGAAGCACTTGCACTTGCACTAGCGCTCGCGCTTGCGCTTGCGCCGGTGCTCGGAGCCTGCGAGAGAGACGCAAACGAGCCGCGAGAGCTCAGATGTGGCGACGTCGCCGAAAAGCCCGCCGACATATCGATGGCACTCTCGCCCGAGAACCGCCTCCGCTCGAGCTGACCGTAATCCTCGTCCGAGCCCGACGCGTCTGCCTCCCTCTCCTCCTCGTCCACGGAGTCGCGCGACGAGAACAGGCGGCCGCCGCGACGCTGCTGGATGGACTGGATCCACTGGTCGACCTTGCTCTGCTTCGCGCGCTGCTTGTCCTGGTTGATCTGGCCCTCGAGCCGGCGCAGCGCAGCTTCGACGTCCCCGCTCTCCTCCTCGTCGCTGAGCGAGTCGATGATCGCATTGATGTGCCACGCCTCGATCGGGCCGCCGGGGCCGCCGCCGATCGAGACAACCTCGGAGGACGAGGAGATGATCGAGGACGTATCCTGCGAGAACATGGACTCGCGCGTCCGGATGCCCATCGAGGACACGCTGTCCATCGACTGGCGCACGAACTCGAAATCGCGCCGCGTGGGCAGCCTGCGCGCCGCCTTCTTCAGCCCGAGCCCAGGTGGGGCGGCCACCTCCGGGAGCTCGTCGGAGGAGAGGTCGGAGAGGTCGAGATCGTCGATAGAGACCACATCGAGTTCCTGAGTCTTCGGTAGCATGGCGCCCGAATTTGCCGCCGTGTCCGGGAGAGACGCGGTGTCCTCTGAGACGTACGAGGATGTGGAGGCGCGGGGCTCGCTCTCCGCGATGCTCTCCTCATAGCCCGGCGGAGGGGGCAATCCGTTCTCCCCGACCGCCTCTTCCGAGATAATAGCCGGCGAGACGTCTTCCCGTGGCCTAGGAACGGCCGTCTCTGCAGCAGCAGCAGCGGGCAGTCTGAGAACGCTGTCCGGTGACCGCGGCGATTGGGGGAGGGAGGGCGCCGCCGTCGGCGGCGGGGAGGTCATCGCGAGCGCCGTCGATGCTGCTGACATCATGGACGGCCGCTGTGCGCCCATCACATACTCCTGCGTCATCTGGCTTTCCACCATCCGGAGGTACTGTTCGACGCCACCCTTGACCATCAGCAGGTCGCCGGTCTCGTTCGCTTCCACATCGAAAGCGGATACATCGACACCCACGGCGAGAGGCGGATCGATGGGCGGACGCGAATTCAAGACGCGCTTCCATCGCCCCAGACGGCCAATAGTGTTCACGAAGACGCGGGAGATGGTGTTGTGCGGGAATGGAGACACTGCGGAGTTGCCGTGGGGGTGGTGCGGGGCGGCCGCACCCACAACGGAAGCGTGTGATGGATTCTGCTTGCCGTACTGGAGGACGGCCATATGTAGCGGCTGGCGCATCATGGCCAGGTCGAGCGCGTTCGCGGGGCTTCCATCGGCGGACGCGAGCCCGAAGTCGCCCGCGCGCGTCGACATGCCCCCGTCAAAATCAAAGTCTATGTCGAAGTCCTCCGGATCGTTGAACGAGCGCGCCTGCGAGTCTGTAGAGGGCCGAGGGACATGATCGGAGAAGGCTTGGAAGTGAGGCTCCGCAGACCGCCTCTTGTCCATGGACTTGCGCGACGCGCGGTTCAGTTTGCGGATGTGTGCATCCTTGCAGTCGAGAATGACCTTGCGCAGCTGCCGTACGATTTTCTAGAACGAGGGATGAGTCTCGCATTGAAGCAAGCGTTCAATGGACGCACCAGTGCATCTCTGTGCTTCTGCAAGATCGGATCCCGTCGAAGCGAATTAAGCCAGTCCGCGAACAGAAGCCGTAGCTCCCGGTTCGGCACAAAGTCCACGTCGAAGAAGGTAAGTAGCCAATACCGTATGGCCGTGAATGTCCTCACACGCACGATCCGGCGCACCATGTCGTCCCGGCTGCTTGTGCCTTCCCCCAGAGCCCAGTGGAAGCGGCAGATGAGAAGGTGACCAAGGTCCACAGCAGAGACGTAGGTGCGGTACGTGAGGAAAAATATGAGCAGCTCATCGTAGTTGAGCTCGCTCGTGAGCTGCGCGATCCAGCGCTCGATGGTCGCCGCCACAAGCATCCGCTTGCTCTCCTTTGGAGGCTTGATGGCCGGCTGTTCAGCCACGGGGATAGGCTCGAAAGGTTGCATAGTGTACATGTTCGCAATGGTGTGGTGACGTTCCCGGCGCCGGCGCGATGTGGCGGAGTTCGGGTGCGAGGAGAAATCCGTTGCGCTAGAAGAGGGATCTTCGTACGCATCATGCTCGGTGTCAACATCACCCCAGATCACGAACCGCGGGTCGTCGCGGGGCGCCGCGCTTTCATCGGATCGGAGGGATAAGCGCACCGTGGTCTCGTTGAACGATGACTCAATCTTGTCCAACGAAGGCAGACCACGATACGTCTGGAGGACGTCAAATAGAGCGGTCGAGTACCGCGATGGCAAGGTGGTCGCTGCGAGCTTCACGCCTGTGGGAGTGGGCGGTTCGGAGATCCTGATCGGAGGCACAGGGGAGGAGGGAGGGGGCGTGTCCCGACGCGTGTCCTCGTCGGAGTTCGATGTGCCTGCAAGCGAAAGCTTGGACATCCGCGAGACGCGAGGCAGATAATCTGCACGCGCAGTGAGCCCGGACTCAAACGACTGCATCTCCCGAATGGTCGGGGGCGAGGCTAGATGGGACGTTGAGCGCCACGCGGGCGAATTGAACGAAACGCCCAGTCCAAAGGGGTGGACGATCTCTTGGGGCGATTTACTTGGTCCGTTGGGCGACATGGAGGGCGGTTGGTGTCTGAAGATTGCCGAGGACGAACTTGAAGCAAAAGGCGATCCTGGCTGCGGTATCCAAGCCATTGAGTCCGCAAAAAAATCATTCACGGGTAGCCGTGGGCGAGGGATATCTGTCGTCAGTGGACTGGGCGGGGCAAACGCATCCGCGCTGGAAACGCTGTGCGCGTGTGGGCGGCCTGTCGATATCGCGCTGGGCTGAGGAGTTACGCCGTCTGTGGACGCTGAAAGGCCGTTGGGTATTGAACGCGTCTTGCGAAGACGCTTCGCGGGTGGTGATCGGGACGCGTCAAACACGGTATTGGGAATCGTAGCTGGGCCGCCGACACCAGATTTGAAGACGCCTGTGGGGAGGAATGTGTGTACAGACATGCGTGAGCGGCGCTTCGTGTGGGACGCGTTGCTGACGCTTCCGGGGTTAGTTTGGATGGGGAGGGGAGATGGGGAGGAGGTTATCAAGGCAGAATGGTGATACACGGTGCGGTCTTCAGCGTCCTGCCCATACGCCCCAGGTGCGGTCGAATCGCGTGGTCTGACGGGGAAGCTTATGAGTCGGGCAGAACGGACGATAAGACGGCAAGCACTGACCCGAGCCTGTACATCTGCTTGCCATGTTGATTGACGAACGCGGTAATGACATAAGGGGAGCGAATGTCCTTGCCCACGCCGAGAGCGCGATCGTAGCGGCGTTTGATCTCTCTGGCAGCCGCACCAGAAGAAGTTTCGACGAACTTGCCGTCCGCTGTGATGATTTAAGTCTAACAGTCAGATGAGACGCGAACACAAAAGACGCACGCGCGAGAGAGACGTCGGCATTGGCGATGTCCGGCGGGAGCGGCTCAACGGGCGGGCCTTCCGCGCCGTCCGCGGGGACGAAGAGGATGTTGGAGTCGGAGGAGAGCGCGGGACGCGGTAGCGCGATTGGGGGAGAAGAGGGGGTGGCTGCGGGCGGGGAAGAGGAAGGTTGCTCGTCTACGGCCGCTGCCTGCAGGCTGTCGTGATTGTCGTCAGATTGCGTAGAGGCCATGTCTTGGGTAGGGGGGATGTCGTGGGCTACGAGCGGCGCATCGTCTTGCAGGCCGTCGGGGGCGTCGTGGGCGTTGTCGTCGAAGGAAGAGAAAGAGTCAGAGCCCGTTTCTCGCGCGAACGCGCCTTGTCCAAATCCGTGCATCGCCTATTCCCTCCATCATCCTTTCTTTCCTCCCCGCTCTCATCACCCACAAATAGCTGATCTACAGACTGTACGTGCTTCTCCGACAACGGCCCAAAAACTGGGCGAACAAATCCTACGAACTTGTGCTGTACCACAATGTATACGGCCTGCTATCTGTCCTGGGCCACCGGATCAGCATAGACTCTTGCTTGGCAAGGGATATGCGCCCCAGCAACGTGGAGACTTTCCTCCGACACCCACCTCAGCTCGGCGAGTGGGTTCATCCTGTCTTTTCGTGTTAAAATAAGCAGTCATCGCACTCTTTTGAGCAAGTCAATATCAATACTGATACCAACACGTCATACAAATAGACATAGCCTTTGTGCCAAATCGACGGCTGATATTGCTGTTCTCGCGGCGCTTGTCGCCGGCCTGATTTCGATTTTTTCGCACACTCACTGCTCTGCGAACGCCTCCACTCAGAACATCGATAACTCGCTCAATTTTCCGTCTTTTGGCTTGATTCCTACAGATTCGGACTCGTCTCGTCTGCGCGCAGGGCACAATGGTCGTTTCGTTACGAACGGACAACATAGGCTACCCACCCTCCTCGGCAGCCACCGCAACACCAGAACACGAATATCAGATGAAGCACGCATCGTGGACGAGTGGGGATTGTCTCCCTGGGTTCCTTGCGAGCCGATGGAGGGCATGACACTAAATTCTTGCGGTACGGTGCATAGTCTCAGTGTCTTCCTTACCACTTGGCTCCCTTGCCGCCTCCTCCCCCGTCTTTGCTTCGTCTGTCTTGCTCGCACATATGCAAAGAACCCCGGTTTACACTGCATGTATCCACCATCTCTAACCAGACATATTTTATGCCAGAATGGAATCCGATCGCTTGTATTTCGCTTGGGCGTGCTCAAGTCACAGGAAGATATCTCTCCCTGTGTTATGTATTTCAGACCACTTCGTCTTTCTTTGCACGCTTTTATCAAAGAAGTAATGATGATACAGGAGATGCATTGACAGGCCTGGCTATTACGTAGCACATATAAGCTTGTCCAATGTAATATTTGTGTCATGCAAGACTGCGCCACAGCCCAGTGCTCGAACAGCTGCAATGCGAAGCAGACTATGCACCGTACCGCAAAAATTGAGTGTCATGCCCTCTGCCGCACCTCAAATACCCTCGAGAACCTCTTCCCATCTGCCTGCGGCGCGCGGTTCACTTGCAAACCGTGTTCTGGTGCTGAAGGGGGTCTTCGAGGAGCGGGTGGGTCCGAGTTATCCGTTTACGACGAAACCAGCACCGTGCCCTGCGCGCAGACGAGAAGATCCCGAATCTGAAGGAATCAAGCCAAAAGACGGAAAATTGAGCGAGTTATCGATGTTCTGAGTGGAGGCGTTCGCAGAGCAGTGAGTGTGCGAAAAAATCGAAATCAGGCCGGCGACAAGCGCCGCGAGAACAGCAATAATACAACAGATCCCATCTCTGTGAATGTGGCTCAGCAGCACTAAAAGCTAGCCTTTCTTCGCCAACATCAGTCGTGAAAAACACGCTCGTCTACGAGCAAGCCTCGACGCTATGGATAGATTGGCCCATGAGCAGGTAACGCGACATGTATTAAACTCTGAGTCGAGTATAGAAGCACACAGCCCGCCTCGACTCAACCTGCACCACTCCGCCCTGTTGTTTGCTTTTTATTCTCGACCGCTCTCTCCTCTCTCAGGAATGCTGAAGTGTGCCATAAAATTCGTCGAAAATATACGCCAACACGGTAGGAGTCCTTGCCGTTGCTTCTAGCTTGGTCGCTTATCCCACCACTGTCAGCATCCTCTATGTGGGGATTGCTTATTCGTACTTTGAGAATATTTGAGCCCATAACCGCAAGGTAGGTACCTTGGAGTTTTCTCATAGGCGTTGGTCAACTCGCCCTTCGAGCAGACATCAACCCGAAACGGACAGCAGCGGTACAAGCATGGTGCGGTCACAACTGTCTTTTTAAACTCTCGCTCAACCTCGTGCCTTTATCATTGCTGGGATTTTTCAGTCACATTCAGACCGCGTCCAACTGTCTTGGGCAAGTGTGACCGCCAACAGCCCAATCCCAATAGAAGTCGTCGTCGACAAGGCAAATGCACAATATATTCTCTACAACGATTGTCTTCAATACCTGGAAGCAGAATACCCCGGAGGATCCTTCGCATGTTCAACCTCCCAGGACATCGTGCGGCGGCTTGGCTTGGCGCATCTCCACCCGTCATTCGGCACCCTTGTTAACCTTCTTGCAGACAACTATCCCGCAAGTGATCTGGCACTCATTCCGCTAGAGATACTGAGGCCCACGCTCCAACACAACTCTGTGGTTGACTTCATTCTTTCTGGGATGCTGGTCACTGTCACCTACACGGACCATGTTGCCTGCGCCCTACGCGAATCTCCGGGCGCCACAGCGTCAGACTTATACCAAGCTCTCTTCCTAGACTGTATCACAATACTTTGGAGTTTCGAATGCAGGAAGCGGGCCAACACATCGTATTGGTCACCTATGCCATGGTCACGCGTATCGCTGCAGGAGCGGGACCCGTCTCGATTACCCGGTGAGTGATATTATGGTTCCCCTAGATTTCGAAGTCGTTCAACATTTTGGACAACCCCAGGGGAGCAAACTTTCAGAACACCAGCGCTCAGTGAGAACGATCTCCCAGACGAAAACAGCAATGGGGTGCGCATGGCTCGCGCACTGGTCGGCTCTCCGACGAATATTCCTTGGTTTGGAGCTCCTCATGACGGATACCCGTTCTGCGACACCCTGTCCGAGTACACTAGAATCCGTCGCCAAGTGATGAATCCGAGCCTGCGGGACGATCTTTCCATGTGGGTTAGTGCCATGACTTTTGGTGTCCTAGAAGCCGCGACACGCTCGCGGATTCCCGAATCTCTTCTTCTCACCCCCGCGGTACTCGATGAAGCGACAACATTATCAGGCGATCGCATCCTTCGTTTCCTGTCCAACTGGCACGATATGCTTCTTACTGGCCGCATACACGATGACGATGACGCCCGCGTTCAACACGGACGCGATGTTGCACGCCTCCTCGACAGGGCCCTCCACGCACTCGACGAAGAGTTCGTTCAGCTCACAAGCATGACCATTCGTGCAGGCTACTCTCCAGAGGACTGTACCAACATTGTCGGCGCCGTCGCACTTACCATTGCACCGCTCTGCTCTGTCGCATACCGGGCGTGGAGAGAGCTACCCGAGATGAACCGCCTGACGGAGACTGCACACGACAAGATACGAAACTTCGACACAGCAGCACAAGCATACTGCAGGAAGAAGATGGTCGCTACTGGGTGGTGTCCTGACACAATCTCGAGAAGCTTCATCTCCACGCTCTGGGGTGTCCCGATACTATCGAACATCGTCCGTCTTCCACCCTACATCAGGCGCTCACTGGACGAGCACAAGGACTGCACAGAGTCTGCGTGCGTATTCTATAGCATAGCCCCCAACGCCCCCTACGCACAGCGCCATGTCAATCCCGCCTGCCATTGTGCGCACATCAGCCCCTCACTCAACGACGTCGCAAATCTTCTCTCCGACGGACTCATCCCTGTCGTTACCTTCGACGGGGACGTCCTGTGCGTGCGTTCAGCAGATGATGGCGCGTATATCTCAATATCGCACGTCTGGGCTGACGGGATGGGGAGTACTACGGATGATGGTTTGCCGACCTGTGTCGTCAAGCGTATATCTGGCCTTGTTCAGCAACTTCTCCCTGGATCGGGCGCTTTCTGGATGGACTCGCTGTGTGTCCCCGCCGCTGGAAGCCTGCGGAAACGCGCTATCAACCTCATGGCACAGACCTACCGTGGTGCGGCGAAGGTTCTCGTCATCGACGAATGTATTCGCCTTCAGTGTTCGGAGAACAGGCCCTGGGAGGAGAACCTCTTCCGTATAGCGACATCTGGCTGGGTACGACGCGTCTGGACGCTTCAAGAAGCTCTCCTCGCCCGCGAGCTGTATTTTGAGTTCAAGGAAGGTCCGGTGGACGTCGAGGCAGGACTAGGACTCAAGCCGTCCAAGGTTTCCAACGATCCCACCGATGAGCCCCCCGCGAACCATTCACTCAATTTTCAGCCTTCGTATTCTTGTGACTCGCATGTCCCAGTGCTTGCATTCCGTGCCAAAAGTTACGCCAGCACTCAAGCCACCGCCGATATCCCGCTTGACGACGTCATCAAGCTGCTCCGGCTGCGCACGACCACTAAACCCGAAGATGAGCTGATCGCGGTGTCGAGCATCCTCTCATGCGACGTCGACGCCCTTCTCTCCATCACGGGCCCGGACGTCGCGCAACGACGCATGAGGGCCTTTCTCCTCCAGCAAGGCGAAGTTTCACGCCAATTTCCAATGCACGTCTCGCCCCGACTCACACTCCCCAAGTTCACGTGGGCACCGTGCTCGCTCACATCCGAGACTGAAGGCGCAAGCCTGAGCTCCGGAAAGGGTGTTTGCACAGTAGACGGGCTGACCGCCGAGTACTTTGTCGCAAGCTTCCAGAATCCTCTACGAATTCCGGACGAGTTCATGGGGGGTCAGGATCGGTCGGTATTCAACACGCTGGTCAGTCACGACTCCTCGATGGCAACCTATACGCTCCGATTACACGTCCAGGGACTGGCAAGCGACGCGACCAATCGTTCAATCGATGCTCTCCTATTTCTTGGAGGCGACTTAGCATCGGCAGGGTCGCCAATCGCATGCGCCGCTGTGTGTCATGACGAACTAGGGGAGCAACCCGACGAGGACAAGGCAGGCTCGTCTACGTATCAAACCAACGCAGGAGACTGGAGGAAGTCGCGCAAGTTTGTATACGTCGCGCCAGGCCGTCTTCATCGTACAGCGATGTCTTCGGACTCTGTTGTGGATGTGATGTCAAGATTGGGTGAATTATGCAAGCTCACGGTGCAGCTAGCATGAGTCTATGAACCTGGACCCCTCTGACCCTCTGGTATGTAGGCATATACTGGTTATCGGTTTTCGCCCTTTGTATTTGTGTATCGCAAGTATGAACCTAGTGCACTTCATCTCGTGATCATTTTGAACGTATAAGTCTTCTTGCGAATATGAGTATCGTACGAGCAGCATGACTGGCAACTTTGAACTCGAAGGAAGCGTGGGCACTGAAGCTTAAGTAACATTCACATGCTTGATCGCACCCGCGCTCATATGCTCACACGCCATCTCGGTTTTGATTGGTGTGCCGGTCAGAACAGATCCCGGTGCTTTCTAACAACCCCGAATCACCGAGGGCCCACATACTTAATACCCCGCATCGCGTGTTCTTTCATCACCCTTACCCCGCAGACTCATCCAGGGGATTGACATTCAATTGACATCACTCCGAGCGGAACGACATCTTCTACCAGCTCAAGGTGTAACGTTATTACCATCATCATCCCACCCAGAATGGCGCCAACCCCTAAGCTGCCGGTCGTCTTGTATCAGTACGTCAGCTTCAACTCAGAGGACGAGGAGATTCTCATGCACTTCCTTAGTTATGACGCTTCGCCGTTTGCGACAAAGGTCAAAAACCTGCTCACAATCAAACAGATACATCACTCGAGAGTCGAGGTAAGCACTTCATGCCATCCAATAACCCGCAAGGATCTTCACCATATATTGGAACAGGTATCAAACATGCTGCCTCGCCCGGACTTGTCTGATCGCCTCGGAGTGACTTACCGCCGCATCCCTGTCCTCGCTATCGGGAGAGATGTCTACTGCGATACTACCATCATCGCTGCGGTCCTCGAACGCCGCTTCCCCCCTTCCGAAGGGTATCCAACGCTCTTTCCTGCACGGAAAGGCGGAGGCAAGGCAGATACGGGCATGGTCAAGGCCCTCTCCATGTCCTATGCGGACCGCGCAATTTTCCCGCTTGCGGCGGAGAACCTCCCATATGCTAAGTTCACGCCGGAGTTCGTGAACGATAGAAGCTCGGTATGATATATCTACTCTCTTTCGAGCATTAAGCCCAGCCTCATTTGTGTTGCAGTGGCTAGGCAAGAAGATTGACCCAGCTGCGATGACGGCTAACCAGCCCGTTGTCAAGAGTTGGATAATCTCTCATCTCGTACGAATATTCTCAGTCGCCCAGCCACAGTATTTGTTGTTCGCTAATACGGCGTTTTCAGGCGTTGATCGAGCAACAACTCACTGACGGCCGCGAGTGGCTCCTGGATACTGAGACTCCCAGTCTGGCCGACATCAGCGTCCAGTTCCCGTGGGCTTGGATACAGCAGTTCAGGTCTCTTCGAGACCTTTTTGATCGTGCCAAATTCCCCGCCACTATTGCTGTACGTATTTCTGCTGCAGTGCGTTCCAAGTAGAGTCCAAGCTCACTGCTAGCACTGCTGCAGTGGATCGGTCGCACAGCCGAATATATTGCCAAGGCTGGGCCACAGAAGTTTGTGGTGGGAAACATATCCGGGGCCGACGCCGCAAACATCATAACAGGCTCTACACTCGAAGACCCCAAGATCATTGGCTTTGACGAAACGGAGGCTGCACGTCTTGGACTCAAGCAAGGTGAATATGTGTCTGTCACCCCTTCCGACAACGGTAAGTCACATCATGATTATTCAATGCTAGTATGTTCCCTAATCCGAGTCCCGCCAATAACAGGAAAAGTGCCCACTGTGGGTAAACTGGTCTCGTTCAACTACGAAGAGGTTTCTGTCGAAACCCAGGGCTCTGCCGGAAAGCCAGTGCACTGTCATTTCCCGAGGTTGCATTTCGTCGTCAAGCCCGAGAGCGGTCCTGCGGCGAAACTATAATTCCCTTAGTTTTGGAAAAGATCTCAGTCTCAATACAAGTTTGGTGAGATCTATATCATATATGCGATTGTGTGTGCGGACTCGGGTCGCCGTACTGCATAGTAGAGGGGTCGCGTCACAAGTATCGGATATAATGCGAGCGGGTACCGGTACTGAGGGTGACGATCTTACTGGCACAGCCACAGATTCAAGTGGTAATTTCTCTCTCTCCTCACCACCACGACCAGCACCTTTGGAGACAAGCTTTTGACGGCGGAAAATACGTGCAAATGACGTGCGAAACCAGGGACGGAGTCGGATTCCGTGCCGGGAGACGCGTGCAGTGGGGACATCATGCTGGGAAGTCTGCGTATTTGGTAGCCTGCTGCGCCTCTCATCGACCAGTGGGCTTGATAACGTAGTCTTGTGCCCTCAACCTCCACGCCGCACTTAATATCACCTTCCAACATGGTGCGCCTACTCAATCCCTCGCGCGCCTTAGGCAGTCGCGACTGACATGCACGTCAAGTATACATTCTGCGGTGATCACTATCCGCCGGCACTTCCCGAACGTACAGTAGATACTAGGCAAGTGTATGAAACAACGTCGTCTGTGTCGCCATCTAATGCTTGCATCGTAGCAGCCTCTCTCATGTGGATAGCAGCTCTACAGCGGCATGTCGCGTGCACTCCTCTCTCGGGTCAGCCGAAGCTAACGACCTCGATCCCGCCCGACTAGACTTGCTTGTGCCATGTACGTTTGTCTTGGGCACGGATCACCAAGAACGTCTCCTCTCTGGAGGTCATCGTCGAGAGATCGGACGTGCACTACCTCCTCTATCAGAAATGTCTCAAATACCTGATTATGACGTACCCCATCTCCTCTCTCAAATGCTCAACCCCGAGCGACATCATGGATCAACTCGGGCAACTTCCCCCGTCCTTTGGCATCCTCGTTAATCTTCTGGCAGACAAGTATCCCCGACCGGACTTGAAAAATCTTCCCCCAGAAGGACTTGCCATCACGTTCCGTTCCACCTCTGTGCTCGACTTCATTTTGTCTGGGATGCTTGCGGCCGTCGTCACCCTGAAGTATCATATAAATTGCGCACTGCGGGAGTCTCCGAACAATGACACGACTGAGGCCGACATCTATGAGGCGCTTTTCCTGGACTGTATCACATCTCTATGGGAATATGAATGCCACACAAGAAGCGGGACAGCAGAATGGTCCCCGATGCCTTGGTCGCGTGAGTCTCTTCAAGAGATATCTGCAACCACATCAGCCCAAGGTCAGTAGCCTCTTTTGAGATAATCGCCCACTCGACACATTGCTCACAGTCTCCGATGCAGGGCCACTAACGTATCATACCCCCACCCTCAGTGAAGACGATCTTGTCGAGGAGGATAATCCAGGAATACCCACTGCGCGCTCGATATACGGTTCTCCTATGGACATTCCTTGGTTCGGCGCCTCCCACGACGGGTACCCCTTCTGCAACACGCTCTCAAGCTATACTATAGCTCGGCGTAGCAGTGTCATACAAACCTTACAGGATGATGCTGCACTCTGGGTGAGCGCGATGACTTTTGGGGTGCTGGAGATCGTAACGCGAACACGGATTCCCGAATCCATGTTTCTTGTCTCGGGAGCTGACCCAGGAGAGACCGTATTGTCGGGCGATCGTATCCTTCGGTTCTTGCTCTACTGGTACCACCATATGTGCCGCTGGCACCACCACCACCACCATCACCTTCATCATCATCATCATCATCACGACCATGGCCAAAATTCGGACCACGACCATGAACACGACCACGACCACGACCTTGTACACGGCCACGGCCACGACCATGACCATGACCATGACCATGACCATGAACACGACCATCATCATCATCATCACCACCACCACCACGACGAAGCCCATCTCCAGCACGGTCTAGAAGTGGCACGGGTTCTCGACCGAGCGCTCAATGCACTCGACGAGGAAGAATGGGAGAACGCAAGCATCTTCGTGCGCGCCGGGCATCCGACCACCGAGGTCACTCACATGGTATGCACCGTCGCGCTTACCATCGCCCCCCTCTGCGAGCTCGCGAGCAACATCTGGGACACGCTCCACGAGATGGACCACCTCATGGACAGGGCGCAGGACAAGCTGCGGAACTTGTACAACGCCACGCTCAGCTCGTGCGAGGACAGGATGTGCCGCGCGGGCTGGTGCCGAAACACGGTCTCGCATGACTTCATGTCCACCCTCTGGGGTCTTCGGATAGTGTCGAATCTCGTCCGGCTCCCGCCCTACATCCGGAAATCGCCCGACGAGCACAAGAGCTGTGACGAGTCACACTGCGTGTTCTACAAGATCGATACGACGACATATGTCCCGCGCCACGTTGAACCGTCATGCGCCTGCGCGTATATCAAACCGTCATTCGAAGACGTCGTACATCTTCTCGAGGAAGGTTTTGTACCTGTGGTTGTGTACGACGGAACACAGCTCCGTGTCCAACCGGCCAGCGCCGGCCCCTATGTCGCGATATCGCACGTCTGGGCCGATGGAATGGGGAGCACCACTGTAGATGGCGTTCCTGGCTGTGTAGTCAAGAGGATCGCAAGCCTCGCCCGACGCCTTCTTCCGGAGTCGGGCGCGTTCTGGATGGACTCCCTGTGCATCCCCGATACGGGCAATCTGCGCACGAAGGCCATCAAGCTCATGGCGCAGACGTACCGCGACGCAGCTAGCGTCCTCGTGCTTGACGATTGTATCCGCGCGCAGTGCTCCGAAGACAAGTCTTGGGAGGAGAACCTCTTCCGGATCGCAGCTTCCGGCTGGGTCAGGCGGGTCTGGACGCTTCAAGAAGGACTCCTGGCTCGCGAGCTCTACTTCGAGTTTGCTGATGGCCCGGTCAACGTCGAAGAGCGGCTCAAGCTCCTCATGGCCCAATCTACAGACGAAGACAGGCCCGACTCGTTCGAATACCTCAACCCCCGCTCCTGCAGCTCCCACGTTTCCGTCCTCGACTACCGCCTAAGACACGGCCCCAACCAGACAAGCCACAACGTGCCTCTCGACAGTGTGATCCGCCTCCTCCGGCTGCGCAGCACGACGAAGCCCGAAGACGAGCTCATCGCTATCCACAGCCTCATCCCGTTCAATGTCGACGCGCTCCTCAAGATCAAAGGCAAGGACGCCGCACAGCGACGCATCCGCGCTTTCCTCCTCGAGCAGGGCACGGTCTCCAAGGAGCTCCCTACGCAGCTCACCCCGCGCATGTCGCTTGCCGAACCCGGCTTCTCATGGGCTCCCCGCACTCTCGTCTCTGCGATCGAGGGCGCAGGCCTCGATTCTGGAACAGGGAAATGCACCCCCGACGGTCTCGTCGCCGAATACAACATCGCCGCATTCGATGAGCCGGTGCAGATTCCTGCAGAGTACATGACCGACCCGAAGCACCGGTTTCTGCGCATCCTCATCACCCTCCGCGGGACGCGCGCAACGTACATGCTCAGGCTGTATGTCGCTCTTGGTAACCAGGGCGCGACGTCGTTCGACGGGCTCGCGTTCTGCGACGCCGACGTGGACTCTGCTGGATCGGGCCTACAGGGACCGAAGAGTCGCTGCTTTGCTGTATCCGGGGCGCGCGAGCTACGTAGGCCTCTGACGCGTAAGGGGCCGCTGAACTACGTCGCGCCGGGCCGCATCTTGCGTATGGCACTGCAGTCCGATAGGTTCAGGCCGGAAGACCTGTCGGTGATGGGGAACCTCGAGAAATATCTAGTGCAGCTGGTATAACCGCGTCTCTCTATGCGATGATCAGTTGCCTATATGGGCGCTCCAAGCGTGTGTGTGGTTCCCCTACTGAAAGTACCATATGTACCATGCAGTACGTTAAAAGTGTGCACTTCCTATACGTGTGGCAAAACTGGCGTAACATTTGGCGTCGGTGTTTTTGAACCCAGACGTTCTCTATAGACCCGTATGTGAGTATACAAGAATCATTCTCGACCGAGACAGCGGAGAGGGTCACCTGCGATACCTCGAATACACCTTCGCCGCTGCATGCGCGTCCCCAGTAATGAGCCACAAAAGGTGACCGTCGTGCGCTTGCGGGGACGGGGATGGGAACACAAACTCAAAGTCCCTTTCGACCTCCTTACGCTCACCGTCTGCATCCTCGCGCACCCCCTGCCGGAGCCAGTCCGAGTTCGCCTTGATGTTCCGTATGATCTCCTCCTTCCAGCCCTCCCAGACCGAGGTGTCGTTCGGCAAGAGATCGTCCAGCACCCGGTGAAGCGGCCACATCTCCTCCGCAGACTCCGCGAGCACCAGGAGCGCAAACACCACCATCACCGTGCGCGTCCCAAACTCATACCTCTGCGCACTCCCACCCGCCACCTCCCCGTCTGATTCCACCCTCTGCGTCCTCTCTACCCGCAAAACGCGCTCAAATAGAATGCCGCGCAACAGCGTCCCCAGATCCGGCGCCGACAAGTACGAATTATGCGCCCACCCCACCGCGAGCGACGCCAGAAACAGCAGCTGGCCCTCCAGCCGCCCCTGCGGCACAACAAGCAGCTGCGCCAGCAGCTGCACGGACAGCAGCACCGCGCACATACCCAGGTCATGGTACGCCGGCGCGCTCCCGTACGGCGCGAGCGCGAACCGCCCCCTTGTGAGCGCGTTCAGCGCGCCCTTGCGCCCGCGCAGCACAACGAGGTCCTCGCCGCCGTCGAGGATGCCCGCGCCGTCGCGGTTCGGCGTGCGGCGGTGCGCCGCGCGCTTGAAGCGGAGCGTGCTGCGCCCGATGATCGCGCTCGTCGTGCCGTTCACCGCGGCGCCCAGGAGGATCGTGCCCATACAGTAGTAGTCGCCGAGGAGCGCGCAGCCCACAGCCGCGGCGAGCGAGCAGAGGATCGCGAGCGCGGCGAGGACGCGCATGCTTGTGCTCTGGCGCAGCGTGGCGGCCATCTCGTCGGGGGGCTCGTGCGTGAGCCGGACGACAGTGACGGACGCGGGCCCGGACACGCGTTGGTCTTCTGTGCGGCGGCGACTTGGGAGCACAGGCAGTGCTTTGCACCCCTCGAGGAAGAGGTGGGCGATGTTGCACGTCTTCGGCTGCACCGAGCCCGAGAGGACGGACATGAACTGCGGGCCCGGTGCGCTCCCATCAATCCCGCAGAGCACCGCGGGAGATGTATTAGGGCCTGGGTAGAGCGCGTCCCAGAAGGCGGAGCATGCGAGCTGGCCGTAGCGGCGGGCGACCTCGTAGCTCCCCGGCTGGTTGTACCACCCGAGCCAGCGTCGGCCGTCGTAGACGTGCGTCGTGATCATGGCCGAGACCGCGACATCTGCGCCGAAGAAGCCTGCGACGCCGGAGATGTCGAGGTCGAAGCCTTGGGTGGAAGAAGACGACGATGTGCCGGCGCCAGAGGAAGCGTTTGCGAGAACGCTGTCTCGCGCACGCGAGCCAATGGTTCGCAACCTGGATTGAATCTTCGTGAGCTGAAGATAGTGGGGGTCCCCGGAGGAACGTACACCGACATCCAAGTTACAGGTATGGTACAAACTGAAGGTGGGGACAAAAGGCTAAGGCGGGTGGTCCGTATAGCTGGAGACTAAATGTATTACCAATAGAATAATCGTTACCCATCGCAGTATTGATGGGCCTCCACTGCGCTGGGAACCTAACCCGGCGCGTGAGGAGTACGGCTACAACGCGGCATAAGGTTCAGTCAATTTGCACTCGCCTGTGGTACGGGATTATCTACGTATAACGCAGTGAGGTAACGAGGGCTGTAGCTGTAGAGCCATGCGGTGCAGGCATGATTTTCTCACAGTGCACCGGGTGGACTGAAGGAAGTTCCACGGCGACTGAGTGCCGTCACGCATACGTGCATGTCCGACCGCTGAAGGCACGGCCCAGTGGAAGAGCTAGTTTCGCTTGCTCGTCGGATGGGGGTCTTTCGAGTGCGGATGCTCTCCTGCTTGCTGGAAGGTCTGTTGTCCGTCTGCGTCCTATGTACGACACTTGTACGACGTCCATATGAGCCTTAAAGTTGGCAGAGGACTAAGGAGGTGTCAGTTAGGGGACGGTGCCACTTGCCGAGCCCACCGAGTTCAAGGCGAACAGGCCCTGTCTGCAGAGCACGGAGGCCAAGCGAATCGAGAACCAAGGGGGAGCGCTTGGCGCAGACAGAAGGTATATGTATGTCCGGGACAAGAGGCGGGGGCATCCTGCAGTTCAGAAAGTTCACGCCCAAGGATTTGTCGCTAATAGGAAACGTCCCGACGTCCTTTTAGCAGCCGCTTAAATGCGTTACGCGCCGGGCGTTGAGTAGAAAGCGAATCGCCGATCCCGAGTTGGGGTACTAGCGTCATCGGTGACTGCCCGCTCCTCTCCCCGCATATAATGATATTTCAGCGACTTGAGTGCTGCACCAGCCTGCTTCAGCACCTTACCATCTTCACAAAAAGTAGAAGTTCTAGTCAGATTAACCCCGCGAAACGAAAACATGTCAATGGGCGACGGTATGTCCCATCCCAGCACCAGCTCGACTCGGAGGCGATACTGAACGTCTCAAACTCCGTCTTCCCAGCCAACTCCAAGTTCCCCGGCCAGCGCGCCGCAGGCCTGCCCCCCTCGCCCTCGCGCGAGAACCCGGGGCAGGTCTTCCCGCAATCCGACCCCAAAGGCGAGCACCCATCCACCCTTCTCAACTGATCACGCCGACTAAACCCCCGGCGGATGCAGCTGCACCAGCAGAGACCGTGCCCGGGACAGGCGGCGGCGGTGGTGGGGGCGCGGGCCTGGGGAACCCGTACGTGCTCGACGACGCATTCGCGCGGCTTGACGGTGCGCTCGGGGGCGTGATCGACAAGGTGCGCGGGGAGGCTGGTGCCGCTGGGGAAGACACGCTCCTGAGGAAGTTGGAGGGGTGGAGGGGGGAGCTGACGCAGATTAGGGGTGGGGGTGGGGGCGGTTTGAAGAGCGCGGCAGGGGGCGCGAGGGGGAGGGAGGACGAAAGTGCGTTGGGGAACCAGCAGGAGGGCGGGATGTTCACGGATTGAGGGTGGTGTGCGTTGGTCCCAGGTATGAGAAGAATACAACGGCATGTAATATCATAGCATTCGCATCCACATTCTCACATAAACACGTACCCCCGCATGTACATGCAACGTTACAACCCTTTCCGCTCAGCGAGGTCCGCAGCCCGCTCCCACCGCAGCCACGGCTCCATCCCGGGCACGAACCGCGCCCTAAGCAGCGCAAACACCGCCCTCTCCAGCTGGTCCAGGAGGTGCAGCGCGCATATCACGAGCACGTTCAGCACCGGGCGGTCCCCGTCCAGGGGGTGCGTCGGCGGACATCCCCCAGCCACAGCGTCGACGAATCGCGCCGGGAGCAGCGCGACGCGCACTCTCTGCGCGAGGCTCGCCTTCCCGGCGATAGACGGTGTGCCTCGGCCAGAATGAGAGAGAACGGCGCAGAAGCGCGCGTCCGAGCTCGTGCGGAAGAGGTTCTCCGCGCGCGCGACGAGCAATGCGTGCTCCGGGGACGGCGCGAGCAGGAGCGTGCTGAAGAAGCGCGGCGCCGCATAGTGGATCGTCAGCGCCGGGCCCTCGCCTGCGGGGTCGCCGAAGAGCTGGCGCGGGACGGACGGGTCCCCGGAGACGAGCGCGACCCGTGCTCCGCGTTGGGTGAGGTGCGCAGAGAGGCGGCGGCGCGCGTATGCCTCGAGCGCGCCTTCGGGTTGCCATCCGATCCCACCGTATGTGCGCTCGTCGGCTGGGTGCAGGGAGGCGGAGGCGGAGGAGGGAGTAGAGGAGGGGGAGAGGGCGAACCACCCTGGTGCGGCGGGCTTCGGGTCGGGGCGCGGGAAGACGGGGAGGCGCTTGAGGTAGTGCAGGATCCAGGCGTGGTAGAGGATGCGCGCGAGCGAGAGGAGGAGCGCGAATGGGTGGCGCGCGAGGACGCGCAGGAGGTTGGCGGTCGTGAGCGGGGTGGTGCGCCGCGTGAAGAGCGTTGCGGTGAGTTTGAGTTTGTCAGGGATGATCGTGGGTGTGGGGTCCGAGGGTGAGGAGGAGGGTGCGGTGGTGGGGGTGCGCAAGTGGATGCGCACCTTTGGGCGGGGCGGGGCGGCAAGGAGGAGCGGGGAGGAGGGCGCGGGCGGGGCGGCGACGGAGATGGTGTAGAAGCCGGCGCGGTCGTTGAACGGCGAGACGTGGAAGTCGCGCGGGAGCGTCCAGGTGTGATCGTAGCTGTCGCGCGAGCACCCATTAGCGTTCTGCACGCGCGCGATGCCATGATATGCTAGGCACTGAAGTAGTGAAGTACTGACCTGCAGGGCCCGTCGCTGTCCTCGCGCGTGCCCGGCTCGAGGACATGTACGTGCTTCTCCCCGAACGTATTGTGGATCTACGCGCGCCCCCGGTCAGTCACTCTCTCCCTTCCTCCTTCCCCCTCACCGAACGAAGAAGATTAACGCACCTCGAGCACAACCCACGCCAACGCCCCGTCCGGCGCATAGCAGAAATACACTGTGAGCGGGTTGATACCCTCGTACCCCAGGTAGCTCGGCATCGTGAGCATCCACGCGTCGCCTCCCGCTCCCCACGCGCGTACCCCCGCGCGGTCGCGGCCCTGCTGTAGCAGCACCGCCGCGAGCTTCGCTTTCAGCGGCCCTGTCCCGAGCGTGTCACTGAGGTTCTCGCCTTTACCCGCGCGGCCCTCGTCCTCACCTTCATCCTCCTCAGGCCTGCGCGCCCCATCGGGCAGCAAGTACGCCCCCGCCCTGATCCCCGTCACGCGCCACTGCAGCCACCCACTGCCCCACCCCCGCCCGCTCCTACTCCCCTCGCCGCGATACCCAAACACCCAGCCCCGCGCGAGGTCGAGCGCGCCGGCCTCGAGCGCGGCGAGCGGGAGGAGCAGCGCGAGCGTGGGGTAGGAAAAGGCGTGCGTGGCGGGGTGCGGGAGGAGCCGCGCGTGGGTGATGGTGTTTTCGAGGATGTAGGCGCGGGGTGCGGTGGGGGGTGAGGGGGGTGTGGAGGTGGGCGAGGTGGAAGGGGGTGAGGTGGAGGCGGCTGAGGGTGCTGAGGCTGCCTGAGGAACAGAGGTAGAGGAAGCGCGTCGTCGCCGGAGGGAAGACATGGTTGACGAGCTCAGGGGACGTTAACAGTACTAGTGCTGAGCCTTGACTCGGATGACGAAGAGCGCGAGGGGTCAGGACGGTGGTGGTGGTAGTCGGGAAGGAGGTGCGTATGGGACTGGACTGCATCCCGTCGTCGCGGGCAACATACTTAGACGTGTTCGGGCCCGTTCTCACCCAGTCTGACGACGCGTCTGGACGCGTCGGCGTCGTTGCCAGAGTGGGCCGAAGTTGCGCGTTGCTGCATACCCACGGTCGTATAGATGTCCTGCAGTCTGCACGCGAGATGCAGCGATTTGATTCAGGGACGGCACACGACGAGACGGCAGCCCACAAAACGCAGTGCGGATGCGGAAAGCTAGTTGATTACACGAGAGAAGAGAAGAGTCATTAAGAACACGCGGACGTGAGTGCGTTCGTACTACAGCGAGAGCGTCCGCATCTACCACCACCCCTCTACGATCTCCACCACTGCCACCACTAGTACTGTTTCCGCGGTCCCGCCCACCCGCCGGTTGGGCACGGACGGGTCCGACTTCGGTCACGACGAGCAGCTCATTGCTTGTTCTCCTTCGCCTTCGCGGCCATCTGTGATGCACATACGCGTCAGCACCGGTCAAAATCAACGCTGCGATCAGGAGAGAGAAGGACGTACGAGGTTAAGCGCAGAGCCAGCCTTGAACCACTCGATCTGGCCCTCGTTGAAGGAGTGCGCAAGCGCAATCTCCTCCTTCGAGCCGTCCGCGTGCTTCAGTGCGAGCGTCAAGTTCTTGCCCGGGGCAAACGACTCGAGCCCGAGGATGTCCACGCGGTCGTCGGGGCGGACCTTGTCGTAGTCGGCCGGGTCGACGAACGTCAGCGCGAGCATACCCTGCTTCTTGAGGTTCGTCTCGTGGATGCGCGCAAACGAGCGCGTGATGATCGCGAGCCCGCCGAGGAAGCGCGGCTCCAGCGCGGCGTGCTCGCGCGACGAACCCTCGCCGTAGTTGTGGTCGCCGACGACAACCCACTTCACGCCGTGGTCGCGGTAGTACGCGGCGGTCTGCGGGACCGCGCCCCACTCGCCCGTGAGCTGGTTCTTGACCTTGTTCGCCTCCTCGTTCTCAGAGTTGATCGCGCCGATCAGGCAGTTTTGCGAGATGTTCTCGAGATGGCCACGGTACTTAAGCCACGGGCCGCCGGCCGAGATGTGGTCAGTCGCTGCATGGTGTGTTAGCTCTGGTAGATACTGTGAAGATGTGCACGCGACTTACTGCACTTGCCCTTGGCCTTGATCAGGATGGGGAGGTCGGTGGGCGTCTTGCCGTCCCACGGCTTGAACGGCGTGAGGAGCTGGAGACGGTCGGACGTGGGGCTGACAGCGACCTGGACAGAGGCACGGTCCTCAGGGGGCGCCTGGAAGGTGTTCTCACCGGCGTCGTAGCCGCGCGGGGGGAGCTCGAAGCCAGAGGGGTCGGAGAACTTGAAGGGCTTGCCGTCAGTGCCGGTGAGCGTGTCCGTGAGCGGGTTGAAGCGGAGGTCACCAGCGAACGCCATCGCGGTGACGAGGTCGGGCGACGCGACGAACGCGTGGGTTGCGGGGTTCGCGTCGTTGCGGCCAGTGAAGTTGCGGTTGTACGAGGTGATGATCGAGTTCGCCTCGCCCTTCTTCACGTCGCGGCGATCCCATTGACCAATGCACGGGCCGCAGGCGTTCGCGAGAACGAGACCGCCGGCGTCCTCGAACGTCTTCATGACGCCGTCACGCGCGATGGTGGCGCGGACCTGCTCGGAACCGGGGGTGACAGTGAACTTGCTCTTGGTCTGGAGACCGTGCTCGGCCGCCTCGCGCGCGATGGACGCAGAGCGGGTCATGTCCTCGTACGAAGAGTTGGTGCAGGAGCCGATAAGCGCGACCTTGAGCTCGGCGGGCCAGTTGTTCTTCTCGACCTCGGCCGCGAACTTCGAGATGGGAGTAGCCAAGTCGGGGGTAAAGGGGCCGTTGATATGGGGCTCGAGCTCGGACAGGTTCTGCATATATGCGTTAGAGTACCGCCAATGCACGCTACAGCGTCACTCACGATCTCGATGGTCTGGTCGTACTCGGCGCCGGCATCCGCCTTCAGGTTGTGCTGGAAGCGCTGCGCGTATTTCGCAATGTCCTCCCGGCGTGTCGCGTTCAGGTAGTCGACCATGCGGTGGTTGAACGGGAACAGCGATGTCGTCGCGCCGATCTCAGCACCCATGTTGCAGATAGTCGCCATACCGGTGCAAGACAGCGACTCAACGCCCGCACCAGTGTATTCGACGATTGCACCAGTGCCGCCCTTGACCGTAAGAATGCCGGCCACCTTGAGGATGACGTCCTTCGGGGTGGTCCATCCGCCAATCTTGCCGGTGAGGTTAACCTGGATCGCCTTGGGGCACTTCAGCTCCCAAGGGAGGCCAGCCATGACATCGACCGCGTCGGCACCACCGACACCGCACGCGACCATGCCGAGACCGCCCGCATTGGGGGTGTGCGAGTCAGTGCCGATCATGAGACCGCCGGGGAACGCATAGTTCTCGAGAATGATCTGGTGAATGATACCGGAGCCGGGTCGCCAGAAACCAAGGCCGTACTGCGGGTGGGGACGAGCGTTAATATCGGTTACGGACTACGTCAGAGGTGAGCGCACCTTGGCGGTCGCGGTAGCCAAAAAGTCGTAAACCTCCTTGTTGATGTCCTTTGCACGGGCAAGATCCTTGACGCCGCCAATCTGGGCCTCAATCAGATGGTCGCAGTGGACGGTGGTGGGGACGGCGGCAGTGTCCATTCCTGCGGACATGAACTGGAGGATAGCCATCTGGAGGGAGTGACGTCAAAAAAGCACGTGCGCTGGCAAGCGAGATTAGCCCGAACCTGCGCGGTGGCATCCTGGCAGGCAACGCGCTGGCGGGAGATAGGAGAGTCAGTGGGCGAAGACGGGGCGCGGACGCGAAAGGGTGCGCACGTCAGGGCGGAGCTTGAGGTAGCTCGTGCCGCGCTCAATGTCCTGGTGATGGGGGTCGTCGAGATGACCGTACACGATCTTTTCCGAGAGCGTGAGGGGGCGGTTCAGCCTGTGACGGCGGTCAGAAGAGGGCAATAAGGCGAAGAAAACGAGGGTCGCACCTGCCGCGGACGACGGCGAGGTTGTCCTCGATGCGCTGGTAGTTGATGTATGCGTTGGGTTCGAGGTTGGACATGGCGACCTTGGTCGCGCCGATGGGCTCGGCGGCGGTGGCCATGCCGGCGGCCAGCCGCTGGAGCGACCGCTTGACCACTTGGGTCTTGGAGGTGAGGTTGAGCATGGCAGTCGCCGTGTGCCGCTCGGTGGTGATGGAGGAGGGAGAAGATGAGGAGGAGGAGGAAGAGGAGGAGCAAAGGCGCCAAGCGGCCTGACGAATTTATCACAGCTGATTGGGTTCGGACGCGCCCTCCGAATAACCCCGGCTTCGGCCCCACCGGCCCACGCCCAATCGCCGGCCTCCCATTCGCCGCCGCCGTCTTCCGGGGCTTGGCCGACGCCCGCCTCCCGCCCCCGCCCCCGCCGCACGCGCCCTCGTCCTCGTCCCATGACGAGCTCAGCTCGGCGCTCCGAGGTCTGCAGACATCGCTCTCGGCCTCTGTCGCCGCAGCGAGCGCCACGTCGACGCGCTCAGCGCACGTCGGACTCCCGCACCCGATCCGCTCAATGTCCGACGTCGTCCTCCTCCCTCGCATGTCTCCGCTCTGGAGAACATACGTGAATTCGAAAGACGATGGCGTGGGCGCATGGTGCACGCCCTACCGCCACTGAGGCCCCCATCCCTGCGCCTGCCCGCGCTGGGCAGTACCACGGCCCTACGATGGCGTGGGCGCAGGGGACCATCGCCCCTCACCCCCCCCCTCCGATGCCACTCTCTGCCGCCTGGCCCTTGCTAACGCTGTTGTCACCAGATGGCCGCCTGCGCCCCAAGGATGTAATCTGCACCGCCATTACTGCCGCCATGTTCTCTGGGGCTCCATGCACAGGCGTACACCGCCGCCGGTGCGCTCCCCCTGCTGGATACGGCACGGGCTTCAAGACACGGCGTGCGTGTGCTCATGCTCGAGGCAGCCGAGCACGCGCTAGTAGCATATGTCCTGCAGCAGCGCACAGGCACAACGACATGTTGTATTGCGTGCATGTGTGACTACGGAATGATTGTATATAGTGTGTTACTACTGCGCAAGATCCTCCTCAGCATCCATGAGAGTCAGGTCAATCTCAATCCGCTCGGACTTGAAAGGCCACGATGAGGAAGGGCGTGGGCTAGCTTCGCTATCGGTGCTGGCAGAGGATTCAGAGCATCCGCGATCATTTGCAGCGCGAATGCTGGCCAGCAGTGCAGGGTCCCAGGCGTAGCTGTATGCACGAGACGAAGAGCTGCTGCTGCCAGATGACGAGCCAGAAGCCAAGGATGCAAGAGTTGTGCCGGCTGCCGAGGTACGAGGGCCTGAGCTAGATGCAGAGGATCCACTGGATGATGAGGCGCCGCTGCTGGACGAATGCAAAGACAAGGCCAGATGAGAGGACGTTGAGGCACTGATGGCCATCAAGAGATGCCGATTCTCTTCATCGTCCGTCTGTGAGTAGAGGTATTCAAGGCTGCTACTAGAGCTGGACGGGAGCGGGTGTTGCATGCGAGAGCTTGAGGGGAGTGGGTTTCGCGGGGTATCCTCAGCGGTGTCCTGGAGAGCCCGGGTGGGAGGTAGGGTAGATTGTGATGCCTTGATAGCCACGGTCAGCTGTTCGCGTTCCTCGACATCCGTTCGTGAGTAGATATAGGAGGTGGTGCTGTATGGGCAGTTGTCAGATATGATGCATAATGGTCGCACAGTCGCTTGCGCGTGCGCACGCACCGTGCCATTGGGCCCGCTTGTAACATTGATGCATCGTACTCGACATACGTTGAACTGGTGGCCTCTGGAGCCGACTCCTGAGATAACGTTCCAGCTTGAATTCCTAACTGCAGCAGGCCCTGTGGGTGAAGGGCTTGATGGCGGCCACAACCTCCAGCAATCTGGCAATGCTTGAAGCACATGCGCCGCCCACATACGCTGGAGACACGGCGGTCCATACACATTGCAACCGCACATTTGAACATACGGCGGTATGGACGTGGGCGGGGAGGCGCAGGGGGAGGGGAGGGTTCGGATCCTGGAGGATGGATCTTCTCGTTGACCCAGATGTGAAACAGGTTGTGTAGCGAGTTTCCATACTGATCGTGTGGATGGTGCTATTGGGTGCAGAGATGTATGTTAGTATACTGCCAATATTCAAAAAGGGTGTCACGCACCGATGCAAATGAACGACCATCATTGGCGCAGCCTTGTCGGTTGAGTGTCTGAATGGGCAGCGGCTGGCTGCAGTAGCCACAGTTGACATGGGAGGTGATCAGAGGACCCCATTCTGATATTTTGGAAAATACGGAGGGCATATGGCGCTGGTATCGCAGGAGTTGTGTGGGAGAAGGGATGGCAGGTTCCGTCGGTGAGCTAGGGCTTTTATAGAGAACACTCACTGTGATGGTTGGCTGGTTGGATTTTGTCTTCACAGGTGCGACACGGCGTGCATGACATCATAACAAACATCAACCAACTCACGTCGTATCAGGAGTACAAATACGATACATGGCATATACGAAAGGAAGTAGACTGTGTGTATGGTATAGGTAGTCTGTGAGTGCTATGAGTCAGAGAAGGATGGCACTGACTGAGGCTATGTTTGAGATGGTATAGTGGGTGACGGGAATAGAGAACGCGGCAGCGGTGGCTCTGGGCTCAGAAGAAGACTTGCAACAGAGGGAAAGGCGGCATATACTAATGAAGGTGAGAGAGGAGGTGTAGTAATGATGGCAGTGTAAGTGGCACAAATCCGAGCAAACTCTGCATCCAAAGCTGCCTCGACGCTATCATCACATAGAACACAAAGACAAACACCTTGGTAGCATAACTCCCAGCATGTATCACGACATCCTCGAGACACAACCCGACGCTTCTTCCTGGCATCCTGCTCCAGAGCTCCACTGGTAGTTGACCGGGACCGCTTGCGTGATTGATGGTCATCCTGAGATTGCGCGGCATCCGTAATTCGTGGAGAGCAAGACCTGATGTCAGGCTGAGCATGAGGTGTAGATGGAGGCGGTTGATGAGGAGCGCGAGGAGAGCTGCGAGACGTGCATGGAGTAGAGGGCAGCGAGTGATCAGACTCGAGAACTGGGTACATAAGACGTTGTGAGGGTGATAGGGCTTCAGCACATGGCTTCGAGCTACCGAGTAGGATGGGAGACCGTAGCTGAGAACTGCTCTGAGGTGTTGTGGACATAGTGAGATGTTAATGTCTGCGGTAGCCAGATGGTGGTACGGTATCAAGGGAGAAAGTGGGATAGGCGCCAGTCTCATGATTGCTCAAGTTCTGGGTCGTAATCGACGCGCCAATGAATATTCATCATACAATTGCCTGTATGTCATGTACAAAACATAGTCTCGGTCTGGGTTACAGTGATACATATGGCGCATATAGAAGCTAGAGATGTGAGTTGTGCACCATCCGCCTACCCGCCCACTACCTTGCGCTTGTGCATCGGCCGTGCCCTCCATCCAGAAAGGCCCTCGCGTGCGGTATTCCACAATCCAGCGGGTATACGTGGGAGTTGCCGGGTGCATTCACGCTCTTCGTTGGTTGACAGGCGCCATGCACGAAGGTTTCGTGAATACGTTGTGTGAACATACCGATTTTCGCCGAATATCTGGTTAAATTGTGTTCGTACGGGGATGGACTTGTCGGTGTATAGTAGTTCAAACGCCTTTGCAACGTCGCGTGCGTACAGGCCTTCTGGCCATGGGCGGGTTGATGTGGCAGGGGGAATGTAAACACGTCGCACAGTCCATAGCGAGTCGTAGTCATCATATAGCCCAGAAGATGTTGCCACGAGGGGTGAAGGCGGCACAGGAGACAGTCGAGACGGCTGAGCAACATGCGGAGATTCTGCTGCTAAGGGAGCCTGAGGGAGAGGCTCCGAGTCCAAGCAAGGCGAGGGAATCTGAGGGAGAAGATCGGAGTCTAGCCAGGGAGTATTGGCCATAGGATATGGCGAGGTGGCCCCGTCAGAAAGCGGAGAGGCAATTTGGGCTAGCACAAGATCGAGGCATTCGATCAGCGCTCCATTGTCATCTGGGAGCAGTGGAAGGCAGGACATAGGTAGTGTTGGTCGGGCAATAGCCTGGAGATGAATGGATGGCGGCTGCAATAATGCTAGCCCTAACCCCCGGGGAGACTGGCATGCGGGCCCATCCCCGGCGATGTTTGCAAGTGACGAGTATGACGATACGGAGCGGGGGGAGGAGGTTGTAGTCGGCGGTGATGTTGCTTGTGATAAAGGGCTCAGCACACTCCGTGGATGGCTCCAGGCATGGATCGGCCGAGAGGGGGTGGTGTGCGAAGCCCCTTCATCAGGAAAAAGCTATTCTGACATAGCGAAGGGCGGAGCTACGTAGGGCTACCGGGTAACATAGCTCTGCCACAATCCATGTAGCGCCATGTAGGCGCCGTCAACAAATCATGTATTAGCCAGGTATCGTAGCATGACGAAGTCATGATGTCTAAGGTATGGATTAACGAAGAACTTCATGTTCACATTGTCAAGGATGTCGCCCACAATCACACGGCGCGAAATCCGCTTGCCCCAGTTCGGTAACAGATGACAAGTACGTACTATATCAGTAATGGGAATGACTGAGGTGTTCCGCTGATGTCGACGGGTCGATGGAGAGACAACATACATACCTGTTGTGTCATCGATGACGTGCAAAGGTGTAAACCACTCTACAAAGGCCAGGGGGCCGGTGACGCCGAGGGAGCGAGCATCATACATGGGTGGGAGATTGAAGATGACGCGTATACGGGCGACACGGAGACCTGCCAAGGAGACACGGGTTAGCCAGTGGCATGTGTGGTTGACAGCGATGACTGTGCACTGAGGGTTACATCGAGACAGAAGACATACCTGCAAGCGGCCGCGCGACGTTGAACGGGCGCGCAGGCTCGACGACGAGTGCACTACTTGTGTCGCGCGCAAATACGGTTGACATATTCGCGGGTACGCGCAATTGAAGGGGGCGAGGGCCGAGTCGTGAGGGAGATGCGTGGACGATGTCGATGAGCGTGTTCTTGGTAACCTGCCGAACAGTAGGTAGCTGCACCTTGAACTGTTTGTAGGCAGCTATGCGAGTGAGGTCGTGGATGGGGGTCGCGACCAATGCAGCTCGTCGTGGGTTGCTGGCGGTGAGCTTCTTCAGGTATTCTGCGAGAGATACCTTGAAGGTAGTTGCTCCGAACTCGTGCACGATCTGTGTGACGGTGAGCGACGGAAATGCGGGCTCCTTCGCCACGCGATACCCATGCCTCCATATGTCTTCGGCCTCGTCCGTTGCTGTTCCGGCACTCGCTCCAGGGGCTCGGAGCCCGGTAGTTGGAACGCCTACGCTCGGATTGGGGGGCGAAGATGGTGGTGCATGTGGTTCCGGACGACCTTGGGGGCCAGCCTGAGATGTGCGGGACGCAGAAGCAAGAGAGATGGGGGCAGGAGCAGACCTGGGAGGGACGACGGCAGGAGCAGGCCTTGGAGTGATGGCAAGGGCAGGAGCGGCGGTCTCGGACGGCGGCGCTGGGATGGAGCCAGGAGTGGAAGGACCAAGAGGTGGGGAAGACGGCGGCTCCAGTGCCCCGGAGGGCACATCTGATGGCGAAGCCCAGGCGAGATATCGGGCGAACCGATGGACTGCTTCCTGGCGCTGCAGCCAGCGTGTCATTTGCTGTATATAGGTAGATTTCTTATTGCTTGCACCATAGGCGAGCTTCGCGAAATCGATGTGAAGCCGTTCGGGGTGTTCGGTGCTGTATCCGTCCGCAGTGCCGAGGGAGCGTATGGAGGGCTCGTAATGCTCAGTCGAGTGCCCTTTTGGGAAGTTAAAGTGCTGTCGTATCTCGAGTTCGACGAAGACAGTCTTGTACTTGTGATAGTCCTTCCAGGCAGCGTGCAAAGCGTCGAGGGAAGCGTCGGTGTGAGTCTCGAAGTGTGCATAATAGATGAAGTCCAGAACCGCGCGAACAGTCCGTGTGACGCGTTCGTCGCCGGCACCGGCGACTACTCCGAGGAAGACCTTTTCCATGTTCTTGTACTCGGTACCTGTCCACTGGGAGACAAGGGAGATCCCCTTGTTGAAGTGGCGGAGATCTGAGTGCTTCAGCATAGCCTTGAAGCGTCTGTCCACTTCATCGCTGCCATCCTCTATTGCTTGGGTTGCCCAGCTCACCAGATGGTCCTTGAAGATTCCTTTGTGAAGTTGATGAAGGATGTCCGGGGTGAGTGCGGAGAATATGTCGGCATGAGGGAGTTCAGTCCAGAACGGGACGACGGCACGCAGTCCCCATTCCGTGAACTCCGGAGGTTTCCGGCCTTCTGCAGCTCGCTTGAGAATGGCGGTGACACGGGCGGGATCCTTCAGTGCGGAGAAGGCGGGTTCGCCACGTCCGTTGGGTCCTATAGGGCACTTGGGGCAATAGTTCTCCTGACATCCTGAGACGAGGCACTGCTCGGGGTGATCGGCGATATAGGCCGCTAGAATGGGGAAGACTCGACGCACGCGTCCATCTGGACAGGTCATCATAACGCCGTCTCTACCCGCTGCCACGAGGGGCTCGAGCATCTTCGACATGCAAAGATGGAACAATCGATATCCCTCCAGGGCACGACGCTTCTCCGAATAGCACTCAAGCTTTGTCACTGGGAGATAGCCGAGAAGCACCGTCGCGTGCGCTGAGGGCTTGCGACGGACATCCTTGTCGATGTTACCTATGGTAAGATACACGGGCCAGGCAGACTTATCACCACTCATGCGCGACAGCGTGGTTTTGTCCGACGCAAGGATAACAGGTGCGACTGTGGCTCCTTCGGGCATACGAGCCTAGGGGGACAAGTTGCAATTGGTAAGTTATCTGCCGAGCCTTCACATGTGTCACCGAAACTTACCTGAACATCCCACCACCAGTTTGCCGTGCCCATATTTCCATATATGCGCTGCTTGCCATTAATATCCGCGTACTGCCTTTCAGGCGCGTATCGGATGGAGTCGTGAAACCCCGGGTTGTCCATCAGTTCGCGCACGCAGTCGACCGGGTCCCGCGACCAAACCTCGACCGTCTCCTTCTTCACACATCCATCTTCCCCCACCACATCCCCCACCGCCTCCAGCAGCTCAACCCTCCAACTTGCCTCGCCGGTAGGGAGCATGTCAATCTTCTTGTAAAACATGTAGTTGCTCTCGAATGAGGGTTTCGTGCGCGTGCGTGTCTGTAACCCACCAATGTAAGCCTACACATCGTTCAGACTGTGCCATCTGTACTCACAATATCCAGTTTTAGGAATGTCTCGATGTCTTTTTGTGTTAGGCCAGACGTCACAAGCCAGTGCGCCAGTTGCCACTCTTCCTCGTCCTCGAATGGTGCCCACAGTGAGTTTCCTGCAGCCTTGCGTGCATTGTCCTGACGCTCGAACGATGTCTCACCCGCAACGGGCTCTGCGTGGCCAGCGTTTCCAGGGTAGTCTTCTATCCAAGGCTTTCGCGGAAGCCCTCCCTGCTCGACTTCGTCATCGGGGACATCCTCGACTGTGACTGGGCGACGTGGACCATGCCCAACATCCGGGGTACCGCTTGAGCCTGCTGGGACAGCTTGGGCAACATCAGCCTCTGTGCCGACCATGTTGGATCGAAAACCCGCCGCTTATTTGGTGTGTTCTACTCACATGTTGCATGACCGGCTTGTGGGACAACATCACTCATCTGAACGTCGTGATCATCCCAGACTCCATCACTGTGCAGCCCTAGCTCGCTTGGTACAGTCCCTTCTCCAAGCGCAGGCACAGTTGCGAGAATAGGGCCCATAGATATCGCCGCGACTCGCCGCAGTGCTTTCGCCGCTGTTGCTGCTCGTTGGCAGTCGGGTTGGTTGGTAATATGCTGGGCGACTCCATGTGCACTCTTCAAGAGCTTGTTACAATGCGGACAGACGTTCGAGGGGAGGACAATGGCATCCATGGTGATGCGAGGATGAGGACCGAACTGAAGAGGCACATCAACACCAGCACTGGGCTCGAGAGTACGTCGGAAAGCGGTGCGCCTTCATATCTTTGCCGTGACTTGACTCGTCAACGGACCACTAACCAATGACAAGGCTGCGGGCTCGACCGTAATCCCATCCGAGCATTCCCGCTTCCTCCTGCAAATTTTTCCCGCTCGCTCTTTCATCCTTCTTCACCACCACCACTCTCAACCGCCATCCCCCCAACTCCCTGCTACATATCATGGCCGGTACGAGGTCGACTGGCCGCGGCCGTGGTGCTGCGGCCAAGCGTGGTAAGGTTGCGACTCGAGCAAAAGGAGACCAGCCTCAAGATATGCTGCCTGAAGATGCGCCTGCACCCGGCGAACATGACGATATTGCCTCTGAGCATGCTGAGTCGTCTGTTACTGCTGAAGAGGTCGATACAGCTGCCCTTCACAGGCGCCACCCACGACCTTCGCAGAAGCAGGCAGCTATCAGTATGTCTTCATTGTTGTCATCGTCGTGCATGTACTGATAAGCAAGCAATTAATTATGGTAGATAACGACAAGAAAGCGAGCGTTGCCAAAGAATTGGAAGACCTTAAGAAGAAGTACATAAGGCTTAAGCAGCAGTCGAAACAGCTTGACGACGGTGAGCATTCCATCGTAGAATGTCCTGGTTATCTATTGATTTTCACTCTTTACAGATGATACCATGGGGGTCAGCAATGCCGATGGTGCAAACCTGTCTGATGTGGCCTTCGAGAGCGAGGAGGAGGACGGTAATGTTGTGCAGCAGCGCCGGCACCAGTCAGAGGTATAGCCCGCCACCTCTATTTTTATTACCTTTGCTTTTACTCATCGTTCTTCTTGTGCGTGGTTTCATGCGACAGTTCTTATCGCGCGGCATTGTTCACACGGGTAGTACGGCCCTGCCACCCGCGAAGCGTCTCCGTCGTGATGGTGACAGTGCCACGCTGAGCCCCACCAGTGTACGTCTACTTTGCTCGACAACAATGCATGTTCGCTCACTGTACTGTCTTTTGCCAACACCTCACCAGGCTGATGCTAGCGAAGGCAGTATTCGTGTGGACAATACCGTGGAGCCAAGGACGCCAGCAGCTCGCGTGTCCACTACTGGTGGCACGGTCACTGCAACTCAGAGTTCTGTGTCGGTGGCCAGTAGCAATCAACACGACATGGACAGTGTGGTGTCTCAAACCCCGGTATGTCAGCGCTCGCCGTCCTTGCTATCTACAATACTTGGCAACTGACCATGACCTTTTCTCCAGGTGGCGTCACAGGTTATAAGTCGCCACACTTCGCCCAATGGGTGTTGGCCGACTCCAAGCACTGATGCACGCTCACCCTCGCCCTCGCCTCAGCCACCCCGCAATGAGCTGCATATCACGGCACGGAACACCGGGTTATTGCCATGTCAGCCATCCCAGTCCGCTGTTACTGCAACAGGTCAGAACTCGGTGTTGGTGCGCGTGCCGGTTACGACACCTCAGGAGTCGGAACTACAGACACCGTTACAGCCTGCCATCGATGCGCCGTTCAAACACGGACAGACACCTACGGGAAAGCCCAAGGCCTCAGACTACGACCCACGCGTGGACAAGCTTATCATCCATGCTTGTCACCAATTCGAAGTCCTCGTATCGACAGAAGAGCCCTTTCCTGAAGCAGCGACGCCTGTCATGTGGGCTTCTAGGGTGTGGTCGGACATCTGCAGGAGGGCTGAAGTCAACTACACCCTCAGCGACCGTATCGAAAAGATTGTGGGCATTCCAATCATAATCACCGCATGCACTGTACTCAATGATGATACCCGTCTCTCTTCAGATAACTGGACGGTCTTCGCACGGACGAGGCGGTCTGCGCGACAAAATTCGGCCCCTCATATCTGGGAACTATGGATTCCTTCTCGATGGGAGTGAGCGGTCCAAGGTCGCCAACCTCGCACGGTACAACTTCTTGTTGGACCGCGACGCGCTCGACCCGGAGCCGCGCTTTCACTATGAGGTGAGACCCATCTCTGAAGTCACTATATGGTGACCAGGCCAGTAACAATCACCCCAGGACGTCGAAGCCAGGCGGCGCTTTGCGCACAACAGGATCGTCACTACTGTCATTAAGGAGCAGTGGTTCGCGGACGCCGGAGCCCCGGGAGTTAAATATGCTGCGCAGTTTTCGCCCATTCGCGAAGTCACACTCGCGCTGATATTCACCACGGTACGGCTCACTTCTGATGCTTATGTGTTCTAATGTGCTAACAAACTTCGCGCGAGCGGCACACTGGCAGATCGAGTACTGCTTGGACCAGTGGATGTCTGGACACTACGACAAGAATTTAACATTCTCCGAGAAGGTATACCGCGCCAAGTACGAGCAACACCTTCTGCACATCCGCGAATGGTGCAAGATCGACCTGGCAGCAACCCGATCAATTCGTCAACGCATGCACGACCGTGCGAGGTATGTCCTGGTTTATCAGATCTGGAGCCGCCGAGTCTAAACTATCCCCGCAGGCGTGCTTCCGGTGCTGCTCCCGAAGCCCAGGTCCTTGTCGGTCTCTCATCGACTTCGCGCGACCGCCTTCGCGGCGAACTAATCGCCTATGCCTCTTCGTGGGACTCCGACGAAGATAGACAAGCCTGAGAGGTTCGGGCATGGCAGGACGCGGCAATAGACACAGTAGCCTACCTCTCCGATGTATCGCCCTGCGCACAGAATGTGATTCCTTTCGAACCGCTCCTTCCTCGAGCCTGAGTGCATGTCAAGTAACCGCAATTGATTGACATATATATTGAGCGGCTACGGTGCCTACGGTAGCCCTACATATATTTCTACTAAACTACGGACGGCTACATGCTATCTCGCCAGTAAATTGTGCATTACAGAAAGGGGGGGGTGACTACAACACTACTGAGTGCACATGGCCCACGTAGGTCTCCATAGACTTCAGGTTTTTTCCTGATGTTGGCGGGCAACTGGACGGTGGCGGTCATCAGGAAGTGGCTCAGCTGCGGGACGCTTACGGCCAGGAGTCTGCAAGGCGGAACCAGGTGACGGGCTGTAGACACAAAGAGGATCATCGGTGGTCTGGACGATATCTTCAAATTGAATACAGGTTTTCACCCCGAGCTTGCGCATGACCATCTTCTGGCGTGACCTAACCTTGAGGATAAGGTCTACGTTGGTTGCACGCCACGTGCTTGCTCGGGGGATCCACTGCTCATACTGTCCATTGCGTTCCATTTGCAGTCGTAGGAGGTGGTGGTCTGATTGTTGCGCAAAGTTCAAGGTCGGGAACCCAACGATACCTTGAAGGTCCCAGATATCGGGGGGCTGTCCATCCTGCATGGCACCGTCAGTTATGGAGTCAATAGTATAGCAAATCATTGCTCGTACCTGAAGCCATACCACAAGCTCTACCGAGTGTTTGAATGCGGTAAGGTTAGCACGGCGCAACTGACGGGCTGCCCGGCTCTCCCTCTCAGCCTCTGCAAGGCGGTCCCACTCCTTCTCAAACTCAGGGGGCATTTGTGCACGGAACTGGTGCGTTGGCTGACCGGCGATGGGGGGTAGAGAGACTGGCCGACCGGTGGGTAGAGAGGTGTGTGAATGAATGTCGGAGTAGCTGTTGCGGTAGACTGGGATACAGGTGCGGACCGTAGTGGGACAACCGGTGGGGGTGAGGTTAAAGCAGCAGGGTTGGACAACGTTGTATTCTGAGTTATGTGCTGGTTGGTATGCCTGTGTGATGGCTGTGCGCAAAGTTCTTGTCGTTCAAGACAGCACGGTTTGCATAGCTGAAATGTGCATCGGGATGCGATGTTGCGGTGCCCGCATCCTGGATTACTGCATGTAACATCACTGACAAACTGTATACCGGTGTTTTCCATGTCGGCCATGGAGACAGAGTAGTACCCTTGGGCACACGGTGGTAGGAAGAAGGGACAATAGCATTATTGGAGGAGCCACTGCCCAAGCACGGTGGACTCGATAGACGTCACATCTGAACGGCGCTTATTTCAATCACTTTTCGGCTCAAATGGCAACATCCGAATAGCACGTTCCCCCCGATCACCGTGCCCCCGGTACCCCTCGGCGGGTACGGGGGTACTTTCGGATTCACGTATATTCTGCCGCTCTGGGCCGGCCAGAATGGGCAAACTCGCGTTGCGCCTTGCTTCGAACGCTTCCGTCCCGCTCACGCTCTGGCCTACGCGACTGCTTGCACACGTCGATGACGGCTTGCGTATGTACAGTGTGCTATTTCTCCGCTGATTGGCCCTGCCTCGCTCGATGCGATCATCTCTGAGTCTCATACGCTGTCGCTCAACTCAAGGGCAGGCCCTTCTTTTGCCCGCGCCCTCCGTCTCAACACGCACGCGTAGCATACTGTTTATCTATCTGCATGCAACTGATTGATCCGTCAAGTGCGTACTCGACAAGTGACTGGCACTGGCCGTCACCGCCATATGATCCTGAAGCGACTCGGCCCATTTCACGAGGACCGAGTGAGCCAGTCCACCCGTCCTCGCTTACGTACAACATAGTATCGAGTGAAAAACATGCATGCATGCTCACTTCACTTACGCCGCAGCCATGCGTCTATAATCCTGTATAGGAAACAGGTGCAACTTTCGGAACTCATCGCGAGTTAATGCACTTTAACCTAGGCCGCCCAGCACCGGCTTGCATGCGCGAGTCAGATAGTGCATGGCCCCCAACGCGACTTCCCCCGAAGCCGGCACTCGATATCTCGTGGGTCGCCGACTTCTGCACCTTCGGCGCAATATAGTCGATGTAGAACCCGACAAATACACACTTTACAATACACGCGCGCCGTGCCTCCACAACATTAATATTAAGTACGGACAGCAAACCCATTCAAGCCCCAAACAGCCCATTGCCCGGCCACCCCTGAATCTCCTCGAACATCGACCAGTCGATCGCATACCCCTCCCCCCCGCGCGAGTCGCGCGCCAGCATGTCAAACGGCATCGACACCGTCTGGAGCTGCACGCCCCCGTGCGCCGCCCGCGCCGCGAGGTCGGCGCTCGTCTGGAACGCCGCCGCGGGGCTCCCGCCGAACGGACTGCTAGAGAAATCATGCAGGGCGGGGAAGACGGACTCTGCAGGCGGGTCCAGTGGTGGCTGTGATGGCGCTTGCGCGTGCGGTGGCTGGAAGGACGGGTATTGGGTGGGTGGGGGTGGGGGTGGTGCCGTGCTGGGGAATGGAGTGAATGCGGGGGCAGCGGCGGCGAGATATGGTCCGGCGTTGTGGGTACCCGTCGGTGCGCTGACGCTAGTCGCGCTAGCAAGGTTTGCCCCAGTCCATTGCGGGTATGAGTTGAGGTTGGATGACATTTGCGTCCCTTGAGTAGCCTGTTCAGGGGAGGCATAACTCGAGTTTCCCTGAGTGCTGCCACCCGCTCCAGGCCCTACGCGAGTGCCCTTCCGGAATCGCTCGTCCCATCTGCCAGCCTTGCGCAACGCCTCCAGCACATGGATCGCCCTCCGCGCCATATCGCCCTCGCCCTCCACCTCCCCGCTCATCTGTGTCATCCGCACGATGGTCTCCACGCACCCGCTCAGCATGCCCGTCGCACGGTCGATCAGCTCGAGGCCCTCCTGCGCCTTCGGGTGCGGGGGGTCCTGCGAGAGCGCGCCCATGAGCGCGACGGCGCCGTCGAACGCGAAGTAGGTGTAGTGGAAGAGCGTCGCGGCGAGGAGCGGCTCCCAGCGCGCGGCCTCGTCTTTGCACGCGCACACGACGCGTACGAGGTCGAGCGCGGTCTCGATGCAGCGCTCGCGCGAGGGGTTGAGGATTACTTTCATCGTGGCCGAGAGCGTGTTGGATTGTGCGAAGAGCGGGGGCGCGTGCATGAGGTAGGGCCGGTGGAGGTTCATCAGGCCGGCGAGGTAGAACGCGGCGCACATGTGGCGCTGGTAGGCGAGGTTGCGTTCTTGGGGCGTTGAGGGTTGGGCGTGGGTCCTGCGCCAGTCGAGGGAGGGAGGGAGCTTCGAGAGCCAGAGTCTGTACTTGCGGTCCATCTCAAGCACCGTCGTGTATGCTGGTGAGATAATGCCTAGACACTGAGGTGCAGGGTCAGCTTCACTGCGTTACCCGGATAGTATGCAGGCATACCTTGTCGACCGTCTCCCCAATAATGTCGAAGAGTGTCAAGTAGCACTGTTGGAACTCGAAAAATGGGTTCGGGGATCCGTCTCCATGTGTAGCTCCTGGAAGCAGTTTCACATCAAAGGTACCGGGCAGGGTCATCATCGGGCGTCCCAGGATGAAAGAGTACAGTCTACAAGGAAGCATCAATAGGCGAACACGATACAAGACTCGCAGAATATCCCACCTGTCGGCTGTGAAAAGAGACCACCATGCCACGAGGCGCAATTCTCGCTCTTGCCGGTCCATGTTATCCCACTTCCTCCAGCCCGGATCGCGATGAAGGCCGGCCGCCTGAGCAGATCGAAGAGCTGCCCCGACGATCTTCCACGAATCGCTAACCTTTCCTTGGTCTGCGAAGTACTTCGCAAGCAGTGCAGCGGCAAGGCTACTTTGCACAACTCCGCTTGCGGAACACGAATGCGGGTACGCACGCGCCGCGAGTATCATGTCTTCGATCAGTCGTCGCGCCTCCATGGCCTTCAGGAAGTACACCTTGGCATCGGCGCCGACGATGAGGCGCGGTGCGAGCGCAAGAACAGCGAAGAACAAGGAGAGCCAGTGGGGGTTCGGCGCCTTGGTGCAGCGATCGCACCCGCCGCTTGCGACGCAGGTGTAGTCGTCGCACCGGAGCTCGAGATGGCGCAGCATCTCCTCGCACGAGTCGCGGAACCACCGCTCGGGGATGGTAAATTCCCAGTTCCGCTCCGCGAAAAAGCCGTCGATGAGCTCAGTGATCTTCTCGCGCGGGGGGAGGTCGGACAGTATCCTCCGGATCTGGGAGGATAGGGGGTGGACGCCCGTTTGCGCATCGGGAGGGTTGAACGTGGACGAGCGGGCGACTGGGAAGCGGAAGAGGGCGGTATCTCCTAGCTTTCGGAGGGTGAGCGTCATGCCATGCGTGGATAGCCGGTAAACATACCCTGTTGAGGGCGCAGAGCACCGTCCCGCCTCCTACATACTCGTCCCGCGGAGCAAGGGACATCTGAGCCATGGCGATTGCGGCGACTTGTATTTCATGATCAAATAGGGATAGTGCGCATTCGCCGCCGTCCGAAGTGGCATTAGCATGAGGAGTATCCGCATGGACAGTGATGTCCTCGACGGAAGGTGGTGTAGCTGTTATTGGTGCCGGATGAGTTTGTGAGACCGAATTCGGGGCCCCACCGAAAACGGGATTTTCCACCGCAGGAGCTGTAGATGCCGACTGAGGAGTGTTGAGAACTGAAGGCTGAGAATCAGCGTTGGCCTGAGCGCTGCGTTCGTGCTGCAGATTTTGTCTCAGGAGAGTTTGCTCGAGAACGGCGATCCGCGAAGACAGTGCAGCAATGGTGGAACCTGCCAGAGCGCCCTCAGGCGGTCCTTCCGGTGCCGGGCGGACGACTATTGGCTCCCATCGACACAGCTGGGGGATTCCGCGAGAAACGCAGGTGCTGCACGGTATCTGTCTATCACATTTCTAGGGAGAATAAGGACGGTTGGTTGAGCTCGAAGGAGTCATGCATAAGACTGATAGCAACCTACGGTGCGTTTGCGGGTACATTCTACACAGTTGAGCCTCTGACGGCGTCTTGTGCGTTTGACTTTACCGGAGGCGTCCTGAAGCTGGTTCTGGGCACTACTTCGCGACTCATTCTCAGCGGTTTCGAGAGCATTCGCAGCCTTGTACTGGTCCTCGGTCGAAACCCGGCCTGCCTGCATGGTAGTACTTGAGAAGAGCAGGAAGTGAAGTGACCATAACTCTACGGTCAGTTTACCGGCTTCAAGTACTCAACTGTCCGGTACTACGAGAGGCGGTGAACTTTGCAATTCCATGATCGCGCCCAATGCGGCGGACGCCGAAGATCAGGCGCTCGCTGCCGCCGACGTACGTACTACTTTCTTTTGTTAAATTGTTTGATGTTCCGTTTGACCCACATTGCAAATCGGAAGACTATATCGTGTGTAGCACGATTAGTATGCGCTCTATACATACATTACCATACGAAACATCTGCATGAGTCGCATGTATGCTAATCATCACCAATTTGACTAGTAGCAGCCGCATTCGGCAGGTGATTAACCAATCCCGGACAGTGCCTGCATCACATCGCATCGTATGTCCTCTAGTTTTTTCTCGCTCTGATATAGTCCCTTGTCCCTGTTTCCCTACTTTCTGCCTCCCATGCTCATACCACCACCCTACTGTGATCATCCCTCCCTTCGCGCTAACCCTGGAACTACGTTCCCATCACTCCGAAGTTGCCGGAGTGCGGAACGGAAGTAAGCGTGCGCTTGCCGGATCGGGGCGCGGAGATAGCACATCGGAGGATGGGAGCGCTGACATCGGCGGACGAGGATCGTCGTTTGCAGTCTAAAGGCTGTGTTGGCAGAATGAGGCGGGGACACACGCACTTTCGCTTTTCTCCCTAACTCCTACACCCCAGCCTACACCCAAAAGCTATGTCCGCGAATCCCCAGCCCGAGCCGTCCTCGGCCACAGACCAGCCCAGCGCGTCAGGCAAGGCGAAGCAGACCAGGAGACGGCAGAGGCTCAGTTGCGTCGAGTGCACCCGCCGGAGACAGGTCAGTGCTCCCGTCCCTGTCTACGTCCGCAATATATAGCTCAACACCCGTCCCTATCTCCGACTCGGGACACGCCCTCTGCAGAAATGCGACCGCCAGATTCCATGTGGACTCTGTGTCTCACGCGGCGTCTCTCATCTCTGTAGATGGGAACCATTGGCCGCGCGCCCGCCCCCACAGCGGCCTCCGCAAGGTGCGCCGACCATCCCAACCGACTCGGCCCAAAGCACCATTTCTGCCCTGTCCGCTCGCATCGCATCCCTGGAAGAGATTATAAATAGACAAAACTCGCAGATCAAGGGCCTCGCAGACACCGGTGGCACTACAGGGGTGGACACTGTCGTGTCGGTGATGTCGTCGGCTGCGTATGCGGCCGCGCCGTCGCCCTCCGATGCGTCGAGCTCGTCGTCGGACGTGTGTATCCCAGGGAGCGCCCCCGAGATCACGAGCGCGTACAAGAAGAACCGAGGCGGGGGACATGCGCACGACCATGGCAATTCCAGCTCGGACGACGAGGAATGCGCGCTGTCGCATTATGACTACGACATCCAATGCGCCGCGGTAGCGCTTGCGCAGCTCTCGCTTGCGCCCGAGGACGAGTTCATCGGTAGCGGCACCATCCCTTATGCTTTGAACAAGGTACGAATGAACGTCTCTACGACGTTATTCTATGTTATATTGACCATCCATTATATAGCTTGGCGACCCCTTTCGCGCAAAGTGGAAGGTCGCGCGCTCGGCAAACACGACGACCGTGTGTGAGCCGTTCCAGCCGGGCAATCACCCGCTTTCGGGGCCCATCCAGCAGCTCGTCGCCAGCCTCCCACCGCGGGGTACGGTCGATGCCCTCCTCGATGGCTACTTCACGGAGCGCAACTGGGAGTTCGGCATTCCCGAGGGCTGGTTCCGCCAGTCATGCGAGCATATGTGGCGTCACCTCGCGCTGCGCTGCCCCGGCGCGGCCTGCCACCTCGCGGGCGGATGCACGCGCTGTACGGAGGAGCTGAATCCGCACTGGCTCGCACTGTTGTATGCGTGCCTAGCGCTTGCTCCGCACCGGCTTGCAAGCGGGAGCGCGAAGACATACTTCTTGCGGGCGATGGAGGCACGGAGGCTCGTGGAGGATATCTTGCTAGCCTCGAGGGCATATTCGCAACCGGGAGCCGTGCAGGGTGTCGTGTTGAGCTGCATCGCGGCTGCACTGCTCGCACGGTATCTGGCGGACAGGGGTAGAGTGAGTGATGCGTGGAAATTGACGGGAACGGCTTTGCGGAATGCGCAGGCGGTGGGTCTGCATCGGGATCCAGGATGGCAGAAATGGGACGCGATGGATAAGCAAGAGCGCGAACTGCGTCTGCTTGGATGGTGGTCGCTCGTAATCGCGGACAGGTGAGATTTGGTCTAAGTTACGTGACAAGTGCTGGGCTGACGGCCGCAGGTTCTTTTCGTTCATCCTTGGGCGCCCGATGATGGCGGTCGAGGGTTCGTTCGACGTGAAGTTGCAACCTGGGGATACCCACGGAGACGGGACACCCAATCAGAGCGCCATATTCCAGCAGCAGTCCATTGGATTCTGCGAGATTGTCGGCGAGATGACCACCAAGGCATGTACCCCATATCTACGTCCTGCTGGTGCACACTCTTATTGGCGCATGCAGTGCATGGGCATGGTTTTCCCCGCGTATGCCACTGTTCTGGAGATCGATCGCAAGTTCAAGTTCTGGCTCTGCCGGCTGCACCCCTCTCTAGACTGGCGCGAACCGCATCCGCCCTCCTCTCCCCCTACACTCGAAGAACGCACGCGTGCATACCAACGCCACCTGATCGCTGGTTACTACCTCGCCTCGCTCATGAACCTGCACCGGCCGTTCCTAATGCACGCGCCACCAATCCTTCCGCCGCCTAAACCGCTCTCAGCGACGATGACGGTGATCATGAACCCGTCGCGTGAGCGCTGCATCGAGCTCGCAATGGAGCTCGTACGCGTGATGTGCGACGCTCAGGAGGAAGCGGCGCAGTGGGAGCCGGACCGCGAGCTACCTGCGCTGCTATTCCACTACTGCTACTTCGTGTTCGACGGCGTCGTCGCGATCGCAGGCGCGTTCTCCCAGGAGCCGCCGCACCCGAAGGCGCGCGAGTGTCTCGCACTCATCGACAGGGCGATGCGCATGCTGCAGTGGTGCATTGCCGCGACGCGCGACCTGCCGAACCGCGATGGGGAGGGCGAGACGGCGAGCAGGGCGGTCACGATCATCACTGCGCTCCGGAAGGCGGGCCAGTGGGATGAGCGGTTTAACCGGGAACGCAGGGCGCGGAGGAAGGGCAGCGGGAGCGGGAGCGCGGACACGGACAGGAACGCGGGCGCGAGCTGGAGTGGGTCGTCGGGGCGGAGCTCGAACTCGCCCCCGGAGCCCGCGTCGGAGCAGACGATGCCTCCGTTGCAGCCCGGGTACGCAGAGGGCCTGTCGCTACCAGACGACCACCTCTTCGCGCACGGGAACGGGTACGCTGCAGGGGGCTCGGCGGAGTCGAACCCGATCCCGTTCCTGACCGCGCCTGGCCCGTTCTCGTTCTCGTTCCCCGGGTTCGGGGCGCAGGCACAGGGGACGACGACGTCGGCGACGATACCGATGTTCGGCGTCACGAGCAGCGGCGGCGGCGGAGACTTTGGGATGCTGCCGGCGACTGGTCCGACGGGCATCGCGCTGGATACGTCGGCGGGTGCGAATGGGGCGCTGGGGATGCAAACGATGGGAATGCCGTTCGACTTGCTGCATGGCGGCGAGGCGTTGGATGTGGATTGGTCGGCGTTTGCGGATATCCAGGGGTGGCCGGTGAATGGGCTGTTCGATGGGGCCACGTAACGGCGCTGTGTCGCAGTTTAGGTTGTGTATGAGGGAGTGTTGTATTTTGAGTGATGTACATAGGTGGATAGGTAGTTCTGGATCTAGTCATAGGCTGTCCGCAATATACACGGAGAAGATGCAGTACAATATTCGAGCGCCAGACGGAAAATGACCACCAGACGGATGATTTGTTTATAGCTACAAGTGGTTTGAACGCGTTAGCATGTCTCACGGCGCGTGGCATCACGAGGGGAACCGGTTCCTATCGAGGACACGTTTGTGTGTCGTGTAGAACTCAGGATGGAGGCACATCTACATCTGCCTCCCGGAGCACTGAGCCTCCGGGTCCACGTCCTTACACACAAAGTAATGAAGATGCTCCTCAGAACTGCAGACGCCCGCTGCACCCCATGAACAACAGGGCTGCACCAAGAGGGGTCATTACCCTCCATTCGCTATACGAACCTCAGGTAAGTTACTATAGACGTGCATGGTGCCCGGAGAGCGATGTTTCAGGAGATGACGGTCCTGACGCCTCGGGCCTAAGTACATCCAAGGGGCCAGCCTGACAATGAGCGCGATGGCATACCTAGCGTACGCCTGCTTGATATCCGGTGAGGATCTTTGACATCTCCGACATGACTGAGTAGGCATATCGACTATAATCCTGTAGCTACTAGCTTCTTCAGTACAGAGTGTGCGACGACTCACCGAACACGCCGGACTTTATGTACACGAAACGACGCAGCCACTAGCAGGAAATACTATGGAACGCAGGTCACTAACCAACGACAACTTCTCGATGTGGATCAATGGGCGAGCTGGCCTGATACGCTTCACTAATCTCCAAAGACGTACCCGGCAACATGTAACCTGCGGTGGCCTATCAGGTTCTCGACCTCCACAGGAGAGCAAGTTGAATGCGAACTCACGTCTCTTTGACATCCCACACCATGACCTTTTGGGGCTGAGACAGTTGGCCACGGTCAGCACGGACGGCGCGACGCAGTTAACTCGCTGTTTTGGACAAAATGAAGTCATGCCCATGGTCAAAGAGCTATAAAAGAGCCTCCGTCTGAAGGTAGCAGAGTCAGCACACAAGCTCTCGACTCAACAGCATCGACAACGCAGCACTCACCATGCAATTCCTCGCCATCCTCGCTCTCGCCGCCTCCATGGGCCTCGTCGTCGCCACCCCTCACGTCGCCGAGCCCGTTCCCGCCGCCCACGGCGGGAACGACGAGGCAGTCATCACCACCGAGTCCGGATGTGGCTCTACCGGGCCTCTCGCGCCCGGCAACTTTTACATCTGGTACATCATCAGGTCGTGCACCCCTGGTGCTCGCATGTGCGTACCTCTGAGTTCTCAGTCTCAGTCTTGCTCAACGCCAGGACTTACATCGCGTCTCCTGCAGGACGTGCCAGGCCACCGACAGGCTGGGCTGCGTGCCGGGCAGCATCACCCACATCAACTCGATGGAGGTCGACGTACGTCCTCAATCGTGTCCCCCGGGCCACCCCGAGTAGAATCCTCACTAACCGGCGCTGGACGTTGCTGCTGTAGGATCCGAACGACACCTTCAACATCGCCAAGCAGTACAACACGAACACCTTACCGTTCATTTGCCCCGAGAGCGGCTCAGTCCGCTGCCAGGTCGACTTCAAGGAGAACACAGACGGACCGAACTATAGCCTGCGTGGTGCGTCAGATCTTTTTTTTTTTTTTTTTTTTTTTTTTTTTTTGGTGTGCCCCAGCTTCCAGGTACGTGCCCTCAGCTGGGTGGAACAGGTAGATGGGGGAGTTGCACCCTCAGCACCGCGGGGGAAATGCTTTATGCACGCTTGCGCAGTGTGGGACTGCCCGGGGTGGTCACCCAGTGCGGATGCCATCACCGTCGAAGGGCGTACCCACTAAAACCCCCGGTGTCCCAGTCCAATCTTCAGGTAGCGAGGCCTCATCATGCAGCGTCCCGGCCCACGTGTCGAGCACCACGCGGGGGGGGATCCGCCGTCTTTTCCATGCTTTGTTCGTCCTCGCGGCGTCTAGCCGGATCCGCTCGTTAATCACATTCTTCCACACGCGTTGCAGCTGCTTCTCAGCATGGACTCTCCCATCGTCACCATCCCATTCAATAACTCTCTCACATCTCACCTTCCAGACGAGAAACGCAGTCTCAGAGAGCACAATTTTTAACAGACGCGACTTGCCCTCGCCTGCTTGCCCGATCCCGTCGGGGGCCTTCAGAGACGGTATTCCTAGTATTGCTCCTAGTGATCTTCGTAGAGGCTGGAGTCCTCTACCACGCAGGGCGTGGTCCGCCAGCGACCAGAGCGTTGCTTGTCCCGGCGCTGCGCATTCGTAAAGGATGTGAGCCATCGACTCCTCTACCTCACACACACGGCACAGCGATCTCTGTTCATAACCGGGGATGTTCGACCAGTACTTGCCCACTTTGTGTGCACCATGCATCAGTTTCCAGAAGAAGCAGGACACTTTAACTGACATTTCTTTTCCCCAGATGTTTCGCCATATTGTTCTGTCTTTGGGGAAAAGGTTGAGGTCCTCTGCGAGGGCTGCTTGGACCATATGTACCGCGCGCTCTGAGGCCGGGCGCGCTGCGCCAGCCTTCCACTCAAGGACCCCTGCGTAAGCGAGCTTCTGCGTCAGGGTCGCCAGCCTCATTCCGGAGGGCAGGAAGCGTATGTCCCTGGCCCTGAGCGGCAGAAGGTCGACCCTGACCTGTCTGGCGCCTTCGGCTGCAAGCCTGTCTGCTCCTTCGTTACCAGGGTCCCCGGAGTGGCCCTTTATCCACTGCAGGGTGGTGATCGCACCCCTCCTTCTCAGCCTCGCAACTACTCTGCGGAGGATCTCCTCGTTCTCGACTCCGAGCCAGCCTCTATCTTCCCATCCTTCCAGTTGCGTTGTGAGTCCTTTATACACGTACATCGAGTCAGTCACCACTTTAAGGGGGGCGAAGTCCGGGGTGCTCTCCGCTGCGGCGAGGACAGCGTATGCTTCCGCCGCTTGGTTTGTTTGGCATCCTCCCGGGACTCTCAGTGCTGCGTTCCTCTCGTCACCTTCTCCAAACCAGATTCCTGCCCCGGCTCTTGCATCTGACGCACCATTCTCATCGCAGGACCCATCCGTGTACACCACTGTGCTTTCGCATTCGAGTTGGAAGGGCCGAATGGGCCTGCATGCTCTCGGTCCGTGCTCCTCGCCATTCTGCAGGAAAACCCGGAAGGCGTTTCCTATTGGCATCCCTTGTGTAATCGACGGGTCGAAGGTGAGTACATCCCTCGCTGTGGCATTCACCAGATTCCGGTCTCGTTGCGCCCTCGTCAAGCTCAACCCGTCCGTGTTGGCGTTGGTCCCCGGCCTCCACTTGTCACGCAGTCTTCCGAGGATGGCGCTCGCTGCCTTCGCGCATCTGGCTGGGTCGTCGCAGCCGAGCACGTTCCGGTCGTGCATGCATTGAACACATTTGCAGTCCCTTCTGTTGCGGTGTGTGTCCGCCGCAGTGGGCGCTCTGATCACTGACAGGCAGTCGGCTACAGTTATCACGTCATGGTTGTTCCTCAGACACCGACTAGACTTGCAGTTCGCGGAGCTTCTTGAGTGTACTAGGGCGAAGTGGTACCATATTGGCAGCGTCTTTATCAGGTCTTCCTTGGGCAGTGGTGAGTCTAGGCGGACGTTGTATTTCCGTGCTACCTTGATCATCCTGGCAAGGTCTCGGGGGAGGCCAGCCGTAACGGCCGTGTTGACCCCCCATGTTTGCAGGAATACATTCACTCTCGCTCGAAGGTCCACGCGCCGTTCAGATGCCAATATTGCTTTTGCAATAAGGGCGTCGGCCACAAAAGCCCATTTTGGCCTTGTCGGGGAAAGGTCTAAGTAGCCTTTTAGCCACATCAGCTCGATAGCCTCGTTCCTGGCGCCGACGTTCAGGACGCGTAGGCCTCCGTGATCCAGGCGCTTCGTGGTCGATGTTTTCGCTACCGCCGCTTTCGCACCTCCCCACAGGAAGCGCGATCCTAGTTTCTCCAGGTGCGCCTCGACGGCGCTCGGCATCCCTTGGACACGCGCCAGATATTGTGTTCTTCCGCCCAGCTCCATGTTTACGATGACTTGTCTACCTTTTAGCGTGGGGTTCCGCCTCTCCCACCGTTCAAGGTTACTTTTTATCGTCTCAGTGACGCGGGCCCACGGGCCGCAGTCATCATACGCTGGGCCGATCCATGCTCCAAGGACCCTCGTGCCTTCTCCTTCTTCGAGGATCTTGACCTCCGGTGGGAGGGGTGGGCCCCCATCGACCATCGATCGTTCCTTACGTAGCCTATCCCTACTGCTCGTCGGCCCGATGGGGATTATGACAGTTTTTGGTCCGTTAAACTTCGCTCGCGATCCTTCGCACCACTTGTCAAGTATGTCGTTCATGAGGTTATAGCTGTCTGTCGACCTAAGGAAGACAGTCGTGTCATCTGCGAACATGGTCGATACAATTCTCTCAGGGAGCCCAGGCACCTCAATCCCAGCCAGAGGGGACGCCCTCAGTGAGCATGCAAGTGGTTCAATCGCGAGATTAAACAGAAGGCACGATAGGGGATCACCTTGCCTCACGCCTCGGACGACCTTGAAGAAAGGGCTGACGACTCCATTTAACATTACCGCACTCTTTGCTTCCTTGTACAGCGCTTGTACTGTGTCTATGAAGCGTTTCGGGAAGTTCATTCGTTTAAGAACGGCCCACAGGTAGCTATGGTTTACCCGGTCATACGCTTTCTCCTGATCCAGTGCGACTATAACACCATCAATCTCCTCCGCCTCCGCGTAGTCCATGAGTAGACGGGACAGTTTAACATTGTCATGTATCTTCCGCCCAGGCACGAACCCGGCCTGGTCGCAGTGGATGAGAGCGTCTGCAACCGCTGCCAGTCGTACTGCGAGCACTTTCGTGAATATTTTATAGTCTGAGTTAAGGACCGTAATGGGGCGATAGTTGTTTATGTCCCTCGTATCGCCCTTCATTTTGTAGATGGGACATATCCATCCCTCCGCAAAGCGAGATTCCACCGGTAGCCCTTCTGCTTGAATCGCATTGAAGACTTTCGTCATCAGGGCCGCGATGTTGAAAGCTGGTTTGTCGCTCCTTACATCCTTTTCCCACCTGCGGTCCAGAGCTTGCCATAGCTCCGCCGTCAGCCCATCCAGTCCTGCGGCTTTTCTTGCCGCCGCCCCCCGCAGGGCTTGTCTCGTTTCTGCAGTCGTAAGTCGATCTCCCATTTGGCCCTTCTGTCTCGACGTGAGCGTCACCTCTGTTTCCGCGAGTGCATTCGAGATGGCCCCTAGGTACTCATCGGACGATTCATCCACGCTGTCGCGCTGGAGCCCATCGTAGTGTTCTTTCGCTAATTTTGCCATTTCACAGGATCTATTCGCCAGTCCTGCGGCATCCCCCCCGGCACGTCGCAGCTCATACAGCGGTACCCGTCTTACGCGTTCCTTCCCCTGGCCAAGCCAGAAGCGCGTCACTCGTTCTCCATCTATCCATTGCCGAGTTTTGGCATCGCATCGACGTCCTTCAAAGCGCTTCTCCTCTACCTTTGCGAGTGCGCATTTCAGTTCGGTAAGCGTTACTCTGTTTCGCTTGCCTTTCATTCCGTCGTCGATACCGTCCGCTGTGACCATCTTGATCTTGTCCTTGAGGTCCTTTATCTTCTTTTCCCACTTGGCGTATAGCTCTTTCGCCCTCTGTCTTGCTCTGCATGTAATCTTGTTCTTTAGGGCAGTGTAGGTTTCAATCACTTTCACATTATGTTCCGGTGTGCTCGTCGATTCTATCTCATTCATTACACTTATTCCAGCCGCTACCACTTCGTCCATGAAGAGCCTGTCCACTATGACTGCTCGCGGTATTGTCCACCTCCCTCTCCCAATGTATGGGTCGGCGTAGTTCGCCAAGGACACTGACGTCAGGCGGTGATCCGTGTTTATACCCGGCTCGTCAATGCGCCAGTCTGCCGATTTGGGAAGCAGCTCGTCTGTGACGTAGATTCGGTCAATTCTCGATTGACTTCCTGTTCCGGTTTGCATGAAGGTAAAGTCTCTTTCGTCCGGGTATGTGTTTCTCCATCCATCAGTCATACACAACTTCGTTTTCAGGGCGCCGAGGCTCTCCCTTGCAGTCCTTGGGTCTAAGCGTGCCGGAGCACGGTCATGCTGGGCTTCTACTACATTGAAATCACCCACCAGGAGGTCCGGCTTCTCCTCACCGCTTCGGCCGAGGCGCGCGTTTAGCAGCTCCCAGAACTCCGCATTCTCGCACATGTTGTTGGGGGCATATACATTAACGATTCGTATGCGGTTGCGTGCCCCCCATCTCAGGGATATCGAGGCCGCCCTACCCGGGACGATGTGCTCGTGCATTACGCCGATCTCTATCTCCATGACATTTTTGTTTACTGCGAAGGCAACACCCCTCGCCGAGTTCGGCGATGCAGGGTCCGGTGATGGGTACACCACCAGTGAGTCGTGGAATAGGTTGTTTAGCGTCGCTGCTCTCTCTTCCGTGAGGTGGGTTTCCTGTAGCGCCAGGATTCCAATACGCTTCTCCTTAACTAGCTGATTGATTCTCATCCATTTATCTCCAGGCTCATCCCCGGATACGGCGCCCGCTCCTCTCATGTTTAAGGACGCGATCCTCAGTCTCCCACTTGATTTTTTACTGGCATTGTTTTCGTTCTCGCTTGTCGCGCGGCGCACATTTGTGTACACAGGCATTCCACTATCATTTGTATCCCTTGGGAGCATCTCGGGCCTCCCTCGACCTTGTCGACTCCGCTCATGAGGGCCAGCCTCATTTGCGACGCCAACCGCTCTTCGATCAACGCTACGGCCTGCCATAGCGGCACAGCTGCTGTACTCCGCGGGTCGGTCATCGGGGGCGGTCTCAGCTGTGCGGGGGCCCCCCCCCTCCCGGCCCGCCGAGGCTCGTGTTTCCATTGTACCGTGCATTATTCCCGGGGTATGTTGGTTGGGTTGAGTTGTGTTGGTGGTGGCTGTATTGCCGCGGGGTTTGCAGCCATCGGCCCCGCGCGCTGCTTGACCGGCAGCTCGGCGTAGCGATGTGGTTTCGTTGCTCAGTCAACTCAGTCCACTTGAGCCTCTCGGCACGGGTGGCTACAAGCCTAAATAGGCTACCGTTTGTCTGTTTCCAGAGACCAGGGCGGCTTTCCTGTGTCCATGGACCAGTATATGTGGGCACACCTTGGGACCGGTCAAGCAGGTTTCAACTGAGTCCACCCGCGTTAACGTTGTTCATGGTCAGGGTAGGGAACAACCCCATGCGGCGTTTAGTTTATGCAACTATACGTGGCTCTACATCATTGCGCTAGCTAACTCTGAGGTTACATGCCGAATCCGGGCGTGTGCTGGTTTCTGGTCGGCGTCCCCTCTCTCATGCCTCTGAGCGGTCCGGTTCCGCGACCGCGCCCTCTGAACGGTCGAGCATTCATAGGTGTGGGGGGGCGGTATGGGGCCGCGTGCCCAGGCGCGGCCTGCGGGCGCTGTCTTCCGTACGTGCGGGTTGTCGGGGGCGGAGCGTTCCATCCTTGGATGTGCAGGAACGGGCATTTGTGTGTTAGGTGGTCGGCGCTGTGGCAGCAGGCACACACCTCGATCCGCCGCGCTGTCGCTGTCGGATTGTACCGGCTATGAAAAGGCATTTTCATGAGCTCCGCTCTCCAGATCTTCCACGTTTCGCCACAGCCTGTGGGAGGGTCGCAAAAGACCGCGGCTTGCATGTTCCCGTTGCCAAGGTGGTCGATACGTACTTCGACGCTTGATGCGATCTGGGCTGCCGCTTCGTGTGGTGCTAGGTATTGAAGCATCGGGTGGCTTTGTGTCAGGTCCGCCAGCCTCGAAAAGATCGGGTCGTCTAGGAAAGCGCCCTTGACGGAGTGTACGATGTCGTCCTCGTGGTTGGTCGTGTAGCCTGTCAGGGTGAAGAGATACCTCGGGATGACTAGCTTGCGTTCGTAGAAGAACAGGGTGATCCAAACAGACGACAGGACCTTAAGCCGGACAAGGTCACGAACATGTTGTTGTTTGAGTCCAAGTATTGTCCATGTGATCGGCGCGCCAGCTCTACGGGGGGGTGGGACCCATTCTGGTTGTGGTGCTACTGGCACGAAAGCTGTCTCGCCTGTGACATGTTGGATCAGGGCGTGTATTTCGTCGTGGATGGGCTTGCGTAGGTGCGCGTCCGGGTATCCGACATTTGCGACCTGGACAAAGAGGACCGTTCCTTCGGGCTGCTTCCAGGCCTCGTCGATGCGGGAGAGGGCGAGGTCCTCGATGAGGCCTTCAGGGTGGGCCTGGTGCACGGGGGGTACCCTCCGGCCGGCTCGGTGGTGAAGCCATAGCCATCTGCTCCTGGGGTCGCTGGTGTTACGTGCGGTGCCGGCCATCCCGTCTCCCGTTGCGACCTCTCATTCCCAGCCCGCTCGTTTCCAGCGACTTTGGCTGGCGCTAGGAAGGACGGTAGTATTTCGAGCTGCGTTGACCGGGGGGGCTCGGGAGCGTCCTCCGCACTCGACTGGCGCGCCGTCGATGGGCGGGCGTCGTTGGCAGGCCGATTTGCGTCGGGCATGGTGTTCGAGCTATGCTGCCTCCATGGGGACGGCTGGGGCGGAGTTAGTATCACAGTGCTTTCGTACGTCATGGTGCTTACACTTATGGGTTCCTGCAGTGGGTGTCTCATTTGTGCTTCATCGTCAACGTCCATATCGACAGCCAGAGCACTCCAGGGGACTCCATGGCCACTTCGTTCGGGGGCGACTTCCTCTTCACGTCCGGATTGACCCGTCGGCCGCGCTACCGCTTTGCCTTTGGTTGCCTTCGAGAGTCTTGGCAGGTCCTGTTTCGGGATGGTGGACCTTAGCCAGGTGTCCTGTAGGCTCAGGGGTTCGGCTGCGAAGGGGGGTGGCTCTGCAGCTGAGGGGTCTGCTGAGGTGTTTGCGGGTTGCCCTCTGTCGTCACCTCGCACGTTGGTGGCTTTGTCGCGGTGTTTGCGGAACCTCACTGTGATCGTTTTCCTGGCCTCTGTTCGGGGCGGCGACGCGCTGATTCGCTGGCGTTTTCTCGCTCGCGCTTCCTCGCAGGCCTTCTCTTGGCCAGGAATTACCTCGCCGAACCTGTCCATGCCATCCGTGACGAAGTTCTCGATGTCGACCTCGTCGCGTACAACCGTGTCGCATATTATTCCGGCGGCATCGTCAGAGGCCACACTCTCGTTTCCATGGACTGACAGGTTGCGCCAGTCTTTGGATGTGGGCGTCCCGTATCTTCTGTTTTCTTCGATGCAGGATTGTTCGAAAGCCAGCATGTCGATGTCGTCGAATTGGTATTCCGACGGCATGGGCGATGCGTCGGTCAGTGTGGAGGGTCCGTGCTGGGCGAGGGAGGCGGGTGCGCTCGGCCCCGGCGTCGTTGGGCATGTGTCATCCGTGCTCCTGTTTCTTTGCTCGTGGCGCGTCACGCTCGACTGCAGTCTGGCGCCTGTGCTCGGGGTAGCTCCTACTAGTGTCTGTTCATTGTTTGGTGTTAGTGTGATGCCAGGGCAGCTTTGCTGCACCTCACCTCCTTGGTACTAGCGTGCTTGCTTGTTTTTCCTAGTCCGGTGTCGAGCTCCAACGCATTGCTCGGTGGGGGGGCAGCCGCTCTCTCCTTAGGCGAGGTCGGCGGGCTGGCCAGGACCTGGGCGTACGTTCGGGGGGATTCATGCACATCGGCGGGGGGCCGGGTGGGAGTCGCTCGGACGGCGGAGACACTGCGAGTTGTTGCTGGCATGGTTGGGTGTGTGGGTGAGCGTGTTCGACCAGTGCTCTCCAGTTAAGTATTTGGTCGTCGACGCCTTCGCGGTCGTTCACACTCTCCGGCACGGATGGCCCTCCACTGTCACTGTCTTCGCGCTGGCTGTCGCGTCCGGGCGTCGGTAGTGTTCGGCATGTCAGGGGTCGTTGGATCCATGCACTTTCGTCCACAGGCATCATCGACGTTGTCTGTCGTCGCCTGGCTGTCGCATTCAGCTGTTTACTGACATTCGGCTCTACTCTGATCCCGCAGCGTGTGCTACAAGCCTTCCAGTCTTTGTTCAAGAGGTAGGTATGTACAGCAGGTGACGAGTCCGTACAGTCTAGGGCATTCAAGTGGCGTTGGGGCGTGTCGTTTTCTTCCTCGGCTTCCGGCTTGCCGGGGGGTTCAGTTTCCCTTTCCAGCCGGGCACGTTTCGTCTGTTGTATTTGCATAGGTGCGTCGTGTGGTCAACGCCGTGACAGATTTTGCATCTGCTGCCCGTGCGAATAGGGCCGTCAGCGAAGGGGAAGGTGGTTCTCATGAGTACTCCTCTCCAGTCCGTCCACAGGGCGTGGTCCATAGTAGGCGGGACGCAGTATACTCGTGCCACCGGTCCTCCGGCCGATCGGTACTTGCTGCCGCCTAGGTCCAGGATGTCTGCCCATGCTGATTGCGCTACGGCCGCGGCTCCTTCGATTGGCGACGCAAATCGTGTCGCAGGGTCGAGAGTGATTGCTTGGATGCTCGCCTCGAGGATCCTCCCCTCCATCATCATCATTTTGAGGGTGGCCCTGACAACTCGTGGGTCGCTCGTTGTAAGGTTGAAGATCGCGAATAGGAATAGGGGTGGGGTGGGGAACCGGTAGATCATTCTGAAGGAGGCTGCTACGGTGTCCCAGAGCATTTGTTCGTAGAGGACGTGGGTCGCGCGGGGCGAGAGGTTCCATACCATCCACACCGTGGGGGCGTCCCATCCAGGCTTCTCCGTTTCCGAGTCTGGGCACTCGAGTTGGACGTCCTCCTCACCAGTGATGGTTATCAGTGCCTGGCGGAGGCGCGGAAGCATTTCGTTTAGTCTCTCCTTCGTCAGGCATCCAGGTCCTAGGACGTCGATCATGCACGTGGTTCCGGAGGGGAGTTTGTCGAAGGCGGCAAGGCGGCGCGGGGTGATGGAGCGTAGGTGGTCCTGCGGGCTGTGCGCGTGGATCGCCGGGAAACCGCCACTCGGCATTGCGGTAACGCACATTACTCCGGAGCGCGTTAGGAGCTGGGCGTGCGTGGGCAGCCATGGTCCAGGTTGGTCTTCGCGGGCGAGGAGCTCGGTCTGCAGCACCCGATATACGCGAGGCATGACGTCCTCCTTTTCTTCGTCAATAGGCATGGTGTGCGTTCGGGGGGGTTCGTCCTGCGACGCGCGGTACTGCCTAGGTTCCGACTCACGCGTTCTTCCATTAGGCAGCAGGTCCATTGGGCGGGGTCCTGTACGCAGTTCATCCCTTCGGGGCGCTCGCGTGTCGTAGTTCGTTGGTATGCGTATCTTCCCCGCTTCGTTCCAATCGTGTTCGTTCGTATCGGGGTACGGTTGGGTTACGAGGCTCGTTTCTGTTGTCGGTGCTGTGTTCCAGTTCGATGCTAGTAGGCCATTGGCGGTTGAGTCAGGGGAGGTTCAAGGCGGAGGCCGCAGTGGTGACGTACCATGGCGCCAGTATTCTCCTTCGCCCGCCGGTATCATACAGTCGTGCGCGGTACTTCCTCGGGCACGCGCGGTGGCGCTTTCAGTCCCCATGCCACTTTCTTGTACTCTTGTTGCTGGGCCGATGGATAGTTCGACGCCGTACTCAGCCAGCGCTGACTGGATGTTTTGTGCTTGCTGCAGTAGGAGCGCGAGTCTTGCGTTGTTGGGGCCGTTCGGCATAGTGTGGCAGGTTCCGGCTGCAAGGTCATCGGTTGCTTGCATCACCAGCATGTTGCTTTGAGGCGGTGGGGGGGTCCAGACTTCCGCGCTTGGCGGGTCCTCCTGTTGCGACGGGTTAGGGATTCGCCTTCACACTGGTTCGTCACTTACTAGCCACACGGTGTGCCCCAAGATCGCCTCTTCCCATGCCTGGTATTGCCCCTCACCGTCTAGCATGAGTCCATCTCCATTTCCCGATGTTCCTGTGTCTCTCCAGCCTTTCTTCGCGAGGTCACCCGTCGGCGGCAGCTCTTGGCTTCGTCCTAGCGCGTCCAGGTCTTCTTGTGTCCATTGGTGGGTGGGTGACCCTTCCGTTAGGCGGTAGGCGCTATTACTATGCGTCGTTTGTCACGTGGAGTCCATTGGAGGTGTGTTCCGGTCGCAGCGAGTGCCAGATGCGGTGGGGAGGGTTGAGCGTGTTCAGTCCACAGCAGCGAGGAGCGCAGGTCGGGTGGGGGCTGAGCGTGCGTCGCGTCTTGGGCGCATGGTGCCACTCCGATTCCGGTGTCGGAGTGAGGCGCGGGATCGCGCCAACATCGTCGCGAATAGCGTAGGCATTGAGGGATTAGCTCGCGTCGCGGTATTCCAGCAGTCCGCAAGTGTTTGCAACTGCTTGCGGGCTTTGTTTGGTTCTCTTTGTTAGCCGCTCATCGAGCTCTGCGGCCGTCTATCTTGTGTGTGCTTCGGCATCTTCCAGTGTAGATGCTTACTATGTGCTTTACCTAGTTCTTGTTGTATCCATTGGGACTTCGCGTTCTGTTAATGCTGCTTCTCATTGGCTTTTCAGATTGCGTGAGCGGTTCCTATTGTCTTCTGCTTGCGCGCCGTACCTTGTGTGCCTTTGTCATCCGATTTCTTACAGTATGTTACAGTGCCCCCTTCGACTTATGTTGAGGGTGCCATTTCTACCGACCATTTTTAGTTGTCGTTTGTTTGTGAGTCTAACTCTTTCTCCTCTATTACTTGCCGTTTGTTTTCACTCATGTTTCTGCAGCACTTTCCGGTCTTGTTTCTGTGTCGTTCCTCCGGCTTTGCATTACCTGTTCTTGTGCTAGGTTCGCGTCCTCACATTTCAGGGTGTGCGCCGGATTTGGGAGAACAGAGTGGTACGCGTGGCTAGTGTGCCTGTTCTGATCTCGCCATCATCGGTGTTTCTTGTCTTGGCGAGTATCGTCTGATCGGTACCGGTTCGTCCACTTGTTTTATACTCATCCTCCTGCTCTTCTACTGAGCCCTTTACACCCACAGGCATTCTGGTCATCCTTCGTGTTCTTCTAGCAGCCTCACAGAAGGGGTTTTTATTATAGTCCCACGTCAGCCGGTACGCTATTCTGCCACTCGGCGTTTTCTCGCCGTGTTTGCGCCGCCTGCCGCTGTTGTCGATGCGTCTCAGTCAGCTATCTGTGGGCGGCCGCGAATCACATGCTGTGTCAGCGCGGTTGAGCGTTCTGGGTGTCAGGCATCTCACCTACTGCATTTCGCCGTGGCACCCTCGTCCATATGCCATCAGTCCTCTCGCTCTCCTCCTCTCTCCTTGAGTACGGGCATCCTTCGCGTGACTCTACCGAAGTGTTCGGCGAGTTTGTATGCGATCCAGTTCCATCCGGTGAGGGTCACGGTTCTGTCTGGTACGTATTCCACTGTCAGGTATATCATCGCCGTCGTTGACCTTTCGACGTTGTTCTCGACCACCAGCTCGACCGTCTCTTTCTCGAAGGATTTCACTCCTATTATCTTCCCTTCTACTCCGATGTCCTCGTCGTCTGGGGAGTCGTCTCCGTCGTCATCTTCGTCGTCTTCTGGACTCTCGCTCGGTCCCGTAATTTCGAGTAGTCGTACCGATTGGCCGATTACGATTGGGCGGTCCGGCATGAAAGCGACGTCACACCACAGTATGTGTTTCCATTCGAAGCTTTCAGGATTGTAGATGGGAGCTGATCCCCTCACTCTCACGCGTAGGGTGTTTGTGCCGTTGGGAGGGGGGGGCATAGCGGCTGGGTAGTGGGGCCAGATTGAAGGGGAGGTGGGTACGTGTCGTCTTCCCCTCCTGGTTTTTATCGACTGCTTGCTTATCACGGTGGGAACTTCTCTCCCTACATCTAGCCGTGTTCGTTCCGGTGCCGCGGCGCATCGCTGTCGTGTGTCATTTAGATTCGTGCGTTTAGTTATCTCATACTTAGTTTACCTTCCTTCCTGCTTCAGGTTACTCTTACAGGTTCTGTTTGTTGTTTCAGATTTTTAGTTTGACTTTGTTTTGGGTGGAGCGTTTCATGATCATCTGTTTTGCTTTACTGGTCCTGTCATCAGTTCCCATACATTTCTACTAGTTATATGTCCTTGGGAGGTATCGCATGTCTGGTGTGGTTACTTCAGTTATACCTTTAGTTTGTTATTTACACTTGGTTGTGGGGCCACTATATTCTGGGTTGGGTCCTTTTTGATTGATTTTATTGAGGGTTATGAAAATCAGCCCACGTTTCGTTCTACTGTTGTAACTTGTGTACATACTTAAACGTTCTGGTGACAGCATAGTCCTATTATGATATTGAAAGCTCCTAGTGGGTTTTAGTCCTTTCTACATTGTTTTTTGGATCATTGTTGGTGCCCAGTGACTTTCAGGTAGTTAGTGGTTTCCCATTCCTGTGTGGATTGATTATTCTATTGTTTATGGGGGTTTAGTTGCTATTCGGCAGCGATTTGTGGCATGACATTCATTAGTTGCACATTATGTCCCGTCCATGGTTCCCTGTCTTCAGATTCGCTTCTATGTATGGGTTTGTACAGTCCATCTGGGTGGTGGTTCCTGTGCTGTTGTGTTGCATGTTTGTGTGAGGTTGATTTGTCCTTCAGTATGTTGTCATCTTGATCCCGCGGGAGGTGTAGCGTCTCCTTCTTTCATAGTAAGGCAGGGACAGGTGTGAGCGAGACACCCAACTTTCCATGCTCAGCCATCAGGGAGGATCACCAATGTCAAGTTGGGTCTGGATAGTATCTGAATGTGCATTTGTGCGCTGTGTTATATTTGCGCCCCAGACATCTCCTTCTGGCAGCCGGGCCACGACTTGTGGGGCATGGTTAGTAGGGGGAACGAGGTGTACAGGGGCATTGAGGAGTGTTCCAGTATCTTCCGGCGCAGGAATTCGTTTGGCAGGGCAGACTGGTAAATCAAGGGGGCTACGGAGCCTGAAGGTGAATTCGGGCACCAAAGCGCCCAGGGCCATGCAGAGCAGCGCCTGCGGTTAGGATCTGGCATCTACATCGAGCCGCTGCTAATTATTGATGTGTACATATTACTGATGGCGAGGGGATCGGGCTGCCTCCGGGGTGGCACTTTAACTCATGCATGTGTAGGCTCAGCGTTGAACGGGTCGCGTTCTGCTGTTGTATCGGGACAGCCACTACATCAGCATATACTAGAGCATCGTCTGCAATGGCACCTCGCTCTTGTCTAGAGGTGTTCGCTTGCGTCAGAAGACTCTTGCGGAGCTCGTGTATCGCGTCTGTTGGTAGTTGAGTGATGTACCAGTTTCATCTTATCTTATCTCGTTTGCCGCGGTGGTCGGCGCTCTAGGCGTGTCGGTCTCGTCTCTAGGTTAGGGTTATGTCTCAGTTCCTCCCCCTCTAGAATTCACCTGCGTGTTGGTATCTATACGGTTGTTCATGGGCCGGTAAGAGTTGTCGTTTTGTCCCCGAGGGGTGGCTCCTAGGAGCTTACTCCGAAGAGTTTCAAATGTGGTGTGGGTCTGGCTACATGTGTCCGTGTTGGACTCCACGCTGGCAAGGTATCCCTCCTGCTGTTGACTTCCTCCGTCATGCCACATTCTACTGTGTCTAGGGGTTGGTGGCTTGCGTCGAGCATGTGTTCATCGTCCCGAGTCGTGGTTGCTTGTCTTTCTGTTCGTCTGGCATATCTCAATTGTGTTCTCGTACCATTGGTGTGATTGATTTCGTGTTTACTGGTCATAGGATTCTTTATGTGTTCCGTGGGTTCGCACTCCTATGCATTGTTTGGAGGGAGGTATTTCTTATGTATTCGTCAGGTTATGGCACCTGCGATGCCCCCACGGCGAGCTGGCTCAGGCTCAGACCGTGGGAAAGTGCGACCAGGTGGTGGTGCGTGGAAGAGGAGCTTTGGTGCGTCAGATCTGATTGGATTGCCCAGTGCATGCGAGCTCATACTTCGCAACAGTGTTCCCAGAAGTCCAGTGAGGGTCTGGCGGTGTTCATCACCGATAAAGCTGTCCGGGTAACAGAGCCGAGTAGAAAGTTGTATGGATCTTCGACGGGATCAGAAGCTCGGTGATATGATTTGTTTGTCTCCTAAATTTGTGGCCTTGTTCGCAGTGTACAACATGTTATGATCGGTTTGGATGGAAATTTTGAAGGGGTTCAAAAGGCCGAGCTGAATTGCACAGGATACAACCATAATATCTATCATTACTATCTGTTTCTGGTGAGTATATAGACACGTATCGTAGCCGTAAAGAGCACTACCTTTATTGGCACACCATGGCGCCAAATTCGTTGATGAGCGGTCCTCTAGTTGTCTACGAGCTTGATACCCAACTCCTCCGCGATGATCGTAGCTGCCTTCTCTCCGATGACAATTGCAGTCGAGTACGTGTTCTGTGCAGACCAGTGCCGTCAGAAATCACCCCTGACAGACGTGAATAACGTCTGGCTCACCGCGCCAACGTTTGCAGGACAGATCGATATGTCTGCACGCCCGAGCCCGACGGTGGATCAAATATGTCAACGCACGACCCAACCGATATCCGCGCAGTGCTCGACCCACCTGTGACCTTCAAGCCCTCCACGCCGTACACGTTCAGTCGGGAGTCCACCACACCGCCTTCCTCCCTCTTCTTCATCGTGCACGTTGCCATCTGCTCTCACGTCAGTGATCAGCGCTTCAAGCCGACATATCGACAACACGCTGCGCCGCCGACCGTCGTCTGTCGGGGATATACTTACCGAGTGCCATGTTGTAGCCACAGCCCGCCTGATGTACGCCTCCACGGCCTTGTCGTCCTCCGTGCTGTACTCTATGTCCGGGGAATCAATCGGTACCGGTACATTCTGTGCACTGATCGCAGCTTTACTGCCGGGCGCAAATTCTGGGTGGTTCGCGACCTCGCCCCGGTACGATGACATACGGCGCGCAAACTCGCGCGAGCGCTTGTACCCCCATACGTGGAGAGCGAGCTCCTCTGGACTGCACAGACGAAGCTCAGCCTTCCTATCCCGACATGTACGGGTGCAGAACAACGGATGCTTACGCATCAAGGTACCCAGGGTGGAATTCTAGCGGGGTCTGGGCGTCGTCGGCGGACGTGACGTGGACGTAGCCGACAGACACGGGGTGCTGGATGTACCACCCAATGTTGAAGGCCTTCTCGGCTGGAGCTACCGAGCGGTCACCTGTATATCTGTACGCATGCGAGACGCGTCAGTAGATGCTCACAATATTGGCAAAGTGCACTATGCACTCACACAGCCAACGTGCCCATCCAGAGGACGGGCTTATCTGGGGCGGGAAGATAGTATTCTTCCCAGCGTCTGCGGAAGCTCTCGCCGATTTGAGCTAACTCATCCTTGTTGGGGCGTAACTTCACGCCTGCGTCGAGTCCGCTGAAATTCTCGATGATTCAGTACGCAATTGCTCAAACATAGAGGCGTGGCCTAACTTGTCAGCGAGCAAACCCTTCTTATTCTCTTGCCATTCTTTGGTCCATTCTATAGAGCATCAGTAGAAGCTCTTAAGCAAGTCGTGGAGGCCTCCTCACTCGCAACCTCTGCCTCGTTGTTTGTCACAATGCCGTCCAGGGTATCTGCGGCATCGGTGGTAAAGTACGAAGGGAAGATGACCTGGTGGTCTACGCTCCGTGTTTCACCGTCAGCTTCCTGAGCCCGACATCATGTTGAAATGTCCGTGTGACTCACCTTGGTAATTCTCGCCCACCCCGGGAAGGTCAACGATTTGCTTGATTCCTACCCGATCCAAGACATTCTTAGATCCTATACCGGAGCGCTCTAAGATGGCGGGTGATCCAAAAGCCCCCGCAGAGATGATAATCATGCGCCGCGCAATTGCCGTTCGTACTTGTTCCTTGGTATCGGCGGTGCTCGCAACATACTGTACACCTACCGCGCGCGCGCCCCTGCAAACGTCTCAGCACAAGGAGGTTGGGGCTACAAAACACTGTGCCCACTCAAATATGACCTTCTTCACATGATGATTGGGCACAACTTGAAGGTTGGGAAGTTCCCGGTTGTAGATGTAGTTGTGAGGTATATCCGAGCGCTTTCCGGTCTCCGCATCGATCCACCTACATTCGCATCAGCACAGGTACAAAGTAGATAGAAGCTTGAAGTTTTACTAACTTCTGCCAGCGCTGCGAATGTCGTCATTCTGGTAAGTAGGGCCTCACGCACTATGCGGACCGGCCGTACTTACGCCGTACTTGTTGCACTCGAAAAGGCCGTTCACGTCATCCGTCTTCGTGCGCGTCTTGTCGTACCGCGCTGCCACGTCCAGGAAGTCCTCTCCAAACCGCGTGGAGTGTCCACCATGCGACACCTTCAGCGGACCGGAGTAGCCGTGTGTGGGCTTCCCTTTTTCGAGCTGGTATGTCTCGCACTGAATTGTTTTGCAAGACACGCTTGTCAGTCTTTCGCTTCCGATGTGGCCGGCGAGCTTCGCGAATCGCCATACCTTGCGAAGCAGAGGGAGTAGATCGGTGGCGCTCCAACCGTTATTCCCGTACACATTCGCCCAGTCATCGTAATCAGACGCGGCTGCCCGGGCGTACATCGTGACTACGTAAGGTGGTCATCAGTTGTAAGCTTTTTGGGAGGGGCGTCTGTGAGGAGCATGCCAACATACAGTTCACGCTCGATCCTCCACCCACGCATTGCCCGCAGGGCACGACTGGTGCGCGTCCACCCAAGGCCGCACTCTCCTTCCCGACATGGAACCTGACCGTTGTGCTCCCCGGTCGGAGGTGGTAAAGGTACCGTGCGGGTTGCAGGTGTAAGGGGTCGTTGTGAGTCGGAGGACCAGCTTCCAGCACCAAGATGCTTAAGGACGGGTCTGCGGCAGCCAGACGTGCAGCAATGATGCACCCGCATGTCCCACCTAAGGAGAAGCAAACGGTCAGCAAGTATGGTCAAGGCCAAGGGAGTTGTGTCAACACATACCGCCGGCGATGATAATGTCGTAGGTATCGTGGCCCATAGAGAGAAAGACTCAGACAATCTAGGTGAGCGTGAAAGTGGGGGGGCACAAGGAGAGTTCGGCATTTATAAGGGGGGTATATATATCACTCCCGGGCGCGATCGTATGCTAAGTTGTTCAGTGTAGCAACTTTTCTGACGGACCGGAAGGTGAGGTATCCCAGCGGAGGTGGTATGCGCGGCTACACCCGCGCGCTCGCATAGCTGGAAGAGAGCTCGCCCAACAGAAGTCGCAGCCGATTCACTGAGACAAGTCGGATGCACATCACGCATCATACGAAAAGTCCTAGAGGTCCCCTGCGCCATACCCACTGCTACGCGGGCCTATGATGAGCCAGGCTTAGCGATAAGGAAGGACCATACCTGAGAATGAGGCGTTCGAGGCCGGCAACTATACTCATAGGTCATTTGGAGGTGGCGTTACTTGCCTGGTGTACTCCGCAAGAGATGACCACGGTGCGATCGCATGCGAACTGCGTTGTATGGTCATGGCATTGTCTCAGCGGTCAAATCGGAATTTCGTGACGAAAGCGCATTCCGTGAGATATCCATGGCTGCTCGGGGGTGTATGTTCGACTCACCACAGGTACGTAACGTACGTTGCCGTACAAATTTCGCGTGCATCAACGGTAGCAGGCACGACAAAAGGGTGCTTTCTTGTATGGTTCTGTGATAGTAGATGGACGACACAGGCCATCGTGCTTGATGTTGTTCTAACGGTACGATGCGAGATGAACGAGAGAAAAGATGCACAGTTTGACCGGAGAGCGGCGAGCGCTCTTTATTGTGTTCCCAACTTCCGAGAGATGTTGGAATGGCGATCTGTATTCCTGCCAGCGCGTGGAGAGATGGAGGCACGGATGTATGTCACTCGCCGTGGGAGGACGGGAAACAATGGGCGGCAACAAGCGCTATGACATATGGACGCCTAGGGCCGTTCCCACCGGCTACTGACCCGTACTGATCCTCTTACTGACCCATTAGAACTGTGAACAAAGCGGACTAGGAAAGACTACAAACCGGTGTATGCGCGGGTCTAGACCGGGGCTGAATCGCCTGTGAACCTGAAGTGAACCGCGAACGTCTCCGTCTCTTCCGCCTCCGCCCTCCTCGTCCTCTCTCCGCCGCCGCGGACGTCGTCCCCAACGATGGCGACGTCAAGCAAACCGAACTCCCGCTTCTCCTCCCTCAAGGTGTTCAAGTTTGCTGCTGGCTCGAAACCCCCGCCCCTCCCTCCGAAAGACCCCTTTCGCCTCCCAAACCCTTCCCTTCCTTCCCTCGGCAACTCTCTCTCCCCAGACTCCTTCCCCTCCCAGCCCGCCACGCCGCTATCGGCGCAGTATGCGACTCATCTCAGGAGTCCATCCCCATCCCCATCCTATGCTCCCAGCACTAACACCGCCGTCTCCCCACCGTCCTCCGTCGCGTACCCAGAGTCTGCCAGCTCTCGCAGGAACATTTTCAAGTTCTCATCCTTCAGCAAGCGACCCAAGACTCCCAAAACAGCCGAGTCAGGATACTCTGCTGCATCCGAGTCCTCCCAGCCTCCAGAGCCCGCAGATGACCCGTCAATATCTATGCCATGGAACTTCCAGGTGCGTGCTACCGCGCCACGACCTCCGCTCATAGCTCATGAGCCGTCTAACAGCATAACATACATGTCGACGAAGGGTGAGTACTCACCTCTCGTGGGTTGACGCGTCTTAACATCTTTGTAGCTTTGTTGGTCTGCCGCCGACATGGTCTTCATCCTTGGCTGCGGCCGGCTTCAGTGAAGATGAGATTGCAGCTATCCAGTCAAAGCGGGCGGAATCTCGTTCACGCAGTGCGCGTTCCATCTACTCTCTGAATCCCGGTCGCTCCGCATCGCCATCGAGCACCGCGCGATATAATGGGTATGGAAACCAGCCTCACGCAGGCTCCATTCGGCGGGACCAGTCAGATGCTTCGCTCTCACAGGTTTCCCTAGCCAGCAGCCAGCGGTCATACAGCTCGCGTTCACATTTCCGCAAGGTCTCTGCATCCTCACGCGACCAGTCGGACTATTCGTCACACGCCGATCCTGATCCCCGACGAACACCTCCCATATCCCGACCACCGCCCCCCGCGCATGCATTCACATACCCCCAACAACACTCGCAGAGTACGCCTCATCTACCGACACACCATCATGGTGGTTCTATGACTCGATTACCACCTCCAGTGCCCCCACCACCACCTGCTATCTCGGTCATTTCTTCAGATAGCTCCTCCAACTCTGGTCTCTCTGAGAAACAGCTGATGGCTCGGAATGCTCCTCAACGTTCTTTCCATGTCGCTAACGAGTCTCTTGATTCTGCTGCCTCGCATTCTCCCCCGCCTGCTTATATGTCGCCTAAGAAGGAGCATCGAATGTCGCGACCTGATGAGGGCTTCAGTCTACCTCCCGCCATTCATCAGCACGCTCCCGGGCCGATAATCACGGTCAGTCCAGCTAGGAGACCCTCCACCGATTCATCCAGCTCTGGCTCGCACGAACAGGCCTCCACATCCCCAGTGCTCCCAGTAGCCCCACGCCTCTCATTCCACCAGGACGATCTCTCGTCTTGGACAGAGTCTCTCTTTTCCTCCATACCTACCTCGGTTACCCTCACGCCCCCTAAGCCTGTACCGAACAGGGCATTGGCGAAATTGGGGGCGGGAAGTGGTATCTCTCCTCCCAGGATCACTTCCGTCCGCAAGCTCAGCGACTCTCCATCTGCCTCGGCCCGGCAGATACCTCCGCAGAAGCCACTACCGAAGCAAGACCTCCCCCCGCGGGCTGCTCCCACAGGTGCACTTCCCCCGCCACCGGTGGAAAGCCGAAGCATGTTCCGACACGAGCCTGCGGGAATGATTTCTACTGCAAACAGCTCTAGGATGTCCATGATGTCCGCAACGCAAGACTCATCTGCCGACTTCTCAACAGACTCGTCGACATTACTGACGCCGGTACTCGACGAGTTCCCACCCATCCCGCACATCACTGATCCAGAGCAGTACGACATGCACATGTCTCTCGCACGCGACAAGGAGAACCGGGACTCGGGGCTTTCTACAGTCACGGTGACGCCCGCTACCATCGCCACCGCCGCCGTCGCGCGCAGCGCCCGAGGGAATGTGATCGTCTCGCCAGTCCTTCCGCCGAACGGGGCTCGCACGCCGACCACACCACTTGCGCAAGACCTGGAGGACACGCGGCCACACTCTCCAAATAGCACGGAATCGCACTCAAGCGCCTCGAGTTCCTCCACGTCCGAGTCGCTGTCGATGTCCACTGGGACCGAGTCCGCGTCCTCGGACTCGCGGCCGCAGACACTGACAGTGACAGAGGCGCAGGACTGGCGTTTACCAGGTGGGAAGCCTCGGGGCTTGATTTACGCCGACTCTCCCGAGCCGTCGCCGCGCGCAGCGTCCTTTGCTGAACGGGACGTCTTCACTGTCTCCGTCACCGCTGAGGTCCGGGAGCAGGATGTCGACATTGTAGCCGGCCGTCGACCGTCCATTGTGATTGATCACTTCCTCTCGGCAGCAGCAGAACCCAAGAGCGCACAACCTGTCTCGCCAGCCTCGACCAACTCGCCCTCGCCGATGTCGCCCGCTCCGCGATACCCTGGCTGGCTCTCCGCCGTTGTCGCGCCATTGAAGGCGTTCATAAACGATCAGATGGACCCGCGCGACCTGTACGCGGACCTGCGCGAGATCGCCGAGGGCGAGAGCGGCTCCGTCTATGCGGCCCGCGTGCTCGCCACCTCGTGGTCACCAGAGAAGAAGCCGGGGTCGTTCGTCGCGATCAAGAACGTCCCCATCCTCCCCTCAGGGTCGCCGAAGATCGACGACCTGCGCCGAGAATTGACCCTGCTCAAGGGGGTGTCGCATCCGCATATCCTGACGATGGACTCGCTATTTGTGGACCTCGTCGAGGATTCGCTGTGGATCCGCATGGACCTCATGGAACGCAGCCTGGCCGATGTGACTGCCTACGCGGAAGAGGGCGTCTTCATCCACGAGAAGTCGATAGCGCGGATCGCTGGAGATGTGAGTATTTTTGCCCGGGAATCAAGCTTCCAAGCTGACTTGTTATTTATAGGTCCTGGATGCCTTGGACTACCTGCAGTCAAGAGGAATCGCCCACCGAGATGTGCGCTCAGACAACCTCTTGGTGAATACAGACGGCGTTGTCAAGGTCGCCGATTTCTCGAATGCCGTTCAAGTGCCACGGCAGTCACCTATGCGTACCGACCAAGCAGGCGTTCCGTACTGGCAAGCCCCCGAAATAAGGAGGTACGTCCAATGTCTCATATCTAGACTTCGCGATGCTCATCTTAGGATACATAATCAGCGGCGGCTCGTACAACGCGCTGAAGGTCGATGTGTGGTCACTCGGTGCGACTGTATGGGAGCTCGCACAGGCGGAACCTCCCTTCAGCGACCTCACGGACCCGAGGCAGTTCGGCGACGAATGGCCACCACTCAGCCAGCCTGAGATCTACTCACGATCATTCCACGACTTCTTGCAACTATGTTCCGAACCGAGCTCTTCACGACCGGATCCCCACGAACTGCTAAACGTGAGTGCCCCCGCCGCCACCCCCGATAAGCCCTTTCGCTGACCTCGGCCATGTCGTTCCCACAGACACCCTTCATACGTAGCCCCAACGGGCGCCAGGCCATCGTGGAGCTGCTGGCCGACTGTCGAGCCATCGAGGAGCGTATGTCCCGGCGGCAGAGCACCGACTCGACAGGGACGGTCTCGCGGTCATAGCATAATATATTCTCTATATACCCTACCCGGCTAATTATCCCCTCGGTCCACGGACATTGACGAGCGTGTTTAGTGTAGTACAGCTATGCTCTGTTTCTGCGGCTCCTGCTATTAGAGGCGCGTCGTGCTTGGCATTGGCTTCTTTGAACTCGGGTTTCCCCGTCGTCCCGAGCCTTCCCACTGGAGGTTGAAGTTTGTGATATTTTGGCTCCTGTTCGTACGTCGACCACCGCGGTCACATCCCGCAGTCCCTCCTTTGCCCGCTTCAATCATCAGTGTATGAACGGAAGCTGCAAGTTGTACTCGAGGGGGCGGCACCCCACCGCCGCAGCGGGCTTGCGGGGAAAGGGCGCTTATATGTTTGATCCGTTAATCGGAGGAAGCGCCCGAATCCCAAATTTCGTGTCGGCGTGCAGAAATCAAAGTACTTGCGGCTACTACACACTCCGCGACTACCGAAGTACCTTTGGGCTGGCCTCCACTCCCTGTATTCTTGCATCTTAGGTCTTCGGCCACGACCTCTCAAAGATGGTCTCCTCTTTGGCTGAGCAGCTCGCCAAGAGCGCATCGCTGAACGCGAACCTGCTCAACGAAAAGGCCCGCAAGCTCGTCCAGTCCGAGTCCTACCTCTTTTCGCCCAAGGAAGCTCGGCAACACGATCTAGAGTCTCTTCATGCGCTAGGCGTCAACGGCTTCATCCAGCTGAAGTCTCTCCAGCCTGCTGTTGCGCCGTTTGAGCAGCAGCTTTTTTCCGATGCCGCGAAGGCTCTCGACAGGACACTCCAGCCGGCGGAACAAAATGCGAAGCTTGATGCCACTATTGCTGCGTTCTTACCTCTGCTCGGGCCTTTCTTGCTGGACGCGCCGACGGGAAAGGTATTGGAGTGGCTGGTGCGCAGGTTCAGGTGAATATCATTGCATAGCGTGTCGGGGGAAGAATTATATTAACCATACTATACAGGATTCATGAGTTCAACGTCGATGCGGTCGTCCAACTCTTCTTCCCGTACCATGAGACCCCACACTTTGTCAAAATGGTCTCTATTCTGCACATCAAGTGTGTATTTCACTGTATAGTGTGCCTTCATCTTCGCTGAACGATTGCTGCAGAGACCGATCCCCCCTTCGCTTCCTCCAAGCGTATAAAACCACAGCAAAACCTCTACACCGCTCTCTCCTCCTCAACGAGATGCTCAAGGGTCTGGATGTGGCGCGCTTCGTCTCTGCGATACTCCCCGAAGTCCTACAGAACCACAGTGCGGGTGTTCACAGGGCACTGATTGCATTCCATGCTGGGCTTTTGTTGGAGTTTATTGGCAGGTCCAAGTCGGTGGACGAAAATGCGATGACGATTCTCCTCCCCGCCGCGTTGGAGCCACTACAGCTCGCAAGCAACCCTTCGGCCTCAGTGAAACCTGCGTTGCTGCAAGAATGCATCGTAGGTCTCAAGCGCTTTACGTATAGCCTAAACATGCTCACAGTGTTTAGCTTGGAAGCTACCTTGTCCTAGCGGCCATCTCACAGAAGACGCGTCTCACTCCGAAAGCTGTACAGGGCATCCTCACCGCGGTCACGGATTGCGCGGCGTGCGTCTCGCCGAAGCAACTTGTGCGCACATTAGTATCCATATGTGCCGCGCAGGATCAACTCCAACGGCTGCCTAGCAGTGTGACCAAGACTCTCGTTGCGCTACCGTGAGTGTCTCTGTCGCCGTCCAACTCATGATACAAACCTTTACGACCTGTCTTCTAGTGACATTGAAACTGAATTGATCGACGCGATGGCTTGGGTAGGAGCAGAGAAGCTTCTGGTCCCCCTCCTTGACGCTTTCTATACACAGTGAGGAGTTTGTATACACTGTGACATTGCCTAGGACTAACAAATTTTAGACTCCACAATGTAACGGTCCTCAGCGCCGTGGAGGCCATCCTCACAACACCGGCTCTCTTGATTGTAGTAGCGCGCTCTGCAGCGTTCTCGCTCGTTCAAACGCTCGCAGGGGAAGACGTAGCCACAGATGCCGTCCCCCATTTACGACAACTGCTCTCGCATCTCCACCAGCGCCATCCAGAATCAGTCGAATGGGCATCTGCTCGTCTCATTGCGGACGATGAGACGAGAACTGAGGCGGTTGAGCAGGTCATCCTTTCTTTATCCGCCGTATGTGATTTTCCATATCCGTTTTTAGCAAGCACTGACTCTATCATGCGCAGTCTGGTGCAGACCTATTGAGCGCAGATAGGGAGGCTGCCACGCTGCTTGTTGGGTCTACAAACGCGGATTCTGCCATTCGCACCCGCTCCGTGCGTGAAATGTTGGCACGGATGTCCGACGACGCTATATCTAAGACCGAAATGGTGCGTCTTGCCGCATATGTTCTCGCGCATTTCACACTGACGCATAGTTTTAGCAATCGATTTCCTCCGCGCTCCTACTTCGCGTGCACGACAGCGACGTCTCCGTCTTGAAAGCGCTCTACACAAGCTCTCCAGAGGCTACCATCAAGGCTGTCCTCACGTCGACCTCATCGCCAGTTGTCTACCTTGATGCCCTCAAGCAGGCTCTACATGGGTCTAACGCCAAGCCGTCCCGTGATATTATTCGCGCGCATTTCTCCTTCCTCCTCACCCAATTCCTCCCCGCCGTTACACAGGAACGTGATGCAGACGAAGGCCGCGAGTTCACACGCCAAGCAGCGATCGAGGTCATCCTACCTCTCCTACTTTTCTCAAAGCCACGTATGAAGACTGCGCAGGCTGTCTGGGAGATCTTGGGGGCGGCAGAAGATGCAGGGGCGAATTCAGCGACCTTCGAGCTGCTTGGTGGATATGTGGAGGCCGTCCGCTGGGAGCAGCAGCGTCCCGGTGTGGACTCCGACAAGGAGAGCGTTAATGTAGGACTGTTGACGAAGATCAACCTCGCTGTAGCGGCAAAGATTGCAGGTGCGTTCCGTGTCTAGGCGTCATGAGATTAAGCTAACGGCTCAAAAAGACAACGTTCTTGCGTCCAACCACTTCCAGGGGCATCTGGAGAGCTTACTCGAGAAGCTTCACGATGAGAACCACCACGCGCGCGCTCTTGTCTACTTGATCGCTCGTGCATTACTCTCCCGTGTCAGCCGTGAGCAACGCATCGACGCTGCACACAGCGTTCTGCGGGCTATGCAGATTGATACGCTTGAGGGCATGGGTGACTTCATGCGTGGTGTAGACGACGTGTCAACCGTGAGTTTCTCCTCGTCATTTACATCTATCACGCTCATATTTATCGGTCGTAGTTCCTGAGCGACTCCAGCGTAGGAAGCGCGGTAGTCTTGAAGCCGAGCAGTGTCAACACCCTTCACCGCCTACAAGTTGCTTTACTGTCCGTGTTCCCCAGCATACCGCGCCCAGCAGGTGCACGCTTGGATTGGCTGGCCGAGCACTCTACCGACTCCGTGAGCCTTGAGTCATTTCGCTTCGCCACTCTTGACTCAACTTCATTCGCATATAGACAACGTCAGAGACATTGCCTGTCCGCTATGTCGCATTGCTCCGCCACATCTACCGCTTAAGTAACTCCTCCGTACACCTTGCACAACTCTCCACCCACATCCTTCGTCTACTCTTTGGCAATCTCGGCGACGACGCGTTGGCCTTCCTCACGGGTGTCTGGCTCACCGCCAGCTCTGCATCTCGGGAGGAACAGTACCACATTCAGTATGCCGCACTCCGACATGCCACTGCCTTCCTTGAGGCACACGTTGCTACAGACCGCACTATCGACTTCCAGACGGTCTTCCCCGCTATGTTGATCATGTTGCAGAGCCCAGATGCAAGTGTCCGCGAGGCCGCCACGAAGTGCATTGCTGTCGTCGTCCGTCTTGGCTCTTCGAAAGAAGCAGAGGGGGTGTATGCATTCGATACCATCTACGGCACAGATTCTGGTAAGCGCAGAACAAGGCGTCCTCATACAGCTGTTCAATGCTGATGCAGGATCTAGACGGCCTTCAGTACCTGGATTGGGCAGACTTCCAAAGGTACACGCATGCCGTCGGAGAGACGAGAGCCAATTCGCTACATGATCCCGATCATCTACAGGCGTTCCACACAGAACGTCTTGGCTACTCTAAGGCGGACTCCAAGAAGAACGCAAGGTATGTCACACGATCTGTCGATATAGGTCCTGCGTACTCAAAGTTCGTTCAGCTACAAACAGCGTGTCTTGTGCTACCTCTTGTCGCATGTGAACAGTTGTCCCCTTGTCGGGGTGAAAGCGGCCTTGCTGAAGAGCATCGACGGAGTCTCCAACGAAGTGAAGGCGCAGGTCCTGGTCCCGACCATTGAGGCATTGGTTAGCGAACAGGGCATCAAAGACGTTGCATCGAGCAAGGAACAGCTGGAGCTTGCCACATATGCTGTGTCTGCGTTCGATGCGACGGCAGCCGCCGACCTCAACGACCCGGAGAAGGACGTCTGGGCCCTTTACGAGAAAGTGTTACTTACTACACTGAAGAATGGTACGTCTGTCATTAGCGAATCAGGAGGGGCACTTGTGAACATTCATGCAGGCTCCTGGGGACACGCACGCGTCGCCATCCTCCATCGTCTACAACACGGCCTATTCGTCAAGTTGACTATCGAGCGCAAAGTTCAACTTTGCCTTGGTATTCTGCGCGTCGCAGCCGAGGATGAAACTGTGGTACGTACATGCCAAATTAAAGCTCAGCGATTCGAGCTTCACGATCTCTCGCAGGGCCTCATTTGCAAGAAGGTACTGTCGAGCGTATTGACTGATGTGGCATTGGTACTGCGTCTCCTCGTCGCCCTTCAACCCAGCGCTGAAGATGCGGCACAACCCGCATCCAAGCGTGCTCGTGTCGAAAAGTAGGCCCAGTCATTCAACAAAGGCTTTCTTGTCACTGACGGTCGTCATAGATCGGCGCTCAATGCGCAAGCGGAGGAGATTTCAGTTCTGGCTGTCCTCGCGGAGGTCATCAGCTCCGCCAAGGTCGCAGGTTCCATGGAGCTGGTCTCATCTCTACTCGAAACCCTCAACAAGGTCATCCTTACCGTTGCGCCCGATGCTGCAGACAGGCGCTTCGTTGAGCAATTGCTTATGTCCGCCGTGGAAAACGTGGTGCAACATTTCCCGGTAAGCATCAAGACGACAGGCTATACAGTGAAGTGCTTACCACACATCTTCAGGCCACTACAGTCGTCCCTCCTGGTTCGATACGCGTAGATACTCTGGTGGAAATCCTGCGCAGTAAGTTTGTGTGTAGTCCTGAGTGCTTTGATACTAAGTGTTCGCAGCATCGGAGAATCCGCAATCATTCCATCAAGCATCCCTGCTTATGGCTAGCCTTGCAAGGATTGCCCCAGACGCCGTGCTTCACAACGTCATGCCGATCTTCACATTCATGGGCTCAAACGTGTTCCATCGGGACGATACCTACAGCTTCCGGGTAGTACAGAAGGTGAGGGTACACGACCGATTTAACGTTACGCTTAAAACTTACCTTGCATGCTAGACTGTGGACAGCATCGTTCCAGTTATGGTTGCCTCTCTCAAGGAAAAGCATGGCACAGGGATGGACCTCTATCGCGCAGCTCGCGAATTCCTGCGTGTGTTTACCAGCGCGGCGAACCACGTTCCCCGTCATCGGCGCGTCAAGTAAGTTTGAACTCGTTCACTCTCGCATTGTCTACTGACAGTATCGGCAGCTTCTTCTCGCATCTTGTGGATACGCTTGGCCCCGCAGACTTCCTCGCGCCTGTCAGCATGCTCCTAGTGGATCGGGTTGCGAACCGTGTAGCACGCCAGAACTCGACAGAATCTGCTGGGTCACTCTTCCTCCCTTTGGCGGTGTGTGAGCGGTACCCGGCCAGCCTCCAACTCCCCGTAAGTCCTGTCTTTGCGTGGAGATCAAAAATGCTTATCTGTTTGCAGCTGTTTGTCGAACTTGTTCACGAAGTCGAGAGGTTAACGCAGTCTAGTACCTCGTCCGCCCCGCCCTTCTTGGAGGATGCGCCGTGAGTTCTTGTGACATCGCTTTATTTATGACATACTCATCTAATATCAGTGATGATGAACACCCACATGCCGAGACGTCGTCGAAACGTCGTGCAGTCGCTCTTCTTGTTTTCTGCGATCATGCGCTGCGACGGCTTCGAGCCACCTCTCTCGCCTCCACGGAGCAGGAGCGAACGTCCAGCAAGGCGCTCCTCACGCTGCTTCTTGGTGTCTCCACCGCACACACGGGGGATGTGTCGTACGTGGAGGTGGCCGCAGCGGCTCGTTCAGCAATGAACAGCACTCTCGGCATCATGTCCGCGCCTGACTTCGTCACGGGTATCTTGACGATCCTCCAGTCGTCATCATCCAATGTAAGTTCAACTGCTCGACATACTTCTTCTCGGGATCAGTCTCATCAAACCTATTATCAGGCTCAATCTGGCGCCCTCGACCTGTTCAGCGACCGGCTAAACAATGTAGCAGAAAAGGCTCGCCGTACGTTGACGCCGACAGTCGTCCAGATCGTGGAGAAGATTCGGTCGATCTTCTCGGGTACCTCAGAAAACTTGGCCATCTCAGCTTTGAAAGCTCTCGCTGCCGTCAGCGATACCTTATCTACAGGGGAGGAAAGCTCAATAACGAGTACTGTTCCCCTTGTCCTGGACGCCCTCCGTCGTGACACTCTCCAAGCACAAGGATTGCATGCTCTGCTTTCCTTCTCGTCGAAGCTAGGCCCTCGCACCATACCATACCTCAAGGACATTGTCAAGGAGTGTGTTGTGCGTGCACGGGAGGCCGCGCTGACGCGTGGAGGTGAGAGATACAGACGCATCAAGTTAATGTGCAGCATCTGATGCCCTTTACGCAGAGTCTGGTGTGGTGTCTACCGCAGCGCAGGTCCTACGGAATCTCTTGACGTCCATTCCTACCTTCTGGGGCGAGTCGGAGGTGCTACAGGTCGTCGAGCTTTATTTGGATAGCTCAGAAGCACACGCCTCCGAATCGACAGAAGTAGCACTCCTGGTCAAGGCGGTGGCGAAGCGTGCATCACCCACGGTTCTCCTTCCTGCACTCTCCGGCATGTGGGAACGGACGCTAGCGGCACAGGCCAAGGTAGGCGGTGATTGTTACGTATCCTCTTTAAATCTCATAACATGTCCCAGGAACACAACCAGCGGACTATTGCATTCGTTCAGGTGGTCAAAGTCTCAGTCAAAGCCGCATCCCGACCTGCAGTTTTGGAGAACTTGCGCGAGCTTTTCAAGACGTTCCTTTCCATGTTTGATCTTTGTGCCACCAGTGGAGATAACACAGTACGTTAAAATAACTCCTTGTTAATCGCGTGGCTAACAGGTTACAGGTGGAGAGCGCGGTTACAACGGCGTTCCTTGAGCTCGTTGTGAAGCTCAACGAGACGGCATTCCGACCTATCTTCCGCAAAATGTTCGATTGGGCCTTCACGCAATCCCATGGTACGTTAAATTTTACTGTACTGTGGCCTCGCAAGGCTAATCAGACCTACGCCCTTCTACAACAAAGACAGCCGCCGTGTCGTGTTCTGCCATGTATACTCGGCGCTGCTCAGCTTCTTCAAGGTTTGCCCTGCTCATATTGATGGTGTTTCCTGCAGCGCTGAACGATTTCTTAGGCTCTCATGGTGCCGTACATGTCGTTCACGCTGCAATCCTTCGTGGAGCTGCTTCGCAGTTACTCCTCCCCGAAGGCAGCAGATGGTCAGCTCTGGCTGGCAGTCGTGGAGACACTCTCCAAGGCAATAACCGCCGATGAGGACAGAGTGTTCTGGCGCACCGACAAGCTCCGGCAACTCGTCACGCTCGCCGCTCAACAGGTCTCCGTGGCGGTACGCTTGAATGTGCCCGATGCGAAGGAGACTCTCGCAGATTTCCTAGTGGCTCTACTGGGGATCATAGACGACGATGTGCAATCCAAGGCACTCAACCTGGACCTCCTTATGTACAGCCGTTCAGAAGACGTACAGGTCCGGCTGCTGAGCCTTATCTGCGTGGAGCGTCTGTGGCAGGCTCATGGCGAGAAACTACTTGGTAAGTATACTATGATCCTCTCACAGCTGTCAGATACTCATCATGCCCCAGGTTATGTCGCAGAGACTGCCACATTCGTCTCCGAAGCTGCTGAGGACGAGAACGACCTTGTCGTCCAGGAGGCCCACAGGCTCAAGGCCGCCGTCGAAGCTATTGGTGGCAGTATCGACGTGTCGTAGTTGTATTGGTCGGATGTACCACCCTTATATCTTTTTCTTAACCCTCGCTCGTTACCTCATCTCGAGCGTTTCGAAAGCTACTCGCGCTTTCCATTCGCCGTATGAGTGAGTGTGCCGCCGGCCCGTCGTATGCAAAGGCTCGCAACCGTGGGAAGTTCAATGCACTGCCACCACTTTGTACTACTTTCCAAGTCGTACGCAACTTGAAATGCATTCTCATCTTTCCACCCGCTTACGAAGGACCTGAGAACGCCTACGATCTCAGGATACGACAATTGACTCCATCAATCAGCGTCTCCACAAGACGCTGTATATCCAGGAGACTTCATGACCGAATCCTCGACCGTGCACTGCAGTGTCGAGATGCCGACGATCCCAGTGCCCAGTAGAGGCTCCAGCAATGCTAAGATGAGAGTGCTTGGCACACGTCCTGCACAGGCACCAGTCACCGAAGAAACTGCTCATGCGTCACTTTGGAAATAACTTGGAGTTGATAAGTAGGCCGAAAGTTTACCTCTCGTCTCAATTTTTGAACCCCATTTAGCCTATCGGCAATGGTCTAACGTCCGCCGTGGACCAGGACCCCCGAAAATCCCTATAGTAGGCCGGCCGATAGACGCCCCTTATCCGGACATCGTCCGGGCGATTTTTGCGCTATGATGGCCTAAAGTCCGGACAAGAAGGCCCCAAATGGGCCATCTAGCCGGCCAGGCTATCCAGACACCATGACGCCGTGGCTACGTAGGGTAGCCGGTAAGACCGGACACGGCAGGCCGCATTGGTCGTTCAGCCAATGAAGGTCGCCGGCCGGCCCATGGAGTAGTCTTACAAGCCTTGTAGAAGATAAGGCCGGTAGTCAGTAAATGTATTAGTCTACCAAGCCCGTCACTTCTTCAGGCGAAAGCGCCGTTGTGCACTAGTCAGATCGCACGCTATTCTGGGACCTTTGCGGCGAGAAATCAAGGTTCACGGAGGCTGCGAAACTATGGCGGAAGCGACAGCCCGTAGAGTGGGCGAGCTGGTGGATGGATTGCGCTTCTACAAGACAATTTTACGATGAATGACTTGCTAAGGACTGTCTACGATGTGTATGTTGCTTATTGACCTCAAAATTGCGCTTTTGGGGGGACTGGGCCGGCGAATCCGGACAAAATTGCTTAGATTTTATAGCCGGCCGCGCCGTCCAGACATCGACGCGGCCCCGAAGGGGCCGGCCGAAAAATCCGGACATAGCTCTAAAGGAAGACGATCCTGGCCGAAAATCCGGACATACCACCGCGAGACCTCCGAAAAATCGCCCGGACACGGAAGCCTGTAAACATGAGCGTCTATCGGCCGGCCTACTATAGGGATTTTCGGGGGTCCTCGTGGACCATGTCTTTGAGTGAGTCGCAAACTATTTTTGTCCAGGACTCACCTCGTGTTCTGTTTTTGGATGGGTTTTGCTCGGTCGGCAACGGGACACTGCCTGCCGTGTTGCAGACGACTATAGACGTCTCGATAGGAGTGCTCAATTCTGGCCGGCGGTTTGCCAGGACATTTTCTGAAGGGTCTCTTGGCGTTGATGCACCTGATGCGCGGATAAGTGAGGAGGTGCGAAACATTGAATTGTTTGGCCAGCACTGGCAGCACAGTTGTGAACGTTCCGAATCGGGTAATCATTTGACTCGTCTCCATGCAGGACTCCGGGCTAGCCGCTCGCAGCCTTCGCCCTTCTATGAGCCATGGGCGGACGCGTAAATGACGGGACAAAGGAGGGTGCGTTGTAATGATAAGTAGCCCTTCAACCGAGTTCCTGAGCTCAATGGACGTCTAAAATCGAACTGGTCGAGGGCTTTGCGGCGAGTTCTCGTTAGGGTTAGCTCACAAGAGGTTTCGGCTAACCTCGTTTGTCCTCGATTCGCTCCATCCCATCAGCGTTTTCAAAAAGTGTCCTGGCAAACGCTAGGCCAGAATTGAGCACCCCTGATGCATTGCATCGTGGTCAGCTCGTGATGGACCTGAGCACCGCTACGGCGTCGCAATCCAGCGCCCCGGATAAGAGTCTCACATCCACGCGAGTATGAAGCTGTGTTCACCCTTGGTACTAATTATTTCGGGCATCTAGTCCTGAAACCCGCGCTGTGCTCAACTAGATGAATTCCTGCTTCAACTAGACCTCTTCTCTGCTACCTCGAGGTGCCAGCAATTCGACATGGGGCAACCCTCCTCCAAGTTCCTCGTAAGCGACCCTTCCTGTATAGGTACCCCATACGCTCCCAAGGCGTCGAGCCTGGTATCATCAAGTGAGACGAAGAACTGGCGGACATACGATTACGTCGTCATCGGTGGTGGTAGGTCTTGCGCATAACGGCATATGATGTTTTTCGTACTAATGTTCTCTTAGGCACCGCAGGCTGCGTTCTTGCCTCGAGACTGTCCGAAGATCCCGGCAATACAGTTTTACTCATCGAGGCCGGACAGAGGTATGTCCGCGACTCACAGTCGTCTCAGAATTGCGACTGAATGGGTTCGTGAAGTCATGAATATAGCATATACACCCGCATACCATATGCGTGGGGAAGGATATTGAAGACGGCTGCAGACTGGGCTTACTACACAACGTAAGCGCTTTGCTAGTGACAACAACATCTAGAAGCTAAAACGTTACATCCTTAGGCCACAGAAGGGGTTCAATGGACGTTCGGACTACTGGGCACGGGGGAAGATGCTAGGGGGATCCAGGTAGGCCGAGTCATATCCTCGATTCGCTTCCAGTCTTTGATACGCTACAGTTCATTGAACGCGATGGTCTATCATCGATGCGATCCTGCAGGTCACGTCAACGCTAAGAGAATTTTGTACCATTGAGAGACTGCTCATAATTCCGTTTTCAGACTTCGACTCTTGGGAAAGCCAAGGCGCGACGGGCTGGGGTTATGAGTCATTGAAAAGGTTGGCCCAACATGATCGACGATCGACTGGCCAATAACAGGTTTCTCTCTTCTTAGGTACTTCATAAAATCAGAAAGATACATACCTCGCACCCCGCACGCTGTGGATACCTCAAATAACGGCACTACCGGCCCTTGGACGCACACACACGTCCCTACTGCTGTGGGTAATTCTGCTCCCGACATTTAGAACACATTCCTGAACCTACTGTGAAGCCCATATGTTCTTCCATTCTCAAAGCCGCAAGAAATCTCGGGATCCCCACTCTAGAGTAATGTGCATATCTTTGTGAGCCTACTACCAGATATCTGACACGCTAGGATTCGAACAGAGACTTCAATACGCCTAAAGGTACCCTCGGCGCCGGGAATTTCATTGGAGCGGTGGACGAGAAGCATGAACGTAAGTGTTTCAGCTGACTGTAATCGACATAAGGCATGTTAAAGTATGTCACACGTAGGAAGCTCTGCTGCTACTGCCTACCTCACTCGCGAGGTGCTACAGAGGCCAAACCTCACTGTAGCAGTAACTATCATGACTGAGAGGATCCTTTTCGCCAAGACTACCTCTGAAGACGACCCTCGCGCTGTAGGGGTGCAAATCTCTGCAAGTCGCGGTGGTCAACGATTCGTCGTCGGGGCCTCTAAGGAGGTCATCCTGTGTGCCGGCGCTGTTGGCTCGCCCCAAATTCTCCAACTATCAGGGGTAGGACCGGCGTCCCATCTCAAGCAACTCGACATACCCGTGATTCACGACTTGCCCGCCGTAGGTGACAACCTGCTTGATGTATGTCCAACGGAGTATATATGTTGCCCTGAGCACAACTAAAGCTTTTTATGCCTAGCATGTCGCTGCTGGCCCACTCGTATTTCGCGCCCGCCCCGGCTGGACCTGGGATCGCCTCACGCAGAATCCCTTGTACACACTCTTAATGATTCTGCGATGGTTCGTGCTGGGCACGGGACCTTTGGCATCGCTAGCGTTCCAATGCGGGATATTCATCCGATCAGACGACGAGAGGTAGGTACTCCATTTATATTTGTTCCATTCGAGGCTGAGTTACATCTATTGCGTAGCTTACCCTTCGGTGATCCGCTGCCCATCAAGGATCGGACCTCGGGCCCACGCGCGCCCGACATTGAGTTCATGGTCGTTCCTCTTGTGGCTGTAGATTTCGACAGAGGAGGGACTCCTCGGGGGACGTATGGCATTACTGTCGTAAGTTGCGACTCCCACGCTTCAGCTCGAACATTCGCTAATTAGCGTCTACCTACAGGGCGCTCTCCTACTCAAACCTTGTAGCACTGGAACGATCCGCCTACGCACTTCAGACCCTTACGATCACCCCCTGATCGACGCAAAGTGAGTGTGTCGCGGGTGAGATAGCTGCGTCGGATGATGCTAACGAGATGGGTCAGCTATCTAGCAGACGAGAGTGACCTGAACGTCCTGACCAAGGCCGTGCGATTATTTACGCATCTGGCACGCACCCCGCCGTTGGCGCATGCGCTCGACCTTCGACCGGAGACAAACAAAGATAGCATGTTCTGGCTTGGTCATTGCTACCCCAACAAGGTATAGTACCCGACGTGTGTTGCCTCCGGCACTAATCATGAGGGTTGTAACAAACTCCCAGATCACCGACGACGATATCAAGGAATTCATCAAGAACTCTGGGCAGTCTTCTCTGCATCCCGTACGTTTCCCCATCCCGCGAATTCGGGTATTCACAGCTCTAACTATACCCTCGATATCAGACATCATCGGTACGAATGGGAAACGATCCGAAGACCAGCGCGGTGGACCCAGAGCTTCGAGTCCACGGTATTCAAGGACTTCGCGTCATGGACGCGTCGGTCTTTCCGGACCAGGTGTCCGGACATCCAGCAGCTGTAGTTATCGCTATGACGGAAAGAGCGGCAGATTTGATCAAGGCTACCGACGCTGACTCGTGACATCAGCGTAGCGTCAGTTCCAACCCTTGTTACAAAGAACCCTGCGCAACCCCAGGGCGATACAATACATAATACATAGTCGACTCCCCGATACATCATACATCCCGACCCACGATGACCTGTCAAACTTTCAAGGCTTCGCCAGAGCTACCGGGGGTATAGTGCTCCCAAATGACCTCACGAACCCCCGAAGAATCTTTGCGGATATGGGCCTTTGGCTGGCACGGCGATCTAAGTATTCTTCATCCACAATCAACCTGCGGCGGTCTGACAGAGGCACCGACCGAGGGAAGGTGCGCACAGGTCCGAAGGGAATGGCCTTCACAGTTACACTGGCGTCAGCACAACACGCCCTATACTTCAGCCATATGGAGGACTCACCTCTCTTGCGTAAAATCCGTAGGGCGGGTCGAAGAGGCGGTACAGGATGTTCCTCGTCTTGCAGAAATCGAACAACGTTCGTGCTGTGAGCCTCGCATCCGCCGCCCTCTCCGACTCCAATGTACGGCAATGGAAACTCAGCGTCTTCAGAGACCCTTCCGCGCGATCACAGTATGCCGCCAGCGAGCCAATATATTGTCTTATATGCTGCCCTATGCCGTTGCTGTCGTGCAAGGAGAGGTGAACGAGGCCGAGGGGGAGCCGGCCGAAGAGGTCAGGTGACTCGAGTATGGAGGACAACAGCGGCATGCTAAACTCCACATCCTCCAAAGACGGCGCGAACGCAGCTAAGTCGGATGTGCAGCCGAGAGACGCGGGGATGCCCAACGAGCGGAGGGAGGGGCCTACGCCTAGCTCAACCAACGGTTCAATCTGTAGTCCGGGGCACCGGATATGCAGCACCTCCAACGTTTGTGCTGATCCGGAGAGGGCCCATAAGAGGAAGGGATTTGGGTATCGCTCAGCGGTGGAAAAACGCAGATCCTTGAGCTCTGTGAGAGGCATTGGCCACTCGTCCTCAGCGATCGAGGCCTGGTCTCGGACACTGTTGAAGTCGACCTCCAGGAATTGCACTGCCCTTCGATACACCGAGAGGATTTGAAGGATGGGTTTGCAGTAGAACGCGCGTATTCTCAGTGCTTCGACTCGAGGGCCGCGCCAGAGACAACCCAGCGCTTCGGGTCGGAAGGAGGCGTGGAACATGGAGAGATGCAGCTCGCGGATATTTGGACAAATCTCTATGATCTCGGTGTAGATCGCCTGGTGGTCCACGACGATGGAGAGGGTCCGCACGCATCCCCGGAGGAAGGCCGCATGCTCGGTGTCGGCTGTCTTGGTGACCGCATTCTTGAACAACCTGCACTGGGCAGCGCCACTGTTGAGCGCGACGTGGGTGAAGAGAAGCTGTTGGGCATATGGGCGCCATGCACGGCATACCCGGGAGTATCTTTTTAGCCATTTGTATCGCGGAAGGAGGTCGTCTTGTTGGGCTTCGTCCAGGATGGAGATGATGAGTTCATTGGGCAGGTGCTGTGAAGTTGACATTGAACTCTGCACATCCAAGAACTTGTTAGTGGACTTGGTCACATCCGAAACGGCGAACTTCGGATACTTACTGTTGGTGAAACGAGCGCGGTTGAGACTTTGAAGTTTGAGGAAAGCCCGGCTTTTTGAAAGAGTGTGCCACTGGTTGCTGCGCTCGCGGGCGGTGCGACCGGAATGCCCGAGCACATGTCACTGGACCACGATCACCGATGGCGGGTGCCTCTCCCAGCACTTCCCTCTCCCAGGGGGCCGCCACTGAGTACTGAGTACTGAAACCGCAGTCACGAACAAGCCGCTATGTCGACGTGTGTGAAGCAATATGTACATGAATCATGCGATTCTGAATAGGATGGCTATAGCTTATCGACAAATAAATCACAACGCCAGAGTAGCCCCGCGGAAGTAGTGGCCTGGTCTGGCACAAAGACGAAAAACAAAGACCCCTTAACCTGACTATGAGCCCACAGGGACCGCACTCCAGCTGGAAGACAGCGGTTTCTGCAGGTCTCCATCCCACGACAGATCGTCGTCCTTCGATGCCGACGATGCTCGATGTCGTATCCTCGGATCGGCCACTACTGTCGGTGAGGTTTCGCCGGAGCCGCCGCCCTCTGGACTCCCTGACCCTGACCCCCTATCCTCCTCATCTCCATCATCCTCCATGTGGTCGTCCTCGTCTTGGTAGTTGTCGTTCATGTCGAGGTCCATCACATCCGCCACGGTCTGTGCGGTGATGAAGGAGTCGTCCGCGCCCGCCTTCCCGTCTGGCGTCGAGGACGACGCAGCGGTGGATGACGGTTTCCGGCGTTGACCAGACTTTTCCAGCTTACGCAAGATCTTCGCGATGTAATCTTTCGCAAACTTCTTAATCTTTGTGGTCTTCTCCTCTGAGAGCGTCTCCAGTCGGCCCTCCTTGTAGCTCGCGGACTTCTTCTCCTTCTCCGCGATCGTTTGCGTCAACTGTAAAGAGGTATCAGAATCATACCCCACATTGGGTCGTAACAAGACACGCACCTCCTTCGCATACTTCTTGAATAGGTCGTGGTCCATCTGGTCCTTGTACTTCGACATGCACTTGACCACGACGGCGCCGATGAGCTTCAGCAGCCGCTTCTCCTTGTTCGCCTCCCTCTCCTCCTTCGACAGCTGTTTAGACTTCTTCGCAGCCGCGGCCTTCTTTCGCGCCAATCGCTTACTCTCGCGATCCGCGCGCTCCTTGTCCGTCATGCCACGAGAACTGGGCTTCTCCTCCGGCTTGGGCTTCTTGGCATCAGCTTCCGCGGCCGCGGCAGCAGCGGCGATGATAGCAGCGACGTCGTGTTGCCTCCGCGCCTCCGCAGCCCGGCGAGCACGCATCTCCTGCTGTGGGTCAGGCAGGAACACAGGCATCGGCATCGACTCGTGTTTCGGTGACTTTGGCCGGGCGAGACTAAGTTTGAAGTCGGCGAAGTCGTCGTCTTCCGGGCGCGAGCGTTTCGAAGGTCGCAGGTCTTCGTCGTGATAGATGACGATGGGCTCCGAGACGTCCTGGCCCTCCTGTATAGAAATTAGCTTCCTGATAATGAGACAGAGAACGTACCCGGACTTACCCCTTTCACGCGCTTCGGTATCCGGTACGCGTACTCGAGGCTCTCCCATAGTGCGAGGAGCTGATGGCATCGTCAGGAAGGCTTTCAGAACAGTATAGAACCCTGTTCACCTTCTTCGCAAGCGCAGAGACCGTCTCGTTCTCAGACTGAGCACAGAGCTTGACAGGCTCGGCGACCTTTGAGTCTTCTACCTTGTTGCGTTGAATGAGTGGCCAGGTGCACATGCACTCCATCGCCTTTTCAACAAGAGATTAGCCATGGGATGTAGTTTGCGAGCTCAATGAACTGACCAGTGTTTGAACCTCGACATCGTTGTTATAGTCGTCGAGGATGTTCGTGATGACACTGAAGCCTCGCAAACGCATGACTTGCCGAAGACAAGCCAACTCTTCCGTGAGCTATTGAGGTGCAGATGACTGCGTTAGTCGTATAAGAGCATAAATGGCACAAGCAACGTACCTTGATACGCGTGAGCAGCTTCACAAGAACCTTTCTGCTCTGTGTTTGGCGCATCGCCTGCACAACCTTGGGCACGTCTTTCAAGACGATCGGCTTGAGATCAGGCTGAAGGCGTTCTCATTAGTACAGCAGCCAATCAGCGTGGCGCGATGACATACTATGAAGTCCTCGTCCAACTTCTTGCCCTTCTTCTTCTTCGAGCCCTTGAGACCGAATTTCTCCACCTCTTCAGAGATACCGAGCGCTAGAGGAGCATATAAGACGGGGGAACCGAACACAATTACAAGCCAGCGCACCGTCTAGGTAGAGATCATCCATCCCCGCGAGATCCGTCTGGGTCTTGCCACCAATGAAACCGACACAATTAGGCTCCCCGCAGTAGCATGGTTGCGCATCATGGCTGCAGACCGCCTTGGTGTTAGTGCGCGGTACGTACATGACACGGAAAAATCATACCCATAACGGTCGACGTTGTAGTTGAAAGTCAGCTCCTCGTTGTGCTTGATCAAACGACTGGCGAAGATGCCCATGCGAACCCGGTTCCCGACGGTCCACCTCTCTACATAGCAGTTGGGGTTGCAGCTGTGGTTAGCAAAGCGACCAATTCCGCCACGCTTCGTCGCATCGATGAACTGGCTTATGATCAGTTGGGCTCTGATAAAGCTGCTGAAGAAGCGACGGACCTCGTCACGCTGAAGCGCCATGAAGTAGAAATGTCGGATGCCTTCCTCAGCGTATAGCCGCATCCGTTTGTACAAGGATGGTTGGCTGACCACATCGCCAACGTACTCATAGATGAACCCATCCCTAAAGAGAGTTAGCACTGCCTAGAAGAGATAGTGGGATATCGTACTTAGGGATGTCCTTGCCGGCTCGAAGACCAAATCCCTTCATCTCTGTCTTTACGATCTCAAGGTTGGCGTATTGCTTGCGCTGGAAGCTGTCTAAAAGTCAGATGAGGTAGGTTTGACATACCACATCACGTACCGCTGATTCTGGCAATACGCGCCACATCGACAGTCCTCCGGCAGGCATTCCACCTGAGTTAGTCGGTTGATACAGTCGGAGTTGTGTCCACAAGCAGTGCCGAGATCGTCGACGCCTGCATGGATGCATGGGAAGGTAAAAATGTGAGCCAGGAAGTCATGCAAGAGTGCGTGGAACAGAGCAGAGACAGGCAGCAAGCTGGTGTCTACCCCCACCAGTACCCTCCGTGGTAGACCGGAAAGCTTCGGAGGCAAGAGCAGGGCCGGAGATACCGAGAAAATGTATGTACGACAGACAGACCTGTTGCCAGCAAATGCGCTGCGCAACGTAAAACAAATGTGCAGTGCGCTTTAGCGCGGCTGCGTGCGAATAGGCTTACTGCCCTCAAAACAGATACGGCAAACGGAGCCAACCCGCGTTGTGTTCTGCGCATGCAGAGTATACGTAGGATGGGGGCCAACGGGGCGTGAACGCACCCCATGACGGAGAGCGGCGGGGAATGGAGAATGAAACCGTACTGACCATGCTCGTATTGACAATCACACAACATGCCCTCGAAGGACTCCCTGGACTTGCCCAACGTACTGTACTGATAGTGGTTGTCTGGGAGCTCGACGAAGGTCTTCATCGCCTCCTCCTCTGCTCGGGGTAGGTCCCCAATCAATTGCACGGGTGCTTTCGGAGGTTTGCCCTTCGTCTTGGACGATACAGGAGGCGTTGCGGACGGGGTGGACTTGAGCGACGTGTACTCCATCTTGGCTTCGACAGAAGTGCTTCGTGACATGTCGAGCTCAGAGCTCTCCGCCTTAACGGTTGTGGAGGCGAATGAATCGACCATTTCCTCCTCCTTTAGGCTGAATTCCAGAGCCTCCTCCTTTGCGACGTCCGACTCAAACAGGAGAGCCGCGGACGTTTGGCTATCAACATGCAGTTCCGTCATTGTGGACATGTCAAGGACCACTAGTGGAACACCACAAGTGCTCGTTTCGGGCAGAGGACCTGCTAGGTCGTGAGATGCTGAGTCCTGGACCGGACGTGCGCTCGGAGGCGCCGCAGTCTCTTGTCGACTGATAAATTAGACCTGCAGAGCAAACGGCAGTCAGAAAGCCAACAAACAGTTCAAAGCAGCAGAGAGGCGGAGGCAGCGGAGATGGAGAGCCAAAAGCAAGAGGTCTGAGACAGAATCCGTTCCGGAGTAAGTAGTCCGAGTCCAAAGGACGCTCGGCGCTTAGCCGCCCATCGTTTCTCCTTCAAACTGCAAAGTCCCTTCGCCACAAAATCTCGCGCTTGTCATGTCCGCCGCTCTCTCCAGCAAGAAACGAAAAAGGGGCGCAGAGGATGCGGATAAGACGACGCTCGCTCTCAGCACGCAACCTGCAAATCAGGGAGGACCGGTGTTGGGTGAGTACGGCCTCTCGGAGCAGCGCGCAGCAAAGCTCACCTAGGTGTAGCTAGCTTTCCATCACTGGAGCCACCCAAGTCAACCGCGTTCAAGTGCTATGTGCAGAAGGGAGCAGACAAAAGCGCGCCATTTGAAGCGCAACCCACGATCGTTGCGGGGGAGGCGGAGACCGTGGAGTTCTTCACCGCAGACGGTCCGTTGACTTCGACGGGGTGCAGGTGCGTATCCATGTCTACCTCATGATCACCGCGTTCTTGAGCTTTCACGCAGCTACATGATCGGCGTTCATGACAAGCGTACAAACACCACGACTTTGCGTCCCGTTCCGCTGCACATCCTCACGCGCCAGGTGAAAGCGCTCAAGAACCTCCGGCCGATCGAAGTCTCCACGGAGGAGCGTATGGCTCAGCGCAACAAACTCGGGGAGGCTTTCGGCACGAAGAAGGCGCAGGCAGCGATTCGCGCGCGCGAGAGGAATAGGGTGGACGTCGACGCCATGAAGAATGTGGCGGGCCACCTGCAGGACACGATCATGCAGAACACGGAAACGCTTCCTACAGCAGGTGCGTACGCTGATTGCGCCCATCAACCTCGATTTGCTGAACCATTTTCTTTAGATGAAGCAAAAGCCACCGCAGATAGTAGCCGCCTCATCCCGCCATACAACGCCGACGCTCAGAGCCCCAAGGAAGTCTATGCATTACACGACATTATCCCAGAAGCCGAGTTCAATGCGCTTCCCATCTCTGCATTCAAGTCAGCGAAGTCAGATAAAGACCGGATAGCGCTCCTGCCATACAGCCGGTCCGACTGGCTTAGGTTACAAATCAAACTCATCTATAGCGCACCCAAAGCCAACAAAACAGACTTGTTGGTCCCGTCTATTTGAAGTTGAATTGTTCGGATCTGACAAGTCACCCCCAGAAAAATCGTGTATTACATCGCGACGATGATGGCGTTTTCCAAGAACTCAAGAAACGTAGGTGACAAGGAAGCCCTACAGCAGCGCCTCCCCGGTGTGCCACCCATCGTACTTGATGGGCTCATCTCTCGATTCGCCGAGACTGAGCGAAGCACCAACAAGTACGCGATCACCACTCTTCATACCGGACGATAGCGCTAATCGACTTCGCAGGCCAAAAATGACGCCACAGACGGAGACGACGCTTTTGACTTACATGTTTGCGCTCTGTCTCCAGATCGAAGACTTCGCAGCCGACGTGGAGACTCTCGCTCATGACCTGAGCATGGCCCCGACGAAGTAAGTTCTCAGTGCACGAGTGATACATGTATAGCTTTGTCTGATCTACCTGTATCAGAGTGAGCGGCTTGTTCAAGTCCCTCGGTATGTATGATCACACTTGGTATCCTATACCGGTTTCGAATGATCTACTGGCAGGTTGCACTATCAAGAAGCTCGGCCCGAACGAGCTGAAGGAGCGCGGTCTCCCCGACATCGCGGGAGAAACCAAACGTGCCGTTCTCAAAGTCCCTCTGGAGTTTCCCAAAAACAGGGTCAAGCGTGCGAGGCGATGATGGATACTAGGTTTATTGGTGTTGTCGAATCTCCAGTCGCGTCACTATCTTGCCCTTCGTTGGGGTTCATGGATGTTGATGAATACAGCACGTACCGAGAGGCTTCACTCTACGGCTACCTTGAACTTCGTATCAAAGTCAATGCGGCGAAAAGGTGCGCCACGGCTGATTCATGAGGCGTGCATCTGATCCCTAGCCGTATCGCTCCCTCAAACGGGCGGCGTTCCTTACGACTGGTCTAGGTATTATGTGTCATCCTCCATGTTCCTGAAGGCAATCTCTTTCGCATCTATGTACCAAAGAGCGTATAGCGGCGGTCGAGGTGGTATATCCCTAAGTTGATCTTCCGCCGTGTTCGCGTTCGGAAAAAAGGACGACGACATCATAGACGCCTGACCGCAGTGAAGCAGGGAGGGGCGACCACAAATATTATTATCGTAGAAATGCACACCTTTCAAACAGCATGCTCCGCGCTGTCGTACGGACGTCCTGTCTTCACAATATTGCACAGCGACATTGGCCCCCCCAGCGGGTGGCCCGCGGCGGTGGTCAGCAACCCATTCGCTCGAAGTCTGTCGTCCACATTGACATCGCACTCTAGCCACGACTGGGTAGTGTCTTCTGCCTGCTTGACTGGATCCAGGGCCTCAGCGCTGTGTAAGTCTCATTCGCCGCCACCCAACTCGTGCCGCCCCATTCACGGTCACTTTTCAGGAATTTGGCCTCCATGATCCTCACTTGCCACTGATCCTGCCAACCCGAACATCCAGTTTTACTCCTGTGACATCTCCCATTGCACACGCTGAGGAAGACTGGCTAACGCACGACGTCACACAATCGCTCTCTAACGGACGAGGATATGATGACTGCGATCCCCTACTCAGCAACACACCTCTTGATCTAGTAGTCGGCTGTCGACGGCAACAAGGCGGCTATCGAAGAACCTGACACCTCCTCATATTGCGATAGCGGCGGGTCCGTCGCATCTGAGACGCGTGCAAGATAGGTCAAAAACCTGTTGCGGGTGCTTGGGACGACGGTATAATGGCTATCCAACTCCGGAGCCCTTACGAGCCCATACCTACGTCGTTATAAGCGACTCCTTCTTCGGAGCAAACAACCAAAAGATGAGCAGCACGCACTTGCCGCTCAACCAAACGGGCCGGCGAGGAGCACGACCGGCACAGAAGATCGTGAGTGATGAAGCGGACTTGCTTGCGGACGCATGGATGTGCTCATTCATACGCCGAACTGTAGCTTAGGTGGATGGCAACGTTCCGGGTGGTATGAGCGAAGACTCCGCGGGCAAGTCAATGGTGGCGTCCGGCGTGGAGTGAGAGTCTCTAGCAGGGTTGGAGGGGGATGCATGCTCGACTCACTCGACCGCCACCGTTGACCCTGAAGCTCGTCGGAGTTGGAGCTCGGGCTGTTCTTCCCTGAGCTCCGTAAAATTGCGTGGGACGGGTATGTCATGCGGCCGCCGGACGGAGTATTCTATCAGAACGGCCATCTGGAAGAATTTGATACTGCTGGAGGCATGTGCCCAAGAACAAGGAGAGAACCGTCGAAAGTGGGCAAACTGACCATACGCATAAACAGGGCCAAACACCGCGGCGACTTCGGGATTGCGCCGCTTCGCTCTCATCGCGTGCGACATTCACCGACCACGAGACCCCGACAATTGTCAGGCTCGCGATCTTCTGTCTCGAGGCCAGGTGCAGCGTTCTTGAGTGCAAGCCCGTCGAATCTAGACCTGGTCGCGCTCGATTGGGAGGATCTGCGCCCTCGGAGTCTGTATTTCGCTCGCCGGACAATCCGGATGACTCGTCGCCTCGCATGCGGTTGCCGCATGTTATTCTCTAGACCGCCGCCGCCTGTCTGTTTCCAACCCTCTCCGCTGCTTCTCTGATTATCTTGTGCCTCATCGCGCGATGGTGTGCCCTCGGGACCGACGCTAGTACTGGTGACTCGCCTTCCGCCTCTCATCCTCCGCAGGAGTTGCTTCTTCCGTGCACGCTCGAGCGGCCATCGATGCGCCCATTTGAAAGTCAGCCGAGGACAACAAAAAAGCTTCCCACAGGACGCCTCAGAAGAGGGCTTCCTTTGTGCTGGCGAGCACGGGGCGTTCGGTCAGCTGCGTTTTGTCCGTCGCGGCGACGGCCCGGAGGCAGCTCTCTGGAGTATAAGAACCCCGCTCGCTCGCCCACCTCTTTCTCTCCAGAACCACCACCACCACTACCACTCTCAACGAGCTCGAGTACTCTCCAGAGTCTCGAGGGGCCGCGCCGGCCTACACGGCTGGTGCGGCAGCGTCGACCACCAACTCTAAGGTGAGTTGTGGCGTTCGACAACGCCGACGCCACCGTCGACTAACAGGCTTCGCAACGCACAACAGGGGTCGGCGACTCGTACACCACCACGCTGACGCTCATTTAGTACGTTCTCTCCTCTTAATCGTCTCAACCGGTCGGTACTCATCGCCGCCCAGATAGGTTAAACAAGGGCATTCTACCATGAGCCCGCTACGCGGTGCCACCCTCAGCGTTCAATTGTAAGTTCCTCGTCGTCGCAGTGTGCGCCACGCGTTCCGTCGCTGACGCATCGCCTCACCAGTAAGTGGACGCCGCGTGGACTCCGCGTGCCTCAACAGGCGGTACGCAAGAATTCCCCACCGAGGGTAAGCAGGAGGCGCCCTATACGGGCCCTCCTGCCAAGCCCGCGCCTCACGGCTGCGGCATCGCGGACGGACAATAGTCCGTCTCGCTCCGGATGGGGTTACCGGGTCGAGTGGCACCACACACAGACCTAGGCCCCCGCGCGATCCCCCCTTGGGGGGCTGTCGGAGCGTGCCCGTCTCCCTCGGGGGACGGTGCGGCAGCATGCGTACTAATGTACTTTCGAGCGGGTGCGATCTCTGGTCGAGTCAACGGCACATGCCCCCTCTGCGGGCGCCGTCGGCGCGTTCCATTGGGTTGCCCGTCTCGGGCGGCGCGGGGTAAGTGCGTCTCCGCCGCCAACCTGGGAACGAGGCGGCGCGCGCACCTGTATCGCCAGGGCACGAAGCCGTCGCCGATCCTGGGCGCCGTGCTGGGTCCCCTTCGGGGGCGAAGGCCGGCACCATGGGATGTTGATTTCAAGCGCGCGACTTCCAGTCGCGTAAGCGTCGTCATACCCGCCCCGGCTTCGGCCACCCACACCCTCCATCATGGACATGCCCGGGACTCCCTCACCGACAAGAACGCCGCCTCAAATATGTTTATTCGTATTTATTCGCAAGATCTCGCCGCCGCATACAAGCTATCCAAGACCCTCAAACACGCTCTCGCGCCCCCGCCCTATGCACCTAAGCTGGCCATCAACGTCATCCGGGCCTGTATGAATGTGTGAACGCGTGCCTCAAGACTCCGTCCGATCCCGCCGCGAGGGGCGGGATTCGGCGTATAAGGTACGTGCCATCGCGCCTTCGCCTGAGACTCGCCGCTCATCCCCGCTTTCTTGCAGTTAATCCTCGCTAAACTCCCACATTGCACGGTGCGAAACATGTACGTCCACTCGTTCTTAGTCTCTGCCGAGCATGTCCTGACTTCGCTTCTCTCTCTCAGGTAGCGCCAGTGGTTGACTCGGCCCGCGCAAGCCATCGCGCTACACCACAACGCGCGCGATGGACTTGCAACGGTCTCGCGACGCGCGCGCCGCAAGCTCGCAGCCCATACACCAGGGCTCTTGCGACCCGCGCGTCGCATTGTAGGGCTTAAACCCTCTCACGTACGTCGTCTTTCTCTGCTCGCATGGCTTCGACAACGAACTGACATCGTGTCCTCGTGTAGCGCTAGCCTCGTGCATAGCAGCAGTCGCTGGCGGTCGGCTCGCGCGGTCATCGTGCACCGCACGGTGGTCCGGCAACAGCCTTCGTGACGAGCGCATCGCAGAGTTGCGCCCCGATTACCAGGGGTTCTGCGGCGCGCGCGTCACATTGTTTGGGTGAACATGCACGAGGTATGTCGTCTTTACTCGCGCTCGCCTCGGACGATGAGCTGACTCTTGCTACGCAGACCTGCCTCCTTGACCCTCGACGACTTCGTGCTTGCTCTAGCTCTCGCTTTCGTCTTCTATCTCGCTGTCGCTGTCGCCTGCTCTCTCGCTTTTTTTTCCGCCCTCGCTTGTGCTCTTGCTCTCGCTTGCTCTCTCGCTCTCGCTTACTCTCCAACCCTGTCCTCGCTCTCGCTCTCACTCTAGATCACGCTTATACCACAACCGTGACTCTGCCTCACGCCCTCACGACCATGCGCGCGTACGCAGACTCTGCCGCGATGCTGTCCGCTATACCCATTCGGCGCACAGCCGTTCTAATTGTTGCTCATTCGCGGGCATGTACTCGTCCGTTATTTGCGCTCAGGCTTATACCATCAGACAACATGTTTGGATGTTTCGTCGTCGCATTACTATCCCCGTAGCCAATACATCCCTTAGACGTCTTGCAATATGATATCAACCGCCTCTTCGACGACACCAGTATGTTGTGTATGCTGAAGGTGTATCGAACGAGCGTGAACCAGCGTGAGCGAAGCGTTACCGTCGCATCAAGATTCTATGTCGTCGTGATGTCGTCTGCAACCTCCAAGTCGGCGCGCGCAGGCGTAGCGAAGAGCCGACTGCACGCTTTTCGCTGGGCTCGTTGTTCCTCGATATCCACAAGCTTTAATTGACGACTGTTGCGCGCAGATGAGGGGCCTCGGACCTCCTATATTGACGCAGTTCGGCACGATCGAGTAGAGTGCACCGAGCATGGGGCATTAGATCTTAGAGTCCGCACGTTATGACACTATTGCTCATCCTAGAACGCGATCTGCTCTCGCATGACGGAAGACGCGCATACGACTCGACTGGGGCCTTAGACGACGCGACGTTCAGTTATTCTCTCTCCAGGGTAGCCTAGCAGTTCAAGAACACACTGCGAGGTGTAATCCAGACGGGTGCTTGAGGTGTCCGCGAGGTGAATATGAGCATTCGTGATACTGCCTAGTGGTCACGCTGCCTCCGAGTCGATAGGACACGGGATACAGCAGCAAGATTTCGACCCCATCACGCCTAGCCTACAGTCTCGAGTACGTCTAGCCGCATAGTTGAGAATCCATAGTCGACGGTGGAGAGCTGCAGAAGTTCGCCGGAGTTCGTCGAGGCGGGACGGGACCTGACGCCGACGGGACGTACGGGATTGTGTAAGCGCCTATATGCTTGTGTATATTTGGCGACGGTGGCTGCGGATGGCATCCGGGCGGCGGGCGTCTGTTTGCAGCCATTGTTCTTCGCGGAGGATGTTTTTGTTGTCCAAGTACAATGAGGCGTCCTCGACGACCGCCATCGGCCAGCACAAAGGCCAAATTATATTCCGCGTGCGAGATCATGCCACGCATTCGCAGGCGGCGGCGCCAACCCCTAACTCATAAGCCCCGCCCTCCGTCCCGACACATCCTCCATTCTACTCAGCCTACCCGCCCTCTCCAGTCCTTCTCTCTCCTCCGCGTTCCGCGTCTCATCTCGCCTTCGGGCTTCTGCTTACGACTTACAGGGTGCAGGTACACCACACTCTTTCTTCCACATTCATTGTCTGCCTATAAGACGCCTACCGCCACCTTCCACCTCTCAAACACCCATCACTCCAAGTTCCAAACAATTCAAACCTATTCAAGATGATGACCAGGAGAGGATGTGAGACCGGAGCTCCTTCGTACTCCTCGAAACAATACTGAATGCCTTCTAGACACTTTCATCGCGCTCAACGCCGTGCGCGCATTGAGCATTATCGCTCTGTTGCTCCTTTTCGCGAGCAGCATCGTCACCATGGTCCAAGACGTCAAATCAGTAAACGCATTCATCGCTGCCGGCAAGGCCAACACAAACATCCGCGCCGAGGTCAACAGCACGGACATCGACTGCACTAGCGCTGACACCGACTACATTGAGTACGTCCTGTCCCCCACCCCCTCACACGAGCACCCGCTTACACGCATCGTCGCACAGCGGAAGCACAGTCCCCAACCAGCCTGCAGGTGCCTTCTGGGCCGTCCTGAACAGGCTGCTCATCATCTTCCAAGTCATTGTCCTCATCATGTCCGAAATCGGCTGGCCCGCCTCGTTCTTCAGCCGCTTCTTCCCCATCCTCGGAGACGAGTTCGGCCTCGGCGCGCTCGGCGTTATCCAATGCCTGTAAGTCCCGCCATCCCGCCCCTCTCCCACCCCGGCACTCATAACTTACCCTTTGTCCCTTCTCCCAACCAGACTCGGCGCCGCCGTCCTCTCGCACCACGTCGACAAGTTCTCGCTCGTCTCCGCCTTCTTCCTCTTCTCCCTCGGCTGCGTGAACATTCTCCTCGGGCTCATCTACCGCGAGACCGCGAAGACGCGCCGCTCACGCGCGGCATGGCGCGCACGCTTCGAGGGCCTCGACGTGCTCCCGACGACCGCGCCCCCGCGCCAGCTCGTCATGCGCAGCCCGACGTGGCACGAGAAGGACAACGGCGCGGAGACGTCGCGCGCCGGCAGCCTCAGCAGCCAGAAGAGCGGCATGGGCTTCGGGCGGCAGGGCGAGAAGGCCGCGCTTGCGCGAGGTGAGTCTCCTTCATCCAGCACATCACGGCGCGCAGCTGACAGAACGCGCGCAGGCTACACCGTGACGCGCCCGGAGGAGGCCCTTCCGACATATGTCCCGAAGCGCACCGTCACCGTGCGCGACAGCACGATCAGCGTGGACGAGTCCGAGACCGCCCATGACTGATACGTTCCCTGGTGGACCCGATTTACGCCCTACGATGACGACGACGACGGTACGACGGCCTGCAGGACTTTCGCGTCTCCCTCCCCTTCTCCTTGCTCTCGTGCGGCGGTACATACGTGTATTATCCCGGGCGCGTGTGGCGGTATCAGCCCGCCCGGCGACCCCCTATTTGTAGCCTGTAGTTCGTGCTCTTCAGCTGTATCATTGCTATCCGTTTTCTTGCTGGACTTGGTGCTTGTGAGAATGCGCGTGGGAGGCGGCCATGGCGGTAAGCGCCCCTTCGCCCCTCGGGTCAGATCGTATCGATCCTTTCACCTATATCTATGAGTATTTCGCATACATCGTTTAAGCTCACTTTTATAGGTCATTCCAAACTGGAAACCCTTTCATTCATCATGATCAAAATAGCGGTGAGCTTTCCAAACTACACCGCTGAACATCCCGCGGGCGGAATTCAGGTGGGCATATTCCAGGTCCTGAGTCAGGACCTGGAATCCGCAGAGGAAGGCATGCGGTTTCCAGATGGTGTCCACTTGGATACCACCGCCCAGGAAAAAGGCTGGGATCTAAGAATGCATCCTGTGGAATCCAGCTGGCGGGCCTCTGGCGGCGTATCACCATCTGTAATCCAAGGGCGCGTCAACCTGGCGCCGTTTTTGGGGTACTTCAGAGTTCTCAGAGATTCGAAGGCGGGCGCCAAGTCAACGACACTCCTCTGCTTCCTCCCGCCATCACCGTCCATCAATCCCCTCACTCCCCTCCTGTATCCGTCCTTATACACTGCTTTGGCAGACCGCGGTGATGCTCGTTCATTCAGACGGGCTCCTGTATATTTCTGTTGGTAAATCGGTGAGCAACAAACGGTCTCCGAGTCCGAAAAAATCCATGTCGTTAACCAGCGCGAATGCACGTCATGTACGTGGGCGCTGCGCGCAACATCGGCATGCATGTTCTGTTAACAAATGTTTCCACCTATGGTACATAGCAGAACACCGCCCCTCAACGCTGAGGGAGTATCCGGCTAGTATCACTACTGCTGCCGAACGCTGAGAAAGGTGGCGGCCACTACGTAGCACCGACAGCATACTACCTACTTCTACATGTACTGTGCCTGATACATGTAGCTCAGATATGTTTATTGTTATAATTCTATGCATTTGAATGATGTTTCGAAACTGCACCCTAGCTCGATTCTGTCGCTCCTACCAGTGGGCGCGTATGCGCTGGCGTGCGTACCAGCGCCGAACCTACCAAATATAGGCCAGAGTACGCCGTACGTCTCCAAGAGGCCGGACTCTGGCTGCCAGTGATCCGGTCTCTGGATTTCAGCCTTTTTCCTGGGCGGTGGATTCCAGGTGGCATGCCCTTGGATGCCGCCGATTTGTGCACCATCTGGATTCCGCCCGCGGGATGTTCAGCAGTGTATACAATTACGTATCTTACACTCATTAATACACCATACGTAGCCAGCATAGAAACCCAATATTCCTCCCCGCAAAGCCGCCTGTAGCACGCGCACGAAGTCCCCAAACCCTCATACCTGGGGATACGCTGCGCCCGCATCCCCATGGTGTCCAGCCGTCGCCCCGCTCGAGTACGTCACCCCGCTCATCGCCGGCGAGCCTATCGGTCCCGGCACCCCCTGGTGGTTGGGGTACAGCGGTGTCGGCATCTGTGGCTTGGGCGAGTCCGTCGGTACCGTGCTGTATGCCTGCTGCTGCCCCGGATACTGCCCCGTGGGCTGTTGGACCATCGGGATCTGCGCGGAAGAGGCGCCGGTGGACGACGGGACGACGGAGGGGTGCTGCTTGACGGAGGACATCCAGATGGAGACGCCTCGTGAGTGGCTCACGATTGCGACGACGAAGAGCGTGATCGTGTATGCAAGTACTATCCGTTCGCGCGCGGGGTCAGCTGGGGTCGAACGCACGAAGAACAGGAAACGCACGGGCGATGAAGGCGAGGAACGCGAACGCCTCGATCGCGCGCGTCTCGTTGCACGCCTGTGAGAGGAGCGGGCTCTCGGGGAAGTCGCACGTTTGGAACGCCTCGCCCGTCTGGTCCGCGATGAGCCCGCCCGTCGCGACCCACAGTACCCACAGGATTGCTGTCGCGCATCCGTCCGTCAGTACTTGGTACTTCAAGCTCCGTTCGAGTCCCGGCACCGAGAGGGAGAAACAACACGCACAAAACCAGACGAGCTCGACGAGCACCACGGACGTGAACGCGCCCGTGCGCAGGAGGTCGACAACCAGCCTAGTGCGGGGCGGAGCGTACGCGGCGGTCAGCACATGCACATACGGAGAAGACAGCGCGTGGGAGGGCGGGGCGTACATCACGGGGACGGTGAGGAGGGTTATGGCGCCGACGGCGATGCTGAGCAGCTCGAAGTTCAGGGTGTTGTCGAAGAATTTCTCGGTGAGCGACGCTAGGTGCGCGCCGAGCGCGACCGCGAGGATGCCCCCGAGGAGGGCGAACCCTGCGGTACGGGGCCCAGCGTCAGTGAACGTTGCGGAGCTCGCCTAGTAGGGTCATGCAAGATGGCCAAGCGGGGAAGGAGGACTCACCAAACGCCACGAGACGGAATATCTGCAGCCAACTGAACATGATACCACCGACCTGACTATTACAACGCGCAGAGAGTGCAGACGCAGAAAAGGAGGATACAAGCCGCCAAGAGCTTAACGGAGAGAACCATGCGCACGGGACGCAGCGAGCAAACGACGAACAGAGGTGCCTGAGCGACCTCGGCACTCGCGACGTCTGATTCTTATGTACGCCCTCCCTTGAGCTTGCCCACCTGAACGCCTCGACTCTATCATTATGCGCATGTCCTGTCTGACCGGGCTCTGCGCCTGCTTGTGCGGTGCGGCGGAGAGTTCGGATCGCGATAGCGCAGCCGAGTTTGACGTCGAGTGACAGGCCGGGCGCGCTAAGTGGTCGAGCCGTGCATGAATGTAGCACCGCTTGTGCCTCCGCACTCCCGAGGCTGTTGTTGTGGGAGCGGAACCATGTCGGTGGATTGTGCCAATAGTACCAAGGAGAGCAGGAACTCGACGCGGCTTCGAGTCGTGGTCAGGCTCCAGGGGGTTACCTTGGAGATCCGATCCTGCGAGAGCGCGTTGACGGTGGCTCCTATGTCATACCTCAGACTCAGATACATGCACGCATATAATACAACTGATGTTTTACCCTCCAGTGATTAATGTCTGTCCTGGGTAAGCGACGTCAGCTAAACACGCCTCCGGATCCGTGCCTGACTAGTTCAGCAGATTAGCTTTATTATGACTGTCGCATCCTCGATCAGTCCGTTGGGCACACCTCAGATATATTGCGCACGGTACATACCACGACTCAAACTTCGAGCCCGTCGAACGTGACAAGAAGCCAAAGAGACAACAATGCGAGAACGCACTCGGAGGCGCTCGCGAGTGACTCACTACAAGATGCGAACTGACAACGCGGAGGCCGACTACTCATGCGTACCGCATCGTCGACTGTCACATCAAGTTCTATGCCACGGACGCCCATCCGAATTAACTGCACGCATACAGGGCCACGTCGTCTCTGTCAGATTGCGTGCTCTTCGGATCGCCGACCCATTGGACGCTCAGCGCTCAATACCTGGATACCTGGATCCTCAGAAGGCTCCCCTAAAGATGCGACTCCCAGGCGCATTCAATCTGATCAGCACGACGGGGCTCACTGCAATGGAAGCACCCACCTTCAAAACCCGGAAGTCAGAAAACTCTGAACGATAACGCCTGCCTTTTCGAGCGAGTCGCGATGCGCCGTCGACACGATCATGTGACTTATACAGCCCCCGCCGCAGCGCGCCGCGTGGCTGGGTCAAAGTGCACACTGCCCAGGAGCTTGAAGTAGCTGTCCTCTCGCCAAGGTCGTATCGGGCGACTTGTGCGCACCACCGCTTGCTTGTCGAAGCATAGCTCACGAGGCCCAGACAACCTGCTTCGTTACTGCGCATACGCAGAACCCAACAGAAACCTCACACCAGTTCTCGCACAAGCCCTCGAAAGACCGCCCAAAGCACCCAAACGAAGCCACAGACACCTCACAGTTGCGGAATCGCCACGCCCCCCTCCCCACGATACGCCGCGCCTGCATCCCCATAACGTCCCGCCGTCCCGCGCTCGTTCGAGTACACGACGCTCATCGCAGACAAGCTCATCGGCCCCGGCCCCCCCATCCCGTGGTTGGGTCGTTGGTGGTGGTTTGGGTGCATCGGCACCGGCATTGGCGGCGAGGGCAAGTTCGCCTCTATGTTGTACGCACGTTCAGACCCCGGCTGGAGCATGGGGATCAGCCCTGGGTCGGAGGCGTGAGCGGGAAGCAGAACGCCGGCGGAGAGCTGCTTGACGGAGGACGTCCAGACGGACATCCCCCGGGCGCGGCTCCGGGACGCGACGACGAGCAAAGTGCCCGTGTATGCGAACACTGTGCGCGGTCAGCATGGAGTCTGGAGAGCCCGACGTGCGGGGGAGAGAGGGGGGGTGGACGCACGGGCGACGGAGACGAGGAACGCGAACGCCGCGATCGCGCGCACGTCGCTGCACACCTCGGCGAAGATGGGGATCTGGGTGAAGTCGCACACGCTTCGGAGGTCGTCCTTGTCCACCAGGGCCTGGTCTACGACAAACGCGCCCGCCACGGCCCACATGATCCACAGGATCGCTGCAGCACGTCCGCCCGTCAGTACATTCACTCAGGTAGGAGCTCGAAGAGACGGAGCCGGCACGCACAGAGCCAGACGAGCTCGAAAGCGATCTTCGATGTGAGCGCGCCCGTGCGCACGAGGTCGACTACCAGCCTGCGGTACGGCGTGGTACGCGGTCAGCACGTTCTGGCAAAGAGAGGACAGGGGCATACATCATGGTGACAGGGGGCAGCGTCAAGATACCGGCGAGGATGACGAGCAGCTCAAAGGTCAGGATGGGCGCGTTGGGGACGTTGGCTAGCGATCTGACGTGTGCGTTGACCGCAACCGCGACTATGGCCCCGAGGATGGCGAATGCTGTAGTACGGGAGTGAGCGTCAGTTGAAGCTTGACGCTTGAAGGGGCATGAGCTGCACGATGGGGAAACGGGCACTCACCCAGCGCCAAGAAACGGAAAACTCGCAACCAACTCGGCATGATAGCACCAATCGCTAAATTCCACCACTCGGAAGGTGTAGACGCAGAGCACGAGGATACGAGCAGTCAAGAGTGTAAAGAACGACGGGAACGATGTACAGTGGCACGGCAAGCGAGAAGAAACTGTCGATAAAGAGAGATATCCGACCTTTTCACAACGTCTTATGTACGCTCCTCCTTCACCGCCTATACACGACGTCGCAGTATCATCGATGGCGTTATGCGCTTGTTATGCTTCACAGGGCAGCGCGACTGCTTGTGCGGTGGGGTGGCGGACTAGGACTCGACTGCGATGGTGTGGCAGGCAGTGAGTTCAATTGATGTCAAGTGACAGATCGAGCGCCCCCACTCATCGGGCAATGCTTGAGTGTAGCACTGCTTGTGTCTCCGGACTATTGAGGAAGTTGTTGTGCGAGAACGGATTCGACATGTCTTTCATGTTCCGAGCGGTTATCTTGGACATGTGAGAAGTCAGAACGCACAACGGTATTGACGGAAGCTCGAATAACATACCTTAGGCCTAGATACATGCCCGCCGACACTTGAGAACTGAATGGAATTATACACAAGGGCACAAGGAGGCGACTCAAGTTGAACACGCCGCTACACGGCGACCACCGGGGATTCACAGCAACAAGATGCGAGCTGACAACACAGGTGTCGACTCTGTGCAGCGGCACTAGGTCCTACCGCAGCGTCAACGGATCGCTCCAATGATCCGTCACGGAGCGCCGACTCGCAGCCAGAGACGACATTCGTCTGCCATGACAGGACGTCGTGGTGTACCACGTTGGACGCTCGATATCTGGATACCAGAGTCCTCAAGCTGGAGGCTGGAGGCGCCCCCATGGACCATGACGGAGTCCCAGACGCGCGTCTTTAAATCCTGTCTGATGATCTGCACGACGACGGAGCTCGCTGGGATCCATCGAAGCACCCACCTGAAGACAGAATCCAGATATCATGCATCGTACGCGCACGACGCGCATCTTCCCGCGGTCCCCGCCAGGACAGGCTTGGGACAGCGCCGAGACTGGACCACTGTCGACCGCCTGGAACGCAGCCTGATTCATGTCCAGAAGCCCAGTTAGAGAATTGAGCCTGTCTCTGGCCCGGAATCAGGAATCCAGCGGTAAACCTTTTACTACCCCGCTCTGGACCAGAACCTTGGCCAATTGCGCGTGGTGCATGCATGAGCGAACCCCGAACGACGACGCCTGCCTTTTCGAGCGGAACAACACGCTGGCGACGCGATCAGGTGACTTATACAGCACCTCTCCGCAGCGCGCCGCGTGGCTCCTACTCAAGCGCAGTAGGGGCGCAGTCCTGGTCGTCCACGCAAGAGGCACGACACAGCTCAAGCTCAAGCTCGTCTGAATCTGATGGGCTGAAATCCACATTGTCCAGGTCCTGCGCACCCGGTGGTCGGTGCATCGCTACAATTGAATAATCATATTAAGCACTACCCAGGAGCTCAAAGTGCCTGTCCAATGTCCTCTCGCCGAGGCCTCCTCGGGGCCCGCCGCAATGTCTTGTCGATGCATAGCTTACGAAGTCCATTCTCCAGCCGTCTCGCCTCTCCGCATAAGTACGCATTTGTCGGAAACGCTGCTCACCGGGGATCAAACATACGCTCCAGAGTCCAGAGCCGGCCCTCCAAGCTTCAAACTTCGGCACGAACACTGAATTGTGGAGCGAGCAGCAGAGACCAAAGCGGCTGCACCGCCCGCGCCGGCGTAAGAGCGTCCGACGCACGTCAGCGCACGCGCAGCGGCAGCGACTCGCGCTTGCCTCCTCGTCCGACTCCTCGTCCGACGGCAACTTCTAGCGGTCGGGGGGCGGGCTGCGGTGCCCTCTGCGCAGTCGCCCCCCACAGCCAGCCTCCAGGGGTCATAAGCACCGTAACTTATCGCCATAGCACCGTCGTCACAGTGCGTGCGTGCTTTTCGGGGGTTAAACCCGGTGCCTCCACGTCGCCCGCCTCCGGAGTCCGCGGGCCCGGCCCCAGGCCTGAATATTCGCGAATATTGGCGACGGCGGGTGCGCGGACGTTTGAGATGAGGCGGGTGACCTCCGGCGCTGCCTGCCTTGCCCGTGCGAGGCGGCGGCGGTGCGCGACAAGCTCAAGGGTCAACAACGTCGTACATTGTCGGCGGTCGCTATAGTTGGAACCCGCGCAGACGCCGTGCTATTCTGGTACTCTCGTCCGAGGCGCGCCGCGCTGCACGTACGCTCCGCCGGCAGTGCGTAATTTCTGGGCTCCCACTTCCGGAATCGCCGTTGCTGGGGAGACCCGGGCGACAGGAATTCGAACCCGATATTGGCGCTGCGCGCGCCGTTTGTCACCTGATGATATACGATATGCCGCTCCGCCGTCGACTGAGCGAGAGAGACAAAGCAATGAGCAACGGTTGAGCCAGCCAGGGCCAGTCGAGCGTCGCGGGGGCGGCGCTGCGCGGCTGATGTGGCTTGTGCACGCGGAGGTGGTGCAGATCACGGCCGCGTTCCTCGCTGTCCCTCTTCGCGCGCCACGCGCGGCGCGTCGCGTCGCGCTCTGACCCTTGTCCGGATGCACTGCGGGTCCCGTTTTGCGAGCGACTCACCACTGACACTGACCAGTGACAGATCAGCCGGCTCGGGTAGGGTGGGCGGAGGTGGGGAAGGTGGAAGCGCGGGCAGTGCTGGGGAGTGTGGCCGCGCGAAGAGTCGCGAAGACGGGGAAGCGCGGCGGGGAAGGCTGAGGACGCGGCACGCGCTGGGCCAGGCCGCGGCGTCACGGTGTGTGGGAGGCGAGCGGGGCGTGCTTTGCGTGCGGAGGAGGACGCGGAGAACGCGGTGGGATGCAATGAGTGCGTGCGATCAAAAAGGGCCGCGGTGGGAAGAGGCCGGACCACGTTCCCCAGCTGCTCGACGCCCGACGACGGTGTTTTGCCATCTGTCAGCGTTTCGACGCCGAGGACTGATCCCATGCCGCACTCGCGCCTGTCGCGTGCGTCGGCCACCGCGGCCAGCGGCGAAGTGAGCTGGGGCAGCAGCGCGAGGTGCAGGATGTCTCAGGCAGGGAGTATGGGGGCGACGAGGGAGGGCCCCAGAGATGATAAATTGTTTTCCGGAGGTGTTGAGTAACGTTGGGGCTCAAATAAAGTTGGCAGGCGCGCCGGACGTCTCTTCGGCCTCGGCCGACACCGTCGCAACTTTCTTTTCTCCTTCGCCCGCAGGCCGCAGTAGTCCCATTCTTGTCCCGACTGTCCTGCTGGGTGCGTCGTATTTTCGCCCCCATGCCGCCGCAGCCCTCGCAGCCTCGTCGAAGCGGCCGAGGGGAGGACGCAGCGGGTCGGGCGTGGGCTGGGCCGGACGGGGGGCGGGCGGAGGCGGGAGGGTGACGGAGGGAGTGACGGCATCGGCGGGCGTTCCTGACTCATCGCCGCCTCCGCCCACAATTTCGATTCGATTCCGATTCGGTTTTGGCAACCGCGCTCTCTCCTCCGTCTGACTTATATTACTCCCTCCCCCCATGCACGCCCCCTCCACCCCCCCTCTGCCCTCTCCCATCTCTCTCCTGCGCACTCGCACTCGCCCCCGCCCGCGCTGATCCTCGCCCGCTGCTGCTCTGCACCACACCATGGCCGTCTCGTCCAGCCTCCACTCGAACATGATCCAGTTCCCCTGCCTGCCCTCCGTCCAGGAGGCGTGGAACGTGTCCGCCGACGAGCACCACTACCTCCCCGCGCGCCCCCACACCTCGCGCGACGGCCGCCGCCTCAAGCAGAGCAAGTCCACCGAGAGCCTCGACCAGCGCAAGGACCGCGTCGAGTTCCTCCGCCGGAGAGAGTGGACGCGCAGAGTCGCGTCCGCCGGCGACCTGCAGCACACCCCCACCGTGAGTCCCGCATTAATCCCATACCCCACCCCACGCATTCCCTTCCGCGCGCGCGTCCGAGCCGCGCGGACGCTTCTCTCGTGACGTGCCTTGCTGACTGCGCGCCTGTCCCCTAGAAACGTGCCCGCACCTACTCCTGGGAGGACATCATCGCCGCCGCAGACGCCGCAGCGAGCTCCTGGGATTTCACCAGCCCCGCGTCCGTGCGCCGCCCCGACACCATCGACGAGCTCGACGAGTCCGACGACGAGCCGTACGTCATCTATACCGCCACCCCGCGCCCGCACGCGCCGTCCGCGTATACCCCCGCGCCCCTCCCCATACCCGGCGCCTCCGTGCTCTACTCCACCTCTGGCTCCGGCTCCTCCTCGCCCTATTCCGATTCGTCCCCCTCGCCCTCGCCCTCGCACGCGTCGCCAGCGTACCCCGTGCGCGACCTGTCCCCGCTGGGGCACGCGGGCCTCGGCGGCGCAAACCCGTACTTTGCGCGCAGAGGCCTGCGCGGGCCGCACTCCCGGCACTCGTCGCTCTCATCGATATCGGAGGAAGACGAGGGGCTCGCGCGGTTCTGATGCCGCCGGCTGACTCCCGCGGGCTCTGACGCTGCTGTGTTCGGGTCCGGGTCCGGGGTGCTGTCTGTCGCTCGCCCTCACCCCCTGTCTGCGTCTGTGCATTGCGCGTTGTGCATTATGGATTTCGAATTCTCCGATCTCGAATGCGAATCCCGGTCCCGGAGCGGCGAGCGCCTGTCCGGATCCATCCCCTCGAGTGCGCAATGCTCGCGACTCACGAACGGACCCTGCCCGCACGCACGACGTAAGCCCACACTATGCCCACACTATGCCCACGCTGCAGCGACGAGCCAGCCCGAGCGCGCGGACCCGGGTCGCACGGGCGTGAGTGCCCGCGCCGCGCCCTAGGCACGCACCCGCCTCGTGCCCCTTTCGCCCTCTCTCGCCCTCTCGCCCTCTTGCACTGTCAGCCTGCCAGCCACCCCTCGTCAGCCTCCCCACCGTTTAACGGGAGAACTGGAAGAGAACCCCAGGAGCGCCCCCGATCCCGACGATAATGCACATTGCGCGATGCAGATGTTGTACATACCCCCCTCCCCTCCCCTCCCTACCGGGCTGTTGCTCTGAGTCAGTAGTATTTACCCCCCTCGCCGCCGTGCGCGAATGTCCTATATGTTCATCCTCATCCCCCCTCCCCTGTCTCTGTCTCCCCCCATCTCATCCCCATCCCTCAATCCCCCAATCCTCCATCCCAACTCGCTCTTGCCCTCCGCCGGCGGCGCCGGCTGTACAGTAGCAGTACGACCCGGGTACTCGTAGCCGCGCAGACGGACCAAAAACGCGCCCTCGTGGCGCTTAATGTGTAGAAGTAGACATCGTAGTTTAGTGGGGGTGTGCTGGGCCGCTGTTGTGAGGTGGAAGGCGGATAATATGAGTATGCTTGCTATGACATGCTGTCTTTTGCTCAACCCTCACGCGAGCTTTGCGTGAGTATGTTAAAATTGAATATCGCACTTCGAATGGTGAGCGACTCGCGAGGTTTGTCGACGCCGAGGGGATCGCGCGCAGCCTCGCCGAACTCGCAACCTCGCGACGTGCAGCGCTGCGCCGCGCGCGTTGCCGTCTGTCCGGTGCTAACCTCCGATTCCGTCAATCGCAATCGCGCAACTCTGAGTTTCTGACTTCCTGGCGCTGTCATCGGCGGTGGGCCGTTGGCACTGACAGTGCCCTGCGCAGTTACTAGTTAGGAATTACAGTCGGCCGCCAGACGGAGGCGCCGTGCGAAATCCTGGTCCAGTCCCGGGGGAGACTAGCGCGTCATGGGTACTGCGCGCGCGGTACCGGTCGCGGTAAATCAGGGTGTCTTCCGTTCATGCATGGAAAGCCCTGGAGAGTCGGTCGAGCATGCCGGCGGTATCTACCGCGGCCTGGACTCTGGACTCTCGAGGCTCTCTGAGATGATGAATCTGAGCGGGGCAAGAGGGGGCAAGTGCGCGCCACCATCTTGGTCTGCGGTGCCGCGGCCGGGGTGCGTCGACGTTCAAATCGTCGCCCCAAATCATGAATGATACCTCGCTCGAGTTCGAACGTGCGCGTGCCATGGATCTGGTGCGGTCTGGACTCTGGAGCGGTCGGGGGGGGTGGGGGGTCGACGGTGTGTGCCGTGGCCCATGCATATGGGGGCTGACGCTGCGGCGTGCGCGAGGCGTCGGATACGCAGTGCAGCCAAGTCAAGTTAAGTTGAAGTTGCGCTTGGACGCGCGGGGATTTGCATGCTTCCCGAGGGAGCCCGACCATCGAGTCGAAGTTGACTGCCAGTGCGCATGGGACTCGCGAGATTCGGCACTCACTACGTAGATCTTGGGCCACGAGTTGGGGTGGCCTGGGACGGACACCCAAGTATTGTCAAGCCTCTTCAAGCTCGGACAGACTCGGACGGCTTCGAGCACGAGATACACCCAGTGACTCCGACAGCGTACGTCGCGGTCGCGCGCGCGAGGACTCCGACGGGAATTGGGCGGCAGCGGTACGTGTAGCCTCCTGCATCTTCCGACCTCGGGCTGGGTGGGAACTCGATGTGAACCGCCGCGGACGATGCGGTGGGTCTCCCCCAAGGGAACATAGCTCGGAAGCTCGCACTCGGTCCGGGATCTGAGAATTGCAGGCTCGCGCCGGATGTGATGGACGGAAGCCGTATGGTGGCGTATGCATTCCGGTTGTCCGGCGGGCAAGGCGCAAGGACCACCCGGCCCACCCAACGCTATGTTTTCTACGTAAACAAACATGTTCAGCTTCAGGTAATGACGAGTTCTTGTTCTTCAACTTCAGACTGCTTTCCGCCTCGAACGCCCACCGTGCGCCAGCCCCGCCCCGCGTCCCACTCCTCACTCGTTCTTCGACGGCCGGATAGCTTCAGCCCGCGGCCACACGTCGAACGCGCCAGCGTTCGCCCAGAAGAACATGTACTCCGCGCCGTCGCCCTGCCGCGTCCACCCTGTCAGCGATCACTCAAGCCTGTACATCGAGTGCGCAGACTCACGAAGAGGTTGACGGGGAAGCCAAGGTCGAAGGGCACCGCGCCCTCGATAGTCTTCACGTGTTCCGGCGAGAGCGCGATGTCGAGCGCCTCGATGTTCGCGTGCAGGTGCTCGACCTTGCGGCCGCCGACGATGGGGAACACGTATGGGGTTTTCTGCATCACGTACGCGATGGCCACTGCGGGGTCCATCCAGCACATGTCAGCTGCACGCCTCCAGATCGAGAGTAGGGGAGAGGGAATGGGAATGGATTGGGGGACGTACCAGCTTGGATACTAGAGGCCCCGACGTCGCGCGCGACCTGCTCAAGGACCTTCGCGACCTTCTTCTCCGTCTCCGTGCGCTCCCACTCCGGGCCACGAATGACGCGACCTATGCTCACGCGCCCATCAGCTCTACACTTCCCGCGCAACTGAGAATGCCCAGATCCGAGTCGGCGACGCACCCTTCTCGCCGGTCTGGCGGCGGCGCTCCTCCTCCTCATCCGTGCGGATGCGCCCGGCGGCGAGGACGTTCCAGGGCGCGATCGCCATGCCCTCGAAGCGCGCCATCGGGATGATCTCGCGCTCGAGGTCGCGCTGGAGCACGCTCCACGCGCCCTGGTAGATCGAGAACGGCGTCTGGTTCGACATGCGCGCGTACCGGTTCGCGCTCGAGACGATGTATGCGGGCGTGTCGGAGATGCCCTGCGTGTCGTCGGTGCGAACCGTCAGTGAAGGTGTGCAGTTTGATGATGGGAGTGGGGGAGGGGGCGTACGAGGTAGAGAACCTTGCCGGCTTGGACGAGGGCGTGTAGGCCGTTCATGACCTCTTCGACGCTGGTGTTGTAGTCCCACTATGGCAGGCAGGCGGCGGACGTTAGCACAGCAGATGTGGCAGGTGCGCTCGTGCGGGCTTACCCAGTGCACGTAGAGGATGTCGATGTACGAGGTGCGCAGCTTCTTGAGCGAGGCCTCCACCGAGATGTGGAGGGACTTCATGTTGTTCCCAATGTAGTTCGTCTGCTGCTTGATGTCTTTCTGGCCGCGCTTGAAGTTCGTCGTGTACTGCAAATGCACCCTCAGCATCCGCACGCATTATCCCTGATAATTCGCAAAATGTACCTTCGTGGCGACGACCATCTGGTCGCGCACCCCGCGCGCCTCCATCCACTCGCCAAGGAACTCCTCCGAGCTCTCGTCCTGGTAATTGTTCGCAGTGTCGATAAAGTTCCCGCCCGCGGTGTAGAACGCATCGAGCAGCTCGAAGCTGCTCTCCTTCGTCATCGCGCCCATCCCGTAGTTGCTCCACTTGTCGCCGACGCTCATCGCGCCGAGGCAGATCGGGGAGACGTGCACGCCCGCGAGCGCGGAGAGGCGGCGGTGCCGGCCGAGCTTCGTCGCAGGCGGCGGTGCGGGTGCCCAGAGAGACATGGTGAGCGTGTGCGGGTTGGTGTGGTTGGAGTTGGGTTAATGGGGGCTGGTGGGGAGGATGAGTGGTCGTCTGAGGGCCTTTTCTACAGCTGTCCCGCCAGGCGCAGACCATGCATTGGCCCTGTTGTATCGAGCCGTCCTGTGTACGCATTCTCCGGCCGGGAATTGATCCAGAGAAGAAGCCAGGGGATAGCACATACTTGAGGGCCTTCGTTGTAGAGACGATGGCGCGTGTTCGACTTCCTGAGCGTGTGGGACGACAGCAATGAGTCCTTCTGGGGATACCTGCTCGACTGCTTGGTCGACTGCGTTTCGTCATCCTCCGAGTCGGAAATGGGAGAGGATGCAACTCGTACAACCTCGCTGTTTTAAGCAGGTCGGTGGGTATTTTGGCTCGAACATTCGGGTTTCTCGGCGCCTTCACGAGACCACATCCTGGCAGAACCTGGGAATGGCAGGGAGATAGGAAGCGCAGCATTGGCAATATTGTCTTTGGCGGTCTTCCTATAGGCGAGGCAACTGTAGGTTCGAATGCACATCTCGGGAGGATCGGTGGCATCCTATGTCGTACATGGTCAGGGTGAGCGCTGTATTGTGTGGGGCGGCTCCGAGTCCGACCAGATGATTCCAAGGGGACTCCCATTTAGACGAGCATAGTAAGGCAACATTTTCGGCGAAGTTGTAGTGGAGCGTCGCCAGGAGCAGCCTACTTCAATGCTAGCAACTCGAGAGTAGGAACAGACAAGGCACGGAGACAGTCGTTGCCAGTACCCTTCGCCATGGAGGACATCAGGTGCTTGGTTTTGCGACATCAATGCACTGTTGGTGCTACCGTGCGCAAGCGTCGTGAAGACCCAGATGACTGGTGGCCTTGATGGCATGGACGGTCCGAGTGTCGAGCTGGTCAAAATACCTCAAGATATACCGTGGGCATTGCGAAGCAGTTTGGTGATGATGTCCAGGGTATTCGCTGCCCTAATGACTCCATAAGTCAGTGCTGTTCTGCCAGCAGAATAGTACACCATGCCTCGAGAGTTATCTTGCATCTGCTGATGTTGGCCGGCATTAACTTCTCCAATTCACGGAGGTAAGAGCCTAAAGCGGTGGTCATTGTCAGCATATGCAATTCCACAGCGCCTCGAGCACATCGACTTCGAGACAACTACACGAAGGGGCACGATCCATGGCACGAGCTTTTAGCGAATTACCATCACTTTGCCATGTATGTCACTGACTGCGAGTGTCATTGAAACGGCCCAGGTTGTGACCCGTGCGAGACCGTCGGTGTGGTTCAGTATGGCCGCTATTGTTTCGTGGTATCAAGGATGTACAGCAGCTGTACAGCTCGTGGACGTTTAGAGAGAGATCATCCTGGCCTTCTCGGACTTGCAAGCGCTGAGCGTCTATGGCTTAATTATTGGCTCGAGCTCAGCGATCTGAGCCCCTGCGGTGCGCACGAGTTTGCCCAGTATACCAGGGTTGTTCCCAAGGATCCTGAGTACTTGTTGATTAGGAGTCCGTGTTGTGTGTGCTTCCGAAGAACAGGCAGCAAGGAGTAATAATCTCGAAAAGCAGGGTGAACCAGTGCCACGGCGCCGCCGCGGCCGCGGGCAGGATTCACCATACGGCGCCTAACTGATCCACTCCTCTCCTCCTGCTGCGTCGTTCCGCTTACCTTACGCTTCTCTGGACGATTCTGACGACAACACACGACCTGATATCTCGTTCTTATGTCAAGGCGCAGCTATGCTAGCTCTATGCATGAGAGGCGGGGCTCCCGACTGCGGGTGTCGGATGAAGAGCTCATGAAGTCTGTCGTCGTATTCACTCATTTATCTCGCTCTGTGCTCATCCACCTATCCCGGTCCTAGTTTTGTTCTAAGGGTAGCGTGAGTGTCATATTTGTGAATAATTGGAGAGCACCACATTTGTCAGGTCCTTCGTTGCCGTGCAATGAGCCAGAGGCCGCAGGCCTCACTGAGCTTTGGGGGAACTCGCCTTGAACGCATGGAAGCACGAAACAACATTCAATAGGATGCGATAGAGCTGTCGGCGCATGGAGCCTGGCAGCTGTGGTGTTCACTTATGAAAGGCCGCTCTGCTGAATGAGACATTCTGATCACGCACCTTTTCACCAGGCTCTTGAGCTACCAAATGCAACCTAAAGTCGCCGATTCTGTACACGCAGAACCAGAACGCGAGAAGGACAGAGACTACTCCGCAAGGATACAGGGCGCGCTTTCGAACTCGATCTTCTCAATCGGCGACCTCTTCCGCGATGGTCAGAAGGGCGTTCGATTCCCGAAGGATCTGGTCAAGGTTCTGGAGCAGAAATTGCAGGATATCGCTATGGGCAAGGACCCAGCGTGCGTCACCCGCTTACTGAAGCTCGGCACATCTAATCAGGTGTGATTTCAGTTACTCGGACCAACTCATCCGCCGCACGATGGCCGTGTTTTACGGACAGGTAAAGGACGAGACGTTTCGACGACAGATGAAGGAGAATCGGAAGATCGAAGAGCTTATCCTGATGTTCGCAACCAACGCAACCAACGTGCTGAAGAAGGAGCCCACTCTGCAGGGCGACGGCTGGAAGATGGAGCTGAACAATCACATTGCGCAGTTCGTCCGCCTCCTCCGCGACTGCCTCCGACATATCAGTCATGTCTCCCCCGAACTCACCGCGCGTCTTGAAATGTACACTGCGAAACTGGCCCCATCGCAGGCCGCTCACTCAGACTCGGGGTACGACTCTGCGTCAACCTCGCACAGGGACTCTGTCAGCTCCTCAAAGCGGATTAGTATGCAAGCAAGCGACATGCCGCTGGTTCTCACTGCCGCACGACTATTCAAGCTCTCTGTCAATGTTGTACAGAAGGAGATTGAGGACATGGCAGTGTATTGTACAGAGAAAGTACGTAGGACACATCGGCATGCATTCACGCGTACTGATCTTCTGCAGGCGGCATTGAATGATCTGAAGGTACCCGAGACGTCAACAGGCTCCGAGGTACGACATCTACTCACGTTTGCCACCACTGTAGACTTGCCTGAAGAATATCAATGCCGGTGCCCCATTCCCTTTCCGCCGAGAAGACTTCGATTCCGATGCCGCCTGGCAGTATTGGAGAACGCTGGAGACCTCACACCTCTCGCAGCTCATGGTCGTGATGGTGCAGTTCAAACCCGAGCTCGCCAGTTCCACACCATCGGAAGCTCTTCCCTCGACACAAGGGGGTAATGGCATCCGCCCTGGGTCGGTTTACTCCACCGCTGCTTCCAGTCGACCGGATTCGTTCTACGCGACGACCGATGCACAACGACATGCTTCTATCAGCAGTCGGCACTCTATGATATCACTTGGGCCGAGCGACCCCGACGGTGTCCCCGGCGCGCTCGAAGGCGACGACGATATCCAGGTCGGCTTCCACTTCACGTTTATACCCCCTAACCCGCGCAAGTACTACAAGCGTCTGCTGGAGTACTGCATCACTGCCGACCTCGAGGCGATGCTCAGCCCCGCCGTCGGGGACGACGATGAGGTCTCACTCGGCATCCTCTCTGCCTCCCATATCGAGCTTATCAACGAGTGTGCACTGCGATGGCGGATAGGCCAGCCGTACCGCGTCGCTTGCTTCCTCGACATCGTGCGGCAGTTCTACGATCGCAACGAGGTCCCACTCGAATGCGTGCCGGAGGCGCTCGCGAACATCACCCGTGTGACGAACGAGATCGAGTTCGACAAATGGCCAAAGCAGGACCTCGACTACCTGGCGCAGATCTACGGCGGCCTCTTCAGCACCTTCCTCTCGCATTTATACCATTCCCTGGATGGCATTCCACAGCTCAAGCCGTCAGATGTCGCGCCGTACCTCACTGTGTTGGAGACGGTCCGAGAGAGCGGCCTGTTGGAGCGGTACGACGTCGATGTTGCAGCGCGTCTGAAAGACATTGAGGATCAAGTCCGGGAGGTGTCCGCTCGATTCTACGGGCAGAAGATCCAAGAGTTGCAGGCAGCGCCTGGTGTGAACCGTGCCCTGCCACTGCTCCTCATGACCGACGAGATTGAGAAGAACTTGAAGCTGCTGGACAAGCGTTTCCCGGAACCAATCCTCGGGTAAGTTGGCTGAGGGTTCGGCTACATGATGTGGGACGCATCACTAACGAGCCCAAAGCCATCTCGACATTGTGTCTCTCATGTTGGAGGTACAGATACCGCATTTCCTCATGGACTTGGACGATTCGAAGAAGCGACTGTTCGAGGACTCGATGAACGGTCCTACGCCGGATGTCCCGATTCAAGACATCTTCGCGCTCTATCGCCGGACGAAGACCTTGCTAGGGATGTACAAGGCATTCTGTCCAAAGTGCGTTATGTTTGGCCCAGTGCTTGACATGCGACTCTAAACAAAAGTGTGCGATAGTGGGGAGATCCAGTTTGACCTCGGAGGCTTCTTTGAGCCCTACGTGCGGCAGTGGCTGGTGAACACCGATAACAAGACAACACAGTGGGTGCAAGCGGCAATCGCTGCCGACAAGGTTTGTCGTGCCAAATAGGAAGTACATGCATGTGCTTATTTACGCCACTTCAGTTCCAAGCCGAAGGCGAAGAAGGCCACAGCTCATCCATCATCGATCTCTTTGACTCGCTACGGAGCCCAATCCAATTCTTGGAAGATCTTGAGTGGATTGATGAGTACCAAGAGGCACGATTCTTCACCAGCTTGTCGAATGTACGTTGTAAATTTCGCTATGGAAGTACCATCATACTCACACAGTAGCGCAGACTATCAGCAAGGCCATCAACCAGTATTGCACAACCATCGAGGAGCTCTTCATGGCAGAGATGTTTCCTCGTCCAACCGACTACATTCAGCCCCAGAAGTCCTCAGCCTGGCTGGAGAAGGCCAAGTCGCTCACGGAGAGGACCGAGAAGAAGATCGAGGCATTCACGTTCCAGCCCGAATCGTGCGTCAAGCTGAACAACGTCGAGGCCGCACGGCGCCTGCTCGACAACATGTACGCGCAGATGGAGGCAGACAAGAAGATGGACATCCTCGAGCACAGCGCGCCACCTGTACCAGACAAGGTCGATCGCGGCGACCGGTTCCTCTTCACAGTCAAGGTGGCGATGGCGGAGGGGCTCGTGCCTCTGGACAGCAGCCCGTCGTCGAAGTTGGACACATTTGTGACTCTCAGCGACGAGCAGGGCAACCGGCTAGCCAAGACGCGCACGATCTATGAGACTCTAAACCCAAGATGTAAGCGAGTGAACTATAGAGAGATGTGCCAGGCTGATGGGCTTTCTTAGGGGACGAGTCGACCGACCTTTCCGTCGAGAAGCCACTTTGGATCATGATTAGCGTGCGCGATCGGGCTCTGCTCGGCAAGCACGACACCGTCGGCCGTGCCTACCTGTGTCTTGACCCGAAGCGGTTTGGTGACTTCTTGACACATGACCTTTGGATGGACCTCGATACCCAGGGGCGCATACTCCTCCGTGTTAGCATGGAGGGTGAGAAGGACGATTTGCAATTCTACTTCGGCCGTGCTTTCCGCTCTCTCAAGAGGGCAGAGAATGACATGGTCCGGGTCTTCATCGACAAGGTAGGCACGTCAGCATGTAGCTACTCATATCAGCGCTGACCTTGTATAGATGTCACCATACATCCGGCAATGCCTATCGAGAACGGTGCTCAAGACGCTCATCAAGTCGACGCAAACTGGCGGGAGCATTGACTACAACAAAGCACTTGGGAACGTAACCGCGCTCTTCGGCTCGCTCGGGACCAAGGACGATGTGCAGATCCCGCTGCCGCATTCTGAGAAGCCGCGCATCAAGCCCGAGGCGCTGACGGACGTCGAGATCGAGCAGGCGATCGTGCCGCTATTCGACTTCTTCGACGCGAACTTGTCCACGCTCAACACTTACTTGAGCGAGTCGACTAAGGACATGGTCATGTCGCGCGTGTGGAAGGAGATCCTGAGTGTGCTCGAGGGCCTCCTCATCCCGCCGCTTTCCGACGTACAGAGCGAGATGAAGCCCTTGAGCGACAAGGAGGTCGATATTGTGTTCAAGTGGTTGAGGGTAATTATTTTCTCTTCCTTTCGAGGTTCCCCAACAGTTGCTGACCTTCGGTGCTAGTTCTTGAGGGACTACTTCTACGCTGGAGGCGAGGGCCCAATATCCTTGGAGGCGCTCCAGCACCAGAAGTACCGTGACGTACTGTCCATCCGGTTGTATTACGACTGGCACACGTGAGTTCTCCTTCTCTTATCCCTTGTGAATGGCCTCTGACGATCGCGCCTTGCAGAGATGCACTTATGGAAGAGTGCGTGCGGATGATGCAACACAGTCTGCGGGCGGCAACACCGGTCAAGAAACGTGCAAAGAGCGTGTATCAGCAACGCAACCTCGGCACGATCAAGAACCGCAAGAAGGAGAAGCAGCAGGAGAAGGAGAAAGAGGTCAGCAACGGCGAGACCATCCTGCGAATCCTTAGGATGAGGTACGTGCCCTCGCGCATATGCTCCCCTGGGGGTGACTGACCGTGCTTCGTGCAGGCCAAACACATCCGACTTCATTGCGCAGCAGCTGCAGGCGCTCAACAGCCTCGCCGCCGAACGCGATGCGCAAGCGAAGGAGAGCGACAAGCGGAAGCTGCAGCGGCCGCGTCAACAGCCTCAAGTGCCTCCTGTGCCTGCCATTCCCCCCGTGCCCGCTCTTCCCCCAAAGGCCTCATAGACGCTCTCCGTTTCCGTGTCAGTGTGTTCCAGTGTTTTTGCGACAGATCGTGACTTGGCTTCCTGGGACGGATACCTCACATACTATACCTCTTGCCCACCTAGCTGTGCAGCTAACCATTCTTGCCCGCCCACATGTTCCTCTCTTTTTATTACTGTGTTCGCTGCTTTCCTATGCAACTCGCGTCTTTCCTTGTATACCTGCTAATAGCCGAACAGTCGAGCCGTCAGAATCCACCTACGAGTCCACTCTGGTCGCACGGTGGCTGACGTCGCCCGGTCTAGCCCCGCGTTTTTGACTCGGACGGCACGCCGAATGCCCCTGTGAGGTCTGTTCCCGGAATGGCCGATCGCCTTGCACGTATAAGTGACACTACCCTCATTTGAACGTACGGTGCGTGGCCCTCATGTTGTGCAGAAAGGCTATTCTCTCATGTAAAAATAGAAACCAGACATAGCGTACGCAACGCGTGCTATGATCGTATACTCGCGTGTCGTGGTTCAGTCGGCAATGTTTGCCGTCTCTCGTGAGGTAAGGGTTGCAGTACCGCGGGTAGCATCTGCAGGGATCGCGCTGAGCGAGTCGAGGATCCTGTTCATTCTACGCTACCGCCAGTGACGTCTACGCACCTGACGGCGGGCCACGATTCGTCGAAGAAAGGTAGAGTCCGCGGGCCCGCTCAAAGCCCGCCAATCTCCGACGGGGTTTGAGTGGGCAACGCGGTCTGCTCCGATCCAACTTCACTGCCACCGACCGCCCCGCCAGACTCCGCCCGCAGGCGCTCCCCCCGCCAAGCGCCACCGAAGTAGGTTCGTGAGACGGGCGCAGCACCGTCACCCTCTGCAGCCTTCGTCGAATGGGAATTCCGGTTTCCCTCCTCGGAGATTATTGGCAGCGCTCGCGTATAGCACCTCTGATGCACAACCACAACCCGCCGAAATATCCCCTACTGACAGTCGAAACACGACGTCGCACAGCAAAATGGCCGCACCGACACCTGTTGGACGAGCAGTTTTCGCGCAGAGCAGCCAAAAACACTCGCCCGGGCCATCTGTGGAGCTCCAGAAAGGAGCGTGACCGCATGGTGCGTGATGTGTTTGTATGCACCCAGCAAGTTCTGACAATGTCCGGCAGGCGACCCGCACTCGGGCCAACAGGCCGGAATGCATGTACAGTTTTGCGGGGAGGCCTAGCAGTCGAATGAAGACGATCATGAGTGGCAGGGCACACACGTCTCTGCTTTGTGGCGTAGGACGCATGTACACCGCTACCCCGCTTCGGGTTCGCGCTACGCCGTGGCCAACATCGCCAGCTAGTACTTATACCTTGGCAGGGCTCCCGGGACCGACACGCACCGCATATACTACAGCAGCTCAACTTCTCACCATACATGGCTGCCTCCGCTGGTCTTCTAATTTACCTGGGCGTTATGCCTCTAATCAAGACGTATGTACATCTGTTTGTCTACCGACAACGGCCCCTCACGCGCTTTTCTAGGTTGGTCGCGCTTATTTGCGGATACGTTCTTGTCAAAATGGACATGTTCCCGCCAGCCGCTTCCCGAGGACTGTCTATCATCAGTATGAACATCGCGCTGCCCGCACTCATCTTTGCGAATATCGTACCCTCCTTCACGCCGGCCAACGTATCCGCTCTGGGCCCTGTGATTCTAATCGCGTCGGTGTACATGTTTAGCGGGTTCGCCATGGGCATAATCATTCGAGAAATATGCTACGTCCCACGTAACTTCTGGCAGGGTATAGTGATCATGACGGGCATGAGTAATTGGGGCAATCTTCGTGAGTCGCCTCTTGCGCCGCAACTCTCCCGACTAATAAGGTGTCTCGTTGCAGCGAATGCGATCGTCATGTCGGTGATGCAACAACCACCTTTTAATCCTGCCGTAGATCCCTCTCGTACGTTTCATCGGTGATTCTCTTACCTTCGTTATGTTGATGCGATATTCTTTCCAGTTGGGGTTTCTTACGTGTCTATCTTCACTGTGTGTTATCACATGTGTTTCTGGGTCGGTGGAGGTGCGCACTCTCTGTCGTGGGACTACCTTCCAGGTGTTCCGCAGGGAGAGGAGGCAGAGCGACATGTCTCCTGGAAAGAGAAGCCGATTGGTCGCCTTGTCGCTCGCTACATCTTGCGCCTCCCTACCACAACCCCTCCACCACCTGCCATCGACTACATCAAAAAAGACGAAGAGGACCAGTACAGCGAAAAGGAGAGCAAGACATCGGTTGAAACCTTCGAGGTTCCGGTTGCCAGTCTCCCCAAGGTCGTCATCTCGGAGGAACCACAGTCAGACTCTGACATTCAGCTCACTCGACGGACTTCCCGCGTCTCTGCAGTGTCGTCGACCTTCCGCTCCCGGAAGCTACCCGGGCCCGTGCCGCCCTCACCCCTCCGCGTCACTATGCCATCGTCGCCGCTGCGGGTCACAATCCCTGCCTCCTCGATGAAAATATCCAACCCGGCCTCTCCTCTTCGTCCCGGGCCACCACCCCCGTCCCCTCTGCGCACCACTGTCTTGGCAAGCCCGATCGGATCTAGTCCCTCTCTCGATGCTAAGGCGATCACGACCAAAAGCGCAACCCCGTCATCCTCGGGGCCGAAACACGTTCTCGCGCGCATTTTTGGCCCTTTGAATGCGCTCGTCAAGCCTGTAACCATTGCAATTGCGATATCACTTCCCGTGGCCCTCATCAACCCCCTCAAGGCACTTTTCGTCGATATTTCGAGCCTCGGTGGGCCGAGCTGGCACGGCCCGGATGGACGCCCGCCGCTGGTGTTTGTCATGGACACAGGTGATTGTTCATGCTTTCTGCACTACGGTCATCGCTCACGACGCATATTCTAGCTCAATTCATCGATACTATTGCCGTTCCGCTAGCTCTCATCCTCCTAGGAGCTTCCTTTGCGCGCATCACGGTGCCGCACCCCATCGCGCGACTCCCGATCATGGCCATGCTGCTCGTGACGATGGCGAAGATGGTCGTGCTCCCGGTCATGGGCGTGTTCATCGTGCTGGCCATGGTGCGCAGGGGGCTCATACCGTCTGATGCGAAGGCGGAACAGTTCGTGGCAATGCTTTTAAGCGGCACGCCCGCCGCGGTGAAGTGAGTGCTCCTTGTGGCTCCGTTCCCGCGAGGCTCGGACTCTCTGACCTGAGTGTGTGCCCCCACCGCGCGTATGCGCGTATCAGCCAAATGATCGTGTCGTCCCTCCATGCGCCTGACGGGAACGTGGACACCATGGTGGTACGTCGTTCTCCGCCGAAGGGTTACCGGTGCGCATGCTTAATTTCCGTTTGACAGGCCTTCTTCCTCGTGCAATGTGAGCATTCGCGATCTTGCCCTAGATTCCGGGTGCTAACCATGCGGCAGATGTGTTTATGATCATCGGCTCGTCGTGCGTAGCGTGATTATATTCCGTATTGGTTCTTTACTCACCTATCTTTCAGGGCACTCACCACAGTCTCCTTACTTCTCGTCTGACGAGAGGAGGTGCATATGATAATGTAGGCGAACTTTCCCCGGCTCCTCATGATCTACCGGAATATCCGTATTTGTTCCACACCCGTCGAATCATTGACTTGGTTTCCATCGCTACTTACGTTAGAAAGTCTCTTTACGTCATTGCTATCTATGCACATGTTTTCGTTTCCGTAGAACTTATAACGCATGCCACAGGGCATCGTGAGCCCCGGTCGCTCACTTCGTCGTTCGATCACCCCCACACTCTTTAGAGTACTGCTCCTACTCTGCCAGTCGATCGTTCACTATGGAGTCCAAGGGCATGCGCATCCTTGCTGCCTTGTTCGCGGGCCTTTTATTGCAGTGCTTCTTAGTCACCGGCGCTACGGCATCTCCAGGTCCGTGATTGTCGATTTGTCGCACGGGTCAGGCCTCAGGTTAGCTTACACCGCCTGTTTCACAACATCCAGTCCAGGCTGACGCCGTTGGTGAGAGCTCCTTCTGACAATAGTGCTACCAATGTACTAATCATGGCGCTGAAGTGAGGGCCGTTGAGGACGACATGCCGACGAACCTCCCTCCGCCGACATATACCGGCCCGGTTCAGGGCAACGCTTCCATCGTCATCGACGCGCCTGTCGACAAGGTCTGGAGTGCACTCATCGACTTCCCCAGTTATCCGCAATGGTAAGTACACTGCGCTATGTCACGGCGACGAATAATCGTTAATGTATATATCATCTCTCAATCAGGAACCCCTTCGTGTAGGTCTATCCCACGTGCAAGTGATTGCCACACACACTGAACGGACTGTGCGACCTCCCTGCAGACGTAGCCAGGTCGTCACCGACAAGGATAAGAACCCGCTGGCCGACCAGACGCCGGTGGAGAATGCCTTCCTGGTCATGAAGGTGCACATTCCGCCCTCGCTTGACGACAGCATCCCCACGATCTCGGTGTTCGAGCAAATCACGCACGTCCAGCCCGACCTGGGCCGCGTTGCCTGGAACAGCACCCTCCCGTCCTGGTTCGTCAAGGCGGAGCGTTGGCAGGCGGTGAGCGCGACCGAGGACGGCAAGACGCTGTACGAGTCGCGGGAGATCTTCGCGGGGTCCGGGGCGTACGCGATCAAGCTGTTCATCTCCGGCGACTTGGAGAAGAGCTTCGTGGCGCAGGCGGAGGGACTCAAATCCTACGTTGAAAGCCTGAACTGAGTATGGGTGTCAGCAGTAGGACCTTGTAGCCGCCCGCTGCCCTGTTATTCGCCGTGTACTTACTACGATCATCCCTCTTGATCCTGGAATATCATCGCCAGGGCGCAGTGTATACCTTACCGTGCCAAGTAGTATCCAGCTCAAGTGGGGAGTTTGAAGATCAGGCCGCCATTATGGTGCTACGTGATATGATTGGTGCTCTGCGTTATTGCCTTCCATCGCACTGGCAAGCTGTTCCCAATTGAGCAACTGGAACATGGTGCCGTTTCTCTGCTGTGCTCACGAGGCGGGCTCGGTGATAGACGAAGTAAACATCTGTTTGCTTTCCCGTAACACACGGAAACATCCCAGAGCACGAGCGTGGATCGCGGGCGTCTAACCGTGGAAACCCTAGGGCGGGGTTAGGAGTTATCGAGAACTTTCTCGCCTCCACTCCATCTCGCTCACTTCTCGAACACCCCGGCCACACGAAGTATCTCGAACTGTAGAGTTCCCGCCCGTAACATGTTTACGAATATATACACGCCTCTGTCCCGTCTATACCCTCCCCATCTACTTCACACATCATCGACATCCCTCACCCACAGTGGCACATCATGTACCCTTTCTACTACCCTCAGTCCACCTACACCACGTCCTACCCTTCTTCCGCCATCGACGCTGACTACTACCGCGCGCTAGCGGAGGAACGAGCTGCCCGTGAGCAGTACGCCGCGGCACGACGCGCCCAGGAAGAAGCCCGCCAGCGCGCCGCTCGCGCTCGCGCTGCCCGCCGGGCCTATGCCAGTCCATACAGCTCCTTCCACGACGATGACAACGGTCTCGACCTCGACATGGACCTCGACGATGGCTCGTACTACTCCCGTCAGCGCCCTCTCAGCTTCGCCCCCAGTCAACCATATGGGAGTCCTTCCGCTATTCCTCAGTACTCTTCCATTCCGTTCGGCTTGGACCCCCGCGAGCAGCGTGCGCTGCTGGAGGAACAGCGGAGGAGAGAACTCTTGGGCGAACAGAGGCGCCGGGAGCTCCTTGAGCTCGAGCTGGAGCGTCGTCGTCAAGAGGAAGAACGCCTTCGCCTTATCCTCCAGGAAGAACGCGAGCGCGAAGAAGCCCATCGTCGCCGGATCCTGGAAGAAGAACGCGCGCGGAGAGCGCTCGAGGAGGAGAAGTTGTGCCGCGCTGTCGAAGAAGAGCGACTCCGACGCGCTGTCCTCGAGGAAGAGGCAGCTCGGCGCGAGCGCGAGCGCACGCCGTTGAAGTCGCAGCAAACTACACTTGAGCCTCTCCTCCGTGCGCTCGGCTTTGTTCCCATTGGCTCAGACTCTGAGTCGGATAAGGTGAGTGGTTGCGTGGGTAGCCGCTCTCATTCTTAGCAAACTGACGCGATGTTACAGGAGAGACCAACCCGCGATACACGTACCGCGCAGAACTTGCGTGCTCATACGACTTCCCCCGGACCTCGTCGAGCAGGCGGCACGCCTCCCAGCCCCATCCGACTGTCAAAGTCCGACCAACCTTCGACTTCTCCTGCGAGCAGCTTTGTAGAGACCTCGGCACCTGCAACCAGCATTCCCATCACGTCCCCCAAGCCCTCTCCCAAGCCGACACCTGCGCAGTCTCCTAGGGACGAGAAGCTCAAGTCTCCCAAGCCCAGCATCTCGTCTCTAGACACTCCTACTCCTGAGCAGGTTGCCGCGGCAGAGAAGATCCAGGACGCGTACCGTACCCACTCTGCACGCAAGACCGCGCTCAAGTCCATCGCCACTCTCCGGAAGCGCTTCCTCTCCGCCAAGTCCTCTTTCACCCTCCCCGCCACGCTCGACTACGAAGTGCCTTCCGCCGCTTCCACCACTCCGGGCGAGGGCCGTGCCCACGTCACCGTCACCGTCGATCCCCTCGCGCAACTCCCGTCGCCATCCCCCCACGACGCGGACCCGTTCCAGCACGTGCCGAAGCTTGCGTACACCCCCACGAACACGCCGGTGCACGCTTACGAAGAGGAACTGAGCCGCATCCTGAGCGCGCTCGACGCTATCGAGAGCCGCGGCGACGCGGGCGTTCGTGCCGCCCGTCGCGAGCTCGCGCGCATGGTCGAGCGCGAGGCTGAGCGCGTCGAGCGGTGGCGTGGCGTGGTGTGGAACTGGTGGACCGGCCGCGCGACGGCGGAAGCGCCGTCTGAATCCGCGACTGAAGACGCGCCTCGAACTGTCGATCAAGGAGTATCAGACGTACCGAAGGAGCAGGAGATGCAGGTCGAGCCTTCAGTGTCTGAGTCGGTGACTTCGCCTAAGACGTCGTCGATGGAAGTGGAACCTGAGCCCAAAGCCGGTGTCGACGCATCCCCAATACCCATCGCCTCTGACAACGTGGCCTCCGCCCCTGCAGCTGTCTCCATTCCCATCGCCACTCCCGCTCCTGCTCAACTATCGGTCGCAGCACCAGCCGAACAGCCACCCACCCCCGAGATCGACATACCCGATGCAGACGTCGATGCACCTGCTCCCCTGCTCGACATCGACGTCGAGCCCCCTTCACGCGCTGAGCCCGCCGTCCCAGACGACGTAGACCTTGACTCCGCTGCAGCGGCAACCGCCCCAGAAGCGCCTATGGTCGAGGAACCGGAAGACGCCTCGTCGACTCCCCGTCCGTCCACGCCGCTGCTCGCGCACGACCATAGCTCAGAGGCAGACGCGGCGATGGATATCGAGCCGCACGAGGTGCACACCCCTCCTCCTCTTGCGCATACTCCGCTCGTCGTCGTCGACCCCCCCGCGGGAGATGTAAACGAGCCGACCAAGGTCTGCGAGGAGCGCTTAGATCCATTGCCTGCGCCGAAAGGCAGTGCGTCTCCGTTGCCGGACAACACTTCGGACGAGTTCCACGCGTGCGATACTTTTTGAGTATGAAGTTTCATAGTAGCTTGGACATCGCACTAGCTGTATATTCTCCGCTGACTTGCATTGTGTACAATATCAAACATTCACCAATGGAATTGCATATGATCTACAATCACTTCTGCGATATAGGTTTCTTTACCAAGTTTAGGGATCTGAGAGGGGGACACCTGCCCACACATTGAAATCAAGTTGTGGCAACGCGATGCCCAAGTAGATTGAACCACTTAACGACATCTGTGCTTGCAGCATTGCGTATAGAGGCACACAGAACTTCACGATCAGAGTATAGGGTGACACCCATCGAGGGGGTCGGCTTCGTTGCTTGTGACTACTCCTACTCGTACAAATGGTAATTGTGGTGGGTCGTGATACAAGCTACATATTCTCATACGCAGACCCGCGAGGTCTACCGGCGGGTCCACGCTCGTCGTTTCTCGCGTACAGGGAAAGGTGCTTTGCTCAGGCGGCGAAGGAGGAGCCCTTGACGGAAGAGATCCAGGCGGTGTCCGCGTGCGGGAACTGGAAGGCCATGACGCCTGCGTTCCACCCGCCCGCGACAGCCTGCTGGACGCACGTGCCGAGGGTAGCGGGGTCGATGAAGCCGCCGTTGGTGATGTCTGCGGAAGTGCCGGGCTTGCCGATGACCAGCTTGTTGACGTCGACGCCCGACTTCTGGATCGCGAAGACGGACGAGGGCGTACTGTTAAGCAGCTAGTCGCAGTCCTCGTAGCCGGGGTCAGGAGATTCTGCGGAGCGGACGGTGAGCTGAGCACAACACAGTAGAAGTTCAGCCTTCTGAGACGTACGGTTGTAGAACTGGATGTTGTAGTAGTCGATCAACGGACCGACGTTCTTGTCAACCGTGAGGTAGCATCCCCCAGGGCAGAAGCCAGGCGAGAACCAAGGCCCGACAGCTACGAGTCGTCAGCACCGTGTCTGAGTCGTTCCGAAGCAACAAGAGCAGAAACTCACGAGCATGACTCAGAATGAACTGGCCCTGAGGCAGCTGCTGGCGCAAGGTCTGCGTCAGGGTCGTGAGCCAAGCTTCACCGACGCCAGGCTGTTGCACAACGAGCTCGAACTCCTCGTAGTCAATGTCGATACCGTCCAGATTCGTGTTCAGCACGAACTGGGCGAGGTTGTTCGCGACCGTCGCTGGGTCCTGCGACGTCGGATGCTCCGTCTCCCCGAACGCCGATACCACGAGGGACACACCCGCACTGTGGTACTGTTGTACCAAAGTCGCCCGCTGATCGGCAGGGAGGGCGGCCCAGTTTGCGGCCTGGTCAGCAGGACCAGTGGTGAGGAGGAAGGCCAAGTTGCTAAACGAAAATGAGTCCCTCTAGCTAGTTGAGCATACTTGTAGTAGAACGCACATGACATTGAACCCCTAGATCTGCTCAAGCGGGGGGAGGACACCACCACCGTCGATTGCGGCATCAGTGTAGATCACAAACTTCGGGCCAATGGGGATCTGGCCAGCGGGGAGTACGGGAACTGCGTGACTCAGTTTGAACGACGCCAGCGCCGAGCAAAGAAGGAAAAGACGCGAGAAAGACGTGGAGAACATCCCTAAGCCAGAGGGTGATGTAGTGTTTGAGGCGAAATGTAAAGGGAACGTAGGAGAGGAATACGAAGGCCGACCAAGCGGGGTGAGGATTCATCGTCGCCCTGTGCTCCTCTTTATACCTCAAGGGCAGGGGCCTTGTAAGCGCACAGGTAAACGGAACATCGAAGTTCAGATGCGTTCGTTTACTTTACAAGTTGATAGAATCATGGTGGAGCGACCTACTCACTGTAAAACGGCCGTTGAACATTTGTCACGGCGAGACACTGCATTGAGGTGAATGCACTGGAGACAATCGGCCATGATGTCGGAGCGCAGACAGGCCGATCAACACTGCGGTGTTGAAAGAAGAATCAGCAGGGGTGTGGCCGCAGACGAGGTGGCCGCGCGCGCGACTCGCAAAGGCAGCAGCTTTCCGTTTGAGAACGTCCACTACACGACTGCAATGGAAATAAGGTCAATACATTCTACATGACATTTGAGGCAGCGAGGTAAATTGCGTACATTTTAGACGAGAGACTGTTGTTCACGCTGGTAGGTAGCTGCGCCACCGTGACCTCCGCAAAGCAATTCCAGCTATTACATGGAGTGACGTGGGATATCATACCGCTATATTCCACATCACGCCAAGTAACGGGTAGAACGAGTAGGTGGTAGATATTGCTAAAGCAACCAACAGTGTACGGCCTTCGGGCCTCGGGGATAGAATCGGCGTATACAGCGTCGGAGTCTCTGGAGGATGATGGGCAGTGTACGAATGTTGATGTTGAAAGATCTAGGCCGCCTCATTGAAAGAATTATGTGGCATATGACTGACATGCCAGCGAGGCGATACTTGTCAGCGTTTTGCTAGGTCTCGCCGGTTCGGCCATGGACCTAGGCAATATAAATCTTCAATAGGCGCAGCCGTTTATTGGTACGGTCTTCACAGGTGCATCTATGGTTCTCTTCTCTTCTTCACGATGGCTGTGGTGGTGTCTGAGGTATTACTTAGCCCTCGCGAGTCGCCGTCAGCAAAGTCTACTATCCCGAGGTCAAGCGTCCAGTTTGATAATCGACTCCGCGGTGGTCGGCCGAGCTTCTCAGATGTCATTACTTCACGCGACCACATGCTACTGGCAACATGTGTATTGGACACAGCTCAGTAGGCGGTGTTAGTCGAAGGAGAATCTTGGTGAAGACTCCGAAGAGCATACGAGTCGTAGTGCACGTGGCGGATAGAATCGAAGGAGTGCGACAGGCGCCTATACGCGTGCGTTCGTTGCGCGTTCGGTATGCGACACCGTGGAAGATGGGAGCACTCAGGGATAGATATCGCCTTTGCAAAACGCACGCAACATTTCCAAGCTTGACATGCTTGTGTCGTCGAGAAGGGCGTTCAAATTATAGTATTCCAAGGCGCCGAACGCTAAAGAGATGCATGGACTACAAAAAGCAGTACGACGACGAACAATCTAACAAACGGATTTTGGATGGCATAAAAATGAGCGCGAACAACGCGCGAGTACAAAAATGAGCAGCAATATGTACTACCGCGCGCCGCGTGGGTATAGCGGACAGCATCGCGCGGGTACGCGCGGTACGCGCCGATCACGAGGGTGTGGGCCAGAGTAATGGCCGGAGTATAGACACTAGCGAGAGCAAGTTTGATAGCGGGAACAAGATTATATGAAGCCAGAGTAGGAGGTGAAGCGAGAGCGAGAGAGCAGGCGATAGCGAGAGCGAGATAGCAAGCGAGAGCAAGAGAGCAGGCGATAGCGACAGCGAGATAGAAGACGAAAGCGAGAGCTAGAGCGAGCACGAAGTCGACGAGGGTCAAGGAGGCAGGTCTGCGTAGCAAGAGTCAGCTCATCGTCCGAGGCGAGCGCGAGTAAAGACGACATACCTTGTGCGTGTTCACCCAAACAATGTGACGCGCGCGCCGCAGAACCCCTGGTAATCGGGGCACAGCTCTGCGATGCGCTCGTCACGAAGGCCGTTGCCGGACCACCGTGCGACGCACGATGACCGCGCGAGCCGACCGCCAGCGACTGCTGCTATGCACGAGGCTAGCGCTACACGATAACCCGATATCAGTTCGTTGTTGAAGCCATGCGAGCAGAGAAAAACGACGTACGTGAGAGGGACTAAGCCCTACAATGCGACGCGCGGGTCGCAAGAGCCCTGGTGTACGGGCTGCGAGCTTGCGGCGCGCGCGTCGCGAGACCGTTGCGAGTCCATCGCGCGTGTTATGGTGATGGCTTGCGCGGGCCGAGACAACCACTGGCGCTACCTGAGTGAGAGAAGCGAAGTCAGGACATGCGCGGCAGAGACTAAGAACGAGTGGACGTACATGTTTCGCACCGTGCAATGTGGGAGTTTAGCGAGGATTAACTGCAAGAAAGCGGGGATGAGCGGCGAGTCTCAGGCGAAGGCGCGATGTCACGTACCTTATACGCCGAATCCCGCCCCTCGCGGCGGGATCGGACGGAGTCTTGAGGCACGCGTTCACACATTCATACAGGCCCGGATGACGTTGATGGCCAGCTTAGATGCATAGGGCGGGGGCATTTGAGGGTCTTGGGGAGCTTGTACACGGCGGCGAGATCTTGAGAATAAATAGGAATAACAATATTTGAGGTGGCGTTTTTGTCGTTGAGGGAGGGCCGGGCATGTTCATGATGGAGGGGTGGGTGGCCGAAGCCGGGGCGGGTATGACGACGCTTACGCGACTAGAAGTCGCGCGCTTGAAGTCAACATCCCATGGTGCCGGCCTTCGCCCCCGAAGGGGACCCAGCACGGCGCCCAGGACCGGCGACGGCTGCGCGCCCTGGCGATACAGGTGCCCGCGCCGCCTCGTTCCCAGGTTGGCGGCGGAGACGCACTTACCCCGCGCCGCCCGAGACGGGCAACCCAATGGAACGCGCCGACGGCGCCCGCAGAGGGGGCATGTGCCGTCGACTCGACCAGAGATCGCACCCGCTCGAAAGTACATTAGTACGCATGCTGCCGCACCGTCCCCCGAGGGAGACGGGCACGCTCCGACAGCCCCCCAAGGGGGGATCGCGCGGGGGCCTAGGTCTGTGTGTGGTGCCACTCGACCCGGTAACCCCATCCGGAGCGAGACGGACTATTGTCCGTCCGCGATGCCGCAGCCGTGAGGCGCGGGCTTGGCAGGAGGGCCCGTATAGGGCGCCTCCTGCTTACCCTCGGTGGGGAATTCTTGCGTACCGCCTGTTGAGGCACGCGGAGTCCACGCGGCGTCCACTTACTGGTGAGGCGATGCGTCAGCGACGGAACGCGTGGCGCACACTGCGACGACGAGGAACTTACAATTGAACGCTGAGGGTGGCACCGCGTAGCGGGCTCATGGTAGAATGCCCTTGTTTAACCTATCTGGGCGGCGATGAGTACCGACCGGTTGAGACGATTAAGAGGAGAGAACGTACTAAATGAGCGTCAGCGTGGTGGTGTACGAGTCGCCGACCCCTGTTGTGCGTTGCGAAGCCTGTTAGTCGACGGTGGCGTCGGCGTTGTCGAACGCCACAACTCACCTTAGAGTTGGTGGTCGACGCTGCCGCACCAGCCGTGTAGGCCGGCGCGGCCCCTCGAGACTCTGGAGAGTACTCGAGCTCGTTGAGAGTGGTAGTGGTGGTGGTGGTTCTGGAGAGAAAGAGGTGGGCGAGCGAGCGGGGTTCTTATACTCCAGAGAGCCTCAGGAAAATCCCCCCGCGCTAATTAGGTATAAATTAGACATATCTCGACATAACCGTATGTAATGGCACACTCACCGGGATAATCCATATAATCAGCGTGTGTGGTCAAGTAAACGGCATGGAACGACACTCATAAGACCACAGATGTGTGTCTATATGTGCTATCGTGCTACACCTGAGCATTCCTACCAGAAAAATGTATCCCCGCCGCACTGATCAGGCGGGGAAGTTAGTTCACTCCGCATCCATCCGCCGGCGGACCGAGCGGTAGAACGACCTGCTTCTACACTCATGTTACCTTGCGTGCGAGGCCACCCAGACCGCAAATTGAAGCAGCTTTTCCTGTGCTCCGCGGCCCGTTTTTGGACTCGGAGCACCGGAGGCCTAGGCAGAGTAAGGCAGAGCGTGTCCAGTCTTGTTGCTCCGAGTACATGTAAGGTCTACGACGACGCCTAAGCGGCACGCCCATGGATCAAGCGGGAATGCGCACGGACAAGTTCTGCTGATAGTACTACTAGGAACGTGCAAGCATCTCGGAGTCGAAAGGCCAAGTTCAGAACAGCCTGCCCTAAACATGGGCGCTTACACCATGCGAGTCGTAATACGAGTGAGCTGGCGTCGTTGAGCGTCCCTCATCCTCCCACCACCACGTCTATGCACCCGTCTTGCACGCTCGCGTCTGTGCTCAACTGTGTGCACTTGTTCTAGTTTGTAGTCTTGACGCCTTGTGAAAGCCTAGAAGTTTCGACATAACTTGTACCTGCGTGCTCACGTTCTTGCTTCGTCTTCGCTTGGGCTACATCCTGCAACCTAGCCTTCGAGTCAAACAGCTCCAATGTAAGCTCTACTTGTGCTGGCTTCTGTATGGCTCTTATGAGGAACGATCACAGCTCGGCAGTGACACTGAGTCATGAACTAGACCTTGTGCGACCGTCTCGTCTCTGGTGCCCTTGACTAGCCTTGTTCTTGCACCGCTGGTTTCTGTCTTAGCCTACTGTGTCACTCTGGATCTCTATCAGACGACTATGACTGTCTAGTGTGCTTTGTTATGTACTGCACTGGGTCTGTTAGACTTCGCTTATGTCTTCCTCCTGGTATGACCATGTCCATACATTCTGTAGCTTTCCCGCTCCCGGTTCCATTTTCCGACTGCTGTGTTGTACACTATGTATATTTGTAGTTGTTGAATATATCTTTGTGTCCTTCAGCTCTCTTGTGTGATTCAAAGGCAGACCATAAATGCAGTATCGCCGATGAGCATAGCATATAATAGTGCTAATCACGGACTAATGCCGCCCTACAGCCAGCTAATTATATGGGGACCTTCTGAATTAGAACTATCCATATAATCCCCCTAATTAGGGGAATTATCACTAATTACACCTAATTAGTGCGGGGGGTTTTTCCTGATGAGCTGCCTCCGGGCCGTCGGCGACGCGGACAAAACGCAGCTGACCGAACGCCCCGTGCTCGCCAGCACAAAGGAAGCCCTCTTCTGAGGCGTCCTGTGGGAAGCTTTTTTGTTGTCCTCGGCTGACTTTCAAATGGGCGCATCGATGGCTGCTCGAGCGTGCACGGAAGAAGCAACTCCTGCGGAGGATGAGAGGCGGAAGGCGAGTCACCAGTACCAGCGTCGGTCCCGAGGGCACACCATCGCGCGATGAGGCACAAGATAATCAGAGAAGCAGCGGAGAGGGTTGGAGACAGACAGGCGGCGGCGGTCTAGAGAATAACATGCGGTTGCCGCATGCGAGGCGACGAGTCATCCGGATTGTCCGGCGAGCGAAATACAGACTCCGAGGGCGCAGATCCTCCCAATCGAGCGCGACTAGGTCTGGACTCGACGGGCTTGCACTCAAGAACACTGTACTTGGCCTTGAGATAGAAGATCGCAAGCCTGACAATTGGCGGGGTCTCGTGGTCGGTGAATGTCGCACGCGATGAGAGCGAAGCGGCGCAATTCCGAAGTCGCCGCGGTGTTTGGCCCTGTTTATGCGTATGGTCAGTTTGCCCACTTTCGACGGTTCTCCCCTTGTTCTTGGGCACATGCCTCCAGCAGTATCAAATTCTTCCAGATGGCCGTTCTGATAGAATACTCCGTCCGGCGGCCGCATGACATATCCGTCCCACGCAGTTCTACGGAGTTCAGAGGGGACCATTTTGGCCTCCGACTCCGAAGAGCTTCAGGGTCAACGGTGGCGGCCGTCCAGTCCTGCCCGCATCCCTCCCCAGCTCTGCTAGAGACACTTCACCAGACGCCACCGTCGACTTGCCACATAGTGCACCACTTTTCCTGTGCGCAGCTGCAGACCGCCGTCATTTATAAAAGCTTCCGGCCCGAAGAGCCTCTTCAACGTCGACATACCTGAGCAAACATATCTGTCTGCAAGAAACTCGGCGGCTTCGTCTCGTCTCATACTCGTATGGATTGTTGTAGCGGTGATTCGTATAACAACGATTCCCTCGTACGCAGGCTTACGTGCTAGAGTAGCGTGCGCCCTCGTCGTTTCTAATCTGCTCGTTCAGGCGAAAGACTTGCCCTTAACAGCGGAGATCCAGGTCTTGTCAGCGTGCGGGAACTGGAAGGCCATAACACCTGCACTCCACCCGCCGGCGACAGCCTGTTGGATACATTCGTTGAGCGTCGCCGGATCGATGAGGCCACCGTTGGTGATGTCCGCGGGGGTGCCAGGCTTGCCGATAACCAGTTTGTCGACGTCGACGCCCGAATGCTTGATGCCGAATAGGGAGGAGGGGGTAGAGGTGAGCAGTGAGTCACAGTCCTCGTAGCCGGGAGAGGGAGATTCTGCGAGCGCGCCACATTAGCGAAGGATCTCATCCGTACCATGGCGAAAGCTCACGGTTGTAAAACTGGATGTTGTACTGAATGCGTCGTGTGGGGATCATTCGCTAGTCGTTGCGTTGTGGAGAAATAAGTACGTACCCAATCGATGAGGTGGCCAACGTTCTTGTCAACCGTGAGGTAGCAGCCACCAGGGCAGAAGTCAGGCGAGAACCAAGGACCGACAGCTATTGCTCTACGTCAGCTACCCACAAACAGCGTATCTGCCGCCATAGCGACTCACGGGCATGGCTCAAGATGAACTGGCCCTGAGGCAGTTGCTGGCGCAGAGTCTGGGTGAGTGACATGACCCACGCCTCGCCGACACCTGGCTCCTTGACCACGAGATCGAACTCCTCGTAGTCGATGTCGATACCGTCCAGGTCGGTATTCAGCACAAACTGAGCCAGATTGTTTGCGACAATTGTCGGGTTTTGAGATGTGGGGTGCTCCGTTTCGCCGAATGCCGACACGACGAGAGACACACCCGCGCGGTTATATTGCTCCTTCAGGGTCCGTCGCTGGTCGGCAGGAACGGTGGCCCAGCTGGCGGCCTGGTCAGCCGGGCCAGTGGTAAGCAGAAACGCTAGGTTACTGCAATGATAGTTCAGTTTGACATATCATGTATATCAGGGGGTGTACTTACACTACATTGAAGCCCTCGATCTGGTCAAGTGGGGGAAGGACGCTCCCGCCATCAATAAAGCCGTCTGTGTAAAGAACGAACTTCGGGCCCTTTGGGATCTGGTTGGCACGACGAACATATGGGGCGGCATAGCCCACACTCAAGCACGCCAGAGCCAAACACAGGGTGAAAACGCGGGAGAAAGACGCGAATAACATCCCTAAACCAGAGGGAGAGGTAGTTGAGAGAAAAACAAGATGTAAAGCGTAAAGTATGGTAAGAGGATGGAAGACGGAGAACCGACCAAGCGGGGTGAACATCCGCTGTCGTTGTGGTCGCGCCTTTATACCTCTCGAGAGACAACCCAGCGGACTGAGGCTGTCACTCATACGTCCTGCATGTCAAATCTGTCCCCGCCCGTGCGTCTTACGGTGTGCGCGCGCGAGGTGATCGTATCCACGCGAGGGAATCAACTTCTTGGACTATGTACAGAAAGTCTTCCCGTGTCCTTGATTCTGTGAGATGTGCATGCAGATGATGTTACGCAAGTAGCCTTACAATGTAACGAGGTTATAGTATATCAGCGACACCATGATATGGAGCAAATTACAGCAGAAGACGTACCTTTACACAGTCTGATCGGGCGTCTAGTCTAAGCATCCTCACGCCTAAAGACAAGCTGGACTGAACTTGAGTAAAACAGCTACTTTGCTTGTTATGAGATCGGAACCGCAACGGCCTTGGATACTGAGGCCCGCATGGCGTAACGCCGGCCCACAACGTGCACAGCATTACTCTGCGACACGGGCGCGACAGGAATCGGCGGCAATCCTTCATGTCCAGTCTGGCATGACACTAATACCGCCGTCTTTGTCGGAGTGGGCGTGCTATGGTGCAACAGGCAATCGACCGATACCTAGGAGTGAGATCAATAATAGATCATTACAAGAGTGGAGATACTCACCAAGCGCACCCTCGACTGCTCGGACGGCTAAGATGATGAGAATAGTGGAGCGGACATGCATTCGATTAGCAAAGCATTATAAACAAAGTAACATAACATCAATGAGATCTATACCCAGCATCCGCTCTCAACGAAGGGCTCACTCCTCCTCCTGCACGTCGGCAGCGCCAGAGACCGGTTGCGCATGTAGGACCGCTTCCTTCCTCTTCTTCAGCGCGCCCTCGTACGCCATACACATCCACTTCAGATAGCGCACACTCTCTATGTCGCCTACCGTCACGAGACGATGGTGCAAGATCTCGACCTCGTGGTACGATAACAGCGGCGGTACGGTGTCGTCAGGGACATCGGTTGTCGCCATGAGGCGTACGAGCGGCCGCTGCGCATCGAGCACCGTACGGGTTGAGCGCAGCTCGTGCTTGGGGCCTGTCTCCTTGATGGCGTCCGGGGGATACCGCTCGACGAACGCGCGTACAATCTGGACCGCCTCACGCAGGTGTCCCGTGCTATCAAAGAAATTAATATTAGCGTACCGTAACATACCAGTACGGAAAAGACTTACAGTGCCAGCAAGCGGATCATCGCCGCGTGCGCCCGCTCGACCTTTCGCGCGTCCATCCCCTCAGGGTGCTCCAGACCGTTTTGCCACGCGGCCTCCACGGATGTCCATTCCTGCCAGATCTCGCGGGCGAGCTGCAGCGCGCGCTTGCGCTCGAACCCCCGATTCGAACGCGCGCACCGCTCGAGGGCCTCCACATACGACCACGCATTCCTCTCAACCTCGAGCTTTGAGAACAGCGTTCGGTAGAGTTCCGCGGCTTCGTCGAAGGTGTCGTGCATCCAATGTACAGAAAGGTACGCATTGAGCAGCCGCGGTGTTAACCGGACGCGCTCGAAAGCAGGTGGCATGGAGTTCTCCGGGGCGTCGGAGGAAGGTGGTTCTGTCTGGAGGGTAGAGGGAGAGGTATCCTTTAGAATTCGATTGAAAAGCGACTGTGTCTCGCCCAAGATTTCAGCACTGCTCTGGGGAGGGAGCCTGGTGAACTGGGACTTCCGAGGAGCCTCCGGGACCTGAGGTCGCGCATTCGAATCGGATGCGTCCTGGCCTTGTACGTGTGGTGCGGAGGATGATTCTGAATGTTGGGGATCGCTGGACAAGGCTGACGAAGTACTTGATGGGGTAGCATGAGTAGTGGTTGAGTGGTCGACAACGACAGTAGCGGCACGATTGAAAGTGGGCTTGTACGCCGCGTATGCGTGAAAGACGTGGATCATGATACGGTCGTCGACGAAGATGGGCGTAGACAAGTCTCCTCTGGTGGCCTGTAGGCTTTCCGAGATTATCTCTGCAAGGATCCAGCGGACCTTCGCCAGGTCACCGGTCCTTTTCGCGCCATCCAACAACCTCGCAAACGTCTGCTGGTTCGGTCGGAAGGCTGGATTGCCGTATGCGTCACGATGTCCATCCATCATCTGTTTCGCCAAACGGAAGGCCTCGTTGACATACGACTTTTCCCCCGAACGGGCGCACGCCGAGATGATCGCGGTATATGAGGCGGCGGTTGGCGGGATACCTTTGTCCAATGTCATCTCCGTCCAGAGGTCCAGAGCACGCGCTGGTTGCGCCTCGAGCACACGCGGCGCGCAAGCAGAGATCATTATGGAGTAGAGAAAGGCGTCAGGCGTCGGATGCGCAACGTATCGCATATGGGCGAAGAGGTCCCAAGCCTGCGCCTCGGCGACGGCGGACCGGATATGGAATAGGGTGTGAATAGCATATGTGTAGGTCTTCATGGGCGCCGGCAATCCACGGCTCTCATAGTTGTGAAGGAGCTGGAGAGCAGCTGTGGGGAATGTACGAGGTGGGAGTGATTGCATGTGAGCTTTGATGTGAAGGTGGCGTTGAGGGGCGGTAGGAGTCTGGCTGGCATAGGCCGCTAGCAACTTCTCAGTATTAACGACGTCCCCGCAGTCCGCATGAAGTTCTAGTATGGTATTCACGGCTTCTTCCAAATCGCTGACCTCAGCGCGCTAACCGAGATGGTCAGACCTGAGATTAGAGACAATTGTAGCATGACATACTTTCATAAGGTCAAGGATACTTTCCGCTGCCTCAACGTCGTTTTCTCGCACGCATACACGTACCAGTGATATCCACTCCTGGGGCGCGAGGATGGATACATCCGGAAGCGATGCCTTGGGAGACCGAGTGGACTCTAACGCGTCGACGATATCGCGAAGCTTCGCGATGATAGCGACGCACTGTGACCTAGTATCCGAAGGAATGGATGTGGGGGTGTCTAACTCGAAAAGAGATTGAACGACAGTGGCCAAGGTGTTTTCGTCCGCCTGCTGTAGGGACTCGGGGTCGGAAACTACCGTTTCCTGAGTCTCGGTACGAGGAGGTATGGCGAGCAATTCCTCGTACATGGAGACAAGATCAGATTCGGAGAAGGGTGGTTCGTCGCTTTGTTTCGGCTGCCAGCGGAACGTTAGTTTTCGCTGAGTAGGCAAACGAAACGGGAGGGTGCAAACCTCGAATACTGGTTCGTCCTTCAGCTCCATGATTCGTCTCTCAATCTCGGATATCGGATCTTCTTGAGAGGTTGGGAAGAGATTCCCAGTAGCAAGGGCAGAGTGTGCTTTGCGGCTCACATCGCGCCTGCATGTTTTTATGAGGGACGGGAGGTGCATGAAGAGGTCTACAATGCGAACCTTGCGTATAAGGAACGATCACTTCCACTCTCATGTGAAAGGTGTTCGACTATGGGAGGATGTTGTGTGTGAACATCTTGATGTACATGTCTCCTCCTAGTGAAACCAGGGTTTCTACGAAGTGCACCGTATGCGAGGCTCTCAAGACGGGCAGATGCGCGAGCGAGAGTAAGGTCGAGGAGTGCGTGAGGCAGGAGATGACCAGACATGAGCTAAGACTCGTTTACATAAAAGCCCAGGAACAGATGAACAACCCTAGCGAGACACAGCGCTCACAGTGTAGAGGGAGAGGTGTGTGGCGGAACGCGACCATAGACAACGCCTGCTCGAGAGCTCGAGAAATCTACGAGACAAGCGCCGTTTAGGAAACGTCGTGAGAATAACCTGCCTTTTAAATTCTTCGCTTCCGTGGTTCTCAGAGTCACTGCTTACTGGTACTATGTACGTCAGCCAATCACTGGGCCACATGCCCTCCGCGGCCGACTCTGTTCGAAATACTGAAGCTTCATAGCTTCAAGAATTCTGTCTTTCGACCTAATATCAAAAGCATAGGACTCTTCAGGTAATTTTGTTTCAAATTATTTCGCCTGTTCGGCACTTACTCTCGCTTCAAGTTGCCAATGAGGTCCGAACTTCGGGGAGTAAAGCGTTCGACGAACTTGAAGTACGCACGCGCCATTTTACCCATTGAAACACATACTAATACATTGGGACACATATTTCAGAGCATAAATTTAGATTGGCGGGAACCTCCAGGGAGCCCGGCGCCGTTACCGTTAGCCGCAGACCATTAGGTCGAAACATGTGCAAGGGTGACCCCCACTTATTCACTTGCTGCGATTCTTCAGCGAAGTGGTCCACGCTGGAGAGGAGCTCGTGAACGAAAGGAAGACCAACATTCCTCCGTAAAGGAAAACTATGATAGCAACATCTTAGTACACCCCTTCATGTTGGCAATGTACGGTTTGGAGAACTCACGTAATGCGAAGGTAACGAACGCGATAGTAGCGATTGGGTGGATGTCGTTACACACGTCTTTTGCTTTCGGGATAAAGATGGCGTTGAACTCATCGCACGGGGTATCTTTGAAGAGAGTGTTGCCGTTCGAGAGAGTTGTGCCGCCCACCGCGATCCAAAGCACCCATAGCAGAGCTGTATGTTCCGCCAAATCAACCAACGGAAATAACGCAGTCAGCATCTGCACTCACATGTCCACGAGAGCTCGAAGATCATGTATGATGTGAAAAAGTTTTCAAAAAGGAAATCCATAACGATCCTAGTACTGGCGTGAGTGACATCCCAAACGAACGATCGAGAAAAGTCTGCGTACATGAATATCATGGTAAGCACCGTGATCACGCCTATTGCAATCCCCAGAGCAGCGTAAGGGAATTGATCCACATCGCGCCCGAGTGGCTCCAGGATCTCGGATAGATTGCTTTTGCTTGAAGCGCATAACGCGACGACGACCACGGATAGTATGCACGCGATCGCTAGGAAAGAGAATGCGGTTCACCACCTCTCTTACGCTTAGACAAAATGTTCTACAACTTACCAAAGGTAGAGAGGCGGATTAACCAGGGGATGTTCGACATGGTAGTAGTGTCGTAGAGGGGAGGGTGATAGTAATACTACAGCCTCCATACGAGTCCTTCGTGGTTTTATGGTAGGGTCGGTTGTCCAGACAGCCACAGCAAATACGCTGCGACCTGTCAAAGTCACTAACGTAACAAAGCTGGATCCGATGCGAGCGTCCGATCAGTATGGACACTTTGATGAAGTGCCAACTGGCTCACACACCTCTGACTGCTATAGCATAGCTGCATGGTCTGACGCTGTTCGGAGAAGAAGAGAACGAGGAAGAACATGACCTCCTGAATGTACTAAGCTTGTAGTCGCTGAAGACTTACAGGGAATCTCGGTCAGGCAGTTCTCAGCCTCACAGTCGATGTGAAATGCTTGATCTTTGTAAACCGACAACCAACGAAGCACAGTCGAGCCGCAGTGGAATCGGAAGACCATTTGACTACTACTAGGAGCGTCAGGATGCTAGCGCAAAGTTGATTCGAGGCAGTCCCTTACCGTCTACGACCTGCACCGCGTTCGAAGTCCGTACTGAGCGGACCCACTGCGGCTACGACCTAGAGTAAATTCCAGCTAAGCTCAGCTCCACATAGTAGATGTGCAGAAGTGCTCACCAGACTGATGGGAACGGCTGAGATGTACATGCAGTGTCGACGGCATACAATGTAGTCACTTCCAGCATCCTAGAGGCCTTCATATGCTACGCATACGAGCACGCAGTGCTATGTAGCCCCACCTTGCCAAGTCGACGAGTGTCAAGAAGGCTGATGCTATAGTGCATCGCAATGCAGTGCAGAGTGAGTGAGTGAGTGAGTGAGTGAATATTTAGGGTGTAGTGAAGAATAGGGGGTTTAATAACAAACAATTATTCACAGCTGTTATAAACTGTTAGTAACTGTGTGTTAATAAAGGTGGCCGTACAAGGGTGTTCCTGGACTACGAAGTAGGACAGGTCTTAGGTGGCAGAATAACACCCCCCCCAGTGACTGTCACAGATTCGGGCGCTTGGTGACAACCGTTATGATCCAATAGGCGCCTGTGGCGCCTTCGGTGGTGTCTTACGTTGAAACTTCCCACGCACGGACCCTGCTGTCCAGAGAATTCGACGCCCCCGCATCTGCTCGTTCTCTCTCACGACTATCATCTGTCGCACACCCGCCATACCACCGCGTCTCTCTCATCGTCGCTATAACCTCGTAGTTCCTCCAAAAATGACACGCCGTTGCTCCACTAATGTCTCGCAAGAGCCTCGGGCCAGTGAAACAGGTCAGTACATCGAGTGGTATGTGTTCACGTGTCGGCGACTGATTCTCCTTGTGTTAGGTGAGGCGCCTGATGCCAGCCATCACTCTTTCACCGGCGAGACGTCGGATGCGATGAGTACGTGGTTCGATCGTTGTATGCTGCGTACACGCTTACAGTATCATAGGGCAGCATCCGAGTTCTCACTTAGCTGGACTTTCTCCGCGGGCGCCATCATCAAGTTTTAGTACGTTTCTTTCACACTTAATATCAATGCACGCTCACAAATCGTCGGGGTACTCTACAGCTACGCGTACTTCATCGCAACATGCAGGCCCTCTATCAGTAGACGCAGGTCCTTCCGGTCTGTCCCTTTCAGTAATCTGGGTTTCAAGGTAACTAACATCTCCGTCATCTTTGCTGGGGATCTCGCTGGTCGACTACTTATGTGGTGATTGTCGGCGTCCGCTGCTCTTGTATCTCATGAATGCACCGAATTACTGCGCTATAATGATACAATATATTATGGACTGTATCATGCACTATTTGAAGGCACCGACATGGTTGATGCGCGGTATGCTGTGACAGAACATGGGACTATTGGACTCATACCCCGGCGTGTCAACCGTGAAATCCTGGACACTATGTTCGCATTTCGCTCCGTTGTGCATGTATTGCATTTTGATCAAGGTCTAGCCCTTCCGGGCGATCTCCTTTTGAATGGAACTCCCGCTTCCATCGTCCCCATGTACGGTTTTTGGCGAGTCAGCCAGTTGCGCTCTGTGGCAGCTGGACATGGGATTACAAAAAGAGAGACACTAAGTTATGCAGAGTTGCTTGAAGTTTTATCTCAGCATACATGCAACGTGCGATGCCGTTCGTCGCAGTATCTGTTTAGAATTTTGAAGCATCCTCGCTCTACGAACGTTTGTTTCAGGCCCCAAGTTTTATCAGGGGTTAGAGGACCTGGATTGCCCGTTAACGGCGATGATTTGCAACCCACGATGCAAGTTGTTGATATTCGTGTTCAGAATACCATGGGAAACACAGTGCATGATCCAGGAGTTTCGCTTGATCATGGTCGCAATACAACTCGGACTGAAGCTGTGGAAGATCATGGTGGTGTGCGCGATCATGACCCGCAAATAGAACGTGACGCAACGGAATCAGAGGATAACATGGCATACTTAACTGTCGCTGATGAAAACCTTCGACGTGCCATTATATTAGAGTGGGAACAAGCGATGTGTACTGCGAAGCTGAGGGAAGGAGTATGTGCGGTTTGTGGGCGATATACCCCTGTCAACGATTTGTTGCAGGTCAAATCGTCGCGAATTCGGTTTGAGCTCTTGCAAAATAACGAATTACCCCCAGAGGTTCAGCCTACGTCTTATAATCGCGCTGCGTATAACGGCGCGATACTTCATCCAAAGGGTCTGGTTCATACAGATCGACGGGGTGCACTGTGGACGTGCAAAGAATGTAGAAAAGATTTGTGCGAGCGTAATGAGCCTAGGATGCCGTTGTTCGCGCTCGCGAACTGGCTGTACTACGGACATGATCGTTTACCAGAACCCGTTAAAAAGGCGTTCCTGTCGTCCTCGACGCCTGAGCGGATGTTGGTATCTCGAGCGCGGTCTAGTCGAGTATCCTTCAAGTTCTCGCAGTTGAAAGGGCATCGGCTTTATGGCACCGACCCGCGCACATCACAGGGCTGCGTGAAAGGGAATGTCGCGATACATCCGCAGGATGCCGCGCATTTAACGGATGTCCTACCTCCGAGCAACGATGCGATACGTGACACGCTTTGCGCGGTGTTCGTAGGCAAAAGCCAACCTACAAGGCAGAATATTAGAGAATTGTCTCCGGTACTAGTACGAAAATCGCAAGTGAAGACCATGATAGACTTTCTTATGGCGAAAAATCCAAAGTATGCGATTTCCGATACCTTCCGTGGTTATAGTCAGCAGAATATGGATAAATTGTTCGAAGAAGGTTCGCACGACGATCAAAATGTACTATGCGCGATGGAGATCGGTCACCTTCCGGCGAATGACGCTGTCGAGAAGTCCACCGAAGGATACGTTCCGGGTGTAGAGCCGGAAGAAGAGCCCGACGGTGATCTATTGATGGAGAACGTCGGATATACTGAGAGCGATGATGTTACAGCCATGAACCCTCGTGAGATGACAATGGAAGCTGTAGACCACTGTTTGAAAAAGCGCAAATTCATTAAATCACAAGCTGGAAGTAGATTCATACCTGATTTTAGAAATCCGTCGCTTCTAACATGGCTATTTCCACACTTGGATCCTTGGGGTATAGGCGGGTTCTTCGACGAACGTCGGGAGCGGCAGTTATCGTTGGATCAGCAATTGAAGTATCTGCTTCGGGTCGAGGGATCACTGTTCACCAAGGACCCGAACTTTGCATTCGTATACTATAATATACGGCAGAAGAAGGCGGTGTTTGATTCTGTCACATTCCAGGTATCTGTGTCGCAGAGGGATCGCGTTATCGAGGAGATTATGCAAGTCAACATCGAACGCCTGGATGCACTTATGAAGGCTTTCGAGGCAAATCCACATCATAAACCGTCTAATGAAGAGGATATACGCATCATGAGACTTCTTGCCAAAGTGAACGTAATTTCGCATGACTTACCGGGGTCGAATGGGTACAAGATACGATTGAGGAACCAAATCAGAGGTTTGATCTACAGCCAGGGAACCCCGACGCTTTTCATCACTCTGAATCCCTCAGATAGGGACCATCCACTCGTACGCTTGTATGCTGGGCATGAAATCGTCATAGAGGACCACATGCGAGGAGAGGAGCTGTCACAATGGCAGCGGACGAAACTAGCAGCTCGGAACCCGGCAGCGTGCGCCAAGTTCTTCGATAAGATGATGACCCAGTTCATAGATGTCATTCTGAAGTTTGGAAGAGACGAGAAGGGCCTCTTCGGGAGGTGTAAAGCATACTACGGCACGGTGGAAGCGCAGGGCAGAGGTACTCTGCACTGCCACATGTTGGTTTGGTTGGAAGGTCATCCGTCGCCACAGCGCATGCGAGACAAGATGGTGTCTTCAGAGGAGTATCGAGAGATGATGTTCGGGTGGCTAGAGTCGGTCATCAAGTGCGAGTTACCTGGCACGCAGGGGGTGCAATCAGAACGACAGGGCCACCCTCTGCCTAGACCGAAGCGTTCAGAAGAATCGCACAATGCACATCCGGGGGATATCGCTGCGCCGTCTATAGAAGGATTTCGGGATCCTGCTGATTTCGAGGCGGCCTTCAATGGGTTTGTTACGGAGCTGGTGAAGGAATTCAATTGGCACGAACACAACGCGACATGTTTCAAGTATGCCAATAAGGGTCTGATACCGAAGGATGCAGAGCAGCAGGACGCGATATGCAGAATGCGCATAGACGGCAGCACTCGAGCTCGGACCGAGATAGACGACGAGACGGGCGCGATTCTTTTGCGACGTTTACACCCGAGAATTGCAAACTACAACGACTTGGTTATCTTCCTGATGAAGTCCAATATGGATATCAAATTCATCGGTTCCGGTGAGGCCGCCAAGGCACTACTATATTATATCACGGACTATATCACGAAAGCCTCACTCCCTGCACACGTCGGCATTGCCGCCTTGTCGTATGCCATCCAGAAGACTAACGAGAAATTTCCATCCATGACGGAGAGCGGTGAGCATTTCCGCCCGAAGAGTGCACTGAATATGGTTGTAAATCGCATGATGGCACATTAGGAAATATCGCACCAGCAACTTATGAGTTATCTCGTAGGCGGAGGAGATGTATACACGAGTCACAAATATCGAGTTTTGCACTGGGGCTCGTTCGACCGCTTGTTCAAGCAGGCGTTTTCTGGGGTCATTGGGAGTGGCTTTGCAGAGAACCGAGCATCTGTTAATGGACAGCGTGAAGTAGCCGAGGACGAAAATGCAAATAGTATCGAAGGTGAAGAAGACAGCAGTGACGATGAGGACATAGAGGATACTACAGGAGGTGCGGATGGCGAAATGTTCTCGCTGAGCATGCAGCAGGGAACAATTTCAGCAATGAGCCAACAGCAAGACTACGTGTACAGGAGCAAAGACTCACCTTTTGATCGCCTCAGTCTCTACGAGTTCGTTGCGAGAACGACGAAGGATACAATGCTAAGGGATGCGGCACGGCGCGCACCTCATCGACGCGAGGACGTTAATCCACAGACAGACACGAATATGGCAGCAGAAGCGAGCAATGCACGACCTGGTCAAAAACCGCTCCCTCGGGGCAGCTTCTCGTCGTCGGAACACACTCAGTATGACACTCATATTCTGCGCATGAGGCAGGATTGCGACGTACCTGTCATACTAGGAGACCGAATTCCACGTTCCGATAGAGGTGACGAGGAAAAGGAGGCTTGGGCGCGCATGATGCTTATCCTGTTCGTTCCATGGCGTCGTCCCTCTGATCTGCGAGCAATGGACGAGTCTTGGGTAGAGGCGATGGCATCAAGGAGACATCAAATATCGCCTGCTCATGAGAAGATCATACAAAATATGAACGTACTGTCTGAGTGTCGGGATGTTCGGGATGGGCTTCGTGAGATGCGTCGTGCAGAAGCAATGGCATTGTTGAAAGTATCCGGCGGCGGGATGTCGGGTGATACAGCCACCCATACGGGCTTGGGAGACGAGAACGTCAGTGAAGATTATCAACTGTTCGACAAGGGAGATTCTTTCGACGTATACGAGGATGCAGAGAACTTACGGGCATCGGAGGACGTCCTCAACGCCAAGATCGGTCCACGTGCGCGCGAGGTATTGGATATGTGTTACGACCATTCAGATCGTTTGGATGTCGATGAGCGAGACTCTAGGTATGGTAGAAAGGCTAGAATACGTAGCGAGGATGATGACGGTATGCTTTCTCAGCATATGGCGTTAATGCGCGATTTGAAACGGGAACGGCGCCCCGTATTCGCGGGCGAGTTGCGCCAGGAGAACGCTCGCGCACGTAAGCGTAGAAGGGTCGCGGAAGTGGTGGAGTCGTTTAGTACTGAGGTGTTGGGGAGCACAGCTATCGAGCCCGCTACTGCGCAGCAAGAAGGACCGAGTACCGAAAAACCTGGCATCGAGGATCTGATAGAGAAGATAGTTACGGAAATGGGATTAGCAAACAACGCTGAACAGGAACAAGCATTTCGTACCATTGCCGCTCACGTCGGACAGTCTGGTGCGGACCAGCTGTTAATGTATATTGCGGGGGTTGGCGGGACCGGAAAGACTCACGTTATAAAAGCGGTATTGAAGTTGTTCGAATCGCTGGGAAGGTCTAGGGAAATACTCGTTGGCGCTCCTACCGGAGCTGCGGCATTGAATATAGACGGATATACCATGCACGCATTAACCATGCTTCCGGGAAATGGCAAAGCCCGGCTGGCTGAGTTGAGGCGGCTGTGGGGGCCAGTACGTTACTTGGTCATAGACGAGATCTCGATGATAGGTGCAAAGTTCCTTGGCGATATATGTAAACGGATTCAACAGGCTAAAGCGGACGATGGAGCACTTGCCTCACTTCCCTTTGGTGGTATCAATGTCATATTCACGGGAGACTTTGGGCAACTGAAGCCGGTACGCGCAGCGACGTTGTACAACCACGATTTGATCAATAATCCCGGTCTGCAGCATATCAGAGATGCAACGGGACACAACAGCTTACTAGGTGTATTCCTATGGAGGCAAGTACAAACCGTGATCAAACTTACGAAGAACCAACGCCAGGCCACAGATCCTGTGTACGGCGAGTTGTTGTCGCGAGTTCGGAAGGGTCAATGCCGCGATCGAGCGGCGTCAGGAGACGTTAATGGCAGTGACGCGGAGATACTGTACCGCAGAGTACTTCAGCAGGCCGTACGAAAGGATCCAGATAGCTTGCGAGCTTTCAAAGACGCACCTATCATCGTTGGCACCAAAGCTTTACGCGATGTGCTGAATGCACGTGTCATTGCCCACAAATCAAAGCAAATGAAAGAAGAGGTGAACACATACCATTCTATCGACAAGATTGGCGGAACGGAGGCATCCGGAGAGGTCAAATGTGGCCTTTGGAAGCTGCCGTCTAGTATATGCGAGGACTCGCTCGGTAAACTTCCGTTGTTTGCTGGGATGAAGGTTATGATCAGAGAAAACATAGCGTTTAGTAAGAAGCTCGTAAATGGGGCAGAAGGAATCGTGACTGACATAGTCTATGAAGAGGTTGACGGTGTTCGCTATGCCACGGTCGTGTATGTGCGTGTTGCGGGTGCGGGAAAGATATGTGATGATCTTGAAGATGATATTGTGCCCGTCTTCCCGGAAAGTGTTCATTTCAAGTGCACTATGAATGTCGGTGGAGTCAAGACGGTGAAATCGGTCTCCAGGAAACAGCTACCGTTACTGCCGGCATATGCGTACACGGACTATAAGAGCCAGGGAAAGTCACTCACACGAGCAATCGTGGATATTGAGAGTGCAAACTCGCTGCAGGGGATTTATGTAATGCTCTCTCGAGTGCGCTCCCTTGAAGGTTTGCTAGTACTGAGACCGTTTTCTGTAGCGAAACTTTGTGCGCGCCTTTCGCAGGAACTTCGGCAGGAGTTAGCCCGCATCGATGTTTTGGTCCAGAGAACGACTGCGCAATATAGGATAGATCGACGTATGGGTTACGGAGCACAGCACAGTTACACGGGAGACTCCCAGATGATGGATGTTTAGTACTATACAGTACTATAACCAATGACATGGCGAATAGATCCTCCCAGCTTAGCGCCTGAGACTTCGGCAGTATGTGTGCGTATTTGGGTGCTGCGCGCTAGTTTTTGAGCGCGCCAAATCCTCTAGTACAAAGTCAGGGTGCGATGCTTCCTTGGGACACGTCTGCTCATACGACGCAGAGCATGTTGCATGAGAAAATACTCTGCTCTCAACGCTAAGTAGGATATTAACATTCATACGTCGGCGTGTGGTAAGCAACACAAAAGCCGGATCGATGTGTAACGAGACGTCCTGGCGCTGAGGATAGTTATTCGTAGGTACTTCGAGTACAACTTGGTTACAGATATGTTTCTATACTTCGACTGCATGAGCATGAGGGGCTATAAGAATTCGGCGGGAGGCGAGCGGAGGGTCTGCTGAAACCAATGAAAGGCGTGATTCAGCTACAAGTTAACGAAGTTACAGATAGGACAGGAACAGACTTTGAATGGGCACTAAACAGTCCCCTCCCAACGAGTCTCTATGTTGCAGAGTATAGAGAAAAGACTGATCATATGTGTGAGCGCATCGTCTAATGTAAAAAGCGATTAAGTGCTCACCGGTTCAATGCGTTTTCTATGCCAGGATAGTCTACTCGGCGCATGTCGAGTAGTCGGGTTCCTCGTAAGGTGCGCCTCAGTACCACGAATTCCCCGGTGATTGGCGGGGAGTGCATATAGCGGACAAACGGGTTCGCAGGGCGCCGTGGGGTGGAGGGGAGGAGGTACCATATACTATACAGCTCCCAGCCACGGCCGCGTCCTCCGAAAAGGCGGAACACCACAGGGATGGAGCGTTCGTCCACTATGCCTCGGGTTGTCCATACGTCGGAAAGAATTGGATAGTCGATACCAGGGCCATCCGAGATGGACATATGCACAATGGGGACTGTCCTGATTCCAGCCGGACCGGTGAGTGGAATGACAAATGCTCGGACGAGACGTAGCTTGGATATAGTCAGTGGCAGGCATATGGAGAGGGTATTAATCTCATGTCTTCGCACCTGTCGAGTAACGTTGTTGTCGGGGCAAGGCTGAGCGTTGAAAGATGGATTCATATCTTCGTGTCCGGTGTGTGATCGGGGAGCGTGCGGATGGAAATCATCAAGATGGAGGAATATATGAGTACGGGAATGTTTGTATGTCGGAGGTGCGAATACGTGCTTATTAGCTATTAGCAGACTGAGTAGTGCAGAGTATGCTTCACTGGGTTGCACGTACGCCAACCAACCATGCCCTTGGTGCTTGACGAGATCAATCAGCGGTATCTTAGCCGCCGCCGCAAGGATTGAGGTAACGCATGTCTGAGTTAAGAACATGGGGTGCTCCCCAGAAGTGTGTGCAAGCGATTTAGATGAGGGTGGATAGATTCGTCCGTGGCCATGGCCGCGGATTAGTGGGGCGGGGTACTTCTCATCGTGGAACAAGCAAGCGCTCATGGTGTAGCCCGACGTGAAGCGCACGATCTGAAGATCTGGATCTGGAATCTTATCGGTAAATCCCGGGGTGTAGTTCCACTTCGTTCCTCTACTCCGAATTGATGTGTCTTTTCCCCACAAGTAACTCTTTCTCTAGCGGATTTCGTGCTGGGAGTGACATGATGGATCAACACATCATTTGATTATGGCTGGTGCGTATAAGACGTCTGGCGTTTGGTAAGTCAACGACGACTGCTCCGGGGATACATTTCCTCGGCAAAGTACAATCTCGCCACGCTTTCTAGCTCAAGATGAGCCGTATTTTTGCCTCAGTTCCGCTCGCAGGTAGGTCGCGTGTTAATACCAGTCGAATGATGATCACTTATGAACAGAACAGGGCCCGGCAGCAGAGAACGTGCGGCACATGCAGCTGCTCGTGGTGAACATCTTGTCCGCGATCAAATGGCTCTCGTTGAAAGAAACCGATACTTCGAGAATATAACGGGTTTCACTGTCGTCTCCGAAGGGTCAGTGAGCGCAACTTCAAAAATCGCGTGATATTGATTCTTTTCCAGGGCATACCGTGCCAATGTTACGGACGTTCTCCTTGGGCGATGTAAGTGGATTTTTCGATTGATGCTTGTGTGGCTGACTGGGTATACTGCGTAGACCACGTCCAGCGCCCACTGGGCCATGGATCCTTCGGCACGGTTGTGCGTGCCGAAGATGGTTTGACAGGTAGTCCGGTCGCGGTCAAGGTGCTACACAAGATTCGCGGACTACATCGTGATCCCCGGCGAGAGCGACGAATTTACGACCTTCTGGTTGCTGGATGTAGTCCTCGTATCTCGTAAGTGCATAAAATCGTAAACCTTAGCTCTACTCATGATCGTACAGATTGTTTGCAGAAGTCCTGAGCGACGGGGCTGATCGTGACATATATTGTACGGTGTTCGAGCTCTGTGCAGCCACCCTTTACGAAACCCTGAGGGGCGCCGGCGGCCTGCTACCTTTTTCTGCTCGTCATATGCGCGAGATCTCGTATCAAGTGGTGTTGGGCCTGGAATGTAAGTAACGATATAGGTATTCAGCGTCATGTCATGCTGATTGAGAGCACCAGACTTGCATTCTCTGGATATCGTTCACTGCGATGTGAAACCTGATAACATCGCCTTCAAGACATTCGAGGTCACGACCGTTCAAACAATGGATGGCTCCGGCCGTTTCAAGGCGAAGGTATGAATCATGACGTCTGTCGCTACGCGCAAGCTAAGAGTTACTCAGAACATACTGAAGTCCACTGCGCTCTGTATCATAGACCTCGGTAGCGCTATGACTTCATCGGAAGCAGCCGCAGCACCTGTTGTTGTCTGTGCGAAGTCGTACCGTCCGCCGGAAGTGGACCTTCGTGAGTACGATACTGTTTCGTGATGCCTAACTATACTGATTGGCTCCAGGCATGGCACTCACCCGCGCCGTCGACGCTTTCGCTGTTGGGTGCATTATAGCGGAGGTGTATTTGACGCAAAACCTGTTTGATCCCGCCTTCTCGTCGACCTCCGAACATCTCGCCTTAGTGGATCGCATCGCAGGCCCGTTTCCTCCTGGATTTGCTCGGGTGATTAATAGAGATCGGCCTGGCACCTTTCGATTACAGCCGAAGGTGGAAGCAGTGTTCCCGCCGCCAAGCGCGAAGTGGCCTAGAGGGCAAATCGTAGCCTCTGCTCGCCGAGTTCAACAAGCCAAGCCTATTTGTGTGAGTTGTATTGATATTTGAGTGCTTATCTTTGTACTTACGCGCTTGCGCGCAAGACTCGAGTTCATGATGTCTTGCTGGCCGACCTTCTGAAGAAACTACTGATGCCTGACCCGTCGCTCAGAGTTAGCCTGGCCGCAGCCTCGCGGCACCAGTACTTTGATAACCTGTCAGCCGGGCTTGAAGCTGGACAGCTTCCACTCGCGGCCTTCATCGCTCCGTCGGGTAGATAGGTGAATGTCTTCTTTCAGATATGTTTTTATTAGGCCCGGAAGTACAGCGTTACACGGCGTTAGCCACCTTGTATCTATGGACGTTTATGCACACAGCAACTTAGATCGTATACACCGTGTGTGATGTTTCGCGAGCGCTCGTTTCATGTGCCCACGCCGCGCGCGCAACTAAACGTCACGCGGACGAATGGCAGAAAGTCCGGCGTTGTAAAATTCTTGTTCCCTCTTCCCCGTTCGGCTTTGAGGGCAAGATGGGGAGTCCGTAGCCACTTCACGCCAAGTATATTACAGCCTTCAGTGATTTCTACAATGCCCCCTCGGCGCTCTTCCCAGGTCCCCGCAGGTGGCAAGTCATGTGACTGTAGACTTGTCTGGAACTTCCCGCGAGCACCGCTATTGGTCTGAGTGTGGCAAGTGCTTTGCTCCTTATCCCCACTACGCCGCTCCCGTCAAGTACATATGCACTATTAGCAAAGCTTAAGTGGTGATCAGCAGTCTTATGAGGTGATTCCTACCGCGTTGGATGACTCTCAGTACTATTGGTGGCAATATATGCATATAAAGATAAGTATAGTAGGGTTACATGTAGACAACGAACGATAAACTGTGTAGAATGGTAGAATAGCAATGCTGGGGTGTTTGCCATTCTACCATTCTTCCACTTTGTGTCGTGAGCATCATTTGGAATGTTATCGCCAATCATTTTGCCACGTGGATCTTGCTTCATAATCATGAGTCAATGCTTATTGATGTTTGTTGACTTTGACGACACTATAAATCACATCAAACCAGACGGTTGTCCCTCTTTCAGACCTTTGCCATCATCTTGTGCCATGTCCATCACTCGTGCCAGCATTCACATTCCAGAAAGTGGAAACGGTGTTGTATTTTGGTTTGTAACAAAGGTTCTATCATTATAACTATCAGTCTAATGTCAAATATCTACTAGTTATGAAGCCAGAAACTCTGTGCGAGTGATTTATACCCCTCGTCGCATGAGATTAGAACCCGGTGAGATATATGCGATTGACTTGTAAATGGCATGTATACTTACTGGGTAATTCTTTCAGAATTACCTGGACATGCTGCCCTTGTTATTCAGAGTGTTGCGACTCAAACGCTTCAAGCATACCTTGCCCACTCTATTCAAGTTTCTATCCATACAGTTGTTAGAGCTCAAGTTTCTTTGACCACCAGTTCTTCTGATTTCCAGTCCCACATGGAACGTGGCCGTATCTTGACAGATATGTTTTTAGACTGGTTCGATATGATTGAGGAGCGTGACGGGGTTGAGCAATAAATATTATGTAGTTTTTTAGACATTCGTAAATTCATTTTTCATAGGTGACAACATTTGAATACCTATGGTCCCGACCAGATGTGAGTTGGGTCCCGACCAGACGTGAGTTGGGTCCCGACCAGACGTGAGTTGGGTCCGACCAGATGTGAGTTGGGTCCGACCAGACGTGAGTTGGGTCCCGACCAGACGTGAGTTGGGTCCCGACCAGACGTGAGTTGGGTCCCGACCAGACGTGAGCTGGGTCCCGACCAGACGTGAGTTGGGTCCCGACCAGACGTGAGCTGTAACTCAAATAGGCATTTTTTAGAAATTTCTACTAGTCCTCTGAAATTTTATGTATTGCATACATTTGCCACCTGCCGCCTGCATTATATAAAGAAGCTGTTCATCTTTGCTCTACCAGCCACCAACCACCATCCCACGATCTCCCCTCATGCCTACTGCCAAGAGGTATAAAGCACTTCATGCAGGGGCTTTATGTATTTCTCACTTCATTACTATTTTATGCACAGCTCAGAGCCCAATATTCCATTTCCTGGTACCAAATCTGTGAAGATTTTGCTATTTCGGCAGGATGGACAATGTCCAGAAATTCGCGATGCTCCCATACAAATGGAGTCAGTCAATGGGTTGGAGATTTTAGAGGTGGAGCCTCTCATCCCAAAGTATCTGGAAGCTTGTCAGGAAGGAGTCCTGACCATCAAAGTGAGTTTCATATCATTCAAAGTTCACGCATCAGCATGGTAGTGTTGTATAATGTGAATCTGTCCGTAAAAAGGTCTGGTATATGTTGTCCCAGGCCTTGTTGCAGCAGATTCAGTATTTTAACAGACTATGGGTATACGGGCAGCTGATACAGTTATGAATCCAGCTTGTCGACAGACTGCAAGGAATGATTATGACCCTACCGACCCCTTTCATCATTTGGGGCATCTCCGACAAGATTCGAGATGCAGGGGAGTTCCAACTTTGCAAGAATAAGTTAATCCAGAGTATTACTGGGGAGAAGAAAGTGGTATGGTGGGGCGATGTCGTGGTCGGAAAGCTGAAGTCGAGTGATGAGGGTTTCATATTTTGCGACTGCGATGCCTCTGATTACTGCCTGATTCGGAATTACTTTCTCCGCGAACTGTAAACAGAACATACAATAGACGCCTCCGGGATTACTGCTTGAAGCTCCAGACCGGGACTTCAGCCGCGGATAAACATACTGCCATGATACCGGTCCGGTATCTCGCAGGAATTATCATACATCGGCGCTACGGCGGTAGCCCACGCCGGATATAACATTTGGCTTCACTCTAGGAACTGTCGTGAAGTCCAACAGGGTTCGAGAGTGACTTCGAGTCTTTCGTGCTCTCTGTGCTCGAAGAAGCTTACTGTAACGCTCATACTCTGACCCCATGTAAACATACACATTCCCTTACATCGCCCAGTTTCGGTCACTGATAAACCAACTACGACGCCCACCGAAGACGTCTACGCCCGGACTTGGCGCCGCTATAGCTCGGACATAGTGCCAGAAGCGCGAATATGAGGGTGGCGCCCGTGCTCCTTAGCCAGGCCAGAAGTGTACACATAGGCAATGTTTGAGGAACGTGTGCGACATAAGCTTTGAAAAATAAACGCGCCGCGATGGGGTCACACATGGAACGCGAATAGTAACACATATGTTAGGATATAACAGCAGCGATTATATAACGATACGTACCATGAATATGACTCCGAGGGAAAGGACGTGCTTGCAAGACATGCAGAGGCAGCGTGCTTGATGTGCTTAAGTTCTTGCTCGACGTCGAATCTTTGAAGGCCATAGTTAGCGTCGCGCCACTTGATGTGTGACAGTCGAACCGTTCTCAGTATGAATGAGCAGCAATCACTTAGAGTCCAATTCCAGACTTACGAATATCGATGAGCTCACATTCTGTCATCGGACCTGTAAGGCCGCTGCTGATCGAGGTATCAGCAGTAGGTTCGTGGATCGAGAAGATCGAGAAGGGCGTACCGTGGATGACCGACCATGACCTCCCCCTGTCGAGTGTTCGCCCACAGAGCCCAGCATTATGTCACACGAACTGACATAGTTGAGTAAAGCCTTGTCGGACGAGGCGGCTGACAGGGACGTAGGACGAAGCAATAAAGCACTTCTGTGAAGTAGGTCAACGAGAGCAAAGATGTAATGTGTACACAGACGTTACTTAGCCGTGTAAGAAGACGCGGCGGATTGCCTGAAAGCTTCATAGAGGACGATGGACTTCTCGACAGGAGGTGGGGCGTACAGAGGTAGTACTGAGCGCGGAGCATTCGGGTTTCGCTCGTGGGCAAATATTACCAAACAACGAAGCCTCTGCGAACCCGACTGAGCTTGGCCACTCGCTGTATCGCTCCCCCTGTTTCTAACTCATTGGCGCGACTGTATACACCCGATAGTGTAACATACACAAGAATATAGTAGCTCTGCACTTTCGTATGTATCTGCGACGTTACCCGGGTGCAGCAGTATACTGATATCACATACCAAGGCATCATGTAATCAACACTTCACAGCGTCGTATTCTGTCAAAGCAGGAAAACGTTTGGCGTAGCATACGCACTTGGATCGATCGGAGGAAGGCACGAAATATCTGATCGGGGCGGCTGAAGGATTGGTCAACCGTATGTATCTCCGGAACGTCTTATCGCGCTGTACATCGGCGTTCCCAATGCACAGCGCTTGGTCAGGCTCGATATCACTGTGAGCTCGGTATAATCGTTGTGAGCACGAGGTCTATCAAGAACACAAAAGAATGATACAATGGCTCTAGACTAAAAGACACCGGCAGGCTACGCGTCGAGTCCCGCGTGCCCTTCCTCCTCTGACGCCTGTGGGCCTCCCCGACTATAACTTATGCTATATGCAGCTACGCGCGCATACGCTATAGCCGCTGCGAACATCCAGAAGTCTTGCGCCGCGGGGAAGCGCAATTTCTGCACCGTGACGAACGGAGAGGTAGGGTCCTCGCTACGCATGAGCATAGTAAGAGACATCTACAAACAGAAAGACTGTGTCAGTCATTGTTTACGTGCCCGCAGATGTTTCGACCTCTCGCACCTCGTCACAGGACAAGACCCAAGACTCATTAATAACGCGGAAGACGGCGGGAGGGCCGACATGACCGATGGTGATCATAAGCCAACCTGACACGTCCACAGGAAGTGAGAGGGAGCCGTTCAATATAGTACTGAGTGAGCTGCATACGCTTATTTTCTGTGATCTCACTGATAAGGACCGTCGCCGCCGTCCACTGGTCTTGGCAGCAGGGCAGCCCGTTGAACTTCTGCTCTTGCGTGAATTCTGCTCGCTCGCATGTGAAGAGCGCTTGCAACTGCATGATAGCACGGAGGGGAAGTGAGAGATATTGGTGTGAGGATGGGCTCGCGCAGCGTCGGGCGGGGTGATGGACAAGGCGAGAGGACGAGAGAGGGCGTTGGCGTTCTACATCGTGCGAACTCTTGGGCGAGTTGCCATCAGGTAGTGGCAAGTGTCATTACTTCATAGTCGATGTGATACTGACCGCCTTCGTTTGCGCCTAAGCAGAAGTCTCAGCACAAGATATATGCACCCCAAAAATTGCCGTACGGGGGTTCTCCATCCATCGCGAGCCGGTGCGTACCTCGGAGCAGGACCACCCCAGTATGTCATAAGATCTCAAGCGCAGATCGTCGGAGCGTCCGTGGAGCTCCACCAAAATGACGCTCGCCTTCGCTTGTTTCTTTGATCAAAGCCGCTGCTATGCGCATGTCCGATCCGCTATTGGATACAACATTGGCCAGGACGCTGACCTCGTCTACCGTCATTGAAAAGGTATAAAAGTCTCTATATACATGCACACAGCGAGTCTAGATACGCTCTGCATCGTCCGCTGCACCTGGGCCACTCTTTCTCTGTTAAAAGCACGCGATCATGGTGAGCTCCATATTTCGAGTCAGTTTGCTGATGCTCAATAATTCTTAGGCTCGTACGCGCATCGCCCGTATGCGTCCATCCAATAAACGTCCGCCGGCACCGCGCCGCAAGCTTGAAATCACGCAGCACAACTTACGGGTCAAGTTAGCCGTTCGGGAAGTGAGTCATCATTTCATCCCGCGTTCATGCTTGGATTGATGACATCTGCAGCGTGACATACCGCTAGCGCGGCGCGCTCTTCTGTACCCTGTGGAATCGTTGCGCCCGCGAATGGTTCTTCTACCTGCGCGCGAGGACTACGATCCTGCATGCGGATGTAATGCATGGTCGGTGGACCTTAACACCGACGACTGGTTTTCTGGCCCCCAGGCTATGACTACCCTGCATCATTTCCCGGGGACCGATTGTCGCTTGAAGAATGGGTACGACGTCTTTGTGCTCGCACGTCGAGAGCGGAGGTCTAGGTCCGAAGGGAGAAATCAGGCAGTCCAGACCCTCTTCGCGCTTCGATGGACTGGAAACATTGTCGTTATAAAGCGAGGGTTCCGCGATCGTGGGTGCGCGCTCAGCATCACGCCACCTGAAATCTCTCTCATCAACTCTCTTATCGAACGGTACGCTCGTCCATATTCTTTGTCTTCTTAAGAGAACGTTCATCCAACAAGTATGTTTTACAGCTGGCTACAGCTCGAGGTTTAGAATCTATCAGACATATATTGTTTTATCTCCGTGCTTTGACGAATAGATGTCCTGCCCACCGCCTCGTATACGTGTTAGTTCAGCCTTCTCATTGACAAAGCGTGAGCACGAAAGGAGCATACTCTACGATAATTGTTATCTATCGAATGTGTTTGTTATGATGTTTGCTGGACGCCAGCCTCAAAGCTGGACGACCTGATGGGGCGGGCTTGAACATGGCCACGGCGATTCCGGTGAAGCCGAACCGACAAGGCTTATGATAATACGATTACGAAGTACACTGTCAACCAAATGATCGGACATCCGCGTCGTACTATGTAGCCGAAGTACCGTAGTACAAGACCAGCTTTACACATTAGGCATAGCAACAGGGAATGCTATATACTGCAGAATACGAGCATTGGAACATAGCGTCACCAGACGCATGAAGTCGCGCTTGTCATAGATAATAAGGCAGTGGCGGAATGAGTCCGGCTCACTGCCACCGGTGCGGTAGAAGACCATGGACGATTTCTGGTGGTGGTGATCGTTATTCGGTCGCACATGGATGATTCTATGATGCAAGCGTACCTCTTCCCAGTGCAGGGTCCAGTTGTTGGACGCCATGTCGATCGATACGGGGAAGTGGTCGATAGGTGGGTATATGTGAAGCGTCCCTGAGGAAATTCGAGGCATTACAGGCAGCTGACGGGATGCAACGACTTACACTGTGAACGTCCTTGAGGTGCGGGGTACGTCTCGGTAATCACCACTGTCACCTGCAACCATTGAGATATTCTCTCTCCGCCGGAGATAGTAGCGTAGAACACGTTTCTCAACGTGAGTTTCTCGTACGTGCTTCTGCTGAGAGTAGAATCAGGGTGATATATGGGCATAGAAAGCAACATACGGGGTTGCATCAGTGTCTGCCATGGCGTTTTGGTGGGTTATTGAGGAGAAGCACAAACGCGGAGAGTTCGCAAGGTCGCTGAGCCCAGAGTGAGCGTCGCGGTTTGGACGGCCGCAGAATCGGAGGATTGTTTGCCAAAGTCCTGGGTACGTCAGCTTACGCTCCTCATTCCCCGGCCCAGCATCAGTGAGTGATGGAAGCCAACGCGGATAGGTTGTGTTTGCGGAGTGCGTATGATCAATGTTCTAGTCAGCCGTCAGCAGCCATAGTTCTGCGCAGTTCTCTATCGAAGCATGTGCAACCGAGATTGCATCTGTGTGGTGTAAATCCAATTGTAACCGACGATTTGCCGTGCTGAGGGTGCTTCAGTCGGCCGCACTAGTGGTAGTGGCAGAAGTCCGCGTTAAGCGGACTGCGCGAAGCGTTGAAGATTTGTCTATACTGGGCGAAAGGATCGGCGATCCAGCTATTGCTTAGCTAAGCTTCATTCACGCTCGCCTCCTCCCTCCTTCCGCAAGCGCTAGTGAGATCACCCTAAATCGCATATCATGCTATGGTCCCTCATTGTTACCAAGATAGACGAGATAGGCGAAGTTCGATTGCTGGTGCGCATTGCCAAACTCACGGTTGCGCGCGTAGAGTCGACCCCGAACCAGATGGACGGACGGGGAGGCAGAGACTTGGCGGTATGGGCGTCGCTCTGAAGAGGAATCAAGAAGTCTTACATAGTATGCTCACGGACTGCTCGTACGGCGCACCTGGTGGACGACTCATCGCAAGGTAGAGAGTCCTCGTTCTTGTGTCGCTACTTACTGCCACAGACTGACGTTTGTTAGTCGTAGAAAACGATGGCACCTATGGCCTCAACGCTCATCGCTGCCTCCCCCGCACCGTTCGTGCTGTGGGGAAACTGCTTCCCCGAAGACATCCTAGTCGAGATTGGCTCCTATCTTTCCCCCTGCTGTCTAAATTCTCTGCTCCGAACCTGCAAGCGGTTCTACGGCATCGTCGTCCCATCGCTATATCGTGTTGTCTACCTGCACGTACGCCCAATGGGCTACGAGGTGGATGATGATTATCCCTTCGCGATGCGTCTAATGGCATGTCTTCTGAGCACCCTACACCACAACACCCCGGATCTGCATTCTCCCCGGTTCCTTCCTCAATTCGTTCGGAAGATCTCCTACAAGTGCGATTCCCTAGAAGCAAACCTACGCGGCCTCCCCATGCTTGCTATCCTCCTACGCTCAACTCCATATGTCCGCGATATTCAGCTGGACATCGATCAAGCTTCGGTCCCTCTTGGCCTCGATCTGTTGAACCGTCGTGGGGTAATCCGATCTCCACCGTCCACGGGCATCGCCATTTTCGAAATGCCATCCGCCGTCGCCCTCACCTTACCCTGTCTCAAGAGTGTACGTTCGACTCGACCCCAAATTCTGGCCGCGCTCTTGCAGTGGCGTCCTGTGCAGACCGCAGCGCTCGACTGGGCCGCCTCATTTGAGGACCTAGCTGTGGTCTTTCCGTTCACGCTCGCCACCACACCTAATCATCTGGCGCGGCTGTCATTGAGCTTCGTGGCCGAGGAAATCCACTTCGACTCAATTCTTCGCGCTGTCGCCATGACCTTCCCTCGCTTGGATCATCTTGCCGTCCGGTGTGCAACGCGGGCTGCTCCCACGTTACTAGCTGTGAGTTATCCATACCTACCCTCTGTGCATAACTAATAATCGCGTAGACTTGGATTGAATATCTGGCCTTGGAGCCTATGTCATTGGTCCAGCTGCGCGCTCTCAGTATCAACCACGGCATACCGCGGGGACTTACGCCCAAATGATGGTGGCTTTTTGGGAGGACATAACCGCCTTGGGATCTGTTCGCCCGCGGCTCAGCCAGCTGATATGTGGTAGGACCATGGCGGCGAGGACTGAAGAGGACTTGATGGAATGGATGTTCCATCCCGACATAAACCCTCGAGCATGGCCGTGGATCAATCGCAGCTGTATTCCTTGGATGTAATAGACTCTGAAATATGTATATCTGTCTGCCTCTACTCGTATGCGCTGCCTGAACATGTCTCTTGTCCCGTTTGGTGTGCATAGTGTTCAGCGCCAGGCTGCCGCGCCGCGGGGGCACAGATCACGAGGCGTTGACGCCCTTCGTAGCGCGAACGTTCATGAAGTGTATTCCGTCTCCGCTCACATTCACTCTCTCCGCAGTGTTCGTAGCGACGATCCTTTCTGCTGGCGTTTCCTCGTATGACTGCCTTTCGACTCAGTTGAGGGGGTGAGCGGTGAGCGGAACATCCTGTCAGGTTATGCGCATCGGGCATTCTGCTGTGCACGATCTTCAACTCGTCCGACCTAGGCATTCGCCGCACTTGCCGCGTGTACATCAGCTCTCTGGAATCTGCTAGTGCCCTGTCGTTTTCGAGATGAGGCGCTGAATGTGGAGATCCAGTGAACCTAACACGCGATCTCGGAGGAAGCAAGGCGAGTTGTACAATGTCGAACCCCAGCTGTGGGCTGACCATCTCATCAATCAGCTCGCTCGAACCGAGCTTTGACGTAGGGGGCCCAGCCACGACTATCAGCACCCTCCAGCTTATATTCTAGGGTTTTGGAGCGGGCAGTGCCGTCCCACTGGTGCCCAATCGCATCGGTGAGTGTTGTCGAGGTAGATGGTCCCTGGTTTCTTGCTAACGGAATGAACTCCTCACGCAGTTTCCTCGACGTCGATGTGCCGGGAAGCTTGTACACTTTGGGAGGTGGGGCTATCGAAGTGTCTTTGTCTGAGGGAGCCTTGTATATAGGTCTTCGAAAGCGCACGTACGTCGAAGAGCATCTGTTCATTGTCCTTCCTTGCCCATGAAGACTACAGCTCCGTGCGACGTTCCCACTCCCTTCGAACGATTTTTACTTGCTGCACCAGATGCCGTCGTCGACAAGTTTTTCTCGCGGTGGCCTGCCGACCTAATCCTGCGCCTCCGGTGTGTCAACTCGAACTGCTTCATGGCCGTCGAGGCATACTCTTCCCGCGTCTGGAGCATCGAGAGATCTCTCGACAGGTGGTTCTTCAATGTTCCTGCTTTTCTGGAAGTATTGGAGACTTGCGGTGGGATAGTCTCCGGATCGGAAGCTCAACAGCACTTTGCGCGCCACGATTTTCGAGGGTCGGACTTGGACATCTACGTCCCGCATCGTGGTCTACTCGGTATGGGTAGGTGGCTGAAGCAACAGGGCTTCCTGTATCAACCGTCGGCGGGCAAGCATATCTTGTTCGACGCCGCAGCCATCATGTACGCATCGGCGGCAGGTGTGGATGTCAAGGCACGTAGCAAGACGAGTGCAAACGGGTCCAACCCCTACTCCACGTTCAACTTCGTTCGCCCAGACAAAGACACCTTCCAAATCCTGGGGATGGACGGCGCCCATGTGCAGCTAATTGTCGTACGTGGTGATCCAGTTGAGTTCCTGATTGAGAACTTCCATTCAAGTACGTCTCCGTGTATCACGTCCAATTTCTGCTCATGTCTTTGCTTCTAGCGGGAGTCATGAACTACATCAATAGCAAATGTGCCGTCTCCCTTTTCCCTCGCTCGACCTTTATCAACCGGCACTCTTTTGTGTGCCAGGACACCTCTCGCAATGCGCCTGTGCATGACGCGTGGAAGGCTAAGTACCGCCGCAGGGGGTTCGCCGTCATTGGTTCATTGGACCAGTTTCCTAGCTCTGTGGAAATACGACAGTGGGACCGTAGGGTTGGCGACTACTTGACGTGGGTTCTGCCGCATGCTCGGTCATGTATGTTGCTTGTTGTTTTCTCTCTGGGCTATGTCTGATATCTTGGTGCAGATCCTTCAAAGAAACGCGAGCCACTCATACAAAATGGCAATCACTTCGAGGTCCTCACGTTGAACAGCGGTGTCGTACCGAGGGGCGGTTCTCTCCGAGTTGGTCTGAAGTTTTTGTATAGGTGCGTCTCCCAGATTCTGTCCAACTTCTTTGGCTGAATTTCGCACCATCGTAGTTCGACGGCTGTGATTATCACAGGGGCAGACTATGGACGATACCGCTCGGTCGAAACCTCTGCTGCATTCAACGACTTGACCTATGGGTGGTCGTCGGATGAAGACGACTGACGGGACGTGCGGGTGAGCAACTCTTCACGTATGTTATATGCATTCGTCTAAGGTATCTTTTCTTTTACAGGACTGCCCGCCTCGGTCATAGGGTGTCTCGCTTTCGCCACGGGGCAGCCGGAGCGTCCTTACCATCTGTATAGAGAACTGTTTTACTTCCTTAGATGAGCCCGCCCGCAGAAATGATAACGAATCCGATCATATCTTGCGTGACAGAAATCCTGAGAGCCTTACTTAGTCCGTCACGAGTTCCCTTATGCCCATGTGCACCATCGCAGCGCGTCCTTCTCGTGACTCCCTCTTTCCGCGTTGGCCTGCTGTGGCGAGGATGGTGAACCAGTCTGTTGTTGTTTATGATATCCTAATGAGTGTGCCCGAAAGCTTTTACGACTTCGTTTCTCTGATGCTGCAAAAAAAGAATCAAGGCTAACTGTGTATTCGAAAAATCAATTGATCACACATCACGATCGAACAGCACGATATCAGAGCTCAGTTTGCCCACAGTACTTTATAGTTCAACGTTTACGATATCTAAGCTCGTGGGCATACACATATACGTCGTACTACACATTGTCCTTGTCGCTCGAGAGCCTACTAATTGGCTTCGGGGGCTGTGGCTGGCTCTGCCGCGACCGGCCAGATCCCAACGTCGAGCAGAAATGTGAACTGGACATCGACAATCAATAAATAACTGACTCTCTGACAATCGTACGCTTACAGTTGTTGAGCGGTAGACGTCTTTCATGTAGACCATGTAGTAAGTGGGCGACCTCTGCCGCACGACGCATGCTTGCAAGCCCCGGGCGATTCGATGCACTGGGAGTGTCAGGGCAAATAGTAGGACTGTATACAGCGGACAGAAACATACCATGTTTATAACGAACGTGACCAACGCCCTCCATCATACTGTTCATGCACATCGCACGGCACGCCAGGCACCCATGAAAGATGTGCTGTAGAATGGCGGCGTGATCGGTGCTCAAGTCGCGGTTCATCCGCGGACTCGGGATGCTCGTCGAGTTAGAGGGGTGTTCCATGCCGAGTATGTTTGTTGGGGCGCGGAGACTATCGCGGGAACTGTCGAATGACTTTTGAGCGATGAATGATTCGGGACGAGAAGGATGAACGGGACTTAGATGTGTGGAACGTGTCTGACCGCGAGATCTTGGTGGGACTGAGTGATCTGAGTGTCCTGCTCCCCGCCTCAGATCTTGCCGATGAGGTGTAATCGACGCGAAGCCGATGCAATCTTGGGTTGTGGATACAGCTGGTTATGTCAGGCTTGCTCCTTGCATGTGGGACCGCGATGGGGTAGATACTTTGTAGGGTGGCTGTTCCAGGGTTCTTACCAGGTGCATCCCGATTGGATCAAGGGCGGCTGTGTGTCTGCCCGACTGCATGGCGTCTATCGTGGAAGTCGTACTCCACGTACGCTTTGCCTCCCACTTCGTTGCACCTCCCTAGCCAACAATCCTCAAGTGCTATCTTTTCTTTTGAGCCTTTCTTGTCATGTATAAAACCGCACCGCTAGACAAGATATGTTTCCCCGGTGCACTTCCGACCGCCTCTGTCCGCTTTCCTCCATCCATCTTCCAACATGACACCCCGCATCATGACTACCCCGCAACAGCTTGACCATGCGCTTCAGTACTGGAAAAGCTTTAGTTTCAATAATTCCTACATCAACCTGAAGGATGCCGTTGATTCAGTCGCCACGGACGCGCCCATCGTCGAGCCCCGGATGGAATATTCAGGAAGATGGATGGTACGCTAAGTCGTGCGATGCCTGTGCGTTCTCGTTTCTAACTACATTACCAAAGCTTTGCATGGCCGACAACAAACTCGGAAATCAAGACGCTGTATTCCATACTGCGGCGGTGTGGGTTTGGGGTTCCAACTTGGAGACCGGAAACTACGTTCCTCGCGGAGAGACTGCCCCGTCGAAGGGCAAGGTCTCGGAAAGCCGGATGTATGTTTCAGATCCATACATGATGGTGCTGGTGAGATACTAATACTGCGCGATATAGGCAAGATACGCCGAACGCAATGTGTCAGTTTTCCTATGCAGTCGATACATCCCACGATAAGACCATATATGACGCTCAAAAGGTGAGGAGAACGCTTGCTTTTTGATACAAGGATCTAACACGAGTTATAGGTCTTCGAACAGCAGATCTGCAAATTGGCTGACTTCAATCGTACACAAAAACCTCGCCGCAAATGGCAGGAAGGCGAAGGAGCATACGACGCGACCTACATATTCGTTGCTCAGGTGTTCGTGCGGCGCGGGTACTACACCTGGAAGAAGGAGCTGATGCTCTCTTACGAGCTTCATCCGTGGATCCAGGATGCGACCGCTTCTGGAAAGCAATACTTCGCCAACCCGAATCGTCCTGAAGTTTTCGAGGTCGTTGACGGGCAGCTTCGCAGCATTTCCGAGTGTGCCCCGCCTGGGCTAATGTATGGAGACGTGATCTGGATCAGCTTTATCGTTGAGTTCATCGTGAGCTCTAACGCCTGGCACCCGAACTTCGTTCCCGTCGAAATCGTCCGCGTTGGTAGGGTGGCCCCAGATCTGGTATTGTCAAAGACAGCCTCCGACGCCGAACCGGAGCCGGAGACATGTGAAGCTCCCACTCGGCGCCAACGGCTGCAGGCAGGGCAGCCTGTACGGCTCGGTGCGTTTGTAAAGTCGTCCAAATCTGCGCATTGTGACTTACAGTTTTCATTTCTTAGCCGCCGATTTTCCCATGCACGACCCGTCGGGCACTGTCCCGATTCGCGCTGCTCAGCCCTCCGGGCGCAAAGTATTGAAACCCACCAATGCTGGAGGTGCCGAGAAGTTGGTGGCGCCGAGTGTCCAGTCCGGTGGAGGTGGCATCCCCGACGCGTTCCGCATACAATCCACGGGGCATGCAGACCATATGGCCACATCTTCCCAGCCCCCTGCCGAGGAAAACGTCGCGCTGGAGGGGCGGCTGCTCGAGACTCAGCGCGTTGCAGGAGGCGCTGACAACCGCACGCGTACTCCGGATGAGATGTGCCCGTACGAACTTGAGTTGATGTCACCACCTTATGGAAACGCCATCCCTCTTCCTGACTTCGTCGAGAGTGTGAGTACCTCAGTTTCTGATGTTGCATCATGCTGATCTCGAATAATAGCCCTGTGCCGATCGCGGGAAACAGTCTGCTCATTCTGGGCTGCTCCTGGATGCGGCGAACCAACGTGTCAGTCCTCCACACGAGGGTTTACCGACCTCTTCGCAGCGCGGTCCGGGAGTGGCGTTGGGCCGATTACAGGCGACGCCCACGACCTCTAGCGGTCACGCCAACGTATCTGCCCGGGACGCTGCTCCCTCTGTCCCCATCGTACGGATTCGCGCTCGGCCCAGAGTGTCTGCCAATCCGCCTTCCTTTGAGCCCACTCCAGAAACCCACATTCCGCTGCAGTCCGAGAACGCTCCCAATCTCGATCCCCCTCCGCAACCCAGCACGCCTGTCGGTGCGCACACTCCACAACTATCCCCCTTGAAGCGTAAGCGATCTCGGGCTGTTTCGAAACGGAGCAAGCGGCCTGCTACGGACACCAGCGTTCAGTCGCAGTCAGAGACCTCCGGTCGTGTTCTCCGCAGTCGGCCTGCGGGCAGGGGTCGTCCGTAAATGAAGCTAGATTGAATAGAATAGAATCTGTTCCGAATAGAGGCTTCGCTTGTATTCTCCAAGTAATAGAACCGTGTCTTCCCATTCTTCCACAAGCTATTTGTTCTCTTGCGACCTTGTGCTGCGCCGCGCTACTGGTGGACGTTCGCGTGGACTTCGCTCTGCTTCGAGGCCGCCACAAACCATGTACTGCAAACTACATCTGTTTTTATGTACATGTCAATACAGCGTAGCCATGATGGTGCAGGGGTTAGTGTGAACTGCGGCGTGTTCGGGTGCTTTGAATCATGTTGTGTGTTCGAATGTGTGGAGGGTTATTCTTTTTCGAGATATACATCGCCGGCGTTACCACCTCCAACTGATGCTGCGTTCGAACACGCGCAAGGTAAGTCTTTTCTGACATTCACACCACCGGTGTTATTAGTCCTACAACTGACATTATCTAGTTTTGACATTGCTCAGAGTTTATATCTGTCTGTATGCGCAATGCATTGTGACACAACAGAACAGCTCGTACAAAGTGTGGCACATAATGAGGGGAATATTCCATGTATCCAGATGTCTTCAAACCTAGGTACTAGTACCAGCAATGAATTGTACATGAATCCTGCAGGCCTAATACTCCTTTGTTACAAGGTTGACACTACTGAGGCTAGTATGGGTCAGTACGTGACAGACAAAGGATTCCACATAACTCACGGTAGCTTGATAAGTCTCTTGCCATAGAAAGGGCATGATATTATCACAAATCGGAGACCCTGGAACACTGAGATGCAACACTATGAATGGTATTGGCAGTAGACAGACTCACCTCAATCACATCATGATCCACGACTTCACCAATGCGTGATTTTCCTCCTTCAAGGTAGAAAACCTTGGAACCAATCTGGTCGTACGATGAATTAGCAATGACTGTAGAAGTGTAGTGCAAAAAAAGCGGACAGGGATAGTCATGTTTCAATGCAGGGCGCAATATGTGGGGTTGAGAGGGAAGCAATGAACGCAAGTGCTAACGTGTGCGTAGCGCTAAACCACCTTATAGCGCCAAAGTTGATAATTGATGAAATTTGCCAATTAATTATTATTCCATTATCAACTGTCTGGTCTTTGAAGGGGTACGAGAAAGACCAGACAGTTGATAATGGGAATGCTAGATGAAAGATAGAACAAATTAAGAGTGGATCTGAGGGCAGTGCGATCCTGGTGCCGTATAGTGCCATATATATATACTGCAGGAACCAGATGATGTCATCATAAAGGCTTGGCATTGGCACCTGATAGGGGCCGCGCAAGGTCCCCACGGATCTCATATTCCGACAAAAAGCCGGGGTGATTAGTAATAACTGCGGAAGTTAAATATTAAGCCGTAGCCGCCACTGATACATGCGAAGCCTTTGAGTGAAGGGCGTAAGTTGTCGCATTATGATGTCGTATGTTATGTACTATGTATAACAGTCTACATTGTTGTTTAGATTAAATTTGACGTAGTCCAGGTCTGCCCGGAGGGCCGTTGTCATGAATAATGGTGAATAATCCCCAAGCTCGGGGATCGCGGAGATGCCTTTTTAGAGAATGATACCAGACACCCGGAGACACCTGTGCTCCACCTTGACCAATTGAGTTCGTATTCTATCTAATAGTGACACAACTTAATGCCCGAGGTCGGATGCATGCTGCTAGGAGGCTGGGCTATCGTCAAGTCTTCAACTAACCAGCGCGTGAGTATGTCCTGTTAGTGCTACTGCCAGTAGTAGCGCTGAAGCGCCGGTAGGTTCGAACTCGACTCAATAGCCGCTAAACCTCGACTCGTTTATGCTTAGTCAGATACTACACGACCTGCAGAGAGTATAAGTCAAGTAAATAACGACTGGAAGCCAACGGCCCCCGTTGAGCTGGAAAGGACTAGGGAAGGTGTATAGACGCCCGACTCCTGTTATAAACCAGTGAAAAACTGTTATAAACCGATTGTAACCGGTTTATAACCGCACTGTTATTAACTGTTTCAAACACCCTGTTAAAAACCCCTGCGGGCCGGCCGGAGTTTATAACTGTGAGTTAATAATTCCCCGGATTATTCACTGCACCCTATGAATATTCGACCAAGTGCGAGCGTACAAACTCCGATCTCGTCGGCGCTACTTCTAACTAGAGATAATGTAATGCCCTTTGTATCCCTCAGAGTAGCCGACCAACGAGACGCACGCAAACACCGAATCCCGAGCACTACTTAGATGCCAGTGCATGCCGATATCCCTTGACCGTAAGGCGTCACGCTCAGCGCAGACTACGACCAACGCCTGTCATGACGTTTTTCGGCATGGCAGGCGCTGTTTATCATCGCAAGGCCGAAGAGATGAGCCAGTATTGGTGGGGTCCTGACCCGCGTCCGCACCGAAAAACCCATGGGGAAAACCGGCCCAGAAACGAGGCACACAATCCCTCACGCCCTCTGCACGGCGATCAGGACCCAGGATAACGACACACGGTAGTACATTCTGTAATCGCCCGATAGTTACGAGAAAGGAGTGAGGTAGGGTTTGGCTGCCAGTCACGGCAAAGTGCGTGAATAGTGATATGAATTGAAATTGACTCGCAGCGAGAACAACACAGACGGTAGGCTAGTCGAGCACGAGGCTATACGACGGAGCTGGTGTTACAAGGCGTTGTTATACGCAATGCTGTAAATTGCACCCCTATGTTGGGAGATGCGGTAGAACAACGGTTTGCTGCAATCCAGCCCACTACCACTGCAAGAAGCCTTGTTACAGGTCATCCAGAGGTGGCATACAAGTCAACCGTTGTCAAACTGCGTTGGTATACGCTGGCTCTTTTGGAGCCCCTATGTTTGTGATACATCCAAGCATGTTCGATGCCATCCACCCAATTCCGGGCGGGTTTTCGCTCTTATACACTGCGAGAGCCCTTGTTACGGGTCACCCAGAGCGTTAGAGCGAGCGAGCGAGTGAGTGTGGGAGCACAGGTGGGACGCGGGACGAGCACGGAGGGGGTAGACTGAGAGGGTGGTGGCGGACGGGTACATGCCTACGGTCGCGTCCGATGTGGATGCAATAAGCGTGCGCTAAGTTACGCTGTCGCTCGCCCCCTAGCAGTTCACAATACCAAGAAGCAGACTCTAGATGCATAGAACATGTTTCGTGTGAAGGAGATGAGGGTGTGTAGCTAGTCCAAGCCGCCGAACTAGTAGCGGGATAGTGGCGTAATTTGGCGCCCGTTTTTACCGCTCGGAGGAGACTACAAGTACTGGTACTGTCAGCAGGCTGGTATGATCAAACAACCTATCGATGCTGTAAACCAAATGAGCTGAGGTGAACTGCGACACAGTGCATGATGCAGTAGAGCAAGCGAACATCATGCTATCTTACCACGTTGTCGTCAATCGGGCCTGTTACAAGTGATACAATAACTGGAAAGATCTGCACAATAGTATCCGACCCAATAGTATTCGACCACCACACACACAGATGGGTATATACCAACAGACACACCAGAAAAGGACATAGAGAGCATGAAGCGTCGTAGATGCTCGTTTACGGATTTGTGGGGCCCCCACCCTACCATCGGCTGCGGTTCTTCAGAGAGGTGGTCCACAACCCCGACGAGCCTGAGCTCGTGAACGCCACGAAGAGCAGGGTGACGGTGTACAAGAACACTAGTACGGGAGCATGAATGAGATTTAATGTACCGCCTCGGAGACCTGTACGGAATAATGTCACTTACGAAGCAAAGCGTTCACGAACGCGACGATGGCGATCGGGTGGATGTCGTCACAGATGTTTTTGGCGCTTGGTAGCACCACGTCGAATTCGGAGCACGAGTGGCCTTTGAAGATCGTGCTGCCCTCAGATAGCGTCGTTGCGCCTACGGAGATCCAGAGGATCCATAGGATGGCTGCATATCGAGCCTTGTGAGTATACTATGACTACGGCGGCAGACCAGCATACGCACACGTCCACGGGATCTCGAAGATAATGTAGGACGTGAAGATGTTTTCGAAGAAGAAGTCGAGGAAGATGCTATAATACAGCGGTGAGTGAGGATACCTAACGGTCACGGTTGGAGGGACTCACAGAAGCGCGTTCGAAACGATCGTGATAGCCCCCACCGCAATACCAAGGCTCGTATAAGGGAAAGAGCCCGTGAGGTCAAAGGCCGCGAGGATCTTGTCCAGGTTGGTCGATGTGTGGGCGCAGAGCGCGATAACGACCAACGAGATGATGCATGCGAGCACTGTAGCGGAGGTTTACGCGTCAGAATTAGGTGGGGAAGTGAGCCAGAGTGACACATACCGAGGGTGAATACGCGGTAGAGCCAGAGGATGTTCATGGCGGGGGATGCTTCGAGGAGCTGATAGTAGCCGGGTATCGAGACCTCGCCTTTTGTGAGAACGAGCTGTCTCCTCGACTCTTCTCAGAGCCCAAACAACGGCAAAGCGCGACAGTCTCGCTAGGTCGTCCAGGGGTTATTGGAATCATGCTGTGATTGAGGCACAGACAAGGGCGCCCACGAGCGGATCGAGCCCAGAAGCCTCGTCTAATACCGCCGTGCATAGCATAGTATGCCACGGCCTGTCGAGGCTTTCCCGACATACTGCATACCCAACCGTGAAGTCCGATATGAACGACGCCATCCGTGTCCCGTGTCCTCAGCGGGTTTGGCGGGGACGAACCTTGAAAACTATCAGACCCACAAGCCCAATCGAGTAGCGTAAAACATACCGCGCGTGACCGACGCACATCAGGGCACATCCCTCGGCGAGGAAATTCGGCCTTGTTCTTCTCGTGACATCGCGGTACCGAACGATGCACTTAATCACTGCCTTGACCGAGAGTGACTCACCTCGTGCATACGAGCCACCAGAGCGCATGAGGTACCCGGCGGGAACCGAATTCAATGATACAGAACCTCCCACAATGCTCCCAAGCCTGTCAACGTCGTGATGACAGAGAAGGACCGATGTGTATATACCCATGAGGGCCGGGTATGCGCCGTTTGAGACCGTACGCTCGGTGCTTGTAACCACGAGCGCTGATACTGCGGCAGATAAATCGCATGTGAGCACGTTGTGCGACATCCTCCCGCGTTGTAACCGGGGGCTGTGCACCTACCTCGATTTGCTCCTCCCCATACCGTCTTGGATGATATGCGACCGATTGGGGTGGAGAGGTGGCCTTCATACTCGTCTTCACATCGGCATTGGAGTGATGAATCACGAGATGGTAGTTTGAAAGACAGGTGAGTGCGAACGTCGAAGATACGCCAGTACTAGTCCTCATGGACAACACTACAGCTGCAGGAACTGAAGAAAGATCTGAAGAGCCTTCGATGTCAGTACGCAGCCTCTAACAGGGAGACCGATGCTTCAAACAAAGTCCTTGCCTGATGGAGAATTTCGTGCCACAGACTACGATACAAGAAGCACCCATGTCTTGACACGCGCACCCATCCCCATCACCGGGAACTGAGATCTAGTGCTGACGACGCGCGCCGCACGCCACAACGCTCCTGATGACGTTCGAATCGCCTGCCGACATTTCACTCATGCTTCGTAGTCACAGCACAGCCTTGTCAAAGTCGACGCCGTTTCCCTCCAGCTGGGCTCTGGGGACCCTCCTGCCAGTCGACGAGCTCCGTGGCACCGGATACATCCAGATCGGCCTCCCGCGCCGCGCTCCTATACAAGCCACGAACGCCAACACGAGTAGATACACCACCACTGGAGAGAGCGCGCCAGCGAGCCGACCGCGCCAGGATAGGGAACAAGAAGCGGAATCAACGCACAGACAGCGGCATCGGCCGTCGAGAGCCAGACGATGGGTCCCGCGTATTGGCAGATGTCGTTCGCCGTCGAGTCGGGGTCGGCACACACGGAGCCCCGGAAGTTCTGCCCATTCTGCGTGGACGTCATCACGGCGACCACTATCCAGGCGATGGCCGGCATCGCTGCGTGCGCCCAGTCTGTCGACGCTGTCATACAAATCGGATGAGTAGGGGACCACTCACCTAGGAGGATGAGCTCGCACAAAATCGCAAGGGGTCGGTGGCACGAATCCAGGATTAGGCTGTGATTTAGCATTAGCCCTCAGAGTGCGCGCCCGCGTCGACGAAAGAGGCACCACCTTACCTGGTCAGCAGTAAGACCACCGTATACAGCCCGGTAAATATCCCAACCAGCGTATAAGGCATGCTGATATCCCGTTTCGAGTCCATGAAAACGAGCCCTGACTCTCGACGCACAGGGCGATCACGCCGACGCCCAAGCCAATCGTGACCACTGCAATAGAGCAGTCAGCAACCGCAGCTTGGAGAGTAGAGCACGCACAGAAAGAACAAAGCCGGTAAGTGTAAAGCCAGGTCATTTCTGCACTGCAGAGAAGCTGGAAGTCTGAAAGGTCGCGAAAGGACTCGGAGCAGACCATAGCTATGTAGTCCATAGCGAGCCACAGCGCTGTGGATGATCCATGCCACCAGCAAGTGCATCCGTTGGTAAGGTGTGAACAGCAGGCTAACGCCTAGGAATGTCGAGGATCGTGATTGGCGCCTGTCTTGGGGCAGTAAGGAGATGGTGATGTTGCGCAGGATGAACGCCGCGAACCCCGGCGTAAGCTGGACGCCCCCACGACTAGGAAGGAAGGACTCCCTCCTAGTAAAGCAGCATGACAACAATGTACACTGCAGCCAGCCATTTCCCAGATCCGAGAGTACGTCTCCGCACAGGTATGCCCATAACATCAATACTGCACGCCGAGTGATACAGCGGCGTTGATTTGGCATGTCGTCCGCCACAGGATACTTCACCTTCCCATTCCGCGCCCCGGGAGATCGCAGCCCCAGTGGCAGGCGGTCTCTAACTTCAAGAGTACGGGGAAGGCAACGCCGGTTAGAGTTCAGATATTCACAAGCTGGCTGAGTTCTGAGACATGGGAAAGTCGTCCGAGTGTCCGACAGGTGTATATATGTGAGTATCACGTACATGCAGATGAGAGGAGGAAGAGGAACGGTGTTGCGTAGGCGCCCATGATCTTATGATGACGTAGTTCGCACAGTATATACTATTACTTACTATAGCATGAAACCGCAAGCTTGAGGGGTACCCGATACTTTGTCGGTCATATAAAGCTTCTCTACAAAGGACAGCCGGCGATAAATAAGCAGCAGTCACATTAAAGCAACATCTAGCAAAAAGCAGTACAACAGCACAAGATCGATTACCGCTACATGCGCGTACACAAGCACTGCTCTGAGACGTCGGACGTCGACCATTAGCGTGTTCTCCTCCCCCTCCCTGCCCCTGGCCCTCTATCCCAACAGCACGTAGGGTGCATGCGTCTGATGTATGTATATAAGTGTATAGATCCAAGAAGGTCATGTCCGCGTGGCCGGGCGTGAGCGTCGTGAGGTCGTGTGCTGGTCGTCCTGATGAGAGGAGCGTCGCCCCACGCGTGTGCGCTCGCGCCAGCTCCCCAGGTTGGATGAGGAGGAGGGAGCGCACACGGTGCGGGATCACGGGGTATATGTATAGGAGTGGGTGCGGGCGGGCGGGCGCGCGGCGGTGCTGTTGAAGCGCGTGGGGTGCGAACCCGCGGGTCTACATCGCGTGCGCCTTCTCGGTGTCGTGCACCGCGAGCGGGTCGTCGAGAGGCGCCCCCGCAGTGCCGAGGTCTGTCCTGTTCGACGCGGGGCCCTTGTAGTGCTTGCGGCCGCCGACCGCGTACCACACGCTGTTGAGACGCAAAGTCAGCTTTGAGAATGTGGATGGAACGGGGAAAGGGCTGCTTACAGTGAGAGGAGAATGACACCGCCCGTGATAGGCTAGAATGACACGCCGTCAGAGCGCGTTCCGGTGTCCAGGAAGGGTACGAAGCTTACCGCGGCGTAGTTCATCGTCTCGCCTGTCACAGGGAGCACCGTTGGAAGCGCAAAGATCACGACCACGAACAGCGTCCAAAGGATGCAGTTCACGTTTGCGATCCAGCCTATGATGCCGTCACCCAGGTAGAACGGCCCGGGCACAAACTTCACCTCCGGGTGGTTCCTGTACCATCTCCGGCTGTATTGCGATCACCAGTAAGTCACCCATTATACACGCGCTAGAAGCTGCACGATGAGGTACGTACCAGAAGATGGGAATGATGTACGACAGGTCGAGTGCCATCGCAGTCATGGCGAAGATCGCGTTCACCGCAATCCCGCTCGCGAGGTCGAGCAGACCGGGCAGGACACCGATGATGGTGACGAACCAGATCGCGCGCAGAGGGGTCTGTGTCCACGAGCTGATGTGGCCGAAGAAGCCACGGTCAGGGAGGCCTGGATAGGCGTAATGAGTAACAATTTCAAAGGACGAGTGAGGCGCAATAAGGATGATGTACCCTTGTCACGGCTGAAGGCGTAGACAGTGCGAGATGCCGCCTGGAGAGCCGTTTGGCAAACGAAGAACGCAGTCAAGCAAACGAATGCCTACGGCGACGCGATGCTTCGTCAGTACCATCGTCGTGACCGTCGACGCAAGCAGTGTCACACATACCCATAGGAACAGGGCGCCAGGCTTGCCCATGCGGAGAACCATGATCTGACATACGCATGACGAGTAAGCACATATTCCTGTCGTTCGCCATGTACCAACAATGTACTTGAGCAATAACGTACCTCGAGGAACGCAGAACCAGAAGGGCCAGGGAGGTTCTCCCTGGATAGACGTTGAGCGACACACAAGCGAGTAGATGTGGTAAAACTCACAGAGGTCCTGAGCAGAGGACGACAACAATGTTAAGGAGCCAGCCAATAAGGCCAGTACCAATGACTGTTGCCAAATTCCTTGTTAGTCAACATTTTCTGTGCAGAACGAGCGCGTTGCGGTACATACCAGCAATGAAGATTGCGGAAGGAGCAGCGTATGCGGCGCGCTTTACTTCCTCACTGGACAATACATTTAAGTTATGCGGCGCGGGAAGATGAGCTAAACAGACTTACGAGATGTGTGCAGTGGCATCGTAGTCCTATAAAACCACACAATGCGTCATCAGACCACGCTAAGCACGTCAGGCGCACAGCCTGCGGGGGCAGGGACGTACCGTCATCTGCAAGTCATCATGTCAGCACTCAACTCCACAGCTGTACGATACGAGGATGTTCGACGTACCGTCCATTGAACACTCAGCAAACCAAACAGGAACGCGATACCGTCATTCCAACCGCCGGTCTGGTTGACGATACCTTCCTTTCCGAACACATATGATGCGGTGTGCATCTCGCTCCTGGGCGTCGTCGCCAAAAGAACGATGATGATAACTGAGAGGTGTTATGAGTGCAGCTCTGGCGTGTGATCGAAAATAATGAACAAATACTTACTGAATGTGGCACCAAGGTTGACGAACACGAAGCCGGTGGTGAGGCGGGCAAGTTGGCGCGTCGCGAGGCAGTTCTATGGTACCATTTAATCCCTCTTCGAACAGACACGGGATGAGGATAAAAGCAGCTCACAAGGATACCATGAAGGATGAGCAGGCCGACGAAAAGGCCTACTGCCTTACCCGAAGTAAGAGGGTAATCTTCGCCCTGAAAAAATAGCCTCAGCAATAGGATCCATTGAGTGTTAGAGCTCACAAACCTTGCCAACCACGACGGCAGCCCATATCATGTTGGCCAGTCCAAACTCGGTGGAGGACAACCCGAGGATTTGACCAAGAATGTTCAGCCACCCGACGACCCATCCAACGATAGGACGCTGCCGCTTCGGTACGAGCTGTGCCGACGCAGTGTACCTGACATTTGCACGTCACGCGACCGCTTTTTATGATCAAAGATAGGAAACTCACAAGCCACCACAGGTCGGGAAGGCGCTCACAATCTCCGCGATGCTCGCACCTGAGGAAACTGTCAGTACATGTCTGCTCAAGATTAGAAGTGCAGATCGCGCAAGACATAGCGTTCCGAAGCTTCAGAACTTCTCCAGTCCCATCAATGTCTCCCTGTCCAGCACTTTACGCGCGCGCTCCGGTGCGGGGTTGCTTCCCGGAGTTTACACACGCGGACACCGACTGAGGACGCCCTCGTGACGACTGCGATCTCAGGCCGAAGAAGAGCGGATACGCATGCGTCATTTTCATGATGGTGGAGGAGCCGAGCGGCTAGCTGACAGCCCTGAGAGAAGGAGATACGCACCGAGGGTGAAGCACATCGTTGCGCCGAGGATCCAGCACCAAGTGACGGAGGAGGGACCACCGAGGAGAAGAGGCGAGTTGAAGGTGGTAGCGACACTCGAGCACAAGCCCATGATGCTGAACGCAAAGCTGATCTGTACAGCAATGATTAACGGATCCCCCGCTGTTCGAGTAGTGATACGTACGGTGGCAATGTTAGAAAACTCGCGCTTGAAGGAGGGGACATAGCCGATCTCGAGGAGCTTGTTGTCGTCACCAGAATCATCGCTGCTGTCCCCGATTGAACGGGTGTCGGCCTGAGCCTCCTTCTTTTCGGAAAGGTCGAGGCGTGGGGAGGACATGATGGCGGCAGGAAGGAAGGGGGAAGGACCGGAGAGGCGACCGTTGGCAGATAACGCGAGGGCGAGCAGCAAACCCAGAGCTTGAAAGGATATGATCGCGTGCCAAGGCCACATTTTCACTAGCGCCGGGCGCAAAATCAGGTACCTCCGAGCGAGTCCTTCGCGGCAAGTTCGCGCTCCTCCCGCCGACGTCCCAGAGGGGCTGCGTCCGAGTCCGCCGGCAGCGCGTCGTGGGCCCCGACGCCGCCAGGCCCAGAGCCGTCCCCGCCGCTGCGTTTTTCGCCGCTGTCTCCTTCAGATTTGTTTTCCCGCCCTGGCCACCGCGCGGTCCCCGACGCGCACGCGCGCGTCCAGTCGCGTCCGATCGCGACCCACGTGCGTCGTTATCTGTCACAGAGAGTGACGCACTGCCGGTCACAGCACGCGATCATTCCGGGCGGCACGGACAAGTTCCTTTGCGCTTGCCTCCATGCTGCCTGGTTTGCTTCAGCCTTTGGACGCTGTAGAAAACGTCGAAATTCAGTGTACATATGCCCCTGATCACGTCCACTCAAGACGTTCAAGAATCCACCGAGGAAAATAGAATCCGAACGTGACATCCGATACGGAGCAAAACGTTGAACATCATGCCATCGCGACCTCCTTCGAGAAGTGTTCGGGGTGTCTGGTAAGTATCTTACCGTCGAAGACACCATGATGAGGCTTCACATGCTTGCGCTATTCCGACGCATCTTGCAACCCAAAGTGACAACATCTCCACCGTTCCGGTTGCGCCAACCCTGCGGCACACTGCCATCGTCGTGTAGTTTCCCCTAGGCAGACGTACCGATGCGTCACGGACTGTCATGGGAGCAGTACCGGACGCAACCGCATCGCTTATTGTACCGAACGTTTGAACCTAAACGCACTTGGATATAGCTCCTCGGGCGACAATCAAGGTGCGTAACTTATTCACCATCGTAGCGCGTGGCGACCGGTCTAATATCATGGCCAAAGATGCGAAGACGTCAGATGCGGCCGCGGTTCATAACTTTAGCGTCGATTCCCTATGGAAAAGCGGCTGCCAAGATCCTTGCCGCTTCTTGTAACAGGACATCGAACAAGCGGCCACTGGTACATGCACATTGAACGCAGTCAACCATCTCTACGTCCGGGTCAGTGCGCGTTTGATCGACAGGTATCCTATGCATCGCGATACTGGCGCACATATACACACCACAGCTCCTCGCGGGCGATGTCGGTCGCCTGTTGGAAGCGGATGGTCGATGTAACGGCCTCATCCCCATCTTGTGGTAACGCTCAGTCCAACTGTATAAGATGTCGCTCCGAAGACGGATCCTAGCGCCAGCTCTACAACCTCCCTGCACTGTTTTTATTGACCAGATGTCCTGGTTCTACGATTACCGCATCTTTTCCTACGGTATGTCTGTACCCTAACGCACATTTTCACTTTTTTGCCGATACATGTTCATCGGGACCAAGTCGTTGCACTCGCCAGCGAGATTGGTGTATTTGTAGCCTCGTTGGAAACGCACAATGCTGGGAAGGACGTTACCGGCCTGTCGCTAACTTACGCTACGCTGGGGATGGCTGTTGCAGTGGTCACGGCGGTCCCGCTCTTGATTGTGTACGTCTCCTCCTTCTACCGTCAACGTCGCTACTCACGCCCGCATACAGTCTCGTCAGCGAGTGCACCAACCGCCCCGTTCCTGTGCGGACAGAGCTGATAGGACTGGGTGTGTTCTTGTCTTGCTCAATGCTCTTGGGGGCGCCAGTATGCTGAGTTAAATTCATGACAGTGTGTTTTGCGCCCAGCTGGCTCGCCGTCGCGTTTGTGGCGACCCACGCGCAGCACCGCAACTTTGGATACGCCTCGTGCGACTCCTTAGACCCCATTCCCAGCAGCATCTGCTCATACGCGACTCCCATCGTGTCCTACTCGTTCATCCCGGCCGGCGTGTGTAAGTACCGTCTGTATGTTGTCCTATGGTTAGCCCGATTCTTATTATCCCTGGTATCCGTATCCGCACAGTGCTGTCGTACGGGTTATTCTTGCTGCTCATCGCCGGGAAGAGCGAGTGGAAAAAGACACCCCTTTGGGGGCACCCGGTCCGCAGCAAAGCTATGAAAGAGGCAGGCTACTGAGACTAGTCCCCAACTGTATACCCAGGGTAAGGAAGTGGGGAGAATTCTATGCCCTTTGACTGGACCCCCAGATATCGTCGATGTTATTCTCAGGCTTCAGTTTCTTGCATCTTGTGCCAGCCGTCGTACGCACTACACGCTACGATCCCCAGACCTGCACGAAACAATCCGTTCATCTCTGTGTACACGTCTATCTAGTATCAACATCTTACCCTACTACTGTATATATGTTTGCCGACACAACGTTCGGCGTACTTTCTCAAGTTCCCTCTGAGCGGTGAGCGCTACATGGCCTGTGTTAGCGCTCTTCTCACGTGGCCGCTTTTATGAGCGCCCACAGCAGGCGAAGAGTTGTGCGAAGTGTCCTTTACTTTAAGCTACCACCAGTTACTCGTCCAGTCGGTTTCCCGGGACCTTAGGAAACACGCGGAAGAATGGTTCTGTGTGTGGGATACATGGGGCGTCTCGGTGCGGTCGGGCTCAGGTGCGTCCCAGCTACCACGCCCACTCAAAGCTGCAAGGCCTTACTGGAATACATGTAGAGCTGCTCGGCCAGGACTGAGCATGTCACAGGGAAGGTGTCTGTCCACGCTCGGACTACAGGTATGTATATTGTTGCTGTATTATTGCTCTGCTGAACAACCAGCAGCACTCTAGGCTGTTGCTCGCGCGTAGCGAACTCCGTGCATTCCCATCCAGCTCGCGGTCGTTTTTCTGGGGCTCCTCAAAACCTGCTGCACCACCAGCGGAGAAGGCCGAGCCCTTGGTTACCGAGGAGATAATCGAGCAGCCTACCTCGACGCCCGCCACAGAACTTCTGGACTCGGAGCCCACTGCGGCGGTGGACGCGGCCTCCTCCGCACCTTCACCAGACGCTGTCCTGCCTGATGTCGCGGTTCCGACAGACGTGCTCCCCACCGAAGTTCTCGCCCAAATCCCGTCACCACTGAACTACGGCGACCTCGCCGCGCTCGGGCTCGCGAGCTGGACGCCCGCAGGCGTCTGCCGCTGGGGCATGGAGCTGCTCCAGGTCTCCACCGGCCTCCCGTGGTTCTGGACAATCATCGGCGCGACGTTCGCCTCGCGCGTTCTGCTCTTCCCCTTCAGCGTGAAGCAGATGCAGAGCACCGCCGCGCTCGCGCCGTACCAGACGGACATCGCGTCCATTCGCGACGAGATGGCGGAGGCGCAGAAGAAGAAGGACATGTTAGGGATGCAGCGCGCCGCGCTCCGCCAGAAGTTGATCTACGAGAAGGCGGGCGTGAGCCTCACCGGGATGGCCCTCGCGCCGTTCATCCAGCTCCCCGTCACGCTCGGCATGTTCTTCGGCGTGAAGAAGCTGTGCGACCTGCCGGTGGAGCAGCTCAAGTACAGCGGGTTCGAGTGGGTGCCGGACCTCACCGTCATTGACCCGACGTACACGCTGCCTATCATCGCGACCATCTTGATGAACGTGCAGATTTCGGTGCGTGATACATAGGGATGTGTTTCGGAAATATCTTGCTGAGTCGAGGCGTGCACGCAGGTGACGATGCGCGACCTCGTCGGCTCGACGCCGCAAGCAGGCCACATCATGAACTTCCTCCGTATCCTCACTACTGGCTCCGTGTTCCTGATGGCCAACCTGAACGCGGTGAGTTGCGACATCGTATACGGACCGCCTATGGCAGCTACTGACGTACATAATCATTTGCCAGGGTGTACTCGTCTACCTTATTTCGAGCATCGTCGCGATGACTCTCCAGAGCGTCGTCCTCCGGCAACCCGCTATCCGCCGCATCCTGAGGATTCCCCTTATCCCCGAGCACCTCCGCGTAGCTTCGCCAACCATGCGCGAGTCGCTGAAGTATGCGCAGAAGTGGTGGAACGACAAAGTCAACGATGCACGCACCGGGGCGCGTTAAGCTCCCCGTCGGTGTATCAGACGGACTTGACTACTACTGGGTGTGCTGTGTTTAGGACGCGCGATGAAAGTACATTAATGCTCATCTATAATGGTGGTAGTATAGCTTATAGACATGACCCCCTTGCTCACATCCAAATTGCTGGCGGCGCGCACGACAGACATCATGGAGATCAGTGCAAGAGGAGGAAACAATCGATTCAGATGCTGCAGTAGATATACAGTGCGAATGGGAACGAACGATATGTTCAGCACGGGGTGGAGTACATGCTCTACAGTATGGGAAGGGCGTACAAAACAGCAACAGGAACTGACAGCATTAAACGTGAGAGCGCGAAGGGTAAACCGGCCTAGCGGCATAGGTCAGACAACAATTTAAAGCAAGCTAGGGAATGCTGCTCACTATCAGAACGCGAAATCATCTCTCGAGAATCCACTGCGGCCGGCTCCGCCGTACCCTCCGCCGCCGCCATACGACGAGAAGCCAGAACGCGGGGGACCTCCGAAGCCGCCGCCACCGAAGCCGCCACCCCCGAATCCGCCGCCGCCGCCGCCGTGGAACTGCGCAAAGAGGTCCGACAAGTCGACGCCACCGCCCATGCCTCCCATGCCGCCGAACCGGTCGTCCTCATCGTCCTCGCCCATGTCGTACCGCTGGCGCTTCGCGGGGTCCGAGAGGATCGAGTGCGCCTCGGAGACGAGCTTGAACTTCTCCTCGTCGCCGCCCTTGTCCGGGTGGTGCTTCAGACTCTCGCGGCGGTACGCCTTCTTGATGTCCGTCACCGTGCACGAGCGCTCGACGCCGAGGATCTTGTAGTAGTCCTTCGTCTTGCTCTGCTTGAGCGCGACCTCGGCCTTGCGCTGCTCGCCGCGCAGCGCGCGCACGTCCGCGTCGTTGCCCTCGAACCCGGCCTGCTCGATCGCGGACTTGAAGTCTGCGATCGCCGCGTCGTACTGCTCCATGTGCAGGTGGATGCGGGCGCGCGTGCGCAGCGCCTTGAACGACATTGAGTTCAGCACTAGCGACGCCTCCGTGTCCGCCAGCGCGTCCTCCCAGCGCTCCATCTTCACCAGGGTGGTCGCGCGGTTTGACAGCAGCATCGCACGGATCTGGCCTCCGCCACCCTCACGATCGGCTGACCCAATCCGCTGCGGGGATTGGTGAGATTTCACACCGGTGGGCTTACCTGACAAACACGCACCTCGAGAGCGTCACCATACTTGTCTACGGCTTCTTGCAGCTTACCGATTTTGAAGGCGTTGTTGCCTTCTTCCTTCAATCGCTCGACGTCCTTGATACGCTTCCTTAGCCGCATTGCGGGTTCGTGTCCAGGATCTAATCGTAAAGCAGACTGTACGTGCTGTGTTGCCTGGGCCGTCTTGGAAGTCAAGAAGAGGAGCAGACCACGGACGGTGATCGCGTCGGGGGAGTTTGGCTCCAACCGGAGGGCATCGCTACGTGACATGTCGCGGTCAGCGATTGTTCGAAGGTGCTCATCGTGAAAATGGCTCACTTCGCTGCTATACCAGCCGCTTCCCAGTTTTTCCGCGCGATTTCGTGTTCGACCTTCCACAACCGCCATTGGATGGGGATGTCCCCGCCCTCGCCGTCGATCACCTGCATGCACTTGTCCAGTGCAAGTCGGGCCAAACCCCACTCATTCCGGTCGCGTGCCCCCTCAAGATTGCGCAAATGCGCTTCCAGCTCGAGCACCTTGAGCTGCAGCTTCAGGGCCGCGTCATTCTTCGGGTCGAGCGCAAGAACTGTGCGCAGGGTGGAGAGTGCAGGAGCGGTGGACCCCGTCGAGAGCTGACACCGGGCAAGGCGTACCATAGTCTTTGGTGAGGGGTTCTCGGACTGGAGCGCAGCCGCTTGTTGACAGTCTGTCAGAGCGGGTTTGAACCGTTTAATGGCCATATACGCGGCCGCGCGATTCGTCCAGTATGTTGGTTCGGAGGGCCGTCGATCTGGAATACATCCTATCAGTATCCCAATGTCCCCTAGAGTACAGCTGTGACATACCAATAGCCATGCCATAGTGTAGGATCGCCTCCTGAAACCGCCCACCCTTGAAGGCCGCGTTGCCCTGCTCCTTGATCTTCTCCGCTAGCTCAACCTGGTCGACCTCCACTGCCGCCTCTTCCTTCTTATCCTCATCCGGCGTGTCACTGAGGATTTCTATGGGCTCATCCTTGAGTCCGCTCTGGCCCTCATTCTGCTGCTCGTGCCTGTCCGTCAAATTGAGCGAAGCCACTCGGTATCGGAGATCGACAGCACCCACAGCTCCTCAGCGCCGTTCTGGTCGCCGTTTGCAGGCGTGGCTTGCGCAGACACCTTCTTCTTCGCCTGCTTGTTCTTTTTGTTCGTCATTTTGATGCACCGAGCGCGAGTGGTGGCAGCGGTAGTCGCAGAATGAGCTCTACTCGACAGTCGGCGCCTGCGCGCGCCATACACACGACTAAGGAAGCGCCCGAAGCACGTGGTGGACGCGGTGGCGTACATCCGCATTCCGCATGTCGACACGGTGCTCACTCCGAGCCTTCATGCGCATGGGGCGCAAGATTGGCTAAACGACCTGTTCGTGAAGGAAAGTTAACAGGTATAGCGTGCAGAGAACGGGGACAATGAGTGAAGCTGGGCCTCACCGATTCTACCGGTAAACACCTGCTTTACGGACATAGGGGGCTTTCAAGTGCTAACTTTTCTCACAGCGGACACCGGTCGAAGTCTTTCTACCCGCAGGATGTGAACGAGCTTGGTGGGTAACATGGTGCATCAGGTCTACGAAGTTATCTTACGACCATATCTCAGTTGAACTTCGCGCGCGGTCACGGACTTTCGACGGTGCTTACAGCCGCAGCGCCATTGCCAACCTAGGATATGCCTTGACCATCCTACGTCTGTTTGACAAACGGTTCTTCAAGAGTATGTGCCCCCCCAACTTATATGTGACTCACCACTAACATGTGGACCAGTTGGCATCTTGTATACCGCGCTCGCCGGCACCCTCTTCATCCTGGCCCACTTCCGGCAACGACATTCCCGCCACGACTTCGCCGACCATAACCGTGACTCCGCAGCATATGCGAGCGCAGTCAAGACTGTCGGACAGACCGGCAAGAGGATTTTCGGAAGACCGTTCATCACAGCCGGGTGGATCGTGGCACTGCTCTCGCTAGTGGTGTTCGCAGTAGAGATCTGCTTGTTAGTTCTGATCTTCAAGCTTTAGCCCAAGTCCACACATCGCACCGCATAGATTTTAGCCATTTACTGTTCACTTACCCACTTGTAGCAACATAGAGTCTGAAACGTCATAACATCCTTCCATCGCATTCACCCCAACCTTCACACATTCACAGCGACAACACCTTTGTTCTTCAAGGCCCTCACGCAATCAATGGGTTACGGCGTGCCCAAGTAGAAGATGAAATGCTCCTCGTGACACTTAGTTGTCCGGCAACAGCTTGGCATCAATCAATCAGGCCAACTGTGCGCAGAGTGGCAACTCTACATTTCTTGCGCAGCGCATGATCTCTCTAACATACTGCTGCGCCGTCGAGGTGAGTGGTCCCGGTCAACGTCTATCGCCACGATTTCATCTATCACCAGCAGCCTCGTACTGCGCACTGATGCGCCTCGAAGTATTGTGCACTTCCGGCGCCGAGCGTAACGTCCGCTCAGCACACTGCCAACGACAGAAGGAACATCCGGTAATGCAGGTCACAGTTATGCCCGTCATACCCTTGGCGAAGTATCTCCATTGATTTACAAAGCCCGGCTATGTGGCGACGATACCGTTCCGTTCTCTGAGGAGACAATACCTTTCCAAACAAGTCATCGCCTCCGGCATCAAACCCCGTTACTCAATATCTCAATACTGCCGGCTTCTACTCTCACTTGCTGCGCACTTCCAATTGACAAGGAGGAACGCCTTGCACGATACGTCTGTGGTGCCATCATGGCAAGTGTTGACCGCAGGGAGGTGCGCCCGCAGTGAGCCTGGCATTATACACTACTGTGCACTGCGTCCGATACGTCCAGTGAGGTGTGCCACAAACCTGAGGCTGCGCAATGCCAATGCCACAGATCGAGGAAGTTGTCTCGTATTGCCGCGATGCGTCCCGACACCTACCAGATGCTGCGAGACGTGTACACCTCCAGTCGACACAGCGCATGTACCGCTCAGCACCCGGGCAGAAAACACGCCGGTACGTTACCGCCCCCTTCCAGTCGCAACGGTCTTACCCGGGTGTCATCACTGCAGGGGCGATGTAACCGAGTCGAGCACGGTCTCGGCACCCCTGAGCCATTTATGTACCCCTATATGTTCCGATAACTTGTTCCTACCTACAGCAAATGCGCGAATATCGCCCACGTATGGGGCGTGGGACTGTATTTTTCTTGCCCTTAGCATTGGGGGATACTAAGAGTCTCCTGCTCCCCCCCCGGGGATTCTCGTCAGTGACTTGGTGGCTGTGTTTCAATGCTCGGTGGATTTTTGCGAGTGGCTCGCCTTTCAAATTTCAGGTGCGTTTCTTGATCAAGTCGCCGATAGTATACTGGCTATTTTTGGCGGAGAGCGACGAGTTGTTCAGTGGCACACGACCAGGCTCCAACGTCTTCGTCGAGGGTAATCCGGGCGAAGCAAAGCTGCATTCCGGGTCGTTTACGGTCCCTAGGGCTTAGGGGGGAGTGTCAAATATAAATCTGACTTCACGAAATAATTACGCCTACATGACAAGTACCGAGACCGCTGAGTGAACCTTTCGGAAAGAGTCAGTATTACGGACGCTGGCAGCAGAAACTAGCCGGTATATAAATAGAGACCCCTAGGTTCAAGATGTAGTTTATAGACAGGAGTTCTTGTTAGCACAGGAGACGGGCGATCTTCTGCTCTCCCGCGATCGTCACGGCAGTCAGCTATTGCCCTCGGTGACCGGGGTAAACGGATCGCGTATTCCTCGGGGACCCTTGCTCTTTGGGGAGTGGTCCGAACGCCTGTGATCCCCTACATCGTCTTCGGTGTACAAGAACGCGATGTAGAACTTACGAAGTGACCCAGAGGACATGCATGTCATTCAGAACGGGGTGCGTGACGCCACGACGCCCTTACGGACCGGGAATGCGCGACGTACAACAGAGAATGAAGGACTCAGCCTGGTCAGGCCTGGTCTCCGAGTCCCCCCCCTCCCCCATGCCCCATGGAATATGTGCAATAGGAGGGCCGGCACTGGAGAGTGCGTAAACGCTCGGCCCGAGCTGACTCAAGCGAGCGACGTTGAAGCCACGGGCCGATATAATGGCACCGCGCAGTGCTACTAGTATCTGCCGTAGGACCGAGAGAAGACGAGTCGTGGGGCTGGAATATGGTCGTGAACGTATTACGACCGCAATTCTGCGACGTCCGGATCTAGTTTCTGCACATGAAGTTAACATTGACACATGCGTTTGGTCGGCGTGCGACGCGGGGGGACTCATGGAGTATGCATCATACGTATGTAGGCAGCGATCGTTGGTCGGCGTTCACATGTGCATCGAGAGGCGTAAGGTGGCGGAACGAGAATGCCCGATTTGCCGGGTGCTTGCGTATGTTACCAAGTTCGGGCGCAGTGATCGAGAGTAAATGGTTAAACTGCCGGAGAGTACTGGTCTTGGAAAATTAAATTATATGCAGCCTGGTAGTACTGCAGCTCATCAAAGTCGGGAGATGCCCGCCCTGGTTGTCTGCGCAGTCTGCGCTCGGTCCGCAGGGCGCAGGCGTTTTCCCTGAGCGGCGAACGAGTGGGCGCGAAAGCCGGAAGCGACCCACGAGGGACAGGCGAGAGAGGCGCGGGCATGAGGTGAGCGGCATTACGAAACACGACCTGCGGCTTGGCGCAAGGATATGACGCACCGGATTGAGAACGGGAGTGAAGCTAAATGGGCGGCAGTTCGCTACTCCTCTTATACCTCTACCTCCATCTCATCTGATTCCGATGCTCTCCTCTATTTCCTCCTTTCTTCCTGCTGCCCTGCAGATAGGCAACGACAAGTCTCCTCCGGCCACCTCTGAACCAGTGCAGCTTACCCAGTCCCCAACCAAAGAATCTGACATGGGCGTCGACGAACATGGCGCCAAGAAGAAGAAGGAGCGGACAAACGAGGTATGTCATCCCGTCCCTTTTCTTCCGCGTTTCGTCAAGCCGGACGCATGCCTCCCAAATTTCACTCTGGGTGCTTTCGAGGAGGGGAGCAGCGACGCTGTGGCTTACGAGCTCGCGAACACGAAGCTATGGGAACCACTAGCGTCGCTGCGCGCACTGCTCGCGATCACGCCCTCCCCACTGGCCAGGCGCGTTCCACCTCAACGAGTAATGAGTTCTGCCAAGCACTGTGCTTCGCTCTGCCGGTCCTTGTCATTGGGCCCTTGTGGCCAGTCAACGTCGGGGTCACCACTCGGTCTCTTGTTCAATGAGATGCGACGGACTTGTGCTCTCAATTGCTGATCACTTGCGTCGGCCGTTCCTCTTATTGGCCCGATCGACCATGGACGTGACCTTTTCGTCTATTGTCTTTCGACGTTGCTCTCTCTAATTTCGCTGTGTCCCGCATACCCCGCTCCTAGCGGGACATGTCGGCGCGTTTCGTGAGCGGTGTAAATGGCAGATCTCATCAGGCTGTCATCCATCTGCTGTGCTTGTTCTCGTCAACCCCGTTTGGGAAGACATCTTAGTAGGTACGCAGTGCAGGTTTCTGTGCTTAGCGTCGATGTACGGCACAGCGCGATGTCTTCGGATGGCTGTGGCAAGCACTGCTACCGATACTCCCCAATAACGTATGCGGCACCCGCGCAGTTGATCACCATTTCGACTTTTACCCTGCTCCTCGAACTCTTTACTCACTATGCATTCTCAGTCTTTCATCGTGGTCCGTCCACCGCCCTCAAAATCCAATCACCCATTGAACCTGCAGGTTCAACTGGTTCCGCCGAAAAATCGTGAGGTCCACCGGTCTTCCAGCGGCAGGGGATCTGGGGACTCCTCCGCTGCTCCTGAAGACGATGCCTCAGAAGTACAACTTACACGAACAAGCTCAAACCGGTCAGACGTGTCGATGTACTCGTCGTATTCATCCACATCAATCTCTTCCGTTGCTTCGTCTTCCACAACTTCCTCCGGCCGGCGCATGATCATCCCACTCTACAACCTCCAGGCTCACAACGTCCTCACAAACGTTATTGTCGACGCTGGCACGGACGCGAAGGTCGCAAAATTCCAGAAACGTGGACTCGAGGTTATTGGCCTAGCGGTCCTCGAGCCTGTCGAGGTGTGGGGTGAAGGCGGCAACCCCGCTCCTTTTGCGGCCGGGAACTCGCCGGGGGCACCATCTGCTTCGCTGCCTGATGAGCATGCACCCCGTGCGAGCGTCGATCTATCATATTCCCATTTGACGACAGAACCTCCTCACACTCCCACCTCCTCTGTGCTTTCGGTGACATCGGATGGGATGTCTGACCACCCCCACACCCCTGGTCCTGTGACTCCTACACCGTCCTCAGCGGTCCCTACAACCCCAAGGAATACCCCTGGCGCGAAGAAGTTCTTCGGCAAACTTTTCAAACGTCGCGGAGATTCCCCGCAACCCTCACCCACTTTCCCGCCATCTCCCCTTCCACCCATCAGCGCCCAGCCTCCCTCACCAGCGCAACCCACGACACCCCTTGCTTCCGCCGATGGACACCCTTCACGCCGCTCGTCACTTCTGGGGAACGCGCTGAGTGTTCCAGGACACTCTGCTTCTGTATCAGGTTCGGAAGCGCCAGTCCCCGGAGCGCGGGAAAGCGTGATCTTGCAGCCTCCGGTGCTTGGTATCCAACCCTCGCTTAGCTCGCCATCTTTCCCTCCACGCGGCCGGCCGACGAAATACGTATGGGTGGTCCGCAAATGGCTCAAGGGCACGCCGGAGTCCCTCCTGAGTGGTGTCAAGGGCAAGTTTAACGAGGCGCGCGGGACGGCACCGCACGCCAGCGCGGTGGAGAGTTTGGTCGAAGTCCGTTTCGAATGGACGCGCGGTAAGAGCGGGCGGAAACATCGATCACGGCGCGACACTGCAGACGAAGGCGCCGACCGGACCCGCTCGAAACGCCACAGTCTCGCGCTGTCGTCGGCGGCGCAGTCTCAGACGTCGCTCCACCAGCAGCCCCCGCAAGTGCATGTGTCTGACCCCCCGCAATCGAAGAAACGCGTTGCATCTGCATCGGCCGCCGAGGTACGCCCACGCGCGTCGATAGACTCACGGCGATCCACCTCTCCGCACGCTACGGTCAGCACCACGACCTCCTCCGACGACCATCATAAACACTCCCCGTCTACGACTGAAGACCCTGGAGACGAGAGCGACCCTGAAGATTCAGAGACGCCGTGGACATGCACACTCGTCGTGCGCCGTCTCTCCCCTTCGCGTCTTCCTCCTCCGGGATCCCCGCTTCCCCATGCCGGCGCGAGCGCTGGAGTCGCGGGTTCGAGCACAGTTCGCGTCAAGGTCGCCGGAGTGGTCCCGACCCCCCACCACCCGAAGGTCGTCGCGCTGCTCAAGGTACCGTTCCCCCTGCCTGACGTGGAGATTGAGCGGATGAACGTACGCAAGCGGATCATCACGCCTGCGGGCGTGGCCCGCCCTGCGACATCCTCCGGGGACCACGCGGACGCTGGGCACGGCTCCTCGAACTCTGCGAACGGCAAGCACACAGGGTCGGGTATGAAGAACCTCTTCAGCGGTGGGAAGGACCACCTGGGCGGTGGCTCCGGCGCGAGTGCATACCCGGACGGCTTGATCTTGACCGCAGAGGAGATCAAGGACATCGTGTCGAGCACAGGCCTGTGGCTCGTCGTCCGGGAGGGTTTCGGTGGTGTCGGGCGTGTGAGCCGGAGGGGCGATGGATGGCGGCTGCGCGGATGAGCGCGGGCGTCCTTTGCGCAGCTCGATGGCGGGCCGTCAAGCGTAGACGTTGGGTGCATACTGGTTGATGTCGGATGCGTTTGGTATCTAAGGCCTGAGACGCGTTTTTCGTTCGGTTCGTCTTTTTGCTTGTCTTCTCTTGATGGCTTGTCTCATCTGTCCGTTCACTCTGTAGACTCGCTCGTTGCTATCGCCGCCCCGTATTTATACGGACAGGTCGTATCCCGGTCCACCTATCTATTCCATTCACGCAGCCATCACTTCGAATTCTGGGCTTACTCGTGAATCAATACTGCTTCCGCGCGCTCAACTGCGGCCTGCGGCGCTTGCTCTCCCTTGTGTCTTACTGCTTTTCGATACGCTACTCTGCGTACCTCCACCACGAACGCTGGACTCCGCACGGACGTAGTCGTACTCCCCACTCTTGTGCCACTCATTCTCGGTTTCGACTTTTCTCTGGTCTCGGGCAAGGGTTCTGCTGTTGCATCGTCCCATCACTCTCCTGTGTTCATACATCCACGATCCGACCGTCTCGTTATATATCCACTGTACTGCCTTAACGCGTACACTCCCGTTATTGCTGCGACTCCGACCTCGTTCCACCATACACCTCTCTCCTTCACGCGCCAGCTATCCCGTCCCTCCCTGAGCCATGACACGTATGACCTTCACGCTTGACCTGTTTATTTATTCCGTTCCCCAGCCATGCGCTGCGTTAATCACCGTGATACCTCTCCCCGCGGCGTCGGTTTTTTAGGAGTTGTATACCATAGATCTTGCTACTGGTTTAGTGCTTCACAATGGAAACAATGTCAGAATCCCTGGACTCGAGATGTGTGCGTTTAATACTAATGTGCTTGCGGGAGACTATGTGCCGCCGCTATGTGTAGGAGTCGGACGAAGTTCAGTATGAATTGAGACGTCACAACATTAGTACACGCGTGTCATAAGGAAAGGGTAGAGATGTCTTGGCTTTCCGTACTGCCACCACATCCTCTCTCCATCCATTATGATGTACCGTTCGGCTACTAGGAAGTGCTCGAAGAGATGACGTTGGGCCAGATGCTGCAGAGAGATGATGACTGTATGCGTGTAAAGCGCGCAATGAGCGCAGCTGGCGCCTCCGTACCTCTCTCCCGCCATCCACCACGTCCACCACGACCAGCTGGTGCTTGACTGCACCCAGCCCCTCCACCCGGCCCACAGGCCCCCCAGGCTCGCTCCATTGCCAACACCATGTCCGCGCTGTTCTCGCCCTCCGCCGCGTTCGCCGCGCCGCCCGCACAGTCGACGACGGACCCGATCCCGGAGGAAGAGGAGTACTACTCGTCCTGGTCGCTCTTCCTCGTCTGCGCGCTCCTGATCCTCTCGCTCTGGACGTCGTACTACCTCCAGATCAAGCGCATTCGCGCAATACATGAAACCCTCGTCGCCATTTTCGCGGGCTCATTCGTCGGCCTGGTGGTCAGGCTGGCGCCGGGAACTATGATTAGGGACATGCTGGTGAGTGCCGCGGTTACATGGTTACGTGGCTACGCGCTCTGTCGGGCTATGCGGTCTTCGTAAGTGTGAATTATAGTGGTTAAGATACAATGCCTACTTGCTGGAGAACTTACAATGTGATTGCCGTCACGGTGGGTGCAAATGGGGATGTCTAGCGGAACACCTTACTTCACCTCAGGCCAGCTTTGGAGAATGTCGGGAACATTTCCCCGTATCGTGTGCAAGGCCACACAGGCGTCTTGTGCAGACCCCGCTACACGCCCGACTTCCTGCTGCGAAATGCAGTGACTAGCTATTCGCGAAACGGTTGCTGAAATATCGCGTATTATAGATGTTCAAGCATACACTGTTCTTCAATCTGTTGCTTCCTCCAATTATTCTGGCCTCGGGATACGAGCTGAAGCAGGAGAATTTCTTCCGGAACTTCGGCTCGATCCTGGTATTCGCGTTCCTGGGGACATTCATCTCCGCAGTAGGAGTCGGGTATGCACTCACATTCTCTTCCTGGCGGTGTCAGCACTCACCACGTACAGTGCAGTGTTATAGTCTTCATCTGGTCTTCGCTAGGACTGGAATCTTTGGGCTTCACACTGATTGAATGTCTCATCTTTGGCTCTACCCTCTCTGCCACGGACCCGGTCACGATCCTGGCCATATTCAACCAGTACAAGGTCGACCCGAAACTCTACACCATCATTTTCGGCGAGTCACTTTTGAACGATGCGGTCAGTATCGTCATGTACGAGTAAGTTGCGATTTCGCCCTTCAAGAACTTGCACGCGCTGAACAACATACAGGACACTGTCGCAGTTCCATGGATCGGACTTCACAGTAACCCACATATTCCACGGAATAGGCATCTTCTTGCTCTCCTTCGGTGGCTCCATGGCTCTCGGCGTTGTCTTCGGTCTTGGGATGTCCCTTGTCCTCAAGCACTCTTCGCTTTCGCTCTATCCCTCGATCGAGACGTGCCTAGTCGCGCTCAGCGCATACACCTGCTATTTCTTCTCCAACGGCCTCTCGATGTCCGGAATCGTCTCGCTCCTCTTCTGCGGTATCACGCTGAAACACTACGCTTACCACACGATGTCGCGGCGCACTCAACGCGCGACAAAGTACATCTTCGCCACACTCGCGCAGCTCTCGGAAAACTTCATCTTCATCTACCTCGGCCTATCGCTGTTCACGAGCCCACCGTCATCTGCGAAGGTGACGACCTACTTCAAGCCCCTTTTCATCATGGTCACAACCGTGGCAGTCGTCTTCACGCGCTACGCCGCGGTATTCCCTCTCTCCGAGGCGATTAACTTCTTCCATCGACATGCCCGCGGACAACGCCAAGAGGAGCTTCCCCATTCATACCAAATGATGCTTTTCTGGGCTGGGCTGCGCGGTGCGGTAGGGGTTGCCCTCGCTGCAGGCTTCAAGGGCGAGAACGCACAATCCATGAGGACAACTGTGCTCGTGGTAGTCGTCTTGACCGTGATCGTCTTTGGTGGCACCACCGCGCGGATGCTAGAGGTGATGGGGATCAGGACAGGAGTCGAGGACGAAGAAGCAAGCAGCAGCGACGAAGAAGGGGAAGTGAGGAACCAGTTCTTCAGACGAAGTGGGCGCTGGCAGCGCTACATCGACGAGGACACCTACCAACCGCCGCGCACAGCGAGACCACTGAGCGTGACCATTGACGAGTCGCTGGCCTACAACCACCAAGCGCAGTTTGGGATTGCGACAAACAATAACGCGATCTTCTCCGCCGCCTCTTCACCCACGGACGAGTACGATTCCGACGGCGGGGAGGTGCTCCCACTTGCTACCGCGCACGCTGCAGGCAACGCCTCCCCGGGCCGGCGCAAATCGCGAGATAGTCCCGTCTCCGCCGGCGCAAGGGATGAAAACAAGTGGTTCCAAACGCTCGACGAACGCTACCTCCTCCCGCTCTTCTCGAACGCGACCGCAAGCCGCTCCTTCCACGCACGGAAAGCGCGCAGGTCCTCTGGCCCGTCGCCCAACCTCAGTGGCAGCCCGAGCCGGATGGGCACCCCGGGCGCGACGGACGACGAACTCGACGACGGCCGACCGGAGCTCGACCTCACGCGCGCGCAGGCGTACGGCGGGCCGGGCCAGAGTAGCGCGGGCGCGGGCAACGGAACGAGTCCTGCGCATCCGTTCCCGCCCACACCCGGAGTCATGGACGAGAGTCGAACGGAGCGTGGTCTGGCGAGCCCGATGCTCAGGAGAGACAGCGAAGGCCAGCCGCGGGACCGCGCATCGTGAGCGCACCTGGGCCTGCATGCAGTGTGCTTGCTGGACGTTTTCCGTGCTGCTGCCTCGCGTTGGGACGGAGGGTCGTTGCACATAGAGCCTACGGGTCGTTTCCTCTGGCTACATACCTTACTGTGAACTATTCTTGAATTGGATATGACAGCGGCAAAACCGACTCGCGGCCGCCTTCAGAAGTTGAGCTTGGCCTCGATGATCGGCCAAAATCTCAACTAGTGGTAAGCTGTGCATGTTTGTAGGATTGTCCGCGGAGAAGCGGCGTGCGCGGAGAAGGTGAGTGCTATTACATACTTCAACGAGTCTGGTGTATTAACTGTATTCTCCTCAGGGTATTGGCATCACCGCTTCAGGGTGTCAGAAATGGGTGCAAACCCCGGCCAGAGAATCGACATTGGTGTCAGCTTCCAATGTCAGCTTGCCTTCACATTCGTTGGAAACGCAGCCCTGTGAAAACGGCAAATCGTCAGACAAGTAGGGAGCGCATCAATTCGCTTGCGGATATCTTACAGCAAGAACTTCCATCGTGACAGCTCTTCCGAGTACATCTCCGGATTTGCAGCAGCTATCTCGGGCAACTGGAGGACCACGCTAGTGCCTAAAAGCGATGCATGTCTAGAATCAATACATGCCGAGAAGCAATCGTTCCAATAAGCTCTCCTCGGGGATGAGGTGTGTGTTCGGTGCATGTACGAAGAGGGCCGCATACTGTTGGCCATGATGCACGCGGCTTCAGTCCACACCGTCCCAATTAATGACCAGGCTGCCCAAGTTAGGTCTGAATGTTAGGTGAGTGTTATACGTCTTTAGAAAATGTTCGTAGGTTAGTCGAGTATATACTGACTTGAGTGCGTGTTCGAGTAAGCAGGATATGCTTACTATTTGGCGTTTGCCACGGGTAACACGGAAGCCCGTGAACCACTTTCGATCTCCCGGACCGACGATCCGCCGTTAGCCAATAAGCTATTACCGCTGGGCGTCTTTCTGCTTGCCACCGTGGTCCGTGACGCGCTGACAACGATGGGCAACATCTTAATATCCTGCGTGTCTCTACCAGTGCCGCCAGGTACCAGGGGGATCGCCTGTGCGACCAGCCTTTGGATACTTGCTAACATGGAGGCTCCAAGCAGCTCCAAGCCTGCAAGCAAGACGTTCGGTGTACGCACCGATCACTCGGAACTTTACAACGAGAAGCGTTTACATACAACATCCGTGGTCGATTTTACGGCGTTCTGCAGATTATAGAAGCGTGCATCGCACTCGGCCGATGGCCAGACCCGCATTGCCTGATCCAGGAGGCCGCGCATGATCGGACCGGCGCTGTTCAAGTCTTCAAGACACATGCACCTCTGCAGCTGACTGGTGTGGTCGTATTTCTGCGACACGAGACGCTCTTGGTATGTTCAGTTCTCGTCGGGGTAACCAATGATTGACGTCAGCATCACTCTGCAGTATCCGTGCCGAAGGCACGCTCTCTCCGCTCCCCGAGGCCAGGCCCCCCAGCGACATCTCCCCGAGTCATGAGCTTCGCGAGTCTTAGATAGCACAATGGGGTGCGCGGGCCGTATAAGAATCTGGGGCAGTGGTTGCAGGGCTGCAGAACGCCTGGTCTGCGACGCCTCCCTTCTGCTTTCTCCTAGATCCCTGTCGCTGCATTCCTTCCCTGCACGATGGATACCCCGCGGTCTGAGATAACGCATGTCGAGGTCGAGGTGGGCGGCGACGAGAAGACGTTCAAGTACGCCGATGTGCGTTCCGCAGCGCCGTCGGTGTACGAAAAGGCCGTCCCGGCTTTCGAGGAGGTCGACCTGCCTCCAGACGGTGGCCGTGGGTGGCTCGTTATCTTCGGCTGTGTGATTTATTCCGCCGCAACGGTCGGATGGGGGTATGTTATCAGATCCGTCCGCGCTGAGTGACATACATTGAACATTACACATTCTCCTCGTGCTGTCGTTGGGGGAGGAAGGCTTGTGAGCAGCGGACATCTCTGCCCGGTCTTTTCGCGTCCTCCGTCGCGGTGTACTCACATTACACCAGGTCTGGGGTGTCACAGAGGAGTACTTCAAAGAGAAGGTCTTCCCTGATGCGTCCCCGTCTCTCCTGAGCACCCTGGGGAGCATGTCTGGCATGGTGCGTCTGTGATCCCTCGCCATTAATGCGGAACTCCGCAATGCTGACTCATGACCACCTCGATGCACAGTTCATGACCTTGTTGAGCGTCATTCCAGGCAAATTGGCGGACCGCTAGTGAGTTTTACGTACGCGGCCTCTTCGCTGATGCATCATGCTCACATTTCATCCCAGCGGCTACAAGGTATGCGTTATTCCCTCCGCGCGTACCGACAACGTGCATAACATGTGAACAGCCCTTCCTTGCTGCCGGCGGATTCCTGTGGACCCTGAGCATGCTTCTCTGCGTGTTTGCCACGCAACTGTGGCATTTCTTTATAATCATGGTATGCTAAGCTTCCACGTGAGTCAATGTTGTTTCGAGCTGAGGATCATTCCCAGGGCGTTGTACAAGGAGTAGCAAACGCACTGGTGTACCCATTGATCGTAAGCGCATGCTCACTACTGCAGGTGGCGAAGTTCAGTTCATGATTATTCTGTCCGTTCTTGCAGGTTGCCCTTCCTGCACAATGGTTCCTCAGATATCGAGGACTCACCACCGGTATTGTCGTCGCTGGCAGCTCCCTTGGTAAGCACAGACCCTCTCAGTCCGATGTCAATATTCAACCATTCACGCAGGCGGCGGAGTATCTACCCTCCTATTTCGGCAGCTACTTACCGCGTTCGGATTGAAGAAGTCATTCGCGATCTACACAGTGATTGACGGCGTCCTGCTCTTTGCTGCCTGGTTCATGATCTCAGAACGCCGCCGGCCAACTGAGCGGAAGAAGATTGTATGGATCGACCGTTCGTTCTTTACCGACCCCGTGTTTTGGAGTCTTGGCATGTGCTTCTTCTTCACAGTCTTGTGCGTACTTTCTACCGCATTATATCCGCTTTCCTCTGGACTAATCTTTGTGGTAATCGTAGCGGCTATCTTTCCCCCATCTTTTTCCTTCCGACTTTTGCTAAGCAGAAGCTACCCAACATCTCTGACACGGTGCGCATTTCAGTAGTATACCCTTGTTCCCGGGGTTGACCATTTTCCGTGCAGGTCTCTACTCTCCCTTTGACGATGCTTAACTTCTCCGCGGCGATGGGTCGTACCCTCGTTGGCCTCCTCGCAGATCGTGTCGGGCCCGTGAACGCGCTCTGGACAGTAATCATGCTCTCCGGCCTCGCCCAGCTTCTCGTTTGGACGTTCGTCTCAAACTATGCCGGCATTGTACGCACTTCTGTAGCTCTCAAAGTGGAAACCACTGCTGATCTCACTACCATTGACCTCTGACAGATGGCCTTTGCGATCATGTATGGATTCGTGTGCGGGTGCTTCCTCTCGCTCTCGCCCGCCGTCGCCGCGCAGCTGTGGGGCTCCGGAAGGCTTGCAGGCTTATCGGGTCTTACACTACTCTTCAACCTGCCCGGTACGTCCTACCAGCGTCCCTGCGGATTCGGGATAATCACTGACATTCAATATGCTATCTTTTCGTTCGCGCACATGAACCATGCGATGGTCGATCATAAATAGGCAACTCGGCCGGAGCGCCCCTCGGTGGTGCGATCTTCAGTGGGACCGGCGGAAACTGGACCGCAGTATCATGTTATTCGGGCGGACTACAGATCATCGGTGCTACCGTCCTACTCTACGGTGCGCATGCCATGATGTTCATCCCCCGGCGTCAAACAATAAGCTGACTTGCTCTGGCCTATAGCGCGTTTCAAGCGCGAACCAAAAGTCTTCGCGCGCTATTAATCACCCACGGCGCACCCTTCCATCTCCCGTCTCTTTCCGTTTATGCTCGACTAACGACTCTCCTACACGACCGTTCTCGAATCCGTTTCCAGGACTTACGCCATTTAGAGGCGTCCGTCCACCGACTTCCGTGCACCTACCTTGCGATCATGCTGTGTTTTAACCCTAGATAGAATGGCAGCCTCTGGAGGCTACATACTAGCGATAGTACGACGTGCTTCCACCATTTGTAGACCACCCACCCGCATAGAGATGTGATGTAACGATTTCTGATCATTGCCCGGATTTGCAGTACTCAGTCAACATCCAATCAGCACGAAAGGTGAGTGGCACACCATTGATTAGAATCGAAAGGGAGACATGACTCGCATCGTCTAATTATTAGTCCAACATTCATTACCGGAGGTATCAAGTTGAACGAGCGTCGAGCATCATCCAGATGTTCCAAACCAGTACAAGAAATGACAGGTATACTGCGGGCCCACGGTCGGTGCGAGTCCGCGTTGGAAGTCCGAGTACAACAGCAATCCGAAAGAGTTCCATCTCATGACTGCAAAACAAACGCGCCCCGCTCTCACAACATCGCCCAAGCAAAGCCCGCGCCGAGCGTCGCTGCCCACACGGCCAGTCCCGCGCGTACCGCCGTCTGCGCGCCGTTGCTGCCCCCGGTGTTTCCGCCGGCACCGGCGGAACCGCTCTGGGCGGGCGCAGTGCCCGTCGCGGATGCGGACGCGGTGTCGGGTGCGAGCACGACGGAGCCGCTGGCGGTGGTGGCCTCGAGCGGGGTGGTATTGGAGAATACCTTGACATAGTTGATCTCGAAGAATGCGTTGGCGTATTCCGCGGTGCCGTTGTTGATCACGTTGTCGATGTACTGCGAGGGTACAGTGGTCAGCACAAACGGAAGGAGGAGTGGGCAGGAGTGGGCAGCGTAGTGAAGAAGATGAAAGGGGGGACGTACGCAGATGTCGACAGTGCTATTCCCGAGCGGTCCACCACAGGTCTGCTGGTAGATGGTCGGTTGACCGGCGCTGGACAGAGAAAAACGGATCCAAGACAGTCAGCAATCTTTCACTTGAAATTTATGCATACTTGAGCCACACTCACAAGTCTCCGCATAGGGTGATGTCGATTACGAGCTGCTGGGGCGCAAAGAACTGCGAGATGTCACAGGTCGAAGACGGCCATGCAGCAGACGGCGTCTGCCAGGTTGTCGGGTCGACCGAGTTCCCACCACTCGCGACATCTGCGGGAATGTTCGACCTCTGTTTATGATCAGCACTGACACAGAGCGCGTGTGGCGCTACATACATTCCAAAACCAGATGCTGCACAAATAAAACTATCAGCATCCGTCATCCCACGGCTAATCGCTGCCGACGCCTAAAAAAGCACGCCCACTTACAAGATACCGTCGGTGTCGAACTTCGCACCCCACACGCCGCCGCCGTTGGAGTTGAAGCCGTCTCCGAAGCTGTTCGGCTGGGTTTCTTGCACAGTGCAGCCCTGGCTCGAGTTCGCCCCTGCGGAGCAGTCGGAGCCTGCAGTCTTTCCGAGCTGCATCGCGCTGGGGGCCTGTGTGCACCCGCCGATGGCATGCAGCGTCATCTGGTCAAACGTCATGTGGTTCACAGCCTCGAAGACGTCGATCTCGCCTCCCTGGGGCCAGTTTTGGCCCATCGTCCAGAAGCTCGGCCATACCTGTGCGCAGTTATGCGGTTTAGTTGCTAATAAAAAGCCGAACGAACGAAACGCGTACTGAGCAGCCAAATGGCACATGTGTTGCATCGAAGAGGAACACACTCCCGATGGGGAAGAAGTCGTGCGTGATGATTTTGACCTGAAGGACCTGGTCAGCATGTGTGGGGGAGACATAGGTTGCTGGGGTGTTCTACTGAGTTGCGCTTCTGGTTGAATGGTACAAATGAGGTATTGTCAAGCTTGATGATCGCTTGACCATTCCCATTCACGAAAGCAAGGTGGTCTGCCGTGGCATTTGCCTGGTCAAGGTAGTTCACATGGCCTGTAGTCGGTTTGTAAGTGTATGCCGCAAGGAGGTACGGAGGCACACGCGCCATTTGTTGTGTTGTCAAACCCGTTGAAGAAGTCCCAGCCGTTGAAGAAGCCAGTTCCAGAGAAGTCCTTGACGAGGTTGTATGCCGCGAGCGCAGGTGTGCCGGATGCGGCGAGTAAAAGGACGGCTGAGGAGCGCATTTGGTCACGTAGTATAATATGAACGCGGTGGCGGTGTGGGTAGTGGCGGCTGCTCGAAAGGGACTTCGACTCGAGGTTTTGTAGTTCGGCAGACCAAGTACCGTATGTGCCTGTGAGGATGTGCAGGCGCGAATGTGCGGCCCCGGCTGGCGGATGACTCGACTGTGGTGGTACGGTAGAGAGCAGTGGGCAGCCTGCGGACGCCGGTGCCAGGGCATCTTGTAGTAGTCTATAATTATGTCGGCGTCTGAAGCCGCAAGCAGTGAAACATGCACGACCGTGTGAATGATGATATGAATTACATACTTCGCAATGCTCACACCCGGCACGCTAGTAGACGCTAGTACCACTGAAGCTGGTATAGTTCGCATGCACCTGTATTCGTCTTACATTCCCGCTGGTTCACATGGTCAGGCATGATTGTTCACGTTAGCAAGGCATATACAACAGCCTGTACAAAGACATCGATCGGGTACCGGTACATCTTGTCCTTTCTTCACCTTCGTTCTTTGCCACTCCAGCCACTCCGCCGATTACCAGGCCAGATGTTCAATCCTTCGAGACCTTGATGACGATCTTGCCCACGTGCTTCTGGCTCAACAGATACTCATACGCCTCGCGCAAGTCCTCGAACGCGAACAGGCGGTCGATGACCGGGTGCATCTTGACCGCCGAGATGAGGCGGTTCATGTTCTCGTATCTGTCCACCCAACGCCGTCATCAGTCAGCACACCAGCACAGCTAGAGGGCAGGAGAAACGGTAAAGCAACATACAGGGTGCGCGAGCCGATGATGATTCCGCGCATGATGATGGCCTTGCTGAGCAGCTTGATCGGGAGCAGGGCAACTACGTCGCCGCAGTTTTGCTGTTCGATGTAACGCCAGGGTTCGCGTCAGTAGCTGTAGTGCCACACCAAAGCGTACGAGGAAGGTGAGGTACGCACCCCGGCGAGATAACCGATGACACTGATAACACCACCGTAGCGAATAGCGTTCGCAGACTTCATCAGAGTGCCTGGTCCGCCGATCTCGAGGATGTGGTCGACGCCCCTGCCGTTTGTCTGTTATAAGCATCGACGGCGGCGTCAGCGTCCATTTTGAAAGCGGAGCATATCACACAGGCAGAACGTACAAACTTCAGGGCCTCCTCGTCCCAGTCGGGTGTCGTCTTGTAGTTGATGGTGTGCGTAGCACCGAGTTTCTTAGCGAGCTTAAGCTTCTCGTCAGAGGAGGAGGTGACGATGACCGACGCCCCGGACGCAACGGCCAGCTGGAGGCCGAAGATAGACACGCCTCCCGTGCCCTGGACCAGCACGACGTCGCCGCCCTTCAGCGGGTTCGGGCCGCCCATGAGAGAGTTGTATGCGGTCACCGCCGCGCACCTGTATGGACGATGAATTTAGCCTTGCGATGTTCATAGTAATGAAAAAGTTCAATCGCGACGCTTACGGGAGAGTCGCGGCCTCCTCGTAGCTCAAATGCTCCGGGACGCGCACGAGCGCGTGCTCCGGGAGGACCTTGTACTCGGTCAGGACACCATCGACCGGCCCCCCGAGCCCCGAGTTCTTCATCTCCTCGTTGGCCTCGCCAAAGATGTGGTTGATGCCAAACGCGGACGAGACGCGGTCACCGACGGCCCAGTGGGCGCGCGAGACCTCCGCGCCGAGCGCGACGATCTCGCCCGCGCAGTCAGAGCCCGGCACGGGGTTCTCCTTCTGCCATTGCGGGTAGGTGTCCGTGACGACGTTGATGTCGCGGAACTGGAGCGAGACGGCGTGCACTTTGATCAGGACCTCGTGTTCCTTGAGCGCGGGGATGGGGGCGGACGTCAGGGTGAGGTTGTGGACGCCGGAGGGCTGGAGAACTAGCTGTCAACGAGGTGTATGGGTAAGGTGAAGAGCGGGTATACTCGCGTCCGGGATGCGGTATTCGCGGGTGGTGTGTGGGATGGACATTGTGAAGTTGAGTGTGTTTTAGTCTGTGCGAATAGCTGGTTCGTTCGACAAGTGAGTGTCTGGCTCTGCCCTCTCTAGCATCGTCCTCCCTCTTATATATGTACCCGCCAGCTACATTGCGCTTCACGTTCATGTTCGCCAAATGTTTGCCTTTCGGGGCAAATAGATGTCATCGCATGCCAAGGGACCATACGTCTCCCGCACTCGCCGTCGGATGTCCTGTGCTTGGTCAGAGTTTCCATGAGCATCCGGCAGTGTGGGGTAGAGAACGAGTGCAGTATCGGCCGTCAAAGGTCTGTGACGTACCCACGAGGATAGAGAAGACTGGGTTTGCTTCTCTCGGGATTTCTGGGTGGGTCCTCATGCGACTATGAAACTTAATTTGCTTCACGTTTGGCACTGCCAACTCCATGCAATGACACATTATGGAGGATCCTAGAGGTCAGAGTTCAGCCAGCTGTGTACCGAGAGGTGTCGAAGGCATACCATTCGTAGTCTTGATTTTCAAACAAGAGGGCGCATCCGGAAGCATTACGGACTTGTATGGATACCGTGGATGCAACTAAAGCGATGCGTAGCAAGGCGTGGCAGCACCGCCCCAGAAGAATGCAGGTATACAAGAAACGAACCCAGCCGCGCGCTCCGCGGCGTTTCCGTGGGTCCACAACTGAATTTGCGGTGCCACCTCGCGAGTGTAAACGACTCCTTTGTGCTGCGTTCCAACCGCAGATGACGTTGTACACACCTCATAACACGCCGCCTGACATGCTGCGAACAATGCTGGACTATTTTTGCAAAGGCAGATTAGCGATAATACAAACGATAGCACCCTTGGAGCCCGTCGGGCCTCAGAGTGGATGGTCTCTTCGTCTTCTGGTTCTCCTACGCCGGACCCCTAAAATCGTCAACCGCTCCCAACCGCTCCAAAATTCTGGCACGAGCCTGTGAGTAATGACCTCAGACGGTGCGGCGCCCACTCAGTACTCCGAGCGAAGGTCAGTCCTTGTGGACCTTGATGACGACCTTGCCAACGTGTTTCTGGCTGGTTAGGTATTCGTACGCCTCACGCGCTTTCTCGAATGAGAAAACTTTGTCGACCACTGGCTTGAGCTTCACTGCCGAGATAAGGCGGTTCATATCCTCAAACCTGTGCTCGTGAGCATACGGCCGGCCATAGCGGGAAACCAGAGAGAGACATACTGGGTGCGAGAGCCGATCAGGATGCCGCGCACGTTGATCGCCTTGCTGAGAATCTTGATAGGGAGCAGGCTCACGTCACCACGGCCTTGCTGCAGAGCGAGCGAGCAACGTCGGAGGTCACAAAACTGTGGCGGCGAGACAAGTGAAGGTAATACTCACCCCAGCGAGATACCCGATAATGCTGATTGTGCCACCATAGCGGATGGCGTTTGCAGACCGTATGAGCGTGCCTGGCCCACCGACCTCGAGAATGTGGTCCACGCCTCTTCCGTTCGTCTACCAGACGCATGAGAAACATGTAGCATCAGCCTAGACCTTTGATCCACCACATACAATCTTCAAGATGTCCTCGTCCCAGTTCGGATTGGTTTTGTAGTTGATAGTATGCGTCGCCCCAAGTTTCTTCGCGATGTGCAACTTTTCGTCGGACGAGGATGTCGCAATGACCGTAGCCCCGGAAGCGACAGCCAACTGAAGGCCGAAGATGGACACCCCACCTGTCCCCTGTACCAGTACGATATCCCCGCCCTTCAGCGGGTTCGGTCCTCCGAGCAATGCGTTGTACGCTGTGATCGCTGCACACCTGCCCAAGGCATAGCGGTCAGCGCCGTTCGCTTACTCATCACTGCGCAAAGATACCTACGGAAGCGTAGACGCCTCCTCATAGCTCAGGTGCTCCGGAATACGCACAAGCGCGTGCACTGGCAACACCTTGTACTCCGTCAAAACCCCGTCAATCGGTGCCCCAAGGCCAGTCGCCTTGATCTCCTCCGTGGCTTCTCCAAAGATATGGTCGACCGCGAAATTCGACGAGACGCGGTCTCCGACACGCCAGTGCCCGGCGGCGCGGACGTCCTCTCCAAGCGCGACAATCTCACCAGCGCAGTCCGAGCACGGTACTGGGTTTGCTTTTTGCGGCTGCGGGTAGGTGTCCGTCGCGACATTTAAGTCGCGGTATTGCAGCGAGACGGCGTGTATCTTTACAAGGACATCGGCCGCTTTGAGACTTGGAATTGGAGAGGAGATGAGGGTGAGGTTGTGGATGCCGTCCACCTGGAAAATTTCGAAGGGTGAGTGAGAGCTCGTTCTCCTTGGACAGTAGGCCCTAAGTAATGCTTACTTTCGGTAGGCGATACTCGCGGGTTGTTTGAGGGATAGACATCGAATATGACTGTGGTTATGGATCGTCCGGAAATCGAGCCTCTGTCAAGATGGACGAGTCAAAACACAAGCCGTCTTATACTTGCCAATCCGGTTTCGAATTGGCTGCGTACTTACTAAGACCTTGATGATGCCATAGCTAGTGTGCGCTTCACCGGGAATACGGCCTATGCGCTGTGGTGCTGCTGGATGCCCGTCTAGTCATATGACGCACTATTGCTCAATGCTCGCACCGCATTCGCCAGATATTCAGTACTCAGTGATTGCAAGGGACGCTCATTACTATCTTCAATATGTGCATCGTCTATCATCGTGTGTAGAACGTTCGAAGAGGTCTCTAAAGGAGAGAAGCAAGAACGGGCGACAGAACGCGTACGGGTGCAGAAGACCACGGGCGCTCCGAAGGCTTTGAATTGTTCGGGCGTTAATCTAAGCCTCAACTTGTCCTTCAGCTCTACATCGTTACGCTTAGACTAGTGTCCTCAGGGGCCACTGTGCCATAGCCTTCTGTAACAGCCCATGGACGTTTGTAGCTACCAGCTATACTGGTCTGGGGAACCCATCGACACCCGTGGCCCCCAGCGCGCCCGAGCAACACCTTCCGTACGCGCCCACATACCAGCTCGCCGCCTTAGGCTTGTGTTCACAACTCCCGCACCGTTGGATTCGCAATCGTATAGAATCGGTTACGTATACAAAGGTTCGTATGATTACAACATGTACATGGTACTCAACGCACCAGCTACTTCAAAGACCTTTTTGCCCTCCACGGCACGGCCGCGACCTGAATCAATCCTTCGATACCTTTATTACGACCTTCCCAACGTGCTTCTGGCTTGCTTGGTACTCATACGCCTTCTGTGCCTCATCGAAAGCGAACACCTTGTCAACAACGGGCTTTAGCGTCACGGCGGTGATCAGGCGGTTCATGCTCTCGAACCTAGCCCAGTTACGTGAGCAAATCAAATTGATAACGAGCAGACATTCGAGAAGACGCACTGCTGTCGCGAGCCGATGAGGATCCCGCGAACGATGCTGGACTTGCCGAGGACTTGAAGCGGGAGTGCGCTCACGTCGGAGTCACCCTGCATTACAGACACAATTGTCAGCTTTTCATATAGCAGCACTTGATGCTTTAACCCGGGCCTGAGCAGGAAAATACATACTTGGGCGACGAATCCAATGATGCTGATCGTACCGCCATAACGGACCGCGTTCGCGGACTTCGTCAGCGTGGCGGGGCCACCGACTTCAATGATGTGGTCGACACCCTTGCCTTTTGTCTGCCCCACGCACAAGTAAGCATAAAGCATGACAGTCGATGAACAACTGATCACGATCGGACGTACAAATTTGAGAGCCTCTTCGTCCCAGTCTGGTGTCGTCTTGTAGTTAATGGTGTGTGTAGCGCCGAGCTTCTTCGCAATTTTCAGCTTCTCGTCCGATGAAGACGTGGCGATGACGGTCGCTCCAGACGCGACCGCGAACTGCAGTGCGAAGATGGACACGCCACCAGTACCCTGGACGAGCACCGTGTCCCCACCCTTGAGCGGGTTCGGGCCGCCAAGGAGCGCGTTGTACGCGGTGACTGCCGCGCACCTACATACAAGACACGCAAGGTGAGTTTTACCACCAAGATAAGGGTCTGATGGTAAACTGACGGAAGGGTGGACGCCTCCTCGTAGTTGAGGTGCTCGGGAATGCTAACGAGCGCGTGCGCGGGGAGGACCTTGTACTCTGTCAACACGCCATCTATGGGTGCGCCGAGCCCGGTCTCCTTCGTCTCTGGCGTGGCGTCACCGAAGATGTGGTCGGTGGCGAAGTTCGACGAAACGCGGTCGCCGACGCGCCAGTGCGTGACATCGCTCCCGACCGCGATGATCTCACCAGCAAGGTCGGAGCCCGGGACGACGTTGTCCTTCTGCCCGAGGGGGTACTGGCCGGTCGCGACCGCGAGGTCACGGAACTGCAACGAGACGGCGTGCACTTTCACAAGAACCTCGGTGGTTTTGATCTTGGGAACGGGCTCTTCCCCCAGTGTCAGGTTGTGGAAGCCATCGACCTGCATAAGTCAGAAGTATTCAGCTGCGGATACGACGTCGGAGTATAAATGGATTTCGCAAACCTTGGGAAGACGGTACAGGCGGGTGGTCTGAGGGATGGACATTGTGTTGTGTGAGATTGAGGTTGTGGGGAAAGTCGAGAATATATATGTGGGGCGGCCAAGTTGTTCTCAGGACGATGGCGTACTTGGGTTACATAATACGCTGAATCCTCTGGTTTGTCAACGTTGGCAGAAGAACTTTCAACGATGGTCCGGATGCTAACAGGCTACCGCGGCCCGACATATTACACACCCTCTGGTTCCGCCATATGTGATGATATCGATGACATCACCCCCACACTGGCACCGATGGCAGTCGTCCGTATCACACCCCGTTACGCATCAATCGCACGAAAAACCTCCGGCCAAATGTAACTCCCCTGGCATTCCAAATGGGGCAAGAAACCCGCGGTATACACGATCACAACTGTGGCGGCCCAAGCTGAGACACTGAGAGCAAAATCGAAAGCTTCAGGAACAATGTCATTTCGGCGCGCCACCTTGTTATGTATGTACAATGGCATTCGCTCAGATGCGCCCTCATGCTTCAGCGCTCTGCGCTCTGCGGCAACGGGGCCTTCGCTAGGTATACGAGCTCGGAGATCGCTAATGGCGCGACATTGCACCGCCGAGTCGCTTACCATGCACAGAAATATTGAGCATCAGAAGGAACATACGCCGGGAGCGTAAGATCCTCCCGTATGTGAAAACACGGGAGGATGCAGAGCAGGCGCACCTAAGTAGGTAGGTCCGCAGTGAGCGCGGAGGCATCAGCGCTCACCCCCGGGGCAGATGCACTCCGGAGCTGTCATCCATCTGAATGAGAGCATGTAAGAACGAAGAATGGGCGCGAAACTTGCCTAAAAGCTATGCTCACGTATAATTTGGAAGTCAGAACCCATAGTCTTTGGAAGGGCTGGTCTAGCGCGTGAGTCTACGTGAGTCTCACTAGGACAGTATGCGGGCCTAAGACCTCCCTGCTGCGCACTACAACCCGGAAGCTGAAGCTGAAGTATAGATCCGATCATAGTATCATCATGCAATGGTCATATCCTCCGGATCAGAGTATCAATCATGAAGCACTCACCGCGGAATCCTCACAAAGGAACAACCGGCAATACGGCCAGTTCATCATATAACATCATAACCCACTTGAGCTTCCCTTTGACAAACAGGGCCTCTGAGTGTCGCACGCAAACACCTTGCGTGCAACGGTACAAGGTTACTTGAATTCCAATACCGAAGCAGCGCGCAGCGGACCGCCTTCCATCAAACGAGTTTGAGGCTTTGACACTGGATCTCCAGGCAGGTTACGTTGACCGTGTGCCTCCGCACGCACGCAAGGTCTGTGCCGGCGTGTAGGCGGGACTTCCCTAGTGTCGAAGTTCCTCTTGATATGTATGTCGAGTAAGTGGTCGAAAAGGCGTTTTCAGGTGCCCAAGAGTCATGAGCTCACCCATACCCTCACTCACAGGACGAGAGAGATTACGAGTTAACGTTCGGGCCTGAACGTGTCGCTTTGTAAGTTCTAAGAGAAGCATTTAGCATATGAGGGGTATACGAAGCAAACGGAAGCCATACCATTCTGCCCATCATGCGCGAAAGCTGCTGCTATCGCATGCCACAAGTGTTCTCAAACCAAGCCGTCCATTGGGACGCGCAGAATAACCCTATACAGCCCCCATAGCAGGATAATTACATAACATACAGTATATGCAAGAGAGCACCGGCCAGCAGGCCAAACACCAATACAGCAGCGTACCCAACAGCAGTAGCAGCACAAAAAGCGGTACGACACACATTCAACAGCGCCCCGCACCACTCACCGAATCGTACACTTGTCGAACACGCTCTCCCGCCGCTCGCCCGCCTCCGCAAGGCCCCACACCTGCCACATCTTCATCGCCTCCTCCGCGGGGCAGATCGTGAACACCTTCGTCCCGTCCGGGCTGAGGCAGCTGTGGCCGACCGCGCCGGTGTGTGCCGGCACGCTCACGACCCGTCGGAGGCTCGGGTACGCGTGCACCGTGAGCGAGTTCGTGAGCACGGTCTTCACCGACGCTGGCCGTTCGCGGTCGCGCATCCGCCGCGCGCGGCTGTTCGGCCCCACGTCCGAGGGGAGGTTTGGACACGACTCCGAAGCGCCCGCGCGTGGCTGCCACGACATGCCGTGTGTGGAGAGCAGTTCTTTGCAGTGCGGAGACCAGAGCAGGGATGTGACAGAGGTGTTGAGCGGGATGGTGTGCGTCGCTGGGGCAGCGGCCGGTGTCGTGTTGATGTTCCAGATACGGATTTTCCCATCGGGATACATGGTGCCAGTCGCGAGGAGCTCAGGCTTCCACGGACACCACGCCAATGCCTGCATGCCATGAGCGTCGTTGCAAGGGCGGATGTAGGCCAGATTAACATACCTTGATCGGAGCGTTGTGCTTCATTTTGCTGCGATAGCGGTTGCCGGCATCGAGAGACTTGCCTGCGCGCGCGTCCCATAGCTGGACGACGCCCTGCTGGTCGCTACTTGCAAGGTAGTTCCCGTCATGGCGCCAGCGCAGACCGTGGACCTTGTCCTTGTGGGACTCTATCCTCCCTATAGCGTCTGGCTGACGAGCATCGTATAGCGTGATGACCCCGTCCCCGAGGCCGACAGCGAGCACCTTCTCATACCAGCTCATACCACCGACATCGACAAACGCCTCTTCTTGCCACCGGCGCAGCTGCGTGGCACCATCCGTGTCCCAAAGTTGGATGTCCCCGCTCGACGTGCCTGCGGCGAGGAGGTTTGGTGCTGTCTCCGCCCATTCGATCGTGATGAGCTTCCCGCGGTTCATCTGGAGCTTGAATAGATGGGAGATATCGCGCGTGTCAAGATTCTGGTAGTACACGTCCCGCCCACAAGCAACCGCGATCGCATTTCGAGCAGACCACGATATCGGGTAGGCGAACAGGTCGGAGGGAATGCCCGGCCCGTCGAGCGCGAGTACAAACTGCTTGCGTGCGCCTAGGTGAGCCTCCGCGGATGTCGGCGGCACCTTGTATGGCTTCTTCAACAGTTGGTGGTAGTTGAAGCGGTGCCGGCCGAGGAACGAGTTCGTCGATGCTTCGACATTCGTGTCTGTGTACTTGAGGATGCGCTCGTCTGCGAGCCCGAAGATCTTGGCTATTCGCCTTGTGCGGGGCGTCGTCTGAAGTGGTATGACATTGTCTTGCGGTGCTGAGATGAAGCGGTCCGCCTGTCAAGCTTGTTAACATCATGACTGCTGCAAGCACGTGCTCGCTTTAGGACACTGAATATATGCGCCTCCCGTCACACGTCCGCAGCCCTGCGCTCCTCTTCGCGTCCGGGCAAGAACGTAGCGTGCCGGCGCTTCCGATCGTGTTCTGTCGCCTCACGATCGAGCCGAGCGCAGCAACACAGTGCCCTCCAAGCGATGCAACAGACCCCACTGAGTCGAGCCCCCGACACTCACCACATTGACCTTTCCTGCCACCTCGAACTCAGGAGTGTTTGTGATAAAGTCGTGGTTGTCCTCGTCGGCAAACGACATGCGTCGTCGCTTCGCTGCAGAGTACATATTGGTCACCGAGCCGGGCACCCACCCGCGTTTCCGCGACGGCGCGGGGGTCTGACAAGATGGGCCTGCGACCGCATTGTTGTCGCCCATAAGGATGGTCGGCTTCTGTGTTGATCGTTTTAGGTGAATGCTGATAGCGTAGTGTGGATAGCAGAACGAGAGCTTGACAAGGGCGCAGAGGGAAGGTGATGGTTGTGGAAAGAGAGACCCAGGCACGCGCGGCCAGACTACCTTTAAAATACCGCCCAACTTCCAGGAAACGCCACAAAGCCTCTGCGCCTTTTGTCCGATCTTTAGAGGCACTCTTAGTACATTGTTCGGCCAGTAAACTGTGCTTGTACTTTGCAGCATGCACCAATACACGAAGCATCAGTGAAGCGGCCACACACGCCACTGATCTCCCTTCGCTGGAAGTCGTCTCTTTAGCGCTTTCAGCCACAACGAGCAATCAAATTCTGTCACGTGCGCAACGCGCGAATGTTAAGGACACGATCAGTCGGGGGATACTTCGTAAAGGGTAGTCGTAAAGTCGTAACGCGTAAGTAGTCGTAACAGGTCGTAAACAAACAAGCAGTCAGTACAACAGACACGACAGAGTCAAATAGGGTATAAATAAGCGGCCTCCAAGCATCGACCATCACCGGGAACTCAGACAACGGTGTAAGAGGAAGCTTATAGCAGGAGGGCTAGCGTGGAAGCCACTGCAGCTCCTACCATCGCAGACCATGAGAGCACGAGAGACGCAGCGCCATTGGACGCGTCTGTCGCCGTCGGTACGGCAATGCTCGACGTCGGCGTAACCTCGCCGTCCGCTGTCGCGACCCCACCAAGGAGGGTGCTCTCCAATGCACAGACGTTGCGGAGTCCCTCGACGACTTTCGGGAGGTTGTCTGAGTTGAGGAACTGCGTCTGGTTCGTCTGCGTGAAACTAGAGGCCGCGTGAGATTCCTGAGACGTCATGAACCCGAAAGGAGGACATACCAGTCGACACATTGCGGGTAGGCTGTTCGGGGACGCCGGTTATGTCAATTAATCATTGTACAGGTAGCATGTACGTACCACTCTGGAAGGTGTCCGCACAAGCGCACTTGATCACGTCGATAAACGCTCCCGGATTGAATATGATCTATTCGGGGAGGCCGTCAGACCTTGCTGCCCTCCCATCTATCTCGGGGACCACCGCGAGGCATGGGCGATGAGTACCCACCATGGAGAAGTTCGCAAGCACTGGTGCAGCCTGCGCGCAGCTATCGATACTCCCGAAGTTCTGCTCGCAAATGGGGCACGAGGGTGGCTGGTCCGGGAACGTAGGTTGCGCATCCTGGCGGCGTGCGAAGCGAGCGTCGAGCGGCGCACGCACAACTTGGGAGACTTGCGTAGGAGCAGGGAACGGCGACGCGAGTACCGAAAGGACGAACGACAAGAACAGGGCGATGAAGGGCGCGAGGGGAGCCATTGCGTCTGGAATTGGCTTATGGGTTATAAACTTTTATTTGTGGACGGGTGTCGTGAGGTCGTCAGTGACAGGAAGGTCGACTTGTTGCAGCTCAAGTGCAATCCTAGGGAACAGAGGTCGCACTTGCACCGAGATGGTGGGGGGAAGAGGCAGGCTGCTGGGGGGTCCTGGGGACGGCCGCGGCCTGCTAGCCGAGGACATGATCACTGATAGAAGTCTTCAGGATTCTAAAACTCCGTAACACCGTGTGGGGCACGAGCACATGACTGCTAGTACTTACGAACGGGAGACTGAATACTAACTTTAAGTGAACCGTGATTAATGGCAACAGCCGCACTTGGCACTTGCAAAGACTTCTAAAGACTTCCACGTCGCGCACGAGATAGATATCAGTGCGGCATATGTGGCAGGGTACGCTAGACTGCTATTACAATCACAAGCAGCGAGATGCATGCGCGAGGCCACAAGGAGTCGTCGAACGTTGCAGTCAGTGGTCGCGATGAGGGCGCCTCACTCAGATCAAATTATGGTGACTAGCTTGAGGGGGAGTTGAGCGGCCACAAAGACCTGGTGCTGCTACCGAGGATTTCTTTGAGGTCACAGAAAAAATGTTGGAAGCTGGACAACCGATAGCGTAGACAGAACAATAACGAAAGCGAGACAGTATACGCCAACCTAGTTTTACACTTTACCCTTACTTGTACATCCATCCTGGATCCTTTCACGACGTTGCCCTTTGAGAAAACCTTTGAATAAGTGTTTCATCTTGCCAGTGGATGGTGACAATGATCTGCATACCGATTTCAAAACGATGCGGCCCTGGTATCACGATTGTCCCTCGACGAAGAGGCCGTACCTCGCTCATCAGGCTGGAATGCATTCCCGCGGGGATGGACAGGCGCGTTCGTCTGGACCGGAAGGGAACCAGCGGCGATGGCCACCAGATCGAGGCCCATTTCCTGCATGTAGTCCAGCCATTCCTGGTTCTGGTAGTATTCCTTCGTGAACGCCCAATGCTCGTACGCCGTACGGACGATATGTGCCAGGCTGGCGCCGAGCAGTTGTACGGCCACGTCGAGGGTGACCAGGTGCGTTTTGTACCCCACCTCGTCTGGCATGCGCGTGCCCGTTTCGACAACCTGTGAATTGCGAGACGGTAATTGAGTTGTTCTGTCTCGGTGATAACAAGAAGGCACGCACCGCGTCTTCGGGGATCTGCCCGACATACCAGAATGTGAGATATTCGCCGCCCAGGTCATCCGATCCCCAGTGCCCCTTGCGCCATTCGTGCAGCCCGACGAAGATGGGCTCACTGGTGGTGGGGAGATCGTATCCGCCCTTCTCCCGCTCCTCTGGTGGAACTGGGGCATGGGTGGGGATGAAAAGTGGCAGAAACGAAACACGATATCCAGACTGCACAGGGCAATGTTAGCATTTAAAACATAGCTATAGGTGAATCGATTCAACGCGTCGATCGTGCCTTCCATAATGCGCGATACATGATTAGTTGGATCGTTCGAAAACGCCCAAGTATTAGACAGAGGGTGTAGATTACAGGAATCGGAAGCTAAGGGCAATCGAAAGACAAACACACCTCCTCGTGCGCCTCCCGGAGGGCAGCCTGTTCCAAAGACTCCCCTCGATCCTTCCTGCCTTTCGGAAGGAAAAAATACTGCCGAGATTTACCGCGTGCATCCTTGATCTCGTCGCTGAGCACCACGATCTTGTCTGTCGATGGCTGTATTATGACCATGCCTGCACCAAGCAGGAAGTCGTTCGCATGCCAGAGGCTGTCCGGGACAGCAGGTGTTGAGCGGGCCGAGAAAATAGTGGGGGGAGGTGGTATGGGGCGGGCGGACATGGTTTGGAGAGGCCTTCTCTGTCCGCGAGAGTGAGATGAGGTTGAATCCGTGGAACTCCTTGGGTAGACATAGCTAGGACGCCCAGTGGAGCTCTCAGGCTGCAACGGGCGCGCCGAGCTACTGTTTCCCATTCTCGAGCGCATATATTCGCGTGGGTAGATATATGTCAGTAGCGACCCCCTGCTGTAGAACGTATGATCAATGACGATAGATGAATGCACTTGCTGAGGAGATTGCTGTAGAGAGAACGTCGAGGAGGAAGAGGTGGTGGTGGTGGTGGTAAGTAATATAAAGTGTTTGAGATATAGCCTTAAGACTATTGTGTGCTCGCGGGAAGCGTGGGAAATAATACCTCCGCTTTTGGTAAGTATAGTATTATGACAATAATCAGATGGTCCGCGCAAGGCGCTGATTGGTCGAGGATCCGCAATCCCCGCACAAGTGGCTTAATGATAAGTAATATTGGATCTCTCCGCTAAGACCGCAGCCCGCACGACGAGCAACCATGTCCATCCTCGCCACCATCCCTCAGGAAGTCCTCGAGCACGTCGCCTTCTTCGTTGCAACTGATGACTTCCTTGGCCCGCCCGATGGCATCGTCGGCCTGCTCGCCGTCGACCGTCGCACGCATTCCGCCCTCTCTATGTCCTCCAACCCGTTTCTCTGGTCGCGCATCTTCGCATCCAAGTTCGACACGCCCTCCGCTTTCCAGCGGCTCTCGAATCGCATCATCACGCCACCAGAGATCTGCGAAGAACTCAAAATGCGCTGCACGCTCATGAAGCGCATCCGCCGGCGCACCGATTCGCTCGCGACATCGTACACGCTCAGCCCGACCCACCGCGATGCGCTCCGCTCAATACTCTACGTGGCCTATCTGATGATGCTGGGGAACGAGGGAAAGAACGACAGACAGCTACGCGAGTACGCAGGGTTTGATATATGGCTCAAGGACTTCCTCTTCCATCCCTCGGGGGCTTCCCTTGCCGCCTGGTCCGTCAAGGTTGATCTCTGGCCGCCCAATGATGAGCGCTCCGCGCTTGCCCTATGGCTCTTTTGGTACATGCTGCGGCCAGGTAAGTACACGCTCTCACTTCCCGCAGAGGCCGATTGAACACCTTCTGCCCGCTCCCTTAGATGAGTACATGACAGATGACGACACTACGTTCCGGGAAGCGTCCGGAATACTGAAACTGTTCGCCCTCGGGGCTCACCAGGTCCGTAGATACTACGGTAGCATGTTTCCACATAACATAGCACTTACCCGTCGTTCATCAGTATCCTCTATGCGTTCCGCCATGGAACGAGTTCGCGCCCCCAAGCCGTTCGCGAGGCTCGTCCGCAATCAAATACTTCGGTGCCCCGTTAAAGATGGCACCCCCGGCGTCTGCGCCTCCCGCGATTCTAGCTTATCTCACCTTGGCGAATAAACTGTCCGTCTCCTGGGACACGATACACTATATCTACATGAAGCCCCCCTCGTCCACTCCTCCGAGTCTAGCGCCCGGTGCAAGCAGTGCGGAGTGGGAGGCGGAGTGGAAGCGGGGCTTACATCTCGCGGACACTTCCAAACCGCTCGGCGCTGCGTTCTCAGGTGCATTTATACCGGGAAGCCTCGAAGGGGTTTGGGAAGGCATGTTCACTGTGAGAACCCTTTTGACACCCAGTTCGACTACTAAGCTAATCGCACAACTGGCAGTACACGGAGTTCACGGCATACGCTGCATTGCTCTCCGGGGCGCCTCCAACAGTCCTCCAACGAAGTCTGGTCGCACACCACCCACACCTGTGGATACTCCGAGAACACCATCTTTACAGCGCAGACGATTCTGAAACACCAAACGTGCGCCCGCTTTCACCTGGGAATCCCCTGCGAAGCTATCTCCCCAACGGCTGCCAGTACACGGAGTCTCCCGACGGCGTGGCGATCTCGGAACTCGGGCGCGAGGACAAGGTACACTACAAGAGCTGGGCGAGCATACAGAAGTCAGGAGAGAAGCCATCCGGAAAGCTCGTCGATGTATTCATAACCGGAGAAGTATGCCCATTATTTGTGGTGAACTGGATGCATCGCTCACATCAAATAACCCGTGTTTCAGGGACATTCAGCATGGGGCCAGTTCAAGCTCGTTGGGCGAATACGACCTTGCGACGGGTTCATCATGCTAGCCAAAGAATATGTGAGTTGCCTGTTCTTCATAATTACCTTGATATCTATTGACGGTACTAATGGATGTAGGTTGACGGCGATCGAGGGCGCTGGCTTTATCGCGGCTTCATGGTCGGAAACTCTGAAGGGAACCTCTCCGGCCGCTGGAGGGACACCCTGAGCCCTGCGTATGCCCTCGGATACGAGGGCTGCTTTGTGATGAATCGGCGCCGATGAGGAGTACTGCTGGCGTTATTCTGTCTGGTGCTATCATCAGATCATGGCTTGGAACTTGGAAGGTCTTGCGCTGCACCTGTAATTGTACCACTCACTTATTGTGCTCAGATGTATCGTTGCATGTATATTGATATGGAGTCTTTTATGACTTGTTATATAGTGCTTTATGAACGTCGGAACCTATTGATCTTCGTATGTCGGCCCGTGCAGACCTACTTTGCCTAGCGAGTCTGACGTCATCGAGGATGGCAAGGGTCTACGGTAAACAGGATAATTGCCGGAGATATACGGCGTCTACATCATAGGCGCCTGTATGCTAGTAGAGCCGAACTTACCGGCACCATTTATTGCACCTCGACCACCACCACCTCATCCCAGCTGCACCTTCTTGGACTCATCGTTACATCTCTACTCGTCACGCCTGCCATACTTTTCCTAATTGAAGGACGAAACACCGCTGAACGCACCCAAAAGTCAGCACACTGTTGTGTACTTTAAACATTCCATACCGTGACTGAGCGACCGCAACTACCCCGGATCCAGTACGCTCGCACCTCCTACCCAGACCCTGCCACAAAACCATGTCCAAATCGCCCGCCCCTCCAAATTCAAACCCAAGCGCCCCGTCCCCGCCCACTCCCCAACCCGACTGGGAGCTCGCGCTCTCCCAGCTGCGCGCGACGAACGCGGAGCTGCAGCGGCGCAAGGCCGACGCCGAGAAGGACCGCGAGCTCTTCCGCACGCTCTACAGCACCGCGTCCGCGCACGCGAGCGCGATGTCGAGCGAGAACGCCGCGCTGCTCGAGCGCGCTGAGCGCGCCGAGGGCCAGGCGCGCGACGGGCTCGCGATGGTGCGCGCGACATACGACGCGCGCGTGCGCCGCGCGGAGGAGGAGGCCGCGCGCTGGCGGGCGCAGTACGAGATCCTTTTGGCGCGCGATGAGAGGGCACGCGCGGAAGAGGCGGAGGTGAGGGCGCGGGCGGCGCGCGAGCCGGAGCTGAGGGCGGAGGTGGAGAGGCTGCGGGGGAGCTTGGAGGCGCTTGAGGAGGACTATGCGAGGATGGAGGGGTTGCTGGAGGGTTTGACGAATGAGCAGGTTGAGGAGACGACGGAGATCGCGGAGACGGCGCAGGTGCCGGTGAAGTCTGCGGCGGTCGCGGTCGATGCATGATGAGAGTTGGTGGAACGCGGCCGGGCCCCGGTGAGTGCTTATTCTTATGTCTACAGCTAGACTAATATTTTTTTTTCCAGGTCTGGGCTACGCGGACGGTGATTCGCATGCTTGTACATCTTCTTGTTCTGGTCTCGCTGGAATACTACACACTGCTTGGTTGGCTAGGCCTTTCGAAACTGAACCCTTTGTACACGGACTTTGGACGCAGCAGGCTCACTGCTACTCATGACGCTGGCAAGCTTGTTTCTATATTTGACCTCACGGGATCCCAGCCGCCTCACGGATGTTGTTCAGATTGCTGCTACTCTCGCGAAGATGACCTTACAATGTGCTTTAGTGGCGAATGGAGTTCTATAGTCTCGTGTGATCTCATGGCGCGCGCAGCATGCCACGCATTGCCAGCGCGCCCAGCTGCGGTCAACAAGCCTGCGTGCTAGCGCACGCGCACACATCTTTTGCGATCTGGGAAGCTCACACGTACCTTCCTGATGTACACGGACGAGTGGATTTGGATTCCTAGTGTTATCATATGGACAAGCGGGCGGGGTGAGCTACAAACGCGGATAGCAGTACTGTGCGACAAACAACTAGCGGTCAAGGGAGAAGGGAGGCGCGAGTCGTGGGTGGTCATGATGCGGGTTTGCCGTTGGACGGGGTCCCCTCCTCGTCGTCTTCGTCGTCTTCATCATCATCGTCGAGGTCGTCCGCGGAAGGCACCGCGGCGGAGTTCGCTGCGCCAGCAGCTACCGCAGAGATGGGTTGTGGGGGAACAATGTCCCTACAATAACACTCATCTTAAACACCCAAGTTCCGCGCATGAATAGCCAAACGGGCAAGAGAGCTTACCATTTGATCTGGAAGCGGGTAACCCGGGGCTTCTGGTTGATATCGCGCACCAGACGTTCAAAGCGGATAGGCTCGGGCAGCGCCTCCTTCATCTCCTCGTTGTCGTACTCCGTGTTCTGGTAGTAGCCCACGCGCACGAACTCTTGTTCGTTATAAGAGCCGGTGAGGATGAGCGCCGCCACACCCAGCACGTCTTCTGGCGGAATCTTGGACGGGTTCGGGGCTTGGCCCTCAAATTCGAACGCATTCACACCCACAGGGACAGGTCCGACCAGACAATCGTCGAGTTCTTGATCGAGCTCTTCATTGCCGGGGGAGGCGACGTAGATGAGTCGCCACTCCAAATCTGGCCGCGCCAGCTCAGCAAACAGTGTAAGTCGCAGGGCATGGCGAGGCGTACCTTCTGGTAGCGGTGCGATGCACTCGAAAGTGACCCGAAAATGGTATGGGTCGAGGAAGCGGGCAGGGTTGTTGAGGAATTCCACATTCTGTATACAGCTCAGAGACATGATTCAAGAAGCTGCATAGCCGAGCATACCCTGATCGTCACTATAGACATGTTTTAAACCACGCGGGGAGGAGGACGGCGAGCGCGGAGCGAGAGAGGCGGAGCGACGGTGCGAAGGCAAAGGACAGGCTGTGGCATGGCGCGCGACGCCTCCAAGACACTGCGAACGCGTCGGGTCACAGACGCGTCACCCGCCGTTATGCGCTGTCACGTCACCTAAGTATGACGGCGTGTTTGGCGTGGCGACGTCGCGTCCCGATTCCTCCGCAACCATCATGCAAATCCGTGACCCTGTGTTTTACCAGCCGTTTTACCGCTCTCTCGTTTGAATGGGTCGTTAATCAGGGCAATTACTCATGAGGTAATGTACCTATCGAAGCACAAGAGGCGTCCGGCTGCGAACCGAGCGCAAAGGTCCCTTTGCAGAGGACAGCCCGAAAGATATGTACTCACTAGTCCTCGGTGATTTCGTCTCGTTAGCAGCGTGGCTTTTGGCCCCGGTGAGTACTGATTTATCAATGCTAGTCATCAGACCCTGATTGAGCGGGGCCTAATAACAGCGGCAGTCCTGAACACCGGCCCATGTTGCCAGATGCAGCAATCGGATGCTATGGGCGCGATGTTTCGTCTCGTGCTAGCTAGATTTGAGATCATGCCGTTCGCTTGTCACTGACATGTGTATGGAGGAGAAGCGTTCCGTGCCTGGCTAGACCACGCCAACGTAACGTCGTCCCCGCATTACCTCAGACGAGCTATCTTATGAAATCCCACGCATTGACCCTTCGGCCCCTCTATGTTCTTGTAGCGGGCTGTTCATCCTGCCTTCATTGGTTTCCCCCTGACATCCCCCAGTGTTCACATGGCGAATCTCCTTGGGACACCGATCAGTATTCTGGACCTCGGCGTGGTTTGTTTCACTCTCCTGACATTCGTATACATACGCCGACGGTCCCGGCTACCGCTTCCCCCTGGCCCTCCCGGACTTCCGCTCATTGGCAACACTTTTGATTTCCCCGCACTACAGCCATGGGTAGCACATCGCGACTTTTCGCTTCAGTATGGTGAGTTGGCAACATTGGCGATCAGGAGAAATGGCTCGGGCTCACATACCTGTTCCGACTCCGATAGGCGACGTAGTAGCTTTGCATGCCCTCGGCCAAACCCTCATCGTGCTCAACTCTGTGACCGCTGCCACTGACCTCTTGGACAAACGCTCTGCGATATACTCGGATCGCCCCGATTCGATCATAACATGCCTGTAAGCGCGTCTCCTGATACACATAGTATCACTCAAGCTGTAACTGCGTAGAATCGGGTGGGACTGGAATCTCGGGCTTAAACGTTACGACGACAGCTGGCGGCGCGTCCGCCGCATGTTCTGGAAGTACTTCCAGCCGAGCGTAGTGACAAAGTTCCAGCACGTACAACAGCATGAAGCACGCCTGTCCCTCGGACGCCTGCTCGACAGTAAGGATGACCTAGATAAGCAACTTAAGCTGTAAGGACGCCTCGTTCAGTGCATCCCTGACTTTCGAAACTCATTGGACGTGAAACAGAGGGCTGTCCAAGACGATCCTGACGGCCGTGCACGGGCTCCCTGGCGAGGAAGCGACAACGCGCTTCGTCGATATCCTGAAAGCGGCCGAGGATGGTATCGCGGAAGCGTTCACTCAGGGACAGCACCTCGTCGAGTACCTTCCGTGGCTCCAGTACGTCCCTGGGTGGGTTCCTGGCACCGGGTGGCAGCGTAAGGTGGTGAGATGGACTAAGCAAGTTGCCGCGCTACGGGATGCGCCGTTTGACGCTGCTTGGGATGCGCGAGTGAGTATTTTTGGCCCCTGGTGGGTGAGTGTAGTGGTCTGATAAGCGGATTTATAGCGGCGCGGGGTCATGAAGCCGTCCGTCTTGAGCGAGCTTATGGAGCAGATGCCTCAAAAGAATGACAAGGAAGCTGCGGAATACCTCACAGAGATCAAGGAAACAACCGCGGTTGCTTATGGAGGTACGTTCACGCACGAGGTCTACGGATATTGCTGATATCGTATCTTTGGGGGGAAATAGCGGGAACCGATACTGTGCGCATTTTCCCTCCACTGCTAAAATGGCGCAGATACTGACAGTGTTTGTAGACTGCTGCCACACTCGTCGCCTTTGTTTGCGCCATGATCCTCTACCCTGACGTGCAGAAACGTGCTCAGGCGGAGCTGGACGCAGTCGTGGGTCAAGACAGGCTGCCCGAGCAGACCGACCGAGCCGCACTACCCTACGTCTGGGCGATCGTGAAGGAACTGCTGCGATGGCACAACGTTGCTCCCCTCGGCGTGCCCCATCGTTGCATGGAGGAGGATGTATATCGGGGTTGGCGTATCCCAAAGGGTTCAGTAGTCATGGCGAACGCATGGTAGGTCTTATCTGGCCTCAGCGGGACGTTGAGATTTAATCCGTCGTGATACAGGGCGATGTTGCACGACCCGGAAGTCTACCCTGAGCCGGAAGAGTTCCGCCCGGAACGCTTCTTGAACAAGGGCGAGACTGACGAGGACGTCCTCGATCCCACGAGCGTTATGTTCGGCTTCGGGAGGAGGTGCGCATACTGTCTCAAACTCAGTATCACCACCTCTTATCATAGACTTGTGTCTTAGAATCTGTCCCGGGAAACGCTTCGCTGAAGACACGTTGTTCATCAACGCCGCATCCATACTGCACGTGTTCAACATCCTCCCGGCCTTGGACGAGCACGGGAACCCGATCCCCGTCACGGCGAAGATGACGTCCGGGCTGCTCTCGTGAGTTCCATTCCAATCGAGAAGCAGACTACTCGAGTACTCACGTCGGACGGTCGGTGCTACAGGTACCAGGAGGAGTTTAAATACTCCTTCAAGCCGAGATTCAAGGGCGCTGAGGCTCTCATCCGAGGGGACGTGCTGTGAATATTGCTTTTATCGACAGCGACATTGTTAACAATCACCGGAACATCTGTCTCTCATTGCGTTTCTCTGGTGTGAATGTAAGTCATGCAAGCCCCGATGTCGTTCTGCATAGTTCTGGAGAAAACTAACCGCTTGTCCCGCCGAACGCAGACTTTGTGTCAGTAGTACAATATGCGCGAGACGATATAATCGCGCTACGTAGGGTATATCATGCTATAGCTATCGTCTGAATGCACGTCACTCTTTTGCCATCTTACATGACTAGTAAGTACTGCGGGTGAACGCAGTACCAGCGCAGATACTATGGGAGCTCGAGGTCGTAAGCACGGAAGCATTTAGTGCGATTGCGCGTGTGGGAGCAAGAAACTCGGGGACATCGATGTTCGCAGGCGGCAGGTATAAGTGAGCAAAACGAGGGAGTGATAAAGAATGTGGTATGCGCGCGCCGCGCCTAGGCGCGACGCGTCTGAACAAACGTACAGGCACACTAGATACAGTATGGTAGTAGCATACCCAAAATTTTGCGGAACGGTATTCAAGCTGTGTTCCCCCGTTCACCCCGAATAAGCTCCTCGGCAGCTGCAGACCTAGGCTTGATCGAGTACTTGAATTCCTCCTGATACCTGTCACGTCACAGCGGCGTCAGCACCCGTCCACACGCGACAACGAGCATACACTGCACTCACGAGAGGAATCCAGACGTCATCGTCGACTCGACGGGAATCGGCTTCCCGCGTTCGTCCAGCGCCGGGAGGATGTTGAACACGTGCAGGACGGATGCCATGTTGATGAACAGCGAGTCTTCCGCAAAGTGTCTCCCGGGGCAGATTCTGCATGGTGTGTATCACTCAGTACACGAACACGCACTCCTCAGTCAACTCAAAATGGCCGACATACCTCCTCCCAAAGCCGAATGCAACAATGGTGGGATCGAGAACGTCTGAGTTCGGGTCGAGGAAGCGCTCCGGGCGGAAGGCCTCCGGCTCAGGGTACATCTCCGGGTCGTGCAAGATCGACCTGCACAGCGACACTCCGGGATGAGCTTGAGAGACCAGGATCACACATCACAAGCCGAGACGCACCAGGCATTGACCACGACGATCGCGCCTTTCGGGATCCGCCATCCGCGGTACACGTCCTCCTCCATGCAGCGATGCGAGACGCCCATGGGGCCGACGGTGTGCCAGCGTAGGAGCTCCTTCACCATCGCGTTGAGGTACGGGAGCGCGGCGCGGTCGGCGTGCTCGGGCATCCTGTCCGGGCCGATGACGGCGTCGAGCTCTGCCTGGGCGCGCTTCTGGACCTCCGGGAAGAGGATCATGGCGCAGAAGAAGGCGACAAGCGTTGCGGCAGTCTGTGGCGGGATGTTAGTGTTCATTCGGTATCCGTGTGAACGGGGGGAAGGACCGTGTCTGCTCCGGCTGAAGAATCGAAGAGAGGACGTCAGAGATCAGACGGCATCCCGTATTTTGCGATCAACGTACCTCCGAAAGCGACTGCGGTTGTTTCTTTGATGTCCTTCAGCTGCTCCTGGGCGCCCTTGGCGCCCTTCGGCAGCATATTCTCCAGCAGCTCGCTCAAAATCGATGTCTTCATGACTCCACGGCGCTGCAGACACGTCTCTCAGCACAGGCCACCACACCTCGCGCATGCAAGCACAAGACTTACCCGTGCATCCCAGGCCGCATCAAACAGCTCGTCGCGGATTACGCTCGACTGTCCGCGCCATTCGATGACCCGTTTTTGCCATCCGGTGCCGGGCATCCAGCTCGGCACGTGTTGAAGCCACGGCATGAACTCGACGAGGAACGCGCCGGGCGTGAACGCCTCCGCGACGCCCTCCTCGGACGCAGTCAGCATGTCGACGTAGTGGGACGTTGCTTCCTCGCTCGGGATCCCGTGCACGGTCGTGAGAATTGTTTTGGTGAGCGCGCTGTGGGCGTGCCTCCACATCAGCATCGCGAACGCGCAGAGAAGACTGGGCAGCCTACAGCTTGATGCTCCCGTCCAGGTCGCTTTGGTTGTCAAGCAGACGTTCAAGGGACTGGCGCGCTTCGTGCTGCTGTTCTTGCTGAAACTTTGTCACGGCACCGGGCTGGAAGTGCTTCCAGAACATGCGGCGGACGTTCCGCCAGCTGTTATCGTACCGCTTGAACGCGAGGTTCCAGTCCCATCCGATACTTCAGGGTTACCGTCAGACACGACACACATATGAGGGTCGTATCTGCAGGAAACATACAGTACAGCCAAGGTCGACTCCGGACGGTCGGAGTAGATGCCGGAGCGCTTGTCGAAGAGGTCTTCGGCCGCAGCCAGCGAGCTGAGAACAACGACGGTCTGTCCGAAGGCTTGCAAGGCCATCACATCACCTATAGATGGGAGATATGATCGTCAGCTACGTGTTTCCTCGTTCCACTCATGAAGGGTGCCGCCTCACCGTATTTGTACGCGAGCTCGCGATACACCAGCCACGATTGCGTCACCGGAATGTCAAGTGCATTCCCCAAGAGTGGAAGGCCAGGAGGACCAGGAGGTATCGGGATGCGGGATCGTTTCCGCAGGGCAAGGAATACGATGAGAGCGAAAGATACCGCAGCGATATCCAGGACGCTGATTGAAGTTCCAGCGATGAGTGCCATGTGAGTATAAGTTAGGTCTGTTCAGAATGAGTGTCGAGGGGTGGGCATGGGATCACGTCGAAGGAGGGCATCTGGCCCCTACATATACCTCCCTGATAAGTCGTATTCTGGGTCAAACGGCGGTTGTGGCATCCCTGAGGATTATCCAGGGTCCTTACTATGCGGTATCAGGATCGGGTTGACTGGAACCTTCAAGGTTTCGGCCTACCCTGCATAAAATCTGCGCTACCCACTGGCTACTTGCTGGGTGGTCTCTTGGCAACACCGTCTGTTTAAATCATAGCGTATGCACTCCGATCCCGATACCGACACACACGCCGACCCGAGGCCGAATGAGTGAGCGAGTACAAAGGAGTGAGCGTCAAGTGAGTATGAGGAGAGGACGGACGCCTTCGCCGTGCTCCAGCATGGGTGTGGCGGTCGGCATCACGGCGCGCTTGCCTCCCATCACGCGTCGAAGTCTAGAATCTAGATCTGTGGGCGCCCTCTGAGAGCTACTTGACCTTGGACCACCATCACGACCATGTACAGTCATACACCTCCCCCTGCGGGGCTTCCCTCGACGCTGTAGGCTGGAATTCTCGCTTTCTGGGAAACGTTGGCGTGATGATATAGAAAGGTATATGAATGTATCAATGTGGGGTTTTGGATTCGGTCTTGGGTTTCGGTCGGAGGTCTGTTTCAATTTCGATATCTTTTGCGGTGTGTACTCAGGGTCAACTGGTTCCTAGACTCTAGAGAGACTCAGGGGACAGGGTGGTTGTCAGCCTGGACAGTTACCAGTGATGAAGATTTGACACCCCTGCCCGACCTGCCGCCGCAAGTACCGGTGGGCCGCGAGCACTCAATATGGTAAGATTGCGAGGTGGGGTTGTAGCTTACAACGCTCCAAAAAGTCGTAAGGTGTGAATGCGGACGGCACATGAGCCAATGGGTGCGTCGTAATCTGCTTCGTCTCAATTGATCCAGGCTTATGAACCTTTTGGGACTTATATCAAAGGTGTTATCGTAGTGGCTCGTCATAGTACCGCCTTGAGCCCTCAACAGTCCTACGAACGTTGTCTCGTCAAATTAACACTTGCAGTGTGCAGTCGCCAGTCATCAACATTCGAAGCATGTTCATTCTCCTCAAGAAAATACTATTAGACCGCCCCATTGTGGGCATTAGATTGGCAGAGACAGTCATTCAGTCTCCCCCAGTAGGCATATGAAGGTGAGACTTCAGAGGAGGAAGGTCGATCATACCAGCGCATCTACTAGTACTACTACCATGGCAGAGCGAATCAGCACTGAGCAAGACTGAGCAGCCCTCCGGATAATTTCCTGCTGGCTCTATTATATCTGGCGAGCTGATGCAATTCCTAATCGCCCTCGCTCTTGTTCCATCAAGACCGCCATGCATTCAATTGCAATGTCCCCAAGACGTTGCAGATACGCGCTCCCACTTGAACAGGTTGTTTCCTCCCGCCGGACTCTACCTCCAGACGTCCTCCACGCGGACCACACGTTCTCGTGACCCCGGTGTTAATTGCTTGCAGTCAGACTTCCTCCCGAAGTCGCGAAGCGGCAAGCCGTTATAGCCGTGCAATCAGCACCACTTCCGAAACACATCTTCTCCGCTACGCTCATGACCTTCCGATGACCGACTCCCTCCATCTGCGGCTCTCCGACACACAGAAGATCACTCTCCTGGCCGTGGGTAAGAATAGCCTTGCGCTCATGACCTACATCCTGCCCAGCAGACCGTTGATGCACGCGCGGTCACCTGACGGTGCGCCAGCCGGTCCGTTCAATGCTGTATTGACGACTCGCCTTAGGATGCCGTACTGTACATCTCGACAAGCTCCCCAACTGTGTCTCGACGGGGCGCGGGGAAAACGTAATCGCCCACCTACGGACCGCTCAACACTACCTCCGAAGATCGTCCGGCTCGTAGTGCCTGACAGCTCTAGGTCACCAGGACGTTGCTCCTCCTTCTGCTCTTACTTAGGCCGCCGCCAGCGGGACGCGCAGAAGCGATGCCAGGGCATATAAAAGAGTGGTCGTGTATGGCGCTGCTCAACTTCCGCACCTCTGTCAACGCGTTCTCGCCATGACACCCCCCACGGGCCGCCGTTGTGCAGGCTTGGCCACCGTCGCGCTTGGCTTACTTGCTTTTGCAGGTAGCGTCCTCGCCATCGGCCAGTCCACCTGTGTCGCGTTCAAGTCCGCACCTTCGACGTTCCCCATCGTCAACAACCGACAGGCCTCACCCATCCTGCTCTCGTCCGACGAATGGCCCGGAGTTCAGCGTGCGGCGACGGACTTCGCGTCCGACATCCAACAGGTGACGGGCGTGAAGCCCACCCTGAGAAACGTCACCAGTACGACTAGCGCGACCTTGGGCACGAACGCGATCATCGTGGGCACGCTCGGGAAGTCGGCACTCATCGACGAGATAGTGAACAGGACGAAGCTCGACGTGTCCTCCATCCAAGGAAAATGGGAGGCCTTTATGGCTAAAGAGGTTGCGAATCCGCTCCCTGGTGTTAAGAGTGCATATGTGATAGTTGGATCGGACAAGCGAGGGACGATATTCGCGCTGTACGACCACTCTGAGCAATTTGGTCAGTCAAGCTATCTTCATATTCATTGCAATATTTGCTCACAGTGGGGATCTTTCAAGGTGTTTCCCCTTGGTACTGGTACGCATCAGTAGTAGTACATTTGCCGCGAATGTTTTAACACACTCCGCAACGTAGGTGGGCCGATGTCCCAACGACCAAGCATAACGATGTATTCGTTCAATCTTCTGGTTGCTCGCACGGATCTCCTACAGTCCAGTACCGCGCTATCTTCTTGAACGACGAGCAGCCCGCTCTGCAGAACTGGGCCATGGAAAAGTTCACCAATGGGACCGGTGCCGCACTCACAGGCTCGCCGTTCAACCACTTCTTCTACACAAAACTGTAAGTTACTTGTTCGCGTGCTTTGTGTGCGTGACGTTTACGCGTACCATAGGTTTGAGTTGATCCTCCGCCTCAAGGGCAACCACCTCTGGCCGGCACAATGGAGCAGGTACGCCCACTTCATTCGCGCCCACAGTGTGCTCCATATTGATATTTCGTCTGCGTAGCGCGTTCGGCGTAGATGATGTCCAGAACCAAGCTCTCGCCGACTGGTACGGGATCGTCATGGGCACGAGCCACGAGGAGCCCATGATGCGCTCCATCCCCGTCGAATGGAACCTTTTCGGCACGGGCGCGTGGGACTACAGCAGCAACGCGCAGAACATCTACCCCTTCTGGGTCGAGGGAGCGAAGCGTGCAGAGCCGTTCGAGAACATGTGGACAGTAGGCATGCGCGGAAACGGGGATCGTGAGTTACTTGACTTGCAGTGGAAGGAACTGGGGGTGACTTATGTGATGTTACAGTTCCGCTTGAGTCTTCGGGGGACAACATCGCGTTGTTGGAGAAAGTCGTCGCCGACCAACGCCAGATCTTGATGGGCGTATACAACACCACAGACGTGACAAACATTCCGCAAGTCTGGACGCTCTGTATGTCCGAGTATACTTCGTTTTTACGAGTTTTGGGCTGATATTGTGCATGCGTGCTCACAGACAAGGAAGTGGAGGGATACTATGATGAGGGTCTGCAGGTACCCGAAGATATCACCCTTATGTGGACTGACGACAAGTACGTCTACGGGTATTCAACGTGTCGATGCGGATCCTCACTATGATACAGCTGGGGCAATGTCCGTCGTAACCCTCTCCCAAGCGAGCGCAACAGGACAGGTGGAGCAGGTGTTTACTACCACGTGAGTTATCTTCCATGACGATGGTCAGTTCTAGCGTTGATCTCTCAATGCGTAGGTCGACTACGTCGGAGACCCGAGAGACTACAAGTGGATCACCGTACGTCCATATCATTCTCTTACATAATGCTTCGACTCGATATATAATTTCAATATACAGAGCAGCCAAATCGAAAAGGTGCATATAGAAGCATTTTCGATCTGCGCATCATACTGACCCGGAACGCGCGCAGACCTTTGAGCAAATGTCACTCGCTGTCGCACGCGACGCAGTGAAGATCTGGGTCCTCAACGTCGGCGACATGAAGCCCTACGAGATGCACACCGAGTGGTTCCTCACCCTCGCTTACGACGCTTCACTCTGGACGCCCTCTAACTACCAGAGCTTCGTCACACAGTGGGCGCAGCGCGAGTTTGACCTCTCTGCGAAGGACGCCGACACTGTCGCCAACCTCATCCACAACGTGACGCGCCACAACATGCGCCGCAAGCCGGAGCTGCTCAACGCGACGACTTACAGCCTCATCAACTATCGCGAGTACGTATCCTGCGTCTATCCCACTGTTCTACACCCCAGCAGTTTACGCTGACGCGGAATGCAGAGCGGACAATGTTGTGGCAGAACTGCAGAGCATGGTCGCGGTGTCGACGCAGCTGTACAACAAACTCCCGACCGACGCACAGGCTGCGTTCTTCCAGCTTGTGCACCACCCGATTCTGGCTACCAACACGCTCACGTCCATGTGGGTTGCCTCGGGCCAGAACATCCTGCGTGCGTCGCAGGCGCGACTCAGCGCGAATGACTTGGCAAACCAGGTCGAGACCCTCTTCACGCAGGATGCAGCCTTAGAGAAGGATTACCACAGTTTGTTGGATGGTGCGTATCTTCTTCCGCACATACACGCTGAGCGGCAGCTGATGAGTTACTTGCAGGAAAATGGTATGAGACAGCATAGGTTGTTGGTAAATGCTAGTCGCAAGTGCTGACATACGTCTAGGGACCATATGATGGACCAAACCCACGTTATGTACTACTACTGGCAGCAACCTATGACCAACACGTACGTGAACTCCCTAATGTATCTATATGCTCTCGCTAACAGCTCACTTTCAGGATGCCCATGATCACGAAGGTTCAACCGTCGAAGCAGGCACTGGCTGGCGCAATGCGTATTGTCCCCGAAGGTTCGATGGGCGCATGGTGAGTTCCCTTTCGGCCCCTATCTTCACCATTCCTGGCACTCATAGGTACGACGTTAGGCCCGGAGACAATCAGTTCAACTGCGCGTTGGGCTACGGCTGCGGAAACCCCGCACTTACCATCGACCCCTTCGTCCCCGCTGGAAACCGCTTCGTCGACGTCGGCGCTGGAGGGCCAACGCCCTTCACGTTCACCGTAACGAGCAACGCGTCGTGGGTGAAGATCTCGCCCTCAAAGGGCTCCATCTCGCCGAGCTCCCCAGAGCAGCGCGTCTTCCTCTCCGTCGACTGGACCAAGGTATCGGGCGTAGAGACCGCGACAATCACATTCACTGCCACGCCGCAGGGCCAGCCGCAGCTAGTGGTCCCTGCGACGTTGACGGCCAACCATACTGTCGTTCCTTCAAGCTTCAAGGGTATATTAGATTCCTCCCGCTAGACTACTGCCGGTTGTACTGACGTCCGTCCACGGCGTAGGCTTTGTAGAAGGCGATGGCGGCGTCTCCATCGAGGCGGCTCATGCATCGAGGAACACCACTGTGAACGGCATTACTTGGACCGAGCTTCCTGGGCACGGACGCACCCTCTCGGCTGTCACTCCCTGGCCCCGCGGCGGCAACGAACTCAACTTCACCGCAGGCAGCGGCCCCAGCATGTACGTGCTCCTGATTTCCACGTCATTTCTTCCGTATTCTAACTTTGTCTGCTTCATAGTGAGTACGACTTCTTCCTGTTCAACACCAACAGCCAAGGCGGGAACGTCACCGTGACCGCCCTCGTCTCGCCCTCGCTCAACACGCTCGGAGACGACCGTCCGCTCGGCCTCGGGTTCCAGATCGACGACGGCGCGCCCGCGACGAACTACTTTGTGCCTGCGTCTGTGCCAGGCCAGGTCCCTACGCCGTGGAACGGGAATGACGGTTGGGTTGCCAACAGCATTATCTCCGTCCCGGTCGTGCTCCCCGTGCAGCCTGGCGCGCATACGCTTAAGGTAAGAGTCTGTGGATGGATGAGCTTCCAATGGCTTGGACTAACACATGTCGTGTGTAGGTGTGGATGATCGAACCTACGGTTATCCTTCAAAAGATTATCATCGGTGCGTCTTTCGCATCATCCCGCCATCTTGTTATATTGAACGAAATTGATCAGACACGGGCGGAGTCCGGCCGAGCTACTTGGGTCCGCCGGAGAGTATCTTCGTGTGATTTTGGTCTCCAACACGGCGAGAACGCCATGTATACTATCATGTAACGCTCTGTTGCTCACATGTTTCACCGCACTCTATATTTCAAGGGAATCTCATAAATGTACATTGCTTCGAACACTCACGCGTGCGGCGTTCGAAGCTGAGAGTCGTGAGAACCTCCAGAGACCGTCCGCAAAGCATTGAGCCGCATTCACATGCTCTCAGAAGTCAGTTCAGCATTGCCGTTTAGAATCAAATCGCCAATGCACAAGCACAGACAGTTCTCTAGTCTTAATGTTGAGATGCATATGGTCGGCTGCTTTCTTCTAAGGGATCCGGGTGTTATTCCGGCAATAGTACTCGGGTAGCTTGACCTTACACACGCCCTTATGGCGCACGCGGCTCGAGGCTGAGCAGAACATCAGCTTATCGCAGGAGCGAGGGGCAACTGAATGCGATCAGAGCAGTGCACCATGAGAACTTGGCGTTCAGTATCACGTCGAACTAAATGGGGATATACCACGTGGAACAGAGTCCGAAGAAGTCGGATTCGCTTCTTGCTTCCCGACCGCAACCTGCAGCCCACGGCGTGGGTGTTCAGTTTGGTCTCTGGGTCCGATTGCTGCTCCGTTCATACCCACAGCTAGGCAACACTGATTACTTCTGGCTACTTTTGCCATGGCTGGAAAAACTCTTAGCAATGGCACGATGGCCCTGCGGTTCATGCAAAATGCCCAGCGGGCGAAGCTGCAAGCTCAGGTTGAGCTTGAACAGGCAAAGATCAAGGATGATGCGGAGTGGTCGGTCTCACAAGATGTACGGGATGCGTGGGGAATTGGACAGAACTCGAGTTCAACTTCAAGGTGTGTCATGGATTCGTCTGTGAACGACGCGATTTTCTGATCGCCATTCACTCTCGGACGCAGTGATAATGTTGTATACGAAGCATCCTATGTTCCCTTCCTGTTCCAGTCAGACGCGGTAGAAGCGTCTTCCAGCTCTCAGGTAGAGGAGCGACCGAAGTTGAAGGGACGGCGCACGTTTAATGCCAAGGGGAAGGAGGTCGTAGAGGAGGTAAGTGAAGCGTTACTCGCAACAGGCGAGGACTCAACTCGCACGGTTTCCATCGCAGGAGAAATTACCAGAAGACGGAAAACCTCCAGCTACAGAAAACACAGACGAGAAACCACCCGGGGCAAGATTTGATCAACGGCCGACCTCAATTTCCGGGTTTCGAGTCCCGGTCTCCATGACCAGAGACGGGAAGAAGCCGCGCACAAAAACGGCACAACAACTCATACATGAAACTGGTGTAAGACCACCCGCATCCATGCAACCTCCGCCGCCACCACCAATAAAACAGGAAGAGGGGTTCCTCAAACCCGCGGGTGTGGATGAGCCTGTGCGCACAGCCCGCAAAGCACCGAGCGCTGTCCCTCGCGTAAAGCGGGAACGAGACCGCGACGACGGCACTGATCATCTCGGATTGGAAGGGAAGAAGCGGAAGAAGAAGAAGAAAGACGCGAGCGCATGAGTTGGTTTCGCCCTTCGTTTATTTACTCACGGACACTGTGGCAACGCCGGGCTATGGATGTCCTGCGTTGTGGCGTGGGCCGCCCTATGCACGCGGCCGTGTAATCAATGTTGTACGTGTAACCTGCAGCCACCTTCCTTCCGATGCTATCTGGAAACTTATATACGCCGTCGCTAGCCAGTTTTCCGCCGGGGGCATTGCCTCCGTTGACAACCCATGACTATGCGGACCATGCGTATGAACGCTCGGAGGATTCGTCTGACCATACTGGTAAGGCTCTTACAGCGCGTGGTGCCTTAAATCTGTCAACGACCCTGGCGCTCCGTGCAAGGAATGGAAAGAAATCTGCGTCGGGCAGTATTCCACATGCTGGAACAGCTCGCAGGATGACCAAACCGCTGTCAGTCGCTTGACGTAGCTCCTTCCGCGCCACCTCGCCCTAGAGATATTATCAGAAGGGGCTGTATTGCACATGGTAAGCACGGACGCATTCTCGAGAACTTTGAGGGGCGTCAGCTTTCTCACTTTGACCCGTCCAAACCAGTGTACTTACGTATCGCCGCATGTACAGACAACCGCCGCCGCCGAGGTATCGGTACGTTCGATTACCAGATATCCACATGTGTACTCGGTGTTCGTTCTAGCGTCATAGCACACCCTCGACAGGTCATTTGAGCATGCGGGATCCCAGGGCTCCCATCGTCTGTGATTTCCTGGGACCAATGGCCTCGCCTCCGATGGGCCTTCGAGAAGTTCTTGTCTCACGCTTGAGTTTGTACCCATCGGTTCCGCATTTGCTGAGAAGCTGCATAGATGCCGAATGGCCCGTATTCGACTGGCCGTTCCGGCATTGCATTGCTTTCCCAAATCTCACTGGCTTTCTGCAAGGTATGTCGGGCGTTTCCCATTTTCGTGTGAGGTCCGCATTGGGGAGGTATGTAGTATCTTTTCCCACTATCGATCAATCACAGTTGTGGTACATGGCCTAGGCTGTTGGCATGTTTTAACAACCAGCCTGAGAGCGAAACGAAAATCTATCTGCCGGACGTTTATCCCAGGGCGACCTTGACCAAGTGCGAATTCCTGAACCTGGCGATACATACATGTGAGTTCTTTACCGAACCCGCATATCCCTTCCGAGCTCTTCTCTGATTTCTTTCAGAGCCAAGAATCTGGATCATATAGCGTTCATCCCAAGAGACGAGAACGTAAGTACGTCCCCTATCTACACCCTTCCACTGCATCCGTTGAATACACGTATCCAGGTGCAAGGCACGCTCCTACCACTACCCGTACACGACTCCCAAACCCAGTCTACATCGGCAAACATCTCACCTGCTCGAGATGGTCCCGGAATACCTGCCCTTCGCCGTTTCAAAGGGTCCACTCTGTCTAAAACCACCGTCCTTCCGATGCTTCTGGCAATCGCCGCCCAGGCCTTCCGTCCTTCCGATGCAGAGCGACACCAGAAGGGCGCCGGAAGGGTTCAATGTTCAGCGTCGAAGGGGTGGATCCCCAAGTGCATCAGAGACGCACACGCGCACGCCGGGCTGTCCGTGCCAGGTGTAGTAATGCCGTTCGCGCGCTGCCTGTCTTCTCTCGAATCTTTTGTTACAAATCAATGTTGTTAGCTGACCACATACCACCCTGCTAGGTCATGAAGTCACGCTGCAGCCTCCAGCACTCAATGCGCGCGATCTGCGTACGTCGCGAGGGCGCGCATCGTGTCGTGCGGCGCCGGACATTGGCAAAAGAAGAAATGACCCTTCTCGTCTTCGGCCTTCTACATCCGCATACGCCGCCGGGCAGTGTACCGTTGGGCCCGCCTATGATTCGTCCTCGAGTCTACCTCGGTCAGCAACGGGTTGGTCAGCCCAACGTGAGTGGCTCAGAGCCTGCCCGTCTCGCGAAGTCGAAGCCATCGACGTGCCCCGACCCCACTCGGGAAACCCCGTTCTCGCGACCTCGCGCATGATTGTTGAACGTTTGAACCTAGGGACGCTGAGGCGCAACGGAGGGCGCCTCCGAGCTCCTAGGTTCATCACAGAACGCGAACACAGCACACTGAGCGTTCGCGCCCCACTCTTTGTTCGTGCTGCGCGCATGCCCTCTTCGCAAGCTCGTCTGCACTGAAGTGCGCGTGTGATGCCGTGGCGGGGGCGGCTTCGCGTGCAGCGGCCCTGGTTCCTGAGGCCTGAGGCCTCAGCCCCCAGTCCTGGATAGACTCCCGAGTCGGAGCGGGGGTGCTTCTCGCGCCGGTGAGCAAAGTAAATGGACTGCCTGCGGAGAGAGGGGCAAGGCGAGGCATGCAGCCTGAGCTTGAGCTTGTTCTGAGAGGGCGATGCCTTCTACGCCACATCCTCCGCCTTCATCTACTATTGGCTGTTGTACTCATGCTGATGCTCCATTCCGTAGGTTCTCGAACAGTACATCGGCCACCGTCCGGAAGGCTAAAATCGCCCGCGCTGAAAAGTGCCAAGACGCGCGCCCACCACATTGTATGTCGAAGTTGGAGCGGGCGGTCCGCATATCCGGATGTGCACCGTCGCAAACGGGCGGGAAGATGCGGTGTCCAACGTTCCACGCCCAAGGCCGCTCCACCGCGCTCTTCGGATTCTCGCCCCTGGCGGTAACAAGCTTTCCTCGCCCACACCCCGGGCCCTGTCGCGGAGCTGCCGCGTCCGACAGCCGCGCCAAACGGGGCGCGGCGATATACACGCGCAGCGAGAATAGCCTGGATGGCCGCACGGGCTACTTTTGGCCGTCGAGCGACTCGGAGCGCAGGAGTGCGACGTTAATGTTGTTCTCGAGCCCTCGTGTGTGCGTGTAAGCACCCCGTCCTCGTGTCGACGCTTCGCAGCTGACGGCGCTTGCCTCCTGCGATCGGTTCCCTGGATATCCGGATAGCAGCTCCAGCAGTGGTGCCGTCGCATTCGGCGTTCGGCTATACTTGCATATGGCGGCGCTTTGTACCCAGGGAGCGGGTCCAACGGCGAATGACATCAAACGCAAGTGCAGAAGGCAGAAGGTTCTGTCGCCGACCCGGCTCGACGTCGAATCAAACGCACCAAAAAACATACGCCCTACGTAGGCGGCGCGTACGCATCCACCTATGTATGTACCACGGATTGCATCCGTGTGTGACGTCCAGATCCGCGCGTTGCACGAGCGGTACGCCGACCCGCGAAAACTGAGCCAGTCAATGTTAACGTTCATCGATTCATCCACAAACCTTGCAGCCCGGAGCTTGTGATAATCAGCGCCACGCCGCCCCGGTCCCACTGCGGCGGCACAAAACATATCATGGCAAACGGCCCCCCAATCATACCACGGCTCGCGGCTTGCGGTCTGCGGCGTGGGGCGCAGTGCGCCCCCGATGTCCCCGATACCGCAACACGGGCCTTTGGTGCATCAGTCCCGAGGACGCGCGCGATGGCCATATCGCACTCCGCTGCTGTGCGCCGTATCGCAAAGAGCGTTCGGAGCCCAGGAGGGCAAGGCGTGTGGCCTGGCGGCGTACTACACACCTCCGAGCCACCTTCTAGTCTGTGATCTGCAGCGCTAGCGCAGCCCCCCACAGGGCATGCATGACATCACCCATGTCCGTGTACATGCGCATGCGTGTGGCGGGCGCGCCAGCGTTCGCGTCCGGGTAATGGCCAAACCCCGCGTGTGGCTGAATTGCCGGCGTGTGGTCCGTGGGGTGGCGGGCCCGGGGGTCGTACGTGCCTGCGGAGGCGAGCTGGGGCACCCTGCGACCGGTCGACGCTGAACGCTGGATATAGATCTATTGAATAGTCGTGTCGAGGATGCACCCGCGCGACGCCGTACGTCGGGTCCGGAGGTGGACCGCGGAGCAGCGCGCCGCGCGCTCTGTCTCTGTCCGCCGGGCCGCCCTTACCGCTCGACAGGCGAGCATGGTAAGCCACGAACCAGCTAATTCAAGCCGTGCTGAGATCCGAACCTTGTTCCAGACGAGATACCGCCCGAAAGCGCCGCAGCGTCGACAGACCGCACGGTATAGCAGCCCAGGCGTCCGCGCCAGCACCAAGCGTCCAAGTGCAAGTGCACCCGAGCGCAACCTTCGCGTTCCGAGCCTCCGCGGAGCCCGAGCTTCGAACGGCTTGAACATACGGACAAAAGCGGCTAGACCGCGCTGTCGCAGCCAGGCAGCAGCAGCACCGAAGGCGCAGACTCCCCGAACAGCGGATTGACGGAAAGACAGAAGGCGGGAGGCGCGCGCCTCCAATGCTCATGATGGTGGACCGTCGCCGCGGCATCGGAACGGGAGGCGGCAACGGGGTGGCAACCTTGCGCGTGCGGCGGAGCCCCAGTACTCCATCACTGCTCGGCGCTCAACGTCCAATGCTCAGTGCTCGGTGCGGGAGCCAGAACCCAGAACGAGATCATTGTCGCGTTACGGCTCCATGCGGGGAAGACGAACGCAGCCCGGCGCCAGAGGGGCAAAGCAGCCATCGCAGCCCGCCCTTCTCTTCCCCCTCCCCAACGGGCGACGCAAACACTCAGAGGCCGCGCGACCCAGCCCGAGCCAGAAGACACGCACTCTAGTCCATGGTCCATGGCCCATGGATGCCGCCTCCAGCCTGAGAAGCGATGCGTAACGCCGTCGCCAGATCCAGCACCCATCGAATGCGCGCGCACTTCGAATCGGACCAGCGACCAGAGCAGCAACCCGAAGCACCCAGCGAAGCCGGACACCATCGCCAGGCCCGCCCGCCCAGGAAGGCGGGAAGGCAGGAAGCACTGCACAGTCGCGCCCTAGCCCCGAGGAAGCGGGCCGTTACGTCGCGCGCTCTCGCGCTCGCCGCTATTAATGCGACGTCGCGCAGGCCGGCGGGAGGGACAGGCCGGCTTTTCGAACGTCAGCCGTCGACCGTTGTAATTGGTGGGGACCTGGACAATGTCCAGTATCGGGCGCTCCGCACGACGTCCCGCGCGCGTTCTTGCTCCAGCCTCAAGGTACGACAGCCGGCTATCACGATATCCTGCAGGCCGACATACTGTACGTTGAGATGTTCCCAACGCCATATGCACGTCCAGCACGAACGCTCACGCTGCGACAAGACACCCACATGACCCGCACCTACATTCTCAGCTTGGATGGATGTCCCCTCACGACGGGACGCACAGACCACATACCACAAAGCGCGCTCCGCATACCACGCTTGCAAGGCCTCACGTCAGACCGGCGGGAACGACGATAATGCAAACTCTGAAGATATCCCTCTGGATTCCCTCGCCTTGCGGGGCTCCTGCTACGCGAAATGAACCACGGCACACTCTCGTCACTCGGCGAACCTGAGGAACACCGACGCGCTTCTGCGCCATGAGCAGCGCTCGGGCCTGGGCAGAGTCATATTCTAGGCGTCAACATCTCGAAAATCGAAAAGTCCGAGAGGTGCGCAGTGGCCACCAGTGGTAGTGGTGGTGCCGTACGCATCGTACGTGGACCGATCACGCAAGCCTCCGAGTCGAGGATCGAGCGGGAACAGCAGCAACAGCGCAGAGTGACCAGCACGCAGGACGTATATGCTGCCAGTAGGAGAAGGCATTATGTCGATGCGATGCCGGCGTAGGTCTGGATGTGAGAGCCGACTCGTGCAGGGTCGCACCCTTGTGCGGACCTCAGGCCTCAGACCCTGCCTGCGACAGCCTGAGTCTGCGAAGTGCCCTGCGTAACGTACGTGCTACCATACTGCGCTAAGGCCGGGCTGGAGCGCGACGTTCGACTGGGCACGACCGGCGGGCGGCGAGGACGTATTTTGAGCGTCGATATTCTTATCTTGAGCCGGTACAGTGACTGACACCAGGGCTACGGCCATAGTGCCGTACGCGTCGTAAGTACGTGGGAGAATTTCAATGTCAAGTTGACCGGCGAACGCGCTCACGTATTATGGGCAGGTGCTAGTGCCCCATGGCGTGCGGAACAGCACAAGAAGACAAGAAGACAATGTCGGCTCGGTGAGTGGACCTGGGTCGGTCGACCGTCGTGCCTGCGCATGCACTCGCCGTGAGAGCGGTCCACGTTCAAGTTGAACGCCGGACTGGGTTGTAGCACCCACACTCACGGTGTACATCCAAGAATACACCGCGCGCGGCGCGCATCGGCATCGACAGCGGCGCAACCCGTAGCGTGCGGGCGCGGGTGCGGTTCAGGACAACGGTGTGCACTGTCTTGTGGCCGCACCGAAGTGCCATCGTTGCCGGACGTCACGGAGAGTCGAGACTTACCGCTCAGAGGTCCGAAGACGGATGCGGACCGGGGGACGCGCCGACGCGGGGAGACGAAGCCCAGGCTAGTATACGTAGTCGCTGCAATGCAAACACTGTGCGTGCACGCGCAGGACCAATCCGATATCTACCAGTGCGAATGCCGTCAACGTCACAGTACGTACCACACTACGACACCCCCACGAAAACATACGGAATACCGCTTATCAAAACCCAAATAGAACACGACCAAACGCCGAGAGCCGAAAACGGCAGATAACACTGTACGCTGTACATGTACAGGCACGCGCGGGTGCAGTCGCAGTACGCAAGTACTTACGACATCGTCTCCGAAGGACACGGGAAGAAGCCCATGGCCGCGCGGTGGCCCCAACCGCCGGAGACCGGCTGCGAACGCTGCTAGCTGGGGCCGGTAGACAGTCGAGCTTCGGGAGAGGAGCGCGCGTGCAGGGCCATATGTCAACGTAATGCACTGGCAGCAAGCCCGGCCATACAGTCGGATTGAGGTACGACATACCGCAATGTCGAAATGGCATGCATGTCACTGTTAGCGCCTGACATACCCAGCACCTCACCACACACACCTCCTTCAAGTTCGCGACCTACTGTCCGCCGCGCGCAGTCCCAATTCCACTCCGCCTACCGCCCGCCAACGGAAGGCAGCGGATCGGAGGGACGTCGCCCTCCGCAGGCGGTGCAGCCACATCGCGTAACGCACACGTACTGGGCGTAAGCGCGTAAGGGTCCCCCCCCCCTTCAGTGCGTCAGTGCATGCATACATGACTTGAATCGACACGGGCCAGTGGACGACGGCGCGCGGCGGAAGAACGCACGTACGTACACACGCACGGCGCCACGTCTCGGGTGCCGCGGGCATTGCGGCGCATGTCATGGTATGTCGGACGCCTGTGCGAGCGGGCGGTATGGGCGCGACCAGATGGGAGAGAGCGCAGCTGGTGCGGGCCAACGCCGTTGTCTGCGTACTTGTCGATACCGTGCATGCATTCCAGTCCTCGCACGCTGTCCCCTCGCACGCACCAACCTGGGAGGAGGATCCAGAGACCAGGAGCGCGCGCGCCAGGGCAGCGGCGACTCGGCGACTCTGACAAGTCCTGACATCGGCGGAAGACGTCAAGCTAACGCTCCCGCGCTGGCGCCCACTGCCCCATCGTTGGTCGTCCGTGCTGAGAAGGCGAAGGTTTGCCAATGCGAATGGGCTCGATCATCACAGCAGCGACAGCAGCAGCGAGCGTCCGGAATCGCGCGGCGCATGCGTCTAGCTCGATATGTCCTGGCGCGCGCGGTGCACCCACGAAGGCAGATTGTGACGCGTTGACGGTCGCGAGGCGGCGACTGGCCACTAGTCGTGCGCGTCGGATCTCTGCTCGGCGTGCGCGTGAGCACCGACTATACTGAACGAGTCACGGAGGAGCCTGAGCGGCTGGCGTACCTGAATGACCCTGACAATACAGCAGGACGCGCGCGCGGGATCTCTGACGTGCGCGGAGCGTTGACAGGAGGTGTCAAACGGCGCGCGCGCTCTTGATCACCGGCCTCCCGACGCCCCACGCCCGTCACACCCGCCAGCCCGGCTTAGAAGACGCGCGTACACCCACCGCGCCATCGCAGAACATCGGCTAGTGCGGGTTAATGCGTCCTGCATTGACCGGGGTGCGGGTCAGAACGTTCCACCAGAGAACAGCGCACAGAGAGCGAGCCGGCCGCACTTCCTGGTAGCGTGCGTGGGGCACGCTAGCTAGATTGGCGGAAGCATGACGGACGTCCTTACAACCTCCGCGAAGCTTGCTCCGCGCGCCTCCCCTCCGCAGACGCGCGTGCTACGACCCCGCACGCGCCCGGGAAACGCTGTAAATTGCCCATTGAATCAAGACCCGATATCTCGACCCGAGGGGGAGCGAGCGAGAAGCGCACCTCGAGCCCACGCGCCGCCGTGCGCGTGCGACCCTGATGGCATTTCGCCGTGCTCGCGCGCCGAGGCGCAGGGCATGGAGCGAGACGCACGGCCGGAGGAGCGTCGGTCGCCCATCAAACCATAAGCGCAAGTACATTGCCCAATCGCTGCCCAATGCCAGGCTCCCAGTCGATTCGCACCACAGGAACGGGCAGCGCTCGCGTCGAGGGCACCTCCCGGGCCTAACCCGCTCTGGCACCCCTCGACGCGTGCCCCGCTTCTCGCGAGCACGATCGGAGGCCGCATACGTACATGCGTCGATGAGGCCGAATACTGGCCGAATGCAGCCCCTGCTGCTGCGTTGGCGCGTTGGCTGACAGACAGCTGCAGTGACGGCGACAAGAGTGCATCGCCCCGAGCCGGCGGTGGCGGTCGGACCTGTCGCTCGTGCGCGTCATGCATCCGACATTCGACATTCGATATTCGCTGGTAGATGAATCATGTCCGCGCGCGGGTGCTGCGACGCACGTCAGCATTACCTCTGTGGGCGTCCACTACTATCGCGCCGCCGTGTTCCAAGTGTGCGGAGATGAGCTATGACATATGATACCGCATGGCGCACATGGCATATACCACTATAATCTGCACCGCCGGCGGTCCCAGCTACAGCTAGTGCGGACTCAGACGAGGAGGACGTTGTGGAATCCGGATCGGCGCGCGGGTCACACCAGGGCAACCTCCTCCCTTCCAGTTCCCAGCTGGTGTCCGCATTCGAACATTCAAATATTCAAATATTCACGTCCGGGTTCACGTCCACGTCCACGATCGATACCGCCTCGCCACATCTCGCGCTCTCTGACACCGACCGAACAGCGACAGCGACAGCGGGAGACACGCACCTTCGCAACGCAGACTCGAGCTCCGAACCTGCTGCCTGCGCGACGCCGCCGGGACATGGCTGCCCGCTCGGGTCAACCCATGCCCACAGTCTTCTTGCGGGGGACTGATCACTCCACCGCTCCGGCGCGGGGCTTTGCACGCCGTGCTCGAAAGCCGAAGCCCGAAAGTCGAAGGTGGCGGTCTGCGATCGATCATCGCGCGATCACTGCTCGCTGCTCGACGATGTTAGTGGCAGGCCCGAACGCGACAGTGCTCGCCGCGGAGGCATATTGGTTTCGGGTGACAGTATCACGATGACCGGCGCGTCACAGCTTCAGCTTCAGCTCGAGCCTGAACGGGATCCGGAGGCGAGCGCGAGCGAAGAACACGTTTTGGCTGGGGATGTCCGGACGGGGCAATCGCGCACCGTCGGTCCGCGATACTGATTCTGGCAGATGCAGTTGTCAACGCGTCAGAAATTAGTTCCGAGACAAGTTAGTAGTTCATGTTGACATATGAGAAGCGCACCGGCGGTTCACCCTCCTCGCTGCTCTCCGGCGACACGTCCATCTACCTCGCAATAGCCTCCGCCCCCTTCCTCCTCCTGAAAGAAAAAAAGTTAAAAGAGCACGATGACATCACTGCTTCCCTCTCGCGCGCGCTCAACCTGAAAGTGACAGCCCGTGCGAAATCCGAACGTACCTCCCTTTTCCCCCAACCTCCCCCGCACCATTTCCGCACAGTACGAGTAGGCACACAGCCCAATGTGGCACACCCGTTTCCCCCTTGGGCAGGGGCGCTCTCCCAGGCCCCGGCGAATAACGCTCCGTGCTCGGCGGTGCGTCTCGCACTTCGTCGCTTCGGGTCTTCTGCAATAATCGGGTAATGGGACAATGGGGGTGGGAGCCGAGTAGCGTCCGGAGTAGATTGGAGGGGAGGCGGAGGAAACTTGTGACGGTCTTGAGGAGGACGGGAAGGGGACAGAAGCACTTCAAGAAGGCTCGAGGATGGGTGAGGGAGATTCGGTGGTTTGATCGCCGCAGTGGGGTTCTTCAAGTTGTTCTCGTGCTAGCGAGAGGATGCAAGTGAATGAGCCATTGGTCCAATTGAGATTGGGATTGTCTGTGCGCGCGTGCGATGTGGCAGAAAGACTGGTAGATCGCGCGTTCTTCCGCGACCTTCGTCGACATAGAGCAGCCTTCGGCCGCGCGCACAACGACCGCGTGGACGCGCTGTGCCCGCAAAGGCGAGATGATACTCCCGCTTCCCCAACTTGCATGCATCATATATGGTTTGGTGCGCTGCAATAGGAACTCGGTCAGCAACCGCCTCGAAGGGAATCTCTACAGGGCTGCAGGGATGTAAGCCTGTTAGAACGCTAATGTCAGAACGGCAGCGTGGCAGTCGACGTACCTTTAACTCCAGTCAGCAGGCACGCGCAGCCAACACTAAGTATCCTCCGCGGGAATCTTGAGCTTGAGTCCTCTTGACTGCCGAGCATTGACAGTACCAACCAGTCGGGATCCCATTAATGGGAACCCAGAAGGCTCCTCGACACCGCCTTGAACCCGGTCACACGTCGCCCACTGGCAATTCAGAGGAAACAGAGCGGCCCTCCCTAGCAAAGTACTCACGGCGGCGGAGCATCAAGCGTGTCGGACGCGTTCTCCAACAAGCGCTCTTCAGTGCTTCAGTGCCTCACGCCGGTTTCTCGAGCGCGAAGGCGCGCGTCGAGGGCGTCTCGGCAGATCCGTTCACCCGCGAAGCCTCATACGCGCGCGCCTCAGTGCACCGGTACCCTGGGATACAGAAGAAGCCTGCGGATGTCATTGTCAACAGTCCTTCAAGTTGTCAGCCTGGGTCCTGCGCAGACTGAATACTGAATGGCAGGCGGGCGCCCCTGGGTGTATATCTGGATCCCGCGTCCGCCCAGGGCTGGTGGGACTTGCAATTGGAGCTTGGCATCCTGATGGCGCTGCGCGCTGCGGGCGCATTGCGTTGCGTTGTACTTTCGATTGAATTGGGCGTGTAGGGTGGGTGTTCGAAGAGGTCCTCTGGGTAGTGTGCGTCAAACGGTCGTCGGTCTTCTACACAGGAAGGCCTTGCCTAGACTCGAGGCATAACAGACTGGAGGAATGGACCTAGAAGCCACAAGTAGTGAGTGAATGGCTGTGAACGGGCGCAGGGTCCGCAGGGCAGTCGCACCCAAGACGGCAAAGACTCAGCGCGCAGCCCAGCACGGCGTGTTCCCATCTCCCATCTCCCCGAACGTCCTGAGTCCTGGCAGATGTCGTCAAATTCGCGATTCGAGAAGCGACGTCCGCGGGCAGGGCGGCCCTCGCGCGCGGCCCTGGACCTGTCACCGTTCACTGTTGGGTCCTTTGACAAGTTGAAGGCGGAGCCCGAAGCGTGATGCGCAGTTAGGGCGGGAATACGCACCGTCTTCTGCCCACTAATACTACTAATCCTGCGACTTCCGCATAAGAGGCAGTGCGCACGCCACGCCTGGGCATCGAGGACGCGAACAGATGTACCACGACCGCCGCGCCGACCCCGGGCGAAGCCTTCCTCGAGGCTCGACGCAGTCGAACCTGGATATCGGATCGTGGAACCTGGTCCGAGTCGGCGCATGAGAAGGGCCGCGGTGAACCCCGCAGAATCCAGATGTGAACCTGCCTGCCAGTGACAGTGAACTTTGCCACACACCCGAGTCACTCGCCGCCGGCCTGTCCGTGTCCGTGTCCACGTCAAAGTAGCCAGTGTCAGCCCCAGCGCCGGCAATTCGATGACAGACCGGTCGTGCGCGCGCGCGCGCGTTGCGAGGCGAGCGACCCTGACCTGCCTGTGCGCAGGTGCTCGCCCGCGTTTTCTCGCGCCGTCTGTGTGCGAACGCATCTCAACGGCCGGCGGGGCTTCCCGATCGCGAAGCTGAAACGGGAACCATGCCGAGTTCATTATGTCGCTTAGCGACGTCCGCGCTCGGGCTTCGGACTTCGACGTCTCGTTCTCCTTCGAGCTTCAGGCCTCCGGTTGCAGGGGAGATTGGGCTGCTTGGATGGGTGGGTGGCGGACGGGCTGCGGGCGTAGGAAGGGAGTAAGTATGGCATTATGACGTGGGTGCTTCCGTGGTTCCTCCGGTCGGGGTACGCGAGTGTTGGGTTCGAGGCGGGGTGTCAGTGGGAGGCCGGCGAATGAATGGGTGCCCGTAACCCGCTGTGGGAGTGGCGAGATGTCGATACATGACAAGTCTAATGTGTCAATGAATCAGTGGTCAATGACCATCGCAATCTCGCATGTCTGAGTCGCGGGCATCAGTCAGGTCAGACCAGGACGGATGCAGACTCACATCGACGACGTACAAGTTCAGATTCAGGCCGGGACGTTCCGCGCGTAATCCGTGCGAACAGCTGTGAAAGTTTAGAGACAAGACTCAAATGCGCGACATATCACTGGCAAGACAATGATCTCGACACGTACCACACGACAGCTCTAGGGAAGTATTCATCAATCCACTCGCTCTCGTCGGCCACACCTCACTGTCAACGTACCAATTGCGAACCAGCGTAAGCGTCACAATGAACACCGGTACTCACGCTAACATCCGGTAACCTGCTCGCCCAGTAATAGCCGCCCGCAGGCCCGGCGGCGCGTCGGAGAAGCCACTACCAGTGGCATCCCGGGCATGACATGGACGCTCGTCCTGAGGCAGACGTGCGAAGTTGCCAGTGCGGATAGTAATAGATACTATATGCTTCGGGTTGTACCCACGACCCCGCCCTGGCGCAGCCGGACTCCTCACGCACCTGATTATAGTCTGAGTGCCGTCGACCTTCCCCAATCGATCCGCAACAGGGGCCGGGCATGACAGGAGCTGTTCAAACGTCCACGCCTCGGACCTGCGTGCGCATCAGCATATGGCCGCTGCCAGCGTAAGCCGCCGTCGCAACCACTGGCAGTTATACTTATGCGACAAGCGATACTATGACAGATCACGTACCTGCTCCTCGGACGCCGACGCTGGCAGGCCCGCGCGACGGCGGGTGACAGTGGACACTATACGTCGCGTCGTTAATAAACGTCGAAGCGGGTATATAGGGGATCTCGGGAACGCACCGGGGCAGCGTGCTGGCACTGGCACTCGCTTGGATTTACCCTGTCTGTCTGTCCGCCGCGCGCGTGAGGTGGGAGATCCGAGTCTGCCGTCGATGCCAGGCTTCAAAGCTTCACGTCCGCGTCCGCGTCGACGTCTGAAGAATCGACACTTCAACGAGGTGACTCCTAGTCAAGAGTCACTGTCGACGTCCAGCGGCGCCAGCACTCACCTCCGCGCTTCCCGGCGTGAGCTGGCACATAGGCGCAAAGTGGCATGCATGCGCACCAGCAGTACTTGCACAGCTCGTCGAGCCCGCGAGGCATGCGCGATGCGCGACCCTCCGGACACGTCGCGCGACCAAGTTCCCGTGCCTCCAACGCCAACTGCAGCAACTCCATCTTCATCTCCGTCCAACCCCACCGGCGAAACACATCCCACTCCCGTACCGCAGCATCTATGAATCCAATGATCGTACTTCAAGTTCTAGTACGAGCACAGACACCACCCGCGAGCGCCCAGCAGCCACGGACGTGTTCCATGCTGTATTTCAATTTGTAGGTCCAGCGCGCCGCGCCAAGCCCGCCTGCCCGACAGTCGATCGACTAGTTGGTCGAACATCCGGATTCTGGACATACCGTATGGAGATGGAGATTGGAATATTTGAATATTGATTCTGAATCTTGAGGCTGAAGATGGAATCGATCTCGCGCCGGCCGCGGGGAGGGGGACAAGGGGCGTTCCTGCCGGGGCCACGAAGCGACTGTACGTGCAGTGTACGGGCGGAGAAGTTGTTGCGTGTACATGTGCTTGTCAGTAACTGGTGGTCATGCATATGACGGGCAGACGCCGACTGTCCTATCTAGTCCAGCCTATCGTGCCTCGGACGGGGTGGGCGCGGGGGATCCCACTGTCAGGCTCGAGCTCCGTACCGTGGTGCACAAGCCATACGGCGTGGACTGTGGGTGGCGGTAAGCGGGGATCCACGTTCGGAGGGGCTGTACCCAGGACCTGGCGGCGTACCTGGCGGAAGGCCCGGTACGTGGAAGCCCATGTCGGGATGACATGTGGCATGTTGCATGTGCATACCGTCCGAAGTCGTACGCGTGTATACACTCGCCCTGACGCGGACGCCCCAGTCGGACTCCGGGACGTACTACGTATACGTGAGACCCTGGATCCAGACGATACGATACGATCCCGGACACTGGCAGTTTCCAGGCCTCGTGGGGGCAGATCGGACGCGGATACCTGGAAGCTGTGCCGCCACTGTATATGCATATGTAAGACGCGTACGAGAATCATCGAGCCCGAGAACTCAGAACTGGGAACTCAGAAGCCAGGGCAGGACAGGACAGGCGCGCCTGCCGCACGCGTACGATACTTGTATCCGGATATTGGGGTACGTCAGGACGGACCGCCCACGATGGGAGAGATGCACGCCTCGCGCGCGCGTGTGTATGTCGTATGTGGTAAGTGTACGATCCGCAGGGTGTTGTGTGAGCCTACCATGCTGTACACGCGTCCCCGCCTGTGCCCGGTTGCATCTACCCAAGTACACGACCGATCGTGCATGCACGACGGCGTACGCACGACGTGAGATCCCGAACGCATCCGTCGCGCCTCCCATGGACGCGGACGCGGACGAGGATCTGGACAAGGACTCGGACAAGGGCCCGTGGGGAGCAAGTCCAGTCCAAACTGATCAGCGCGGCGCGACACGTCCCGTCCCGCCGCCCGTCGAGCCCGGCGTTGATCTGTATCAACAACAACCTACCAGAGATCTCCAAATGAAAAGATCGCACCGACCTGAACATGCAATCTCTCCAATTCCGGGGAACCTGTGTGATCCCAGCGTCTCCCAGCGTGCGCAGACAAGACACTTACCGGCATACACCGACACCCCGAATCAATCACCGCACACCACACGCTGTGCGGCAACGGCCATACCGAACGCACGCACGCACCTCCGCGTCCGAATTCCTACCTTAGGCATTAGCACCTGCCCATTTCAAAGCGCCGCGCCGCGTTGGCCCGCGCGCGGCACATGTCCGAGTCTCCGATAGCAGCGCACGCGCGTATCCGTTCCAGCGCGATGACGGCGATTCGTGGAGTGGAGGAGGTCGTCCCGAGCCGAGATGTCCGGCGCTCCTCGGGGAATACGCGTCCTCAAACGCATAGAGAGACGGTGTACTTGCTTCCAGTTGACTTCACAAGGGCTTGTAGAGATCCCAGATGAACAGCCAGATGGAGGAACACACAGGCGGACGCGGGGTATCCCCGGGACACGCGCAGAAGTCCCGCGGGGACCTCGCACTCAGGCTCGCACCCGCACCCGCACCCGCGCCCAAGTTTCCCCTCGCCAGAATCAGCAAGTACATACCACGACATTGTATCCCTGTATTGCTGAATCGCCCAGGAAGAGAGAGAGATCCGACACGGGCTCGGAGGGGCACGCGCATTTGATATGATTCGCGCGGGCGATCAGCACGCTGCTGGAGCTGGAGAACCCCGAGCGTCCAGCGTCCAGCTGCAGGGAGCAGAACAAGAATCAGCCCAAGTACGGGTATCAGCACGAGAACGAGCGCGAGAAGTACAAGAGCAAATGAAGGAAGGAACAAGAGGGAACAAGAGGGAGGATACCCGGGCCCGAGTCCCGAGCTCGCGCTCAGGAAACACGATCGATCAGCCCAGGTAGGCAGTCCCCCGCGTCCGTCTTCGCGTCCCAGGCCGCAGGAGGAGAAAGAGGCCCAGCAGCATGTGTCCCAAGCACTAGTACAAGCAGCACGGCAGAAATCCGAAAATCGCGCAAGACTCCGAGCTCCCGAAAGAAGTTGGGTGCCAGTGTGAGCGCGCGCATAAGAGGTTGAGGTCCCGCGACGCACACGCGTCCTCCGCGCGTCGATGATATCAGTACTTGCTAGTGCCAGCGAAGTTGCCCGAGTGGGCGTCGGAGACGGCGGCGGAGCTAGCCGAGTGGAGTTGGGGAGGACGATGGCTGCCAGTACTTGGCGAGCAGGAGTGCATGTCGCATCGATCGGGACGGACGCGGCGAGGTGCGCCTTTTGAGTTCGGGTCGTCCCTCCAACGTGCTGCATTTGAGAGAACTTGGGAATGGGCACTTACTTGAACTGGGAACTAAGAAGTTGAGGAGGAGAGAGGCGGTGGCGCGTCGCGTCGCGCCGTACGCGCCCCCGCCACTCCCGCCTTCCTCCCCTTCCCTCGAGCTCCTTCCCATCCTTCCCGCCTTCTCCGCCTTCTTCGTCTTCTTATCCGGATACGAGTAAACCGTCCTTCCGCGCTTCAGAACACCCGACGGACCATCTCTCCATTCCTGCGCAGCCGCCTGTGGAAGTTGTTAATAAGTAATATGAGCAGACGCCAGCACGAACCGGGCCCTGCGCCGGACGCGCGTCGCGCGCTGGAGTTCCCGCGGGCCACATAGGTCATCCCGTCATGCCGCAGGTCACAGATGCGCCTCCGATTTCCCGATTCCAAGTCTTCGCACCGCACGCAGCGCTCGCAGCGCTCGCAGGACGGCCCGCGCCCCAGGTCATTACCATTCCTGCCATACTTACGCGACGCGCATATCTGCATATCTGGATATCTTGCCGACTCGAGCTCGGACGGCCCTACTTCGAGCTTCCCCTGCTTCTCCTTCGGAGTCGCCAATATCAGGGTCCTTGATCGCGCCGTGCTGTATGTATTCCCATACGCAGCCCCGTGTGAATGCACGGCGAAAGGTATGCACCAGCGCGACAGATGGACAATGGTTATAGACAAGCCGACACACATATAAATAATATGGTGTCATGCACGTACCTTGGACCTGGTGCCTCGCGCGGTCCCATCACCGTTTGTCTACTTGAGTGCCCGGACGTGCGTGAGTAACGAGCATTCGGAGTCGGCGATGCCTTGAAGCCTTGAAGACATGGACACTTGAAGACTTGAACACCTGCGTATCTGGGAAGTTGGAACCGCCCAATCTCACGCGCAGGGGTCGTTGCCTCCTCAGGCCTGCGCCTGATGGACGCCGGTGCGCAGGACCCTGTCCCGACCCTTCAGCTTCAGGCTTCCTGCATCCCGCACCTCGCACCGGCCCGGCCCTGCGCCGTCCCTGACCTCCGTACGCGCATAACAAACATAATGTGCGCCCGACGCCGACGCGCTGATATCATAGCCAATGCCATTAACGGCCGCAGCGGGCTCCGCGTGCTGTTCGACCCGGGTTCTGCGCGCGCCCTGGGCAACTGCGATCGCCTGGTGTTGATTCTGTTCCATGTTCAGTGTTAAGTGCATGTCGTCCCGGCGTGGCGGGGCAGTGGGGTGGGTGATGACGCGCCGCGAGACATTAATGGAGTCTGAGAGCGAAGACACCTCACGCCTCCTCACGCTCAGGCTCGCGTGCGGGTGTCATGCCGGGCCTGCAGGAGTGTGTGGGTGCCTGCGACGCCAGTCAGTGCCGCGTAAACGGACGGCCGCCGGACTCTCACCTCGCAGGGCGGCGTACGCGGCGAAGGGACGCGAAATCTCTCTGCAACGGAAGCCTTCGTCGCACGTAGGCGGTTCGCGCACGCGACGCGCAACATCAGCATTATGCTGGCATAGTTCTGCCGTAGTACGCACCAGCGGGCGCTCCGTCGGTCCGTCAGGGAGGCCCGTAGCGCATGACCGCGTGCGCGAAGCGGGGCGGCGGGTGGAGAGAAGCGTCGCGTCGACGGCGAGAAGCACGAGGGGGGAGCACGGGCAGATCCCGCCTGACAGCGGCTAGTGCGCGCACTGATGCGCTCCTGCGCAGTGTCCGACGGGATCCAGGGCGCCCGCGGCTAGATGCGCGATTCGCAGCAGCAACAGCTCGAGGCACACGGGCAGGCCTGTGAAGCACGCACGTCGATGGGACACGAGTGGGCGCGACGGGCGAGACAGATGGTCGCGGGGGCGGCGCGTGGACATGGAGGAGGGGTGATGCGCGCGGGGTCGCAGTCTGCGGAGCTGCAAGAAGCACGTAATGTCGCGGGGGCGGCGGATCGGGGTGCAGAGGGCGTGGCAGCAGCTGTGCGCGCGCTCCGTCCCGTCCAGGCGAGATGCAGCAGGCGAGGCGCGCGGACGACGTGACGTGCGCTCGCTGCTGCTCGCACGCAGAAGCCCGACGCGAATGGCTGCCGGCGGAGCCGCGGACGGACGGCGAGCACACGCGCCGGCCGGCGACGGCGGGGCTTGGGCGGGCAGGCGTGTGGCGTGTGCGGACCGAGGGGCTTCGGACAGGAAGGTTCGAAGCTGGTCGGGGAGGGGCGCGGCAAGGGGCGAGAAGGCGGGGGGTGAATGGGGCCGGGAAAGGCAGGCGGGGGGCGAGGGAGCGGACGCGGTTACGTTCGCGGCCCTGCGCGTTCGCACCCCCGACCAGATCTCGCGACGATAGATGCCGGCCGTGGGCGACTCGACAACGCCCGCCTCGACACCGCCTGTCCCTCCGCCGCGACTTCCTGGGTCTGCGCTATATAACCCGCCCCTGCGTCCCTCCCCTCCCCTCCCACTCCCCATCCGCCGCCCGCCCCGCTCTGCCGGCCCCCAGCCCGCATGCCCACCATGTCCGTCACCACCACCTACCGCCTCCACCCCGTCTCCGCCCTCACGCGCGACCCGTCCCCCACCTCCTCCTCCACCACCTCCGACCGCACCCCGCCCCCCTTCAGCCACCACCACCATCACCTCCACCACCACCACAGCCACCGCGACTCCAAGTTCCTCCCCCCCGCCCCTCCCGGCTTCTCCCCCCTCCCCGCCTCCGCGCCCCGCCGCCCGCTCTCCCCCTCCTCCCTCCGAGGTGCGTCCGCTCCCTCTCCCCCTCTCCCCCGTGCCTGACTCACGCTAACCCCCCTTGCACACAGACGTCGACCCCCCACTCGACCCCGCCCGCGCCTTCGCCGCGCGCGGCAAGTTCCCCGCGCCCCCCACCGGGCACGAGCTCATGGCGCTCTTCCCGCCCGCGCCCCCGCCCGTGCGCCCCGGGCCCACCAGCGGCTTCTTCCAGCGCGAGGAGCGCAAGTTCTTCGCGCAGGCCGGGAAGGAGATCGTCCGCGTCCGCCTCGAGATCGACACCGTCCCCCGCCTCCCGCTCCATCCCCACCCCCATCCGCACCCACACCAGCAGCACTCGCCGGCGCTCCCGCCCCTGCCCGCGGCGCCTGCGCCCATACCGCACACGACGTCCCCGCGCACGCACCTCCCGCCGCCGCCCGCCTCCACCCCGCACGCCGCGCTCCAGCCGCCCCCACCGCCAGTCGCGCTGGGCGGGCCGGGGTACCCGCCCCCGCCTCCGCCGCCGCGCGCGGGGGGCGGAGGCGGCGCGGGCGACGCGATGGTCGTCGAGGAGGACGACGAGGCGTGGCGCCTGCCGACGCCGCACAATGCGCGGCGGCGCGCGGGGAAGCATACGCGGAGGGTGATCGTGAAGTAGGGGCGCTAAGTGAGGTGATTGGTTTTTTTGGAGATTGGTGGGCGCGCGTGGAGAGGAAGGCAATGGAAAGGAGGAGGAAGCTTAAGTTAAAAGCAGGGCGGTAAGTATGCGCGCGCGCGACGGTTCTGCCGGCCTCGCGAAGGCTCTCCGCGCGGTCCCCCTCGCTCCCCTGCCCCCATCGTCCGGCTCCCTACACCCCCTCCGCAGCCCGCGCGCAGAGCTCGACGCTCGCGCAGCGCCGCCCTCACGCCTGACGCCAGGGCCGCGAAGCTCAACCCAAACGCGGAGAACAAGCCCGAGTTGTCGCAGAGGAAGAAAGAATCGAAAGAGAGAGAGACCCGACGATACATAACTTACAACCCGCACGCCGTCGACCGCTGTGACGCTACCGATACCGATACCGCCCCCGCCCCGCTGCTCTCCCTAGATGCGCTGTAGCATATGCTCTCCCTGTTATTCTGTTCTGTCGAACTGTCGCTGCTTGCTGTTGAATGAATGCTTGAACTTGATGCTGAATATTGCAATGCCTCGAAGTCGATCGTGTGATACTGAGCAGTACGCGCGCGAGTGCGCGTTCGATTGTGAGTTGGCGGCGAGGTCGAGAGGGACACACAGTGCAGCTGGAGGATCGGGCTACGATCACGGAGCGCTCAGACTCGGACTTGTAGCTCGTCGTACAATACCCGGACGAACATAAAAACACCAGTAAGCCCCTCGACTTACTCAAACAGCGCCGCATCCCCTCCTTCATCCTCATCAGACCCTCCCGACACTCCTAGTGCTTACAAATCAATAAAATATATTCCCCACTAGCCCCCACCAGCCAACGCGCCTCCCCTTCGAGCCACCACATCCCACTGGCATGCACAATCCAGATATTCACGCAAACACCACCCACCGTCAATTATCGCGCTCCTATCTCCATGCACCCACGCACAATTCGACGGCCCGGACCGTGACCTCGGAGGAACGGTGCAGCGGAAAGACGGAGGAAGAGCCCCGGAGCGCCCGTCTCCTTCCTCTCGGAGGCTCGGGGCTCGGATCCCGGAGCGCGCGAACACTCCGGCGTAGTGGGCTGCGAGGGGCGTCACGGTGTCGGGCGTGCGATGAGCCCGAGTGTGGCTTTCGCGGCGGGTCGTTGTCGACTGAATGGCACCGGTGTGGCCAGCAGATCGACCGTGACATACCCGCGCGAGCCTTCCCCCGAATGCCCAGTTACACTTAGCACTTACCCGGGCGATGGGCGTGACCAGCCCGCGCGGCCCCCTGCCCGCCCGGGGTGCACAGTCAGGGTACACGGGCTGCGTCATCCGAGCCTTAATCGACGCGAAGCGGGGTCGGCGTTGTCCAGGAGCATTGAGTATTCAATGTCGCAGAAGCCCTCGAGGCTTTGGGGGAGGGGGCATGTGATTACCACCGTGGTGCGAGCCGGACGCGAGGCAAAGCAGGGCAGGTGGTGTGCGCACGCGCCGTTCCGGGCGGGATTGTCTTCCGGAATCCGGGGAAACTGAGCTCGTCGTGTGTAAGTTGCGCTTGCAGTCCGTGGAGCCGCAACGGTGAGATAGTGATACTAGCTAGGCATCCGTGCCGGCGCCCCGCCGTGCGTGCAATTTCGGATGAACGTGGAGCGTGCGTAGTAAGAACTGCCAGCCGAGTGAGCTTGGCGTAGATGAGCCTATGGGTTGATCGTGATTCGTGAGTGGATGCGACTGCGAGCCTAGCGTGCCGGACTGCAGTGGACGCACGCAGACTGCGATGCTGAGCCACAAGTCCGGTCTTTGATCTTCCCTCTCGACGAGATCTCGAGTGGGCGGGAGATACTACGCGCGGGTCCCGCGAGCCTCGCACCTAGCTCTCACATCCAACACCCTAACGCATAGCACTAGCCACGCTAAGAAAGAAAACCCGTCAGCTCGCGCGAACCCGTGCCACCCGGCCTCTTGTCCACGTCCGGAGCTGATGCAGCGCGAAAATGAACCGCTGCCCGAAGCACGCACCATCATCATCCAGGCGCGTCGTGCCTCCCCGCGTATTCGCCAGGCGAGTTAGCTCGCCGCGCGTGATAAATGCGTTTAATGGGCGCTCCTGCCCACATGCTGCACCTACGTCCGCTTGAGTGTCGAGGGGCGAGAGGCGAGATTCGCGCAGGACGATCTGTGCCAGTTCGTCTTCAATGACCAAGGGTGCGCGTTGGCGGTCCGCGAGATTCGTCGTCCAGATTCGCGATGGCATTAACCAGCGTGAGTGCGATCGTCCGCGGCGCCCTCCCCCTCACCGCCCTTACTACCCTCATTGCCCTCGCCGCCCTCATTGCCCTCATCGCCGTCCCAGGCCCGGGGGGCCCTGTTAGCTCCGACGCTGATCAGGACTCAGAACGTGATCATGAAGGCCAAGGGCTCACTCAGCATAAGATGATGATCCATCCATCCAACCCGACTCCGACGAATTTCCTCTCCAGGCCCGTCCAGTGCAGAAACTGCAGGAACCCGTCCCGCGATCGGCTCCCGGGCGCATCGATGCGCACGCCTACGCACATGCTCGCGCCGCGTAAAGTCGCCGTCGCGCATCGCCCGCGTAATCCCCCAGCGTAATCGTGTTGCGCTTGTCAATGTCAGACTGAGACCACCCGCCTCCACCCGCGCCGTCCCGTCACCCGAGGCTGAGCGCGGGGACGATCGTCCCGAACGGGCGTAGCGCGGTCGCCATGGTCCTTGGGCCGGAGAACGTGGGTCCGCGGCGGCGATCCCGCGCGTCGCCCGATGCGTACCTGCTCAGAGCTCCGTCAAGCATTACAATTTAATGTTTCCGGGTGCCGTACGCGCGGGTCTGGTTGGATTGGATTGGGTCCGGAGCGCTCGTCGGACGTTGCAGTTGAATAGTTTGGATATTTATATGGGGTGAGGCTTGGAGGTCGCGGGTACACCCGCAGAGCCTGAGTCGCGTCCGAGGGGCCCTCCTGAGGTCAAAGGCATACCCCACCCCGTACACGCTATCGCCAACCAGAGCGGCCTACACTGTAAACGCATCAATATACGTACGACGCGGTATCAGAACTCACAGATCGGAAGTACGCACCAAAGCCTCCACACTCCGACGCGTCGCCCAACAACAATTCCACATTGCACAAGGCGGCCTCCCACTGGCCTCCTCCGAGTCCAGCAGAATGGATCCCAGAATCTCAGAAGACGACTCCGCAGCGCGTTCTGTATCTTCTGATGCCCGCCTCCGTAGGCCGCCCATCTCCAGCCGTCTCCCTCCGTTTACTCAGACAGGCTCCGAGCCCGCGACCCGAGCGAACGGAGCCTTTGCCCGCCACTCTCAGTGCGCGTCTCCGCAGGTCTCCGCGCGCCCCGTCTGCTTTTGGCGGATCGTCGAGGGCCGATGCGTGCGGCCGCCGCGGGCTCGAAGGGCTCGGAAGGCGGACGCGCGACGAGTCGACGAGGAACGGCCGGCGTGGTGTGCGGACCGGAGGGCCTGGCTTCTGTCTTCTGCGGTTCTGTCCGAGTTGGTTCTTGCCTTGTATAGATGGGTGCTGGTGCTGCAATCGGAAGGGAGGGGAAGGCGAGGGTGGTATGTCGATTCGGGTCGCCGGGGGAGTGCGAGGGGAGCAATGTCCCGTCCTTGGAAGTTGCGAAGACCAACGGCAATGGCGCGCCCGCCGTCCGTCCGTGCGAGCCGTATCGGAAGAGCTGATGTCCACTGTCCCAGGTCTGATTAATTTCTTCGTGGGTGCCAGGGCTCGGCTGGCGGACGCGCCCGCTGCACCTGCGGTCCTGGGAAAGGGGAATCGCCGCGCGAAGCCTGCAGGAACTCTAGCGCAAAGTATCAGTACTGAGTACTGAGTACGGTGCGGATCCGCGAGCCCGAGCGCACTATGACATGGGCCCGCACGTACGTACTCAGCTGTGGCCGCACCTTGATCATACCAAGCCAACTGAGTACTGCACACCCACCCCGAACCGCCGTCGTATGCATTGCGCGCATCGGGCAGCGCGCGCGCTGGGAGAATCGGGAGAAGGCTCGGACAATCTCCATCGCACCCGCGGCGCGCGCCGTGCCCCATCCTCCCACCGCCGTCGTGCGTGATTGCTTCAATTGCGCCACGCGCTGTGCCGTGTGAGCGCGAGCCTCCGCGCGAGGCACCGGGCTGCGCGCGGGGCCGAGGGCTCGCATGTATCTCCAATGGACCCGTGCAAGTACGCAAGTCTCAGGCTCGTCGCCGGCTGGCTGGATGCTATGAATTGAATGAAGAGAGTGCGGTGAGAAGGGGCGGTCGGCGGAAGAGGCGCGAAGGCGCGCCTGGGAGTGTCGCCGTCGACTCCGAGTCCCCGGCGGGCTGGGTGGGGTGCGCGCGAGCCGCGCGCAGCCGTGCGTGCTGGAGCGGGTGTTTCCGCGCGGCGTGCCTGTGGCCTTCGCGGTCGCAGATGCGCTTGCCAGAGCTGGCTCGAGAAGCAGAACTTCGGGCGATTGATCAGACGCGCTATGTACTAGTAGAGTATGGAGAAATACATACGGGCACGGGCGACCGGGCAGATCTGGCGGAGGATGTCGATGCAATGATCCTGGCAGGAGTTGTCCACTTCGTCACTTCGTGCAAGCGCGTCCACTACGGCCGTACGCGTACGCGTCCTTCTGCCATCACGCCCGCAAATCCCTCCGCGAGTGCGCGATCGATGGCCTCCCCCGCACCAATCCGGAAGGCACCCTCGAGAGCTCGGCCCGGACCGTCCAACACGCGCAAGTTGAAGTACTCGCACTCGCACTTCTCGCGGGGGGAAGCCGAAGCCGCTGCCTGCCTGCCTGCGCGCGCGCCGCGGGCACGCCCGACGTCATCGCGCCATCCGCGAAGCCTCGAGGCGGACAGCACCAGACGGCTGGGAGGGCGACGGAGCCAAACAGGGCCGCGTTCGCGAAGGCCGGGCGCGGGCATCCCGGCGAACCAAGCACGCGCAGCGGCGCACCGGGGGCGACAGGGCCCTGTCTGGCAGCCTTCGCGACGCCGCGGCTGACGTCGACGCAGCTGCGCGCGCCCGCTTCCCCGCCGCCTGCCGGGCTGGAGCGCGGCTTCGCGCGCTGACATGCACAACTCCATCGCGATGCGCGGTCGGTGCGGAGTCTGCCATGGCAGCCGTCAAATTGGGTGGCGTCAAACTTGGTCGAGGGGTGCCCGGTCCCTGGCTGGAGGGCGGCGCGCGATTACGCCATAGGGCGTACTATCGGTCGGCGCGCGTCACGTCGGTGAGGATCGCAGAGCGAACGAACGAACGTGCAGCCGGGAGATGTACCGCGCGCACGGCTTCCCGCGAGCCTCGTTCCGTGTGCGGCGCACCCTCGAGCCGCGCACAGCGTCCGCCGCCGCCCTCGATCGTGACGGGGTCCGGAGCCGGAGAGGAGTGCGCTTCGATCCCGCCCTGCGGTGGTTACCGTCACGCGCGGCAGTTGCCTGTGCTACTCCGTGCAGGCTTCTCATGGCAGAGTTAACGTTCACACTCAGGCACGGCGTCCGGGCTGCCAGCCAGCGCGCGGACCACCCAGGATAGATCGCGCGAGCCGAACCGAGCGAGGCTGGCCCAGGCAGGCGCGGCGAACATGTACTCGCGAACAAGCCCCCAAGAGGGTGACAGACACCGCGCCCGCGACCGACCGGGCAGAACGTCGGCGCGTCAGCCACCGGGATGCAACCGAGGCTGGCGAGTTGCCCGTGCGGTGGCGCCGGAGCGACCGCAACCGTTACCTGGCCATGGAAGGACACGAATAAGCCACGCACGTACGCCGGCTGGCAGACGTGTAAAGGCCGTCCCGAGTCCCGATCCTTGTGCGACGCACCCGCGCGCGATCTGGCGGGTGGCGGCGGGTGACGCATGTGCCAGTGGATATCGATAACCCCGCGGAGAGCCCTCGCGCGGGGACGTGTTGTGGCAGCTCAGTCACTGCGAGTACGTACGGGAGACCCTCGGACGCCGCCGCCGCCGCCACTGTGCATTAGAAGCTCTGATGGGCAGCGCACAAACACCGGTTTAGGACGTGCTAGGAAGGGGGAATGAATGCAGACTATGAACTGAGGGAAAAACGAGTACATGGACCCACCAAGGACTAGTTGGCTATGTACGTGCATGCAGTATATAGTGCGCAGTGCCCGATCGATCGGCGGCTGGTAGAATGAACGCCGGATTCGGCGAGTGCTTGGAGGGTGGTGGCTGGCGCGCGGTTTAGGAGGCTGGTAGACATGGCGGAGGGCGGTTGACTGGAGTGTCCTGGCAACGTTGAACGAGGGCGCGGTTGAGGAGCCAGAGAGGAGCGCGCCTGCGCGTCCAGTGCGTACACACTGAACGCATATGTCCGTTGAGGCTTCAAGCTCAAGTCCACCGTGCTAGCGCGTCTTCCGTACCTCTGAGGCGCGAGAGCACACTCTGTTGAACGCGAGTGGTTTCGCGCGTGCAGGTCAGGTAGACAACCCAACGCCGAAAGCGCAGCCGCAGGGCGACCCCGGATAGGCTGCGAGCGATGTGTAGCATTTACTAGTGTACGTCAACTGGGGGACACCAAGAGGGCGGGCGGCCCACTCACAGTAGAATCATGTCGGTTGGCGGACACCCTCGGACGCTCTGACGTCGTCAGTACTGCAAGCCTCCAATGTCAGTACTGCAAGCCTCCAATGTCAGTACTGCAAGCCTCCAATGTCAGTACTGCAAGCCTCCAATGTCAGTACTGCAAGCCTCCAATGTCAGTACTGCAAGCCTTGAGAGTCGGTATCGGGCCTGCACGGCGTCTTGAAGGCCTCGCAGAAAGGCCCGGCGAGCTATCACAGCCTGAGGGCGAAGTTCGGACGTCCGCTTCATCGCAGTGCGCGAAACGTCACACGAGCGAGCGAGCGAGCAGCGTATCGGGCGTGGCTGTACGACGCGTCGGACTTGCGCGCAGCGGCAGTGGGACTCTTGGATGTCGACTCCTGGACGTCGAGGAGAAACGCGGCGCGCGCGGACGGTTTGCTAGTGTCGTTTGCTGGGCCTTGGCAGCGTTTGTAATCGCCCAGTGCCATCTCCCACTTCGCGACCTGTTTCTCTAGAACGCATGACGGCGAGGTGCGCGCCACCTTAGTATGGGCTCTGCACCGCGACCCAGAAGCTTGACTTGAGCGACTCGTCGTCGTGATCGCGACTCTGGAGCCGGTGCACGATGTGGGGGTCGCTGCGCGGACTCGGATGCACGCCGGCCATGCTGTATTCTCCAGCAGCTCCACCCTGGCCATGTAAGGCAGCGATCCCGTCGAAGCCGAAGCGGCTGAGTACTGAGTACTGAGTGCCGTGGCATCACTGTCCGGTTTCCGCGCGGTCGACCGTGTCGGCGAGTCGCGCCTCAAGTTGTGCGCTCCGCCGTCCGAGTCGTACCTTAGCCTAGTCCGTCTGTGCTGCCGGCATCGCGGTGCAAAATGGGTGCTGAGTCACGGTGCGGGGCGCGTCCACTCAGGCTGCTAGCTGCTGCATGATAGAATCAGCCCCGAACGAGTCGGATGGTACCGGTATGGAAGGGAGCACTCACCTAGACCATCCGTGATCTGCACCGCGCACAACCACACTGACGAGAGAGATCGTCAGGATGCTCCGAGTCGGCGAGTCGGCAACCAGTCCTGGAGGGGCACAGCCTTATACCCGTCAAACACGACACCTCATAGACACGCAATGAGTGCATCTGCTACAACTGCCATGACGAACGTCAGAGCCTTCGATCTGATCTTCCCGGACACCCAGGTGAAGTGCAGCGATGGGTGGCTTGGGAAGGCCTCGAGCGCTGTCGAAGTCGGGGTCGACATCCATCCTGGGGATCGCACACACCGGCAGGGCATCGTCGATCATGCCGATATTGAAGGCAGCTGCAGTCTGACAAGCCGCGATGGGGACCCCCGAGTAGTCCTAGTCAACCTGCAATCCCCGCCGCCAGGCGAGTGTCGTCTGCCGTAGCAGTGCCCGGCGGCGGGATGATCGATGAGATCCGGGTTCAGCGTTCAAACGTTCAAGCTAAGCGTGCCAGGATGGCATATGGAGGCCCGAGGCCGCGAAGTACTCAAGGGGAAATAAACCGGCTACCCGTTTATTTCCCTTTGAGTATCTCGCGGCGGTGGCCCGACCGAGCTCTGTGCTGGACGTCCCAAGTACGCAGACGTCGACGCGCCCATACGCCACGTACGCCCTCAGCTGCGGGAAAGGCAGTCCCACCATCACGTGGGAGATCCCGCGAGGTCGCGCACGGACGACCGCAACATCAGATAGCGTGTATTATACAGTCCGCACCTACAAAGCAAGCAAGCATCCACAGCACAGAACACGATACGACATTCGGGCACTCGTCGATCACATCTAGGAGGTCCAGATATTATAGTCATCTTTCCGATTCAAAACGATGCTACATGCCACATACCACACATCACATACCACGCTCCCGCTGTCACTGCAGCTCCCGTGGCCACTCACGGCGCGGCCGCCACCGGCCCTCGCTGTCGAACCGCGGGTTCAGCGTGTAGCTCAGCCCGTCGTCTGGGCTCTTCCCGATCGGCACTGTCAGTCCGCGCGAGCAGTCAGCATCGTCCCTACGCGAAGAGACTCAATACTCGTGAGTAACGAAAAGGAGGACTCACGGAACCACTGCCACGCGTGCGCGCCCATGGTCGCCTCCCAGTTCGCGCGCGCGCTCCCGAGCCACCACGGGTTGCCCTCCCGCCCGACCCGGCCCCACTCTGCGTCCCACTGCTTGCGCGTTGCGCGCTTCCCCCTGCCACGCTCGTCAGGATACGCTCGGCGTGACACGATAAAGAGAGGACAGAGAAAGGGTGCGCACCGGAAGTCCCACCACGCGTGCAGCCGCCCGAGCACGCGGTCCTCGCGCTCGCCGATGCGGCGCGCGTCGAGCGACTCGACTGTCGATTGCCCCATGCAGATCAGCTGGAAGTGTGTCCCGAGGAGCGCGGTCGTGAAGAGGATGAACAGGCCCGACCTGTCGCGCACAGAGGATGAGTATTCCGTCAGGGTGGGGAGGGAATAGGGAGCACTGACAGGACCAAGACGGCAACGTGCTGGCCGTCGATCTCGAACGACGGCCGGACAACGGTCGCGCGCGCGATGACCCCGACGAGCGTGGCGAAGGTCCATACGCAGAACCAGAGTGCCCACCACACGAAGATCATGAAGAACTAGTGAGAATTTCATTAGCGATTAGTGGGTGCTGGGTTATGGGGCGACATACCTTATAGTTTCGCGCCCCGACGCATTGACCTATCCACGGACAGTGATGGTCGTACCTAAGTACGCACTGTCGCAATTACCATGAGCACCGCTGTCAAAAAGTCATATTTTATTCACACGAACCGTTCCACACGCCCGACAGTGGTGCGCTCGCATGGGTTTCTGGAACCCATCCTTGTGACAATACCTGTACTCCGGCAGCAAGATAGGCGTGGATGGCGGCTTCCTCGTGAACATCATTGGCTTCGGCTCGCCCTGAGTGCCGGGCAATGGCTGAGGCCCGTTTTGCGACCCTCCGGGAGTGAGAGTCAGCGATACATCAGGGTGTGCGGGACCTCGTTCGGAGCGCGCCGCATGGCCATGGTTGGAGGTGGCCTTCACGTGGGCTGCTGCGACAGGCGCGATGGTGTCGGTGATCCCGAGGTTCTCATCTTCATGTACTCCGTGGCCTGTGTTCAAATGAGATCGACCGACTCGCCTTTCAAGTTAGGAACACGGACCATTCTGAGAACCATTACGTCGGGAGTTGGTGCTCCCGCGGGTGTGCCCGCCGGACGTCCGACTTGAACGACTTCGTTGATAACCTTCGTTCAATTTGGGCTCAGGTGCGCTAGGCTGGGCATTGGCGGCTTGCATCCGTGCGGCGGCGAGGTCCGCCTCGCTTTCAGAGTCCCACCACGTTGGGAACGCGTTCTTGATCATCGGAGCGGGGGATTTTTTCACATGCTAAGGAAATCATATAGATGAGCGGGTGATCGTGGGGTATTTCCGAGTGTATGCGTACGTCTCTGGCATATCCTGGCGGAGTGAGGACAACCTGTAGGGCTTGTACGTGAGTGCCCTGAAGCTAACACGCAAGGTAGACGAGACCAACGCACCTTCTCATATGCCCAAAGCATCATCAAGCCCAGCAAACAGAACACCACCAAGAACCCGACTGTAGACGACGAGCCATCCAATCCGTCAACTACTCGTCTGCACCAGATCACAGCTCGCACAACTCACTGCCCATTCCACGACCACCCAGCGCACCGGCATCGTGTCTGAGCATGGGTATGCACAACCGCCCTATGTATACGTAGAACACATATCCGATGATTCCGATAGCGATGAAGATGGTGAGCTTGAGGACGATCCACGGCTGAGGCTTCGACCTCCGTGCGGCACTCTTCTCGCGGGCTTCGGCGACGGCGCCGCAGCACTTGCCTTCGGGTTGCTGCTGCGCGTTCGCATAGGGGGCCATGAGCAGCTAGCAGAGTCGTTGCGGTTGAGGGGATCGAGCCAGCAGGGATGACAAACGGAGGAGAGAGGCAGCGCCGGGGAGTCCGAGTGCGTGCGTGAGCAGGAGCTCCCGCGAAGCGCTGGTGCTCGGATGAGATCATTTCTCTTACACAGCAATATAGCAGGCGCCCATCCAACGCTTGCCTCTGATTGGTGGATTCCCGCTACCGGCAACGGTAGGGGGTCTTTGTGGGTTTGAAACTCCAGCATTTTTGTTTCAGTCACGTGAAAAGTCAGGTGCCTTTCCCACGACCCGTTTTTGGCGATATGCACCAGCTACGCCTTTCCTTCCACGACGATCTCTGTTAAGCTTCCTCTCGTCTTCCTCCTTCGACCTGACCTCCGCATATAGAGCGTGGATCGCGTCCTTTGGTACGTACGCGTGGCACCTCACGCTTTAATGTATATCGTGCTGATCCATCTGACCTGTAGGTCGCCTTCCGATGGATGTCTCTTTGGTGCGAATATGTGTAACAGGTCTACGTACCGATGGACCTACTCGATGGAGCGTCTCGCTGTACACATTATGTGGGGAGAAGTCTTTGCGCGAGTACCTTGATACGATGTTTGCGTATGCGAATCGCTCCCGGCCTGTATCGTCTGCGCTCACGCGCAAAGCCTCGGCTGGTCCGCCAAGCCGCTCACGTGTTTTAGCGTTTGTATTAAATTGTGAGTCGACGTCTCCTCTCTCCTCCTTCTGTTCCTTCCGTCCTTCAGCGTCATGATCACTCTGTGCGGCTCCTTCGACGGCCATCCCGTCTCTGTCACTGTTAACCCGTCGCTACCTCAATCCTTGCTATCCAGCCAATTCGCTCTAGTCGCCAATATCCCTCGAACGGTATCGTTTGGGACAGGAGTTATCGAACTTTCCGCTCAGGGGCCCCTCCGTCTTCCCACTCCCTCCGGATGGTATGAAAGTCGGCAGAGGTTTCTTGTTGCATATGTCCGCGAGCACGATGTAGTGCTGGGTAGCGATTGGCTCAGGGCTACCCAAGCGTCTGTGCAAACGTCTACGCAGGCATCGTATCTCAACGACCCGCATGTCCCATCAGGAACGATGGCAGATGGACACGCGTGGGTCCCATCGCCTTCCGTCGTCTCTGGTCAGTACTACGCATGGGTCTAACTTATGTTATTGCACTCATGTTGATATGTACATAGACCGGTTTCCACTTCCCCGCTATACCGATGACGCTGCGGTTGCCTCTGCGTCCACCCCTGACGACGGGTGTAAAGCGTCGTCCTCCCATGGCCTCGGGAGTAATATGCGGGTGGCCAGGGCCGATGTGCCTTATAATGTTGCATACGCTGTCAGCGTCGTTTTGCCAATGTCAGAGACTCAGAACGTGTTCGGTGCAGATGCGACGGAGGAATTTATACAGAGTGTATCCGTTACGCATGGGATCCACGCCGATAACTCGCTGGAAATTCAGAAGCGGCTAGTTGCTCATATTCTGTCTGGTGAATGTGCGTCTCATTCAGCTCACAGGCCTACAGGTGGATGTTTGCAAGTCGCCGGGACATTTCCGAGTGCTGCTCTCCTACGTGATAGTATACGCAGCGCACTTGCAGCTCGCGCATTAGTATGTCCTCTGCCTGCTCTTATCTGCTTGTGCTCACTGCTTAGCGGGCCGCTAGCGGATGATGCTCTCCGGAGCCGATCCTCAGCCGTTGAGGTACTAATTTCATCGGTCGACGCTTTGCCATTGCACCGTCATCCTATAGCAATTTGTGAAATATGTGACATACTCGACTGTCTTCCTACCCTCGCTATGGAACGTTTGCGCGTGATAGCTTGTGAACATGGAATTAGTGCCAACTTTTCTGATGCTGCGGAGCTCGTTTCCGCGATTTATGGTCATATTTCCGCAGGCCATTGTGCTCGGAGGGCGGGAGACGCATGTCTCTCTTATCATCGTGTGCTTTGTGACGGAGACGATGAGCGATTATCGGTCGATGACGGTGAGATCCGTGTGCTCAGTGTACTTGTCGATAGGTTGTCAGGCAGGGCGTTACGTCGGTTGGTTATTTGCCATGCACTCCCGCATGACCCCGACGATTCAGTTAGTCGTTTACGACGAGTTCTGAAGCGTCATATCACCTCCCTTAAGAAAGGAAAGGCACAGGATCGTGCTGAGAAAGAGCGAATTCGTTGGCACCATCGCAAAGAGCAAGTAGCTCTCCGGCAAGCAGATGAACTGGCTCGTGTCCGCGAGCAATGGCCAACGCCGGTTTCGTCCCGACTCAAGGACAAATTACTGCGTGCGTTTCGTGAGGAAACATCTACGGAAGCGCTTCGTACGTTTACATGTGCTTGTTGTGGTACAAATTCGCCTCGATCCAATCAGAAAGTGCTTGCGTTCGACGACATACCTTTTAACATTTTGCGATGTCCTGCCGACATCATGGCGGCATTTGATGACCTCCCGTTCCCATCTGTGAACGACTGCCGTCTACCGCCTGATGTCTTACTTCACCCAGACGGTATCAATAGGAATGATGCTGGCGAATTGTCAGATATCACGACATGCAAAGAATGTCATCGAGAACTGTTGAAGGACAAGCTTCCCCCTCTTGCGCTTGCGAACCACACATATCTAGGCCCTGTACCTCCAGAGCTGCAAGAGCTGACTTTCGTGGAGGAACAAATCATTGCGCGGGCGCGTGCAAAATCTTACATCGTTCATTTGAAGGAGGATAGGTTTGATAAGAACGACCAGGACGGTGAGGACGATCCTACCGGGCAACGTCCGAATCAACAACGCGGATTTAAAGGTCATATTATCATCCATCCACAGCGACCCGAGGGGTTAGATGCTATGCTACCTCCCACGATAGACGACATTGTAACGCCAATATGTGTCATTTTTGTCGGCGCAAAACCCCCGACGACCGAATGGTTAAAGAAAAAGGCAAAGCCTTTATGTGTTCGCCGCGAAAGGATTCGACAAGCTTTGAGTTGGCTACATGCTCATAACCCTCTTTATAAGGATATCATCATCGATGAATCACGTTTAGAACAACTACCTGAGGACGATATTCTACCATTGCATATAGAGCATGTACTACCAAGCGCGAGTGACGAAGTCCTCACGGACCGGTACGACGCTGAGACAGGTTCAGATGAATTCCTGACGTCCCAAGGGGAATCTCGACAAGCTTCTATCGAAGATGAAGAGCCCTTAAAATACGCGGCTCGAGATATTTCGCATGACGAAGTACAGTTCCAGAAGGTGGTTATAGCCGATGTCGAAGGTCGTGCCCCTGCTAACGAGCTCCGTGCCGCTGCAATATGACATATCAAGGAAAAAGGTGGCGCGTATTTAGAAATCCCCCACGATCCATTACCAATTAACGAGTTCTGCAATCCACAGCTGTTTCCTATGGTGTATCCAACACTATTTCCATACGGCATTGGAGGATGCGAAGATCCTCTTCGACAAAGACCGTTATCGTTGAAACGACACGTTAAACATTTACTTTCTCTATCCGATCGTCGATTTCAAGAACACCATGCGTTCTTATTTATAGCGTTCAATATATTGCAGCGTCGAGCTGTATTGCTTCATTCCTCTCTCAAGGTAAAGAAGGCGTACTTTGAAAAATTTGCTACGAACTTTGTAGCTATACCGGAAGATGCCTTGGCCCGCGTTTGTGCTCGGGTTGCTGACTCCGGATTTGTACGAGCCGAGGATGCGGACGAGCGTCGAGTATTGAAGTTAATGCAGGAAGTACAACTGGTTACCAGTGCAGTCCCGGGATCGTCAGCGGCACGTATCAAGATGCGAAATGAAATCAGAGCACTCATGCTCACTAAAGGGATGCCGAACTTCTTTGTGACAATAAATCCCGCAGATGTTTACAATCCTGTTGTGCGCCTTTTAGCAGGAGAGGACATAGATGTTGACAATATCTTACCCGAACAGCCGTTTAACTATTGGACGCAGTCATTGTTAGTAGCAAGGAACCCGGTGGTGGCGGCGCAGTTCTTTGACACCTACATGCGCGCTTTCATCAAATGTCTCCTTGGATATGACCCATTGCATAAGAACGTGGAAGGTGGAATACTTGGCGTAGTGAAAGCTTACTACGGCTGTGTGGAAGCGCAAGGGCGCGGGACGCTTCACTGTCATATGATGGTTTGGATCGAAGGCGGCTTGAATCCGTCAGATTTAAAGGCACGACTTCTTGGTGATGACGGAGAAGATTTTGGAAGAAGGTTGGTCAGCTTCCTTGACGACACGATCTCGAATGAGCTCCCGAGAGCAATCCCTGGTAACCCCCCCGAAATTAGACGGCGCAAGCCTTCGAAGAAACCGCTCAGTTCACGAGGATTTGACTTGCACGTTCCTCCGGACGATCCGGAGTTCATACGCAGGCGTAACCATGACTTGCGCTTGCTCGTTGCTTGCTGTCAGCACCACCGCCATACTGGAACCTGTTATAAGTATGTCAAAGAAGGTGAACCGAATAAATGTCGGTTTGAAATGGAGGAAAATAAGTACGTACCAGAAACGACGATCAATTCCGAGACCGGAGAGCTAAGCTTGCGATGCTTAGACGGCTTGATCAACAACTTTAACGCGACGATCATCGAGGCTATGCGCTGCAACATGGACTTACAGTTCATTGGTACTGGAGAAGACGCAAAGGCGGTGATATACTACATCACAGATTATATCACAAAATCACAACTTAAAACTCACGTCGCTTACGCCGCCTTAGCATTGGGTGTCAAGAAGGCGGCCGAGGGTAATACCGATTCGGAAGATTCGGACTTGGTGCGAAGAGCGAAAAAGACGCTCCAAAAATGTGCATTTTCATTGCTTGCAAACCAGGAGCTGTCGGCTCAACAAGTAAGTGCGTCGCTTATGGGTTTCGATGATCACTTTACCAGCGACGAATTCTCTAACTTATATTGGCCTGCATTTGAGCGATACTTGGAACAGTTGTCTCCTAGTCCCGAATGCGACTTCAATGCATCCCAGGTTCCCGGCGTTCCAAGTGACCTGGAGATGGAGATTGGAGAAGGTTCAGGTAATGCAACGGAGGCTGCGGACCACGAACCTGCAGAACAGAGCCATAACGAAGATAATGCGGAAGATGACCAAACATATGATACCGTTGGTGTTAGTACGGATCGTAACGGTAACTTAATACCTATCAGCGATCAGTTGTCGGACTACTTGTACCGAGGACATGATCTCGACACCGTGTGTGTATGGGATTTCATCGCACAAACACAAAAAATTACCCTAAAATCCCAACGTTATGATGGCGTTAACTCGACACATGTCGCCGAGGATGAGGCAAATGACGAAGCCGAGTCGTCTGCTGAACATTGTAGTTCTGCTTCCTTACTTGACAGGGGTATCCGGGAAGTTGTCGTGGTCCCGTTCCTAAATGATCACAGCGAGTCAGGTCAGAAAGGTTCAAAAGTCCTACATTGTAGTCATCGCCGCATTCCCGTACCTATTGGGCCCCGGCTCCCAAATAGAGTTAACGAAACCGAGTATGCCCGCTACTGCCGACTCATGTTAATTCTCTTTGTACCCTGGCGAAACGTATCCGACCTAAAGCAAGTTCACGAGAGTTGGCCGGATGCTTTCACGCGATGTCAAGCGACGATGAATAAAGAGCATCTAGATGTGATGAGTAACATGCAGATGGTAGCTGAATGTAAGGTTAGTCGCGATGACCATATGCGTGATCGGGAGAAGAAAAACCGTCTTTTGAACAACATCAGCCAACAGTCACAATCCCGTCCGGCAGAACATGCCGTCGACCCCGACGGACCAGCTCCCTGTTCTCAAGAAGAGGTGTTAGAACATCTACAGTCGCTTGAGGTATCTCAGTACTCACGTAAGTTGAATGTTGCCGCTCGCGTCCTTGACTGTCTAGCGACCGCAGAACGCTGCGATTTGTTCCGTCGGTATGGGTCCAGTATTCTATCACCCATAAACTGCTCTGATGCGCTACTTGAGCCTGCGGTTACCGATGTAAGCAATCTCCCCTCGGTAGAGCAACGTCTTGAAACGAAGTGGAAGGCGGAGTATGAGCTACGCAAGACTCGATGGAAGCGTAACCTGTCCGATCACGTTAATAGTAATCCAAATACGCAACAACAGGAGCCAGACGCACCCTTCGCCCAGATTGAAATGCGAGAACAGCAAGATCTTTCTGATGCGTCGAATCCCACCCCCCATATCGCCAATAGCTTTTTTGATCCTGTGGTGAGTGACGTCGATATCGAAGAGCATATTGCACTGTGGAACCTAAACCGTGAACAAGCGAGAGCATTTAGAATAATCGCAAACCATTCCTTAGAACGCGACACGGACGCACTTCGCATGTACTTAGGCGGTTTCGGAGGTACAGGCAAATCTCGAGTCATCCAGGCGCTCACATCCTATTTCAAAGCTAAAAAACAAAGTCGACGCTTGCGATTAGCTTCGTATACTGGCATCGCGGCTAAACACATATCTGGGGTGACACTGCACGCAGCACTCGCACTGGACAAGCGCAGATCGGGTAAAGCAGTTGGTGGCAAAACGAAAGGAGACCTAACTGCAATGTGGAACGGCGTTCACTATCTGTTAATTGATGAAGTTTCCATGATAGGCTGCAAAATGCTCGCGCAAATTAGTGCGGCTCTTTGTGACGCGAAAGGCAATGACAAACCTTTCGGCGGTGTCAGTGTTATCGTGGCCGGTGATTTCGCTCAGTTGCCACCGGTTGGCGAACGTCGTCTCTATGCATGGATGAACGTCAATAGTCGCGCAAATGCCGGTCGTAATGCGGGCCAAGAAATTGTATCTGGAAAGCTATTGTGGTTGTCGTTCACGACTGTCGTTATCTTAACCGAGATTATGCGCCAAAAGGCCGGGTCCGAAAATGATGCTTTTATAGACCTACTCGCTCGACTGCGACTGGGACAGTGTACTCCTGAGGACTACCGATTGCTGCAAAGCAGAGTACTGGAAAATGCATATAAGGAGTTAGACAACGACGGCTGGGTTGACGCACCAATCATCGTGTTCGATAACGCTACAAAAGATGCGTTCAATGTAAGGGCCGTTCGGGAATTTGCTCGCAATACTGGGAGAGAGATGCAGTGGTATCATGCGTTAGACACTCACAGAGGCCGACGGATTGAAGACCAGTCGTTACAGGACATTCTACATACCATGCATAGCGGCGAAACTGGCCAACGACTAGGACAACTTCCTCTTGTGCTTGGCATGCCCGTCATAGTCTGCCAGAATTTCGACGTCAGCGGAGGGATTGTTAATGGCAGTATAGGCACTTTAACGAAGATACGCTACAAGGTAGATAACATTACTGGGCAACGGATACTCACCTCGTGTGTGGTTAAACTGCCGGATAATGAACACGAACGCGCCATGGAATCCTTAAACAACCACGAGTTCCCCATCCTCGACGACACTGTTGATATGAACTTCGTACATCCTCACTCTGGCCGTAAGTTGACGATCAAACGAACACAGGTTCCTATTCAGCCTGCCTTTGCGCTGACCGCTCATAAGTCACAGGGACAAACCTTCTCGAAAGTGGTCGTAGACTTAGAGAGCTGCCGTGGTACCGAAGCTCCTTACGTCATGCTATCTCGTGCAACCAGCCTAGATGGTGTTATCATCCTGCGACCTTTCTCTATGTCCAAGATTACATGTCGAGCCTCAGAGGACCTAAGAAGAGAAAACCTACGTCTCCGTGAGTTAAGCCTCCGTACCAGGACACAGTACTACGAAAACGTGGATGACAGAAAAGAAGCGCTGGACTTACTGTCACACCAATTCCCTCGCAGTATAGTTGACCAGAATACAGAGGCTCCCGCTTTACCCGTGCGACGTAATAAGAGAGCCCGGATTCCACAAGATGTTCCCGCGACCAAAAGATTAAAACAGTAGGATTGGAAGAGCATCTACGTTGCTTGGCGCTTAGTAGTGACACGCCGTTGCACAGCATTACGAGAGATTATTAATTTGTGACAATCCTGTCATGCGCGGTCACATACGGATGAAACGAGTAAGTAACTCGTTTCATCAACTGTGCGCGACCAGCAGCTGTTGTAGTTCTGATGTATCAGGTACCGGTAAATGGCCTGCGGCCTATTGCATTATGTACCGTAGGGACTCTGATGCATCAGGACCTCCCGGGAAAGTGCCCGGAAAGCCTCCGGGGCCTGCCTAATTAGGCAGGTGCCCCGGGGGAGCGCTGTTATCTATTGTTTTTACTGATCTACTGCTTATCTCTTGTAGATTACACTCTAATCTTATCAGCCCGGCGCTTTCCCGCGCCCCACTGGCCTCAGGAAGCGGGCGCTTCGGCTCTCGGCTCACAACACCCCAATTAGGCAACTGCCTCCTCCTCCCTCCATATCACCCTCCTCCCTCCGGCTCTCCTGGGCTCAATTCCTGTCAGATCACCCTCGCGCTAGCACCGTTCGATTTGAATTTTTAGGGACTACAATCGCGCGCAAACGCGTCCAGAATCCGGTGAGTAATGACTGTTTTACATTAGATACAAAATGGGCTAGTGAGACGACGCAAAACGCGCGATATCTCGCGCGTTTCGCGTCGCCCCCTCGCGCGTAAGGGCTCCCCGGAAAGCCACAGAACGTGGCTTTCCGGCGAGCCCTTCACGACGCGAAACGGACCGGGGGCGGTGGAGATACCGTCCACCCTTCTGGGGTAGGAGGGTAGCTCCACCTCCCTGGTCCATATAATCTCCAACTCACCCCCCAGTGCTTCAGAACTCTTGTATAATACCTCATATACATTTTTGACAGTGTACAGTACATTTACATAGCACAGGACGCGCTTGAACAGGCTCAAAACCCGTCGCTCTGGGGCTCATATAAAACATGACCATTTTGCGAATAATCCAACAACGCGGACATGCTGCGCAACGATACATATATCGCCGGAAAGCTGCATGCAGCCGCTTTCCGACGGTATATGTATCGTCGCGAGGCGATCACTCCTCGCATCGCTACTATTATTTATATGCATTTTCACTGCTCCTTCCACACACTTTTGGATATTTCAATAGCTTCTCCTACAGTTGGAATATGCATGCTATGTACATCTGATAGTACTGAGATACATCTATTGAATGCACAAATAATCACAGGAAACGACCTGAAACTCCTGTAGGTATACACTATTGTATCTACACAGTGTTGTACTGTTAGTACTGTACTACACAGCTGCAAAACTCGTCTTGCAGCGTCTTAAGACGCTTTGTGGCTGTGCTTTCCGACATAGATTAGCAGATGTGGTGTGCAATATAGGCTGCAATCACTTGAAACTTCGCACACATGTACACCATGGTTGTCGCTATTCAGATCTGAAATTATATTCATAATCGGACGGGTTCTCGGCGCTCTGCAGGAATTGCTTTATTTCATACTGATAGGGTGTTGGTGTGGCTACAATGTTACAGATGCACATTTTAAATACATCAGGTAACGCTCTGGGATGCTGTGCATCCATATGTGAAGTCCACTTGCGAATTGAAGCTGTTTTACAGAATATATGCTGGAATTACTGCTCAAAGGGGGGAGGAGGAAGGGTAGTTGACAGAAACACGTACAGCGGTCGTGTCGCGGCGCAAAGTATACCGTCGGAACGCTGCGTTTAACAGCTTTCCAGAGATATACTTTGCGTCTTGTAGCGTGCTCGACTGGCGGCGCTATGGGGGAGACAGTCACCCTGTGTCTGAGCCACAGAGCAGTTGCTGACAAGCAGCTTTCAGCGCGTTTTGCGCCCTATTAACGACTGATACATGGCCCTATATGTATAAGTAATATTATATAAAGGTCTTGAAGTATACAGACATGTTTGGGGGGATGTATGGACTGGGGAGGTGGAGCTACCCTCCTACCCCAGAAGGGTGGACGGTATCTCCACCGCCCCCGGTCCGTTTCGCGTCGTGAAGGGCTCGCCGGAAAGCCACGTTCTGTGGCTTTCCGGGGAGCCCTTACGCGCGAGGGGGCGACGCGAAACGCGCGAGATATCGCGCGTTTTGCGTCGTCTCACTAGCCCATTTTGTATCTAATGTAAAACAGTCATTACTCACCGGATTCTGGACGCGTTTGCGCGCGATTGTAGTCCCTAAAAATTCAAATCGAACGGTGCTAGCGCGAGGGTGATCTGACAGGAATTGAGCCCAGGAGAGCCGGAGGGAGGAGGGTGATATGGAGGGAGGAGGAGGCAGTTGCCTAATTGGGGTGTTGTGAGCCGAGAGCCGAAGCGCCCGCTTCCTGAGGCCAGTGGGGCGCGGGAAAGCGCCGGGCTGATAAGATTAGAGTGTAATCTACAAGAGATAAGCAGTAGATCAGTAAAAACAATAGATAACAGCGCTCCCCCGGGGCACCTGCCTAATTAGGCAGGCCCCGGAGGCTTTCCGGGCACTTTCCCGGGAGGTCCTGATGCATCAGAGTCCCTACGGTACATAATGCAATAGGCCGCAGGCCATTTACCGGTACCTGATACATCAGAACTACCACAGCTTGTGGCGCGACCATGTACTGCTTGTCTTTCCTAGTCCGCGAAGGGAGCTTAGGGGTTGTCGTGCGAACTGGAGTAAGTAAAGACGATTCTGGGCTACGCAACAAATAACGCACACCGGGTCCCGCTCATCGGGACCCGGTGTGTCTTATGACCTCTCTGCCACGGAATATATAACACAAGTAAGCCCCATCTTAATGCTACGTTGACCTTGTGCTAACCACAAACTTCCCCCGCTATGGCGATAGAGCCTAAGGAGTACTTCCTTTTCATTCACGATGACGATACTGCCACGACCGGGCAATGTGCGTGAAATACTGCTTGTATACGAGTCGTACTTATGCGATGTCTTAGCGCGGAGGCGGATAGAAGGCTTCCCGGATGCAAGCACGGCTGTAATGTACACAAACGGCTATCGAATGGCCATCACCGCGACCCTCAACCGTGCCTTCCAAGATGGTGTTCAAGAAGCCTTCCCTTTCCTGCCCACGTTACTGGCGGTATGTTCGTAGTTGTAAATCCCCGACCGTCTACTAAAGTCTACCAGCCCTCCTCTCAGGGAACGTATGGTTCCGCCATCTTGCGCGATGTGTTCGACATCCGCGCACTCATCGTTTGGCGGAAACTTTCGCCCTCTCAACGACGGCGCCATAATGCCCAATACTCCATCGCATTTCACATCCCTGCGACTCGACCTCAAGCAGCTATACATTTGGCGTACTTTTTGATGTCATTTACGTACTCCGCCATCCGGGCGTACGTCACCACTCACTACAACTACGACGTCGCCCGCCAACCTTGTGTGAAAGGTCTCGCCTACCATCTTCATCCCTCTGGCTCGACTGGCATCGTCTTCTATGATTACATTGACGACGTGTTCGACGCCGCGACCGAAAACAAGCCGTTGTACCCTCAATACCAGGCAAGCTCCCTTGCTGGACTGACGGTCTCCACGTGGCCTCCGTACGAAAGTTCGCTGCTGCAGGAGGCCTTTGTCACTGAACGATACCTTTACTCGCTGTAAGTGCATAACATCTTGTTCTGAATTCATGCTAAACGACCTCGTACAGTGCACTCGGTCGGTCTTGACTCAAGAGCCTCACACCTCATAAGCGAACATTGATTACACAACCTGTACTGTTCAATTGCGCTCGTAATGCAGACGTCGTAGCTCGAAATAAAGCGGTCTGAACCGGATTACGCGCGAATGGTCGCTAACTGCAGGCGGCCTTCTCTCGTTTCTTTCAGCGAATCTGAAAGCGGAGTATGAGTTCAGTAATCGAGATAAGTAATAGCATGCCTACTTTGTCAAGAGACGTTTGACTGCTCGGTCATCGCCTTGTCGAATGTTAACAAAATCGCCCGCAGGATACCCGCCTTTCCGAACGCCATGTCGTATGAATATCGCATGTCCACCCCACTCCCTCAATGTCTTTGCTTTTTCGGGCCCGTGCTCACTAAACCGCTCCTCCTGTAGTCTTCCGCATAGCAGTCCACCCGGGCCCGGTCGGACCACCAACGTCACCAGGAACCCCTGCTTTGATCGCGTGGTTGACTTTGCGTACAAGATGTGCTCTTGTTCCTCAGATATGACGCCGAGGTCACAGGGTAGGTCGTTCTCCCGAAACGCGCGCAGTTCGAGGGCCTTCCGTGTGTTCGTCCCCCTAACCACCAACTTAACTTTCAGGCACCGTCCGACTCCACCGGGGCCGACGTGATATACTGTGATCACCCGGTCGGACTGCCAACGGTCGCAGCATTATTACGAGGAAACAAAGTTCATAATCACAACGTACCAATGCTGCTGCATTCGCGTTTGACATCGAGTGCAGGACTCGGGTACAACAGCGTGGACGGCGCTCTCGTTCCCGACCTCTAATCATTTGAATGAAGCAGTCCCGTGTCGGTGAGTGTTAGGGGACATCCATATTCAAACTGTGCACTCATCCGCCACTAGATCAAAGTGAGACACAACAAGACGACCCCTTTGAAGCCCCTGTGTGCACGAACCCCATTACCTTGTACCATTTTTTGTCAACTTATGTCCATTGCGCAACTGATTGTCCGATTGGCTGCTTTCAGGCTTACAGACACGTCATTACACTGGTCATTGCTGACACCGACACCGACGCTGCCTCCTCGTTCCCGCACTCTACATCCCTCCACATCCTTCCACATCCCTCGCCGTCTACGTCCCTCGTAGTATCAAGCTTCCTCCCACTCTACGTTCATCATGGCTGGCCCGACATCCCGTAAACACAAACCTCAGGATGAACTGTCGTCCCCGACGAAACGGCTCCGGTAAGTTGCTTCGATCTCTCGTGCGACTACAATTCCAACGCCCCTGTAGCAAAGGTTCGCCTTCCGCGCATGGGTCAGACAGCTCTACCACCGCGGAAGAAGCGACGACTGCATCCAATGCGGTACTGAACAACACTATGTATGTATATAAACCCGGCGCAGCTGTAATGTACTTACATCTCACGAAACCAGCACATCTTCCAACACAGACAATACCGCCAACCCCGTGGTCCTCAATATCCCCGATTACGTGCCCGACGAGGTCTACCCGTACGTAACACGTACCTGTATTCAATCACATACTCACATTCCCCTCTCCTAGTCGCCTTCAACGTCTCCGCTCATTTAGCGAACCAGAATTCAATAGGTACAGTCTCCTCACAATCCCGGCCAACGCCGATTGGGGCTCGGGAGCGAACGGCAGGTGGTCGCACCTTGAAAGCCTTCTGTGTCACGACAATAAACCCCTCGTCGTCTGGATGGTTGGCGTGACGCGGTGGGTGAATCTCGAAGATAGCGAGAAGCTCACCATCGGCCTTCGTTTGCTTTCCGACGACGAGACGGTCGCAGCCGCCCGAAACTCGACTGGACGCTGCGTCCCAGAGCAAGGTGAGTATTGCTAATAACACGTGTAAGCCACATCCACTCATATCGTTTCAGCACCCAAAGAGCTCGGAACGTTAACGTACGCAAACAAGTGGGTCGACAAACGCGATCGTACGCCCATCTCCGAATTCACTGAGGTTTACAATGCTGTCGACGGTCAGCTTCGCGGATGGAACGCCGACCAGAAGATGAACGCCGCCGACATCCGTCCCTCTGACATCGTCGTCGTGGAGTTCTATATCAGACGCTTCAAGAACAAGGCCTTGAACAAAGGCCGGGGATGGACCGCTTGGGGGGTTAACTTCGATCTCCTGCGCATTGCCCAACTTGTCGTCGGTCCTGGACTCCCTCAAGAGCTACCGCCGGCTAGCAGCGCTGTCATCTGACACGTACGTCCCTTCACGTCGTTCGCGTATCGCCATTCACTGATGTAACTTGGTAGACGGAACCTGCCTTCACGACGTGATTGTACTACTATGTATCTTCCTTTCGATGTAGCGTATCTACTTCCAATGTCAACGACGTCTTACCTTTGAATGCTATACGGTCACCGCGTAACAAATTGACTAATAGTAACTCGTACCTGTACTCCATACACTGAGGCACATGATTCATAATGACAACCAATCGCGGGATCCTCGTTCAACGTCGCTATTCATACAGGATACACTTTACAAACGCGCAACAACGTGCAAGTCACACAAACTCTCGACGTTTCGTCACTCTTCCATAGCTCCTTCAATATTGAAAACCGGGGCCGTCTCGAGAACTTCGACGTCGTTACCTCCTTGATCAGTGCGGTCAAACCGAAGCTGATACGGCGTAAATGTCAATGCGAACATCATGCCGGTAACAAATCACTCACAGCGGCATCCTCTGCGGACCACAAACGCACGACCTCCTTCATCGCGAACCTGACCACAGATCCTGTGCGACGCTGACGGCGCCCGTATTGGATTTCCGCAAAGACGCTGACCTCCACAAAATCGCCGCGCCGAAGTGCTGTGGGCACTATGGCCATCGTCTGCCCGTTCTCCTGACGGGCGCCAGTTTGGATAACGTGGTCGACTCGCCACACCTTTGCGAGTTTCATCGCTTTTCCGCCAGGATCGGACGCTGTACTCAAACGTACAGCAGGAGCCTGCGTGCCGGATGGACGGACCTGCGAAGTGCTCATGGTCAGCTACCACAAACAATCGTCACCGGAACCGACACACCTTCGTGAACACCGAACGCTCCAAAACAATATGATCCATGTCGCGCTCTCCCTCCCGTTCTTCGTCCAACTCTGCACCCACCTTCGCCCGAATGAACGCTCGCAAGTTATTCAGAACATCGACCTGAGCATTGAAAGGTATGCCCGCTCCTCCACCTGATTCGAGTGTAACGTACTGCACAGCCGCGTGAGCAGAACGGTCCCTCCTAAGCAGGGATGTCAGACTATATACGCGAATAGACAAGCAACTATCGTCTTACTTATCCCAGTTTCCCAGAGGCGATATGTTGAAATCCCCCAAAAACCCTTGCAAGACAACAACAAAGGGACGCATCTGGGCTCGCATGTCGATCGGAAGGACTTGCGGGTGATGAACCAACGCCCTGCTGGACCACGCCACATCGCCATCGTCGTCGCCTTTCTTCACGACTAGCAAAGAATCGCATAGGCCTTCGTACGACTCCGGTACATACCGCCAATCATCCTCGAGCTGCATTTCGGCGAACGGTCCGCTATCGGAGCGGCCGAGATTGTTAGGCCACAACGCAGGTGCAATAATGCCTTGGTCTGCCGCGAGATGAGTACGTGAAACGACGATAAGAAGAGCTACTGACGGGTTACGACAGACATGATGGAAACAGGATGGTAAAGCGACGCAGTTTCGTCCCCTTTTCGAAGTAATCGCCGTACAGGCACTTATAATGCGCAGAGCCCCGCGCTTGGCAGATGACCTCCCAAACAAACACGGCCTCTCCGGTGATGCACTCAACCGACCGGTAAGGACGGATGAAAGAGACGGTCGAGAGCCCAGAAGGTCGAGACCGGGCTGCGAAGACGTCTCGCGGAGCGCGAGGAGATGCAAGGTTCGCGTCGGGTGCCCTTACGGCGGCGCAGTACGCAGAGAAGCGCGGAGGGAGGGGAGGGGTAGCGGTAAGGCGGAAGGTGCGCAACGACTCAGCTAAGCTGGCGTTTCCGCAGTACGCAGGAGGGTCGCTTCGTAGCCGGTGTCGGCGTCGCAGAAAACTCGTAACGCAATCGCAACACTAAACGCTAAATCGCAGGGGTTCGCAGTTCGCAGAGTTCGCAGGGTTCGCAGTTCGCAGTTCGCTGTTCGCAGGGTCGTCGCTGGGTTCTTCGAGGGAAAGTGAGATTCTGAGCCAAGGGGGGGTCTGATTGTCACGGCCCGAGGGCGTAGGTATTTACAGGGAGAGTCCGCACGTCCGATGTCATCAGAAAGTCTCTACGGAAGGCCCATCGCGAAGGGGATCGAGGCCACGATGTGCCGGACGCTAACGCGTAACGCGGAATGCGGAACGTACCATCGCGCTCCGTACGGACCGGCACCACGGAACGCAAGCCCTCGCGCGCGGATCGGCCCATGCCCTCGCGATACCGCGCGATAAGCCGTCCGCATACGGGCAAGGCCCCCTGCGCTGCAATGAGTCCTCCGCACCACGAAGCCCTCGGACTCGCGGAAACCGCGAAAAGAGTAGGTCGCGGGCGTTGGCTCGGCACGGGGCGTATCACCTCCCCCCCACTGAGATCTCGACCGTCCCCGGTCGACTTCGCCGCGGTCCGCGATCCTTGCCGGCGATATAAAGTCTCCGCGGGTAGTCCTTGCCTGTGGCCCCATCCTGACCTCGTACACCATGCTCCACTACCTTGCCGACGTCGAGCTCGCCTTGAACGCGCTTCGCGCGGAAACCTGCCGTTTGGCAATTCGCCAGCTCGAAGGGCAAGCCGCGAACCTTGAAGTGATGAAGGAGAGCGGGGCCTATAACCTCCAGGATTGGCGCGACGCGCTCAAGGAGACGGTCTTCGCCGCGGTGAGTACCCTCGTAGAGTCGCCAGAGGCTGTCCTGACGGATCGTGGCTGAAGGAGGCCTGTGTCATCGTCGCCAAAGGCGACGAGCTCCTTCCGCCGCTCATCCGCCGTGTCGCCCGCCTCCTGGATTCCGAGGACGCGGACCCGACCCTACTCCCGTACTTCCACCGCTGCCTGTTCGCGATGAAACGCGAACACGAGGAACGCCTGGTGCAGGCCGCACAGTACCGCCTCGATGTCCTTCGTGCGCGCGCGGAGGCCACCCGTTACGTGCTGACGCGCGCCGGGCCGACCCAAGTACTGCTCCTCTCGCAATTGGAAGAGGCTTCCGCGGGCGTCGATCGTCTTGTTCGCGACTCCCGACGCGAGCTCGCCGCCTTGAACGCCGCGGTCGCGGCCGATATGGATCTGCAGTCCCTCCCGATCAGCCTTGTCGCGCCCCCCGATGAGCATACATGGTACGGGATGCCCGACCTCGCCATCTACGACGACGCGATGGCCGAGGACGAATGAGACTGCAGGAAAGGGGAGCGTCGCTAGAAGTCGGCGCGACAGATGAGGCGGCGAAGGGAGGGTAGTCGGCCTGGTAGATAGATCCCCTGTACACCTCGAACACCTTTTATCGACCGATCGCAGGCCTGATTGGACGCGCGCCCGAGGGGCTATAAGAGAGAGATGGCGACGATTGAGGAGGGACCGACACCCGCTGCCTTTCGCCCGCGAAACATGTCCGCTCACACTCTCCCCTCCGTGGAACGCGAAATCGGCGCCTTATGCTATCGCGCGGAGACGGCCGCGATCCGCGAAGTGCTAACGGCGGTCCTCGCTCTGGAGGCCCTCCGGGACGCCGGCTGCGACGAGTCCGCGCGGTGGGAGGAAGCCCTGAGTCGCTTTCAGACTACCTGGGTGCGTGTCTTCTTCCTGAGTGCGCCGCCACCCGCCCTTCGCTGACCAGCCACCGCAGGCTCACGCCCAGGCGATAGCGCCTACCTCCTCCGCGCTCGATGCCCTCTGCGACCGCGGGGATCGCGCCCTCGGTGCCCCGACAGTCCCCACAGGCTTCCAATGGCGCCTTCGCGGATTCGTCCTCGACAGTCTCCTATTTGCGCAGGAGCGCGAGCTCCAGATCGAATGGCTCCGTCTCGAGACCTGCCGCGTTAGCCTTATCAGCCTCCTCGGTACTCTCACGCCAGCTTCCCGCGCATCCGGAACGGCGCCGCTACTACTCGCCGCGAGGACCCTGCTTACGCGTGTACGCGAACTCCAGGATTGCCATGCCGCGAACCAGGGGGCTGTCGAGGCGGCCCGCAGAGCGCAAGAGCGTATCGAGGAATACCTCAGCCTTCCGGGCCTGTCGACGCCGCCTACGGCCGCGCGCGCGCTTGGGAACTCTTCCGTGGGATCCTATGTAGACGATGTCCTCTTGTAGGCTCCGCACAGCCACTCTGTCGGCAATGACCCCACGGGAGTTCGCTAGCCACCGTGCCAAGGGGAGGGGTCGGAGGAGGAGCTGTATTGACGCTATCCGGGCGCGATAAATGATAGCGTTCCACCAGGAGGACGAATGGTTTGACGCTGCGCGTATTCCCGCCGATGACTCTAAACTCCCGTCGTAAAGGCCTCACCGATCGCACCGTAGGCGTAGTAGCCGGCCGTGACTGACACAGGCGCGCGCGCGTCCGCAGCGTCCCGTTCATTTGACCGAGTACGGGTACGCCGGGCGTGTCTTCGCGACCCTAAGTCCTCGTGTTGGCCAGCGCCTGCCGCGTGTATCGCCGTAGAGCCTCGGGGCGCGAACCTCGCAGGGGTGCGCCGTTGCGCCTCCGCCGCATTGCCTGGCATTTCACCCCGCCAGCCCGCGTATGCCTCTCTAACCTTCCTCGCGTATCCCCGAAGGAGAGATCCGACCGCGCGAGCTGCCCGGCTGCGTCCGGCTGTTGTCTCGCGGTCTCGCGAACCGTAGCGCCGGCGCGCAGGATTGCCAGTCTGCTTCCGCAGCCCTGAGCGGACTTGATCGCGTCTTCCGCTGACGTCCAAGGCTCCGGGGCAATCCTCTAAATAGTGCCGTCTTCTCCTCCCTCCACCTCGCGGTCCCCTCTCGCTCCTTGCCTCTGTCCTCCTCCCCGCTCCTCTAGCTAAGTCGTCCACTGCCGCCACCCCGTAATGTCGAACGACCAACGCCGCGAACAGTCGCGCCACGCGCTCGAAGAGGAGCTCCGCATTGCCGTTCTGCCGGATGCCGCCGACGAAGATGTCGAGGAGAGGGCGCGCGGGGCTCTGGCCCAACTGGTGCGCTCCCCCCCCCTCTTGCCTGGCGGACTCCGCGATCACTGACGCCTCCCTACCCACAGGACGAGCTCGTGCTCCTGACCGAACGGCCAGGCACGGTCCGTCGCTTCGCCGACGAGCTCTATACCCACTTCGCGGACTTCGCGACGGGCATGGGAGATCCGCCGGCGGACCACCCCGACGACTACCCCTGGGTCCACCCTCTTTTCGTCCGCGCGTGGGCTCGCGCGACCGGTGCGCCGCTCCCGGAGTCTGTCGTTGCCGCGCGGGCTACTCCAGCTGCCTCGGCGCAGCCCCCTTCGTCGCCCGCGCCCGTCCCCGTCGCACTTCCGGGCGCCTCCGCGCGCGCAGTCCTTCCACCGCCGGCGCCGCCTCCAGCAAGCGTCCGCGCCCTTCCTCCTCCCCCGAACCCACGGCCCCGCCTGCGAAGCAGCCGAAACGCGATAAAGGTAAGGGTAGGGCCCTGCCGCAGGAGGATCCGCCGGCTGCTTCCGCGTCCGAGACCGACGACCCCATCGCGTCGATCCCCACACGCGCGTCGACGTCCAAGCTCCTCCCCGTGGAGAAGAAGGCGGGGTACCGCCGCGCACCAAAGAAGAAGACGGTCCGAATCGAGGCTCCTGCTCCGCGGAAGCGTCGTACCGGCCTTCCCCAGCTCTCGCCGCCGGTCTACCCGCGTAAGGCGCGGCTGCCAAATGATCGCATGAAGCGCGTAAGTCCCCTCAGCCTCGTTCTCCGTTCGCAGGCTAACAATCCCCTTGGCCCCCCTCCTTTTCGCAGTGCACTGGTTGCCGGGGCCGCGAGCCTGACGGTAGCGAAATGCGCTGTATTATGCGCGAAGGGCTCGACCGGTGCGACCGCTGCTGGTACGGCCGGCAGTCTTGCCATCTAATCAACCCGGTCAAGGCCTCCGGGAAGATGGCCGCGATCCAGGGTCGGGGCTACGCGGACTGGTACCGCTCGAAGGGATACTCGTACGGTGCGCCCTCCCCTTCTATTCTTCTCCGCGCTCTGCTCGAGCTCCGAACGCTGACTTCCTACTTCGCGTAGCGGCCCCGCCTATCGCCCGCGAGGTCTTCAACGTCTGCCACATCCGCGGCTCCAAGCACCTCATCCCGCCCTGGGTCGTCGAGGAGCTTACGCAGGAACTGGGTCGCCCGCCCGTCTATCCGCTCCCTCCGCAAGACCCCGTCGCTTCCGGTACCGAATCCGCGAGCGGCGACGATTCCGACCAGGGTTCCGCCCAGTCCGCCGGAGAAGAAGCCAGCGACGCGGAACCGGTAGAACCCCCTGTCGACGCTCCGGTCGCAGAGCCCCGTCCTCGCCCTCGTCCTCGGCCGGTGTCTGCCGCTGCCTCGACCTCCGTAGCTACCGCGAGATCCTCCGGCGCGGTCGAGAGGGCGTTCGGGGCTCACGGCTTCACCGTCGGGGTCCAAGGGGCTCCGCCGCTCTCAAAGCAAGGTCCGCCCTCCTCCTCACGCCGTCGCGCAAGACGCGAAACTAGTGCTGATGTCGCGATAGCCCCTCTCGGTAGCGGCGCTACGCCCGGCGCCGCTTCGACCTCGCTCGCGTCCGTCGGCGCGACCAGTGGCCAGACTGCCGATGCGCAGGCGCGTCCGCGAGAGGTACGCGTAGTTTCGCGATCCTTCAGCTGCACTTGCTAACTTCTCTTGCTCTTTGTTTCCATAGGACCTCGAACTCCACCAAGAGGCGTCGGACGACGGCGACGCCGACGGACCCTTCGTGCCCTCGGCCTCGGCCGAAGATCCTCCCGCCTACTGGCCCGTCAGCGAGGCTAGCTTCCGCGACTGCGTCGACACCGAGGTCGAGTGGTTCCGCCGCGAGTTCACCCGCGAGTTCCGCCAGTCCCTGTCCAAGCAGCGAGCCAACCCACCCAACGAGCTCCCCGGTCTCCCGCTCGACGACGTCGTCGCCTTCCGCATCTTGGCCCAGCAACAGGCCTTGTTCAAGGCGCGGTCCGACGCCTTCGGCACCCTGATGGCCGGGGCTTCTCGCGGCATGGCCGACTACTTGGAGCAGTCGAGCAAGTTCCTGGACAAGGCCTTCCAACACGTCGACGCCCAGCTCGCTGCGCTGGCGAACGGTTCCGCCGAGCCGGAGCGCGGTTCCGCTGAACTGGAGCACGGTTCCGCCGCCTTCGAGCGCGAGTCCTCTGCCTTCGCGCGCGGTTCCTCCGTCGACGCTGCCTCCTCTGCGGGCCCCGTCGCCGGTCCTTCCTCGCTCCGCCAGGTTCCGCTGCCCGGCTCCTCCGCCGGAGCCGGAACGTCCGCGAACGCCGAGTCCGCGACTCGCTCCAGTCCTTCTTGAGTTCCGGAACGCGTTGGCGTCCGAGGAGGTCTTCCGGCTGTACAGGTTAGCTCGCTCTCGTCTTCGCCCGCCGTCGCTCCGTCCTACTGTCCCTACGTAACCGCACCAGTCCATATAGTTCGTCCGTACACCAGCGAGAAACAGTTAAGCACCGAAATGAGTGTAAGAAAGCCGCGTAGATCGGCGGAAGAGGTACGTGTATTGATGAAGTGAAAGGCTTGTAAGTACAAGAAGGGAAAGGGCAGTGGCCCGAAGTCCAAAACGAATGTAATACTAGCTTCTCGTATCGAAAGCGTCTCGTCCGTAGCGAGCGTAACAGGCTTACTGGTCCTCCTCCGCGGACTCCTCTTCCGCGATTGCGTGTTCTGGGGAGAGGATTTCCGGCTCCGGTACGTCTTCGCCATCGTCGTCGGAGCCCACTAGCTCCGCTAGGCGTTTGTCCGAAATGTCCGCGAAGTTCGGTGGCAGCGGTATCTCCGTACGCGCTAGGTAGGGGATCAGGCGAAAGGCACCGACCGCGCGATGCAGAACGGAGCCGTCGAGTTCGCACAATACGTAGGCCCCTCCGCGGTTCCTCGATATCACCACTAAGGGCCCGTGTACCGCGCGCGCATCTTGCGATTGAGGGACTTCTCGATCTGCGTGTGTCGCATCAGTACGAGAGCTCCCGCTTTGAAGTCGTAATCGCGGATCGTGTGCTGGTGGTCGCGCTCGAACTTCCGCGCCGCTTCCGCACGGGCGCGGAATACCTTCGAGTTGAGCCGTACAAGCTGTTCGTGCCGCCGTTGTAGCTCCACCGCGCGCCGCGCTATGAGATCGCCAGTGCTGATGAGGCTGTCGGGAGCTGGCAAAAGGTACGTTGCCTCTACGATGTCTAGGGGCAGGACTGGGTGACAGCCTGTGACTGCGAAGTATGGTGAACAGCCCATTCGCTTTCGGACAGTGACCCGTTCCGCCCAGAACGCGAAGTGAGCCCCTTGCGCCCACTTGTGCTGTTCGCCGCCTACGATCTTGTAGAGGACCTGACGTGTGTCGAAGTGGGAGTGCTCCACTATGCCGTTCGCTTTGGAATTGTAAGGCGAGATGGAAATGTGGTGGATCTTGAATCGCTTCTGCAGGTCTCGTACCGCGCTGACGAACGCGGCGCCGTTGTCCGTTACGATCTCCGACATCGCCCCCCACCGGCAAAGTAAGTCCTGGAAGATGAAGTCCGCGAGGGTCTTCGCGGTTTCGGCGCGTAGCATACGCCATTCTGGCCACGCGGAAACCGAGCATCGCGCCGCGACTAGCATGGTGAATCCGCTGGACGTCGGCATCTTCATCGTGTCGATATACCACTTCGTGCAGAGTGCGCCAGGCGCCGCCACGACCGGAGGGATGAGTACCAGACGGTGTTGTCGCGTTTGGCAGATATGGCAGGTCCGCACGTACCACGTCGTGTCTTCGCGCATCGTCGGCCACCAGAATCGCTGTGCGATATGTTGGAGTGTCGCGTAGTGTCCGCGATGACCCATCTCGTCGTGCGCTGCGACCATGACTGCTAAACGTCTCTCCTTCCATACAATCACCTTGTGCTCGCCATGGACGTCCTTCTTCCACAGTCGGCTGCCGTCATAGAAGAAGCCCTGCGCGTACTTGATAAAGGTCGCGTATGCGGAGTCCTTGCTGAGATGTGCCGGTCGCTGAAGGGTCCTCAACCAGTCCTTCACGTCATTGAGACGTCTGTCCACTCGCGATGCGTGTTCCGAGTAGGGCATCGCCGGTGGGCCGTCCGGTATCGCGATCTCGTGTGTATGTTCTTCTGTCGCAAATCTGACCTTCGCGCGTGCCTTCGCCCTCGCCGTTCGCTGAGTGGTCGCTTCGGAGTTCGTGGTAGCACCCTCCCCCTCACTGAAATCTCGACCGTCCTCGGTCGCGTCCACGAGGGCGAAGAGCTGTACGGGTGTCGAAACTGTTCGCGTGCCGCGCGAAGGTACTGGGAGGATGTGGTGTATGAAACCGTGTACTCGATCGATCCAGTCTTCGAAGTCGTCCAGGTCACTCGCGGGTGCATCCCCAGGCTGCGCGGGTCGTCTCGAAAGGCCATCAGGGCCATGCGACGTGCCGGGAACGTGAACAAGGTTGAAATGGAAGGTGAGGATGCCTAGGATCCAGCGATTGATGCTCGCGCCGGGCGCAAGATCGGGGTTCTGGAGCATGCCTTTGATGTACCGTGCGTCGACCTCCACGATGAGGTTACGAATGCCGACGAGGTAGATCTTGGTCGCCTGCAGCGCACGGAAAAGGCCATACAGTTCCAGTTTTGGTTGGGAAAACCGCGATTCGCGGTCGTTGAGGGTAATGGAGCCAAAGCGACTATAGAACCGCTTCCGTGGGTCTTCTTCGTCGCACTGGCAGAGGTGATATCCAACCGCGATGTATGAAGTGTCGACCGCTAGGATTACGGGGGCATGCGAATCGTAGTTGATCGCACGAAGTGCCGGAGACTCCAGTAGGGCCTGGCGGAGGTCGTTCATCGCGGCGAGTTGTGCTTCGCCGAACTCGAACGGTACGTCTTTTCGCGTAAGCTGTACCAGTGCGTTCGCGCGTTTCGCGAAGTTACGAATGAAGATCCGCACGACCCCAATGGTCCCCAGAAAGGCTCGTACGTCCGATAGGTCTTTGCAGGGCCCCCAGTTGCGGATTACCGCGGCGCGGGACTCGTCCGGCAGTCGTCCTTCCGGGGTGCAGCGATGTCCGACGACCATGATTTCGCGGGCGCACAGAATGGACTTGGTTCCTGAGAAGGTCCCACCAGCGTACTTCATTCGCTGGACTACGCGGTTGATGTTCCCGAAGTGCTCCCACACGAAGCGCCGGATTCCGCGGTTCTGCGGAATGGTTTCGTAGACTCCGTTCGCGTCGCGATAGTCGGATTCGGGTCCTTTGCAGGGCACATCGTCGATGTAGGGAGCTGTGAGGTCCGGGATCTCTGGGCGCAGGATATAGGTGACGTCCTCGTGAAAGATCGGCACAGAATTGGACCAGCCCATAGGCAGCGTACAGTGTCTGAGCGCGCCGAAAGGCGTCTGGAAGGTAGTGAGGTCTCGAGAGGATTCCGCGATTAGCCGCTCGTCGTAGCCCACGTAGAGGTCGAAGATCGCGCCGCAAGCGCGTCCCCCAAACTGTTCCGCGAGGTAGTCCGGCGTTGGCGGTACCCCTGAGTGTTGGATGGTAACGCGGTTCAGCGGCTCAAGACTGTGGACGATACGCAGCGAGTGTTTGTCCTTCTTGAGGACGCAGAACCATCGCGAACGGTAGGACGAATTGGAGGGTTCGTAAACGCCAGCTGCGATCTTTCGCTTCAGCATTTCGCACACCTCCTTGTACAGTCCCGGTGGAATTGGTATGTTCTTCTCGACCCACGGAGTATGCGGGAGGACGGGGAACTCGACGGGCGGAAAGAACTCGGCCTTAAAGCAACCGCGTTCTTCATCGCTCCATGCGAAGCCATCGTTGTGGAGGCTCATGAAGTGGTGCAGGAGCTTCTTCTCCTCCGGCCATAAAAAGTCGCCGCCGTGAGCCTTGTCGAACGCCTCCTTACGTTCCTGAGTATAACGCCCAGTCGGTGTGAACGGTGGAGGCGTCGGGGAGAGCGTGGGCATCGTGGCCAGCGGATCCCCAGTGATATTGCGCTCGATGCGGAACTGCTCCGGACACGTTCCGAGAACGGCGCGAACCTTCTGTGCGACGGGCTTGTACTTCTTCTTGGACTGGACATAGGCACTTGCAAGCCCTTCCTCAGTCGAAGCATCCGCCGCTACACCAGGACCGACGTCCGTCCGCGGGGCCTCGCGGAGCTCGTTTGCTACCGTGCGCGAGTATACTACGCGGGAGCCCTTGTCCGTTCTATAGGAGAACGCGAACACACCGCTGGAGTGGGGATTGGGTTGCGCTGATTGCGAATATCGCGGGGTATCGCCTTCGCTAGTCTGCGCTGAGCTAGAGAAGGGTTTTACGGCTATAGGCCCGCGAGCAGTCGAGGCTGAGAAGGAAGGAAAGAGAGAGGGAGAAGGACAAGAGTACGAGTCATCGGACGGTTCGCTTTGTGGGTTTTGGGCGTGGAAATACGCTTTCGCTAGGCTCGGGAGTTGATCGCAGGCGGAGAGATAGAGAGCAGGCATAGGGAGGGAAGGATCGGAGAGCAGGGTATAAGCGCGAATGCGCGGAACGTCGCCTTCTAGTTCTATGATAACGGCGATGTCGTCACTACCTTCCTCAGATAGTGGGTTCGGGTCGGACTGGCTCGGGGTTCGGACGGGCACGAAATCGAGCCCGTCCCCGCGGAATGGTGGGGATCGTCGCGATTTGTCCAGTATTGGGGCACTCGATGGTGATGGTCTGGTCCTCGTTGTCGAAGTTCTTGATGACGCTCTTGGTTAGGACATCGAACGGCCTTCCGAGGAGCATGTCGTACGCCGCGTTACGAACGACGTGGACTTGCAAGTATAGGACAATTGTCGAGACCTTGAACGGCATGTTCCGCACCAAACCGAGCGACTTCTCGACCTCCCCGTTCGCGGATTGCATATTCAGCCGTATCGTGGGGTCGTACGAGAGCCCAAGATGGTGGCAGACGTGCTCCGACATCGCGACGATCATGCAACCAGGGTCGACGATCGCTTCTACGTACTCCTTGGTGTCGACGAGACCAACGATTGATCGCAGCGCATGCGACTCCTTCGCGTTCTTCAGAGGAGGGCTCTCACCAGACGGGGCAACATCCCGAAGGTAGACATCGTAAAGGTCAGGGAGAACGTAACCGCCAGGCTCCAAAGGTGTTCCGAAGCACGAGAGCTCTTCCGGTTCTGCTCCGTCCGCGGTCGAGGATCCTTCGACGCCAGCGAAGGCAACGGTCCTTTGGCCGGTGGGTGGGACTCGTCGCGGAGTGACCGCTTCGCGGAACTTCGCGCGGACCTCCGGCGCCAGTGAGAGGAGCTCCTCCGTTGAGACATTGATCACGGGAGTCTTCATCATACGCTCGAAGACTGCGGCTGCGAGCCCTGGCTGGTAGACTGGTGCAATCGTGCGAAAGGCGCCGTCGCGCTCCTGTTCCTTCGGCTTCGCGGGCGGCGCTCCAAAGTTGCGTACGTTCGGGGGCGCGTAAGTCGCATCGCGCGCCTTCGCGAAAGGGTGTTCTGGTAGCGGTGGTTGGCCTTGGTCCGCCGGTGCGCGATACGGCGTCGCTGGGCGTTCCTGTTGTCGCGGCGGCTCGGGCACCTGGTTCTCCGTCGTCCGGATGGTTGCGTCGTGTACGGGTCGCTCGCGGTCCCCGGTCGCTACCGTTTCGCGGAAACGCAGAGCGGGTTCGAGATGCGGAGGGACCAGTCGCGCGGGTTGCCCAGTGGCGTTCGCCTTAGGGGGCGCGAAGGCCGCTGGCGAGCGCGAGGGTCCCGGGCGCGAGTCCGCGGAGCGTTCGCGGTTTTGAGGGCCTGGCGACGCAGGTCGCGATACCGGTCGCGAGCGCGGTTTTGGGAACGAGGGTACCTCCACGCCATCGAAGCGTTCCTTCCCCTTCTTGAGCATGTACAGCTCGTGCTCTAACTGTTGGATGCGGTCCTCCGCGGTGAACTGGAAGCTACTAATCCACGGTTCGACGTCCTCCGCGATCGCAAATACCATTTGGGCCGCTGGGGCTGCCTGCGCGGGGTTCTGACCTTGGCGAACACGTTCCCGTCGGTGCCATTCGTAGAGTCGGTCGCGCATAGTCAAACCGTCGAACCCAGGGAGCTGTCGCGGGAGGAACTGACCAGTAGGGAGCACAATCAGCCCTTCCGGGTTACGCGAGCACTTCCCTTCGCGGATGTCAGTCTCCGCTGCCGGGCAGTTCCGCAGCATATGGTTCGCATCGCCGCAGTAGTGGCAGAAGCCGTTTGGTAGCGCGTTCGCCGCGAAACCGTTCCCTCCCTGCTGGAAACCTTGCGCTCCCTGCATCATGCCCTGGTAGTTAGGCGCGGGGCGCGCTCCGGCGTTCGGGGGTCCTAGAAAGCGATTCGCGGTCGCGGAAGCATTCGCATTGTTGCCACCTTGCGCGAGGAGCCGGAAGAGCGGCGCGAGATCCTCCACTTTGATGGTCGAAGAGTCCGCGGGCGTCGTAGTCGTAGGGGCCGCCGGGGCCACTTGGTACGACGCCGTCGTCGTTCCGTGCAGGATGAATTTCGCGGCCTCGTAGACTTTGGCCAGCTCGTAGGCCTCGTCTGGATGATGGTCTGGGTCTTTGAGCTGAAGGCGCTGCGCGACCTGGTCGTGAAGGGGGTTGCAGAGACCGCTGAAGAATAGTCTCGACTGCTCGAAGGTGGACATCTTGTTGTGCTGAATCAGGTAGGACGTCATGGCATAGAACGGCCGATAGAAGTCGCCGAGTTCGCTACTGGTGGTGATTGGAGCCTTACGGCGCGACTCGACCAGCTTGTCCACTTCGGCATTGGAGAACTTCCGCGTCTCGCTAGCGCCGGGGTGCGAAGCGTAGATCGCCGCGCGGAACTCCTCGAAGGTCTTCGTTTGGTCCTTGTACTCCTCCATCTCCTCGTAGAACTCCGACTCGCTGATCGGCACGTAGCGCGTGACCCACTTCTTCTGTACGTTGGGGTCCGTGATTCCCGCGATCTCGAAGAGGGTCTCGAGGTCCTGGAAGAACCTGCGAAGGTTCCGCGGCTCGCTAGAGTCAAAGGTGGGCGCGGTCGCATGACCGCGTGCCGGCATAGCACGGCGCATCGCGAAGTTGTTCTGTTCCGCCATCGAAGAGACTGTAGATGGCTCGCGCGAGTGAGAGGATACGCTGGGGGTTTTACGCGTCGCGTTGCTGTCTGAAGACGATGGCTCTAAAGGAGTGAGGTTCGAGACTGCGGATTGCGGGCTACCGTATGGCGTCGCGTAGTTGACGAAGGACTCTTCGGCGCCTTCTGGGAGCGATTCGGGAAAGAGAGGCGGCGACGAGAGAATCGCGCGGTGTACGATAGCGTCTGCCGTGTCCTGTAGCCACTGGGTCGCGGACGGATCGGTTTCAAGCGCCTGGATGCTTTTCGCGAGTAGCGAAAAGAGTGGGTCTACTAGCGCCGGTACCAAGTCCAGTACCAGTTGATTCCGAAGTCGCGAGACACCTCGTAGGAGCTGATCCACGAAGTCTTGTTGTTGAGGAGCAGTGAGGTTTGACTCGTCGTCGTTCGCGAGCGTCGCGTTTGAGGCCCACTCAGGTAGGGGGGCGGTTGCGATGACTGCGAGGGCGTCCGAGCGGATTCTAGCTGCAGTGGAGGCGCGGAGCGGAGCAGGTTTGTTCAGAAGTATCGCGGTGCCCGTATCGAGAACAGCCAGTGCCGCACGGAGGAGCGCGTCGATCTGATCTTCACTGAGGGAGCGCGGAAGCCTTTTTGCGAAGGCGCGGATCTGGTCGGGTAGGAGGGCGCTTGAGAGTGTATCGTTTTGCCGAGACGCGGAACGCGATACGCGGTGAATTGCGGGTGAGACGGCGCTATCGCCGTCGAAGGAGGAAGCCGACAAGTGAAACTTGTACACACACCCCCTGCGGTGGTCACCAGAATGATGCACTCAACCGACCGGTAAGGACGGATGAAAGAGACGGTCGAGAGCCCAGAAGGTCGAGACCGGGCTGCGAAGACGTCTCGCGGAGCGCGAGGAGATGCAAGGTTCGCGTCGGGTGCCCTTACGGCGGCGCAGTACGCAGAGAAGCGCGGAGGGAGGGGAGGGGTAGCGGTAAGGCGGAAGGTGCGCAACGACTCAGCTAAGCTGGCGTTTCCGCAGTACGCAGGAGGGTCGCTTCGTAGCCGGTGTCGGCGTCGCAGAAAACTCGTAACGCAATCGCAACGCTAAACGCTAAATCGCAGGGGTTCGCAGTTCGCAGAGTTCGCAGGGTTCGCAGTTCGCAGTTCGCTGTTCGCAGGGTCGTCGCTGGGTTCTTCGAGGGAAAGTGAGATTCTGAGCCAAGGGGGGGTCTGATTGTCACGGCCCGAGGGCGTAGGTATTTACAGGGAGAGTCCGCACGTCCGATGTCATCAGAAAGTCTCTACGGAAGGCCCATCGCGAAGGGGATCGAGGCCACGATGTGCCGGACGCTAACGCGTAACGCGGAATGCGGAACGTACCATCGCGCTCCGTACGGACCGGCACCACGGAACGCAAGCCCTCGCGCGCGGATCGGCCCATGCCCTCGCGATACCGCGCGATAAGCCGTCCGCATACGGGCAAGGCCCCCTGCGCTGCAATGAGTCCTCCGCACCACGAAGCCCTCGGACTCGCGGAAACCGCGAAAAGAGTAGGTCGCGGGCGTTGGCTCGGCACGGGGCGTATCACCGGCCATGCCGACGTCATGCTAGTCTTGTTAATTTAAACCAGCACCGAAAGGATCCAACCTGTGATAGTGCTGATAATGCTCCGCGTCCAGTGCTCGTCGTATACAACCTGTCTTCCACTCACCGCCCTACCCCCACCCAATGGCAGAACCTCATTCTCATCTCACTATTCCTCTCTACATATATCTTCCGTCCACTCGCACACCTGGAGAACGCGTAAAACTGTTTACTGTTGATAGCGAAATGACGGCTGATGATCCTTATTGTGCAGCGACACCTCCTCATGTCAGTACGAATCCGCCGGTTGGACAGCCATCGTACCTCCGTGAATGCCGACTGGAACGAAGTACTGGCACCTCACCCCTACCAGCCAGCGACACCATCGTCTCGGCCATCCGCGCCTCCGACGCCGGGCGTCCAATTCTTCATGCCAGACAATCCTCTCACATCACCGATCTACTTAATTGTCAACCGAATCTTGGACACACCCCTACAAGTAAGTGCACCGTCGATTACACAAGACACGTACTAAGAACCGCACCCATCCACGAAAGCCGCCTATCCTAATTGCCATTTCAGTTAACGAGACCCGGCCCAGCACTGTCCACGACGCCTCACCCGAGTCAGATGAAACCGTACTCGTCACGTTCGACGCTCGGCCCCTCGATCGACGACACCGCGTAATTCGGACAGACACTCTCCTGCCTCCTCCTGACCGTCTCATCCGCGCACTCCGCACCATTTACAATAACAGCGCCACATTACGCAACATCCTAGCGCGTGCTGCCCGTGAACCAAACCTTAACATCCAGGAAGATCATGATACCGCATAATGGCACCGTACACACATATCTAACCCATACTGCCATCTCGGAGCCATAACGTTCATCTCTCTTTTCTTGTTCACCGTCGTATGGACGAACCTCATGTGACGATCACATTTACTATTTATTTGCCCCCCTCCACCGAAACAAGAGAAACCGTGCGTACAACAGCTTTGAATGTTAAACATCTTGCTAATACCCACACAGAACGCACTTGTGACTTCCATTCGCGTATGCAGGACCGACAGACGGCACACCACCGTTACCGCAATGACTACTGTTATCGAAAGCGGCCTTCACGAACACCCCCCCGGAACAACGCGTCAACATGGACCCGTGCTGCATGGAGTGACAACCTTCATTCCTCGTAACGCCCTCCTCGCTCCTATCTACATAATAATTACCCACATCGAGGGATTCCGTCTCCGCGTGCGTAAATCTTATTCCCTGAGATCATCGAGCTCATGCTCCTACAGTCACGTCGCCTCCTGGTTCTCACAGTGACAGAATGGCTCTACGGCCACATCGACACACTTCATGTGGACATTCACGGACAACGATTGACACACCCACGGCGATCAGGGAGAATTGTGGAGCAGGATTCTGCGACTGCCCCTCTCATGTAATCGTTGCCACGAACCTTCTGCATGTACTGACCCCATAATCCTGATTGCAAATATTAGGCTCTCGATGAGATCCTCGCCACTAGAGCTCGATCACCAAGATCGTATGAGCCCAAAACAACAAGGCACAAGGATCTATTCCACGAGCCGAATCTACACTCGAACCGGAACGTCGCCAGACCCGACCTTCCCGGCTTTTCCTATTCGAACACCACGCTAGATCGCTGGAGGTACACCGCTACCCACCCGCCTCATCAACCTCTTCCAACGCAGCTTCGGACTGTCCTCACTCGTCGACCACCAACGATGGAGAACTTAACTACTCATTTTTATCTCTTCGCTAAAAACCCCTACATCACAACTGTTCGGAATAGTGCGTACCCTACCTGTCTTTGGTATTGCTCTGACTTCATCTGTTCAACAGGGCGTATCCTCGCCGGTTATCCCGACGAAGATGGTGGGGTCAAATACACCACCACCAACAAATCCGCCATCCTCGGTGTAGTTAACACTGTATGTCAAATCGGTGTTCCTGCACTATTCCCAGTGTTACCGGAACTTCTCGCAGTACGTACCGTAATCCGTATCGAACAACGATCATTCCTTCACACAACCTCAGCCTGCTAATGGAGGAGCATACAACACTCATCTCCCCGATGATGACCACGCAATCAACGCTCTCCTGATTTGGCAGGAGTTAGACATTCGCGGTAGACTGGCCCACAAGCACGCGACCTACGGCATCCACTTCGCGATAGAAACCGAAGCGCCTTCCTGCGCCGTACAGCTCGCTCTGCTGTTGGCCCACCTTGCTACAGATGGTGGAAACGCGATGGCTACTTCACGCACACCGAAACTGGCTGACCTCGTCTACTCGATCACTCCGTCTGGCGTGTACGGCACCGCATACTTCAACGGACTACGACGCACTTACAAGGCCGTGAAGGCGACAGCGAACATCGACTCCTACTTCTCGCGCATCCTGTCCGGCACTGAAATGCCCATCTCCACCTTACCCGATGGTAGTCGTGCCCTCGCTCAACCACAACTCGTTCTGGATTGCTATGAGACCACTTGGTACGCTCATCTTACCCTCAACTATTACGTAGTATTACTAACAATGACCTCCACCATTAATAGTGCTCTTAGTACTGTGTGAGGGTTCGTAGCTTACTCTTGTTCTTCTATATGTACTTCCCGCCGCACGCGTTCCCGCGGGGCGAGGCGGAGGGTACCTGCAGCGACATATTGACCGCGAACATTCTGACGCCGTCGCGCTCCGCCGCAGTCTCACATTTGGCGCTTGTGTTTGCAATCGTTCCACTATTTCGGTAAGAAACCTAAGACCTTGAGCTCCCTCTCTCATCTGCGCACTCGAAAGGATCTAGACCGTACACTTGTTCAACCGTTATCATCAAATGCCCCTACCACGGTGACAGATCGGCGGGACTCAGAGGTGACTGAAAGGGTGCCGCTGCTCGCATCTCATTACGAATCTGCATTCTGAGCACCCCTCGCCTACAAAATAAATCAACATGTGTTTCGACCCTCGTAGTCCACCCGATCTCACTTAAGACCAAAACAGCCTGAATGCTCTACCGCTGACCACACTATTTGCGGAAGGAATGCCGCAAGGAACGGGGGTACTTTCCCGCTCTGTGCCAGTCGTACGGAATAGCTGGCATATGAACCCCAGTGTAACTCGCCTACCCACCCACACTGCAACAATGACCGACACCTTTCGGTAAGGGAACATCACAACGTGCAGCTCTTCTATGCTAACATACTGGCAGAAACAACCGCGAACTCATTGAGAGCGTCATGGGCTTCTCCGACATCAGATCTATCCAAAGTCTGAGATCTGTCTCGACCACGTACGACAAGATAGGTGGCCACCTACTCAACGTTGCCTACAATGCGGGACTAGAGAAATTTGTCTCTGATCCACCGGCACTTCGCTCTATGATGCGAGCTATGGGCGCCGTAATCTCCGGATCCTTCGCCCTACACTTCCTAGACCGCGACCGTCAGCTTCAGTGGTGCGCGAGAGATCTCGACATCTACGTTGGCGCGGAATACGGCTGTCGTCTCGTGTACTACCTCATGTACGTCGAACACTACGGAAACTTACGCCACAAAAACCGCGAATATCCCCATTCCTTCGGAGGGTTCCGCACAATAGTTACCCTCTCGCGCCACGACAGCAGCATCGACATCGTATTCTCGACGTCCTCATCCCCTCTCCTTCCAATCGCTCATTTCTGGGGCTCTCATGTCGTCAACTACATCGCCGCCGACACCTTCTGCCTCGCATATCCCACCTTCACACTCGAAGGTCGAGGATTGCTTCATCCCGAGAGGCTACTCCAGTGGCGACACACGACAACGTACATTCTCACCCTCATAGAGAAATACGTTCAGCGCGGGTACGACTTCCGCATCCGGCCAACTGCGTGGGAGCGGGCCGAGAACCCCACAGTGGACTGCGATGAAGGCGAAGGTTGTCCTCGCACTGCTCGATTCTTTGGCGACCGCTTCTCCCTAGTTGGCACATTCTACGGTGCTGACACATGGCGTATGCCGACGGGCGGTCTACCCAACCACAAAACGGTAGTATGGTGGAGGGGAGGAGACGCGTGTGGCGGACTATGCGATTTCACCCCAGACGACATCTCCACCTTTGTCCCGCATGCACGTACTGTTTCTGTGGGTCGCCTGTTCCAGTACGGATTGAAAGATCTGCCCATGTGACGACGGGTGTATAACGACTTTCCTTCCCTCTACGCTCCTCACCCCTGTTTAGGTTAGCGCGATTCGGAATCTCGCGCTCGTGCCTTCTTATGTACATCCTCCGTTCCTCCTACCCCTTATTATGTTAGCCCGATGACTATGCCTTTCGTATGTACCTATGTATCTCGAACAGTATCCAACGCCGTCTCACGACACTCTGACATCCCCCCTCCTGCAACTAACCACTGCCGCTCGTACCTCTCGTCCGATGCTGAACACGCAATTGACCTCAGATTACCTTCATCGTCGTCCGGACTTCCTCCGGTTAGCCAAACGCATGTGATCGTTAATATTTTATTAACAACAATTCACCAGGTTGTATCACGATGTAATAGAACGAAACGCCCCTTCATGCCGCGTGTCGGATCTCCCCGTCGACGCACTCTGGGAGTGGAAAGAGCCGGGAACTCGTCATGCTGTTTTGGCGATCCACAACAAACCTGTCGTCGTACATGTCGCGGGTATGGTCGCCGACAACCAGCTCCACATACAATCGACAATCAGCACTCCCTTTATCTCCTTGACACCTCTATTCGAACGCGACGCCGAAGTGTTGGCCACTCTTTTGAACGCTCACAACGCCCCAGCCACACGTGTGTTGTACAACCACTATCTACTTGCATTGAACTGACCGATATTTTGCAGCACAACGCGCACCAATCAGACTGACGGTGTCGGAAACTCAGCAAGTACCAAGTGCAGAGGAATTTGCTCATCTAATCCGTGCTCGGGGGTTTGGCTCCGCGACGAACGTGTACGACTCCTCGCGCGAGACGGATCACAGAAAGCTACGAATCCATCCCGGTCTCGTACTTGCCGGCGACGTTGTGATCGCGTACGGCCACTACAACTTGAACTCCCCAATCCACTCCGCCCCGTACTGCGATCTGACGTTAATTCGCTTGGACGTTTTGCAATACGCACATGACTCTACTGTAGCTAACTTGGCCGACATACTCGTGACGGACAGCGACTAATGTATACACGCCCTTTCGACATGCGCCGTTACCGTTACTTGTAATTGTAATATCGACCATCACAGGTAGCGGGCAATGCCGCTCGCCGGCGCTATGAGATATCACAGAATTCCGATTCCACTAGGAATCGGCTTTACAGTGACTATAAATCTCCGGCACGTGATCTTCGTTGCACCGCTGTTTTGCCATATTTGCCTTCTGTTGTATCTATTTGGTCTGTCTGCGCCGTATGATCACGCTGGTTTTGGGTTATCCATGCATGTTCTTCGTCATAGCCGGTCGCTGAAGATACTGCTGGCGGCCAGTTCATCGTCACCCAGGGATAACGTAGTGGATGGTAGTGTTCGTGAGGTACCTGCTTCCATCCTGATGAAGGCGGCATACGCCAGAAGTACCAATTGAAAGCAGAAATGGTCCGCCTCTCTCCGCGTGACTTGGTCGTCGGCGACATCGTGTTTGTGGAGGCTACGGTGACGTGTCGCTCTGTGAGGCTCGGCAAAGCTAGGGAATGGACGTACTAGGATGTCGAGCTTGAGCCGAACGCGATCTCTCGGCTCGTGCCACACATAAGGCCAAGGCCTAAGGGTCACCGGTCAAGTTGGGGTCAAGCAGGTGGACGCTCCCAACGATTTCATTGCTTATCTGTAACTTAAACTCAATTGTGTGCATACGTTCGTAGTATGCGCTGCAGTGTCTGGTCCCCAGGATTTGAAGCTCCACTTGCGCAGATATTTCGCTCGGCCACTATATTACAAACAAGACCATCAGGGAAACCACCCCCTCCGAAGAAGTACATATTTGTATGATTTTTCAATATTTCGCAATAATTTACTGTCTGCACCAAGTAGTGCAATTTAGATCGGTCCCCAGAATAAAAGTGCAGTGCATGACATAGGACTCATTCGGACTTAATAGTTGGAGCTAATAAGTACTACTTTGCCCGGATTATGACCAAGCTACTGCCCGAAGGATACTGATAGCAGACAGAAGGCACACGGGTAGAGTCCATTAGCAAGAGAGTATATTATTGGTAGCAGGACACCGGTAACGACGAGCATGCTGGAACAGTGACTAGCAAGCCAACTATAGAGTGAGAACTGTATTAAACGAGCGTAGGGATCGGGGGAGTCGAGACATCCGAGAATCATTATTTGTCATGAAGGGGGCATTAGAAGGGCATAGCGGGAAAGATGGGGACGACGGCGATGGCCCACCCAGCGGTGGAGGCCGAATGCGAGACTGGGATTCCGAGGAGAAAACGGCACATGTACACAAATATGATGGGGTATAGGCGAGGATTTGGCAGCGACGATCAGGCATCGGGCATGCCGGCGACATCGAGGGCATCGAGGTCATCTACGGATTTTCCGCTGGCACCAGATGCGATGCTCACATGCGAACCGCTAAACAATGCACATATCAGCGCCGTAAACCCTGCAGTAATAGAGACTATATTACCATAGGCTTCTAAAGAAGCCATGCATGAGGACGTGGTATTTATTGGTGTCATGATCCTTGATCTTCTGTAACGCTCGCATGTTACGTGCATAGGTGTCAGCGAACTCGTTTCCGGTGAAGTCCCGGGCTTTGTACACAGGCGCGCTATAGTCGACAATTGACGCATATATCTGTTCGGTTGTTCAGCATTGAGGAGCGCAGGTATAAGATATATCATACCGCAGTTGCTGCCAGCGCGAGCATGGGTGCAGGAATCTCCTTCTCTCTCGGCTGCTCCAAAGACGACGACGTGAATCGCTCGATGATCGCAAATCCGTACGCAGTTGGCCTGCTGAACCATGCCGAACGCATGACTTGAATAAAGATCGTGGGCTTGTACGGAAGGTGCCTGTCGACCTTCTGCGACTGATAGTAATCAAACATTAATGCATGCATTACGTGCAGAAGGTTAGACATCACTCACCTTGTAGTTATGCGGGTAGATGTAGTTGAGCTGCTGGTCTAGCCAGTCCACCCTGTGACCGTCGCCAGGGCGGAGATTGTATGTTTCGGCGACCACTCCATCGGTGTATTTCTTGATGCGACCACGGAATGTCGAGATTCTCTGAGCAGGCTAGAAACAGAGAGAGAGGTAGTAAGAAGACGCCATAAGGGAATAGAGCAGGTGGAAACATACAATGGACCCAAGGTGACGTGAGTAGATCATGTCGGTCTGTACACGACGGGCTATGTCGGGATAGCCAAGTTTCTGTGCAACGCGCACAAGGGTCGGCAGCGTGAACTGATTGTGCTTGTCCGGGCCTTCTGGGAAGGCATTGTTGAGGCACACATTGGCCTGAACCTCGTCAATCGCAGCCTTCGCGACGGCGCGCACTCGGGGGTGTTGGCAGCCCAGCGCTAGCTTAGGCCCTGGATTGACGAGGTCAATTTCCTGATCGATTACAGCTTTCTCCTCAACAATGAATTGTTCCTCGTCGTCGTCGTCCTACAGAGCAGAGGTTAAGCAATAATAATCTGGGATAAAGATGTGCACATGCCTTCTTGATACGACGATGCATCACGCTGGCTGTACGGGCACGCTTTGCTGACGGAGGTGGGTTGAGAGCACCGCTGTCGGACTCGTTGACCCATTCTGGCGTCTAGAGATAAGTACAGGTCAGCGTATACACATTCAGGAGGGTACTGGGCGCATTGATCGAACCTCGGATTGCCTTGGCTTACGAGGCTTAGCAGCAGGACCTCCTTTGATGGAGCGGTGCTTCGTGTCGCGCTGCTCCATCTTGCCATGGGTAGAGGCCTTCCGAGTTGTTAGCAAGCTTGTATTAAAACAAAGAAGCTGCCCTACTAACCTGCTCACGGGGCCGTTCATCGAGCTTGCGCTTCTTTGAGATGATGGCTGTCTTGTTGCTTCTAACAGAGTCTGATACGGGCACGCGGGTTACAGATTTAACTGAATGCCGTTGTTGGCCCTTGCTGGGAGCCCGGGAGGTATCAGAGTGCTTCTTAGGAGTGTTTGAAAGCTCCTCGCACTCGTCATGAGCAAGAGTGTTGCCGTGCGCACCCTCTGTGATGGTGGAGGCAGGTTAGTAAGAATATGTGTGCGGAGGACTCAGAGAGCAGACTTACGCAGAGCACTCCGTGCTCGCAACTTCTCAACGTTCACACGGGGTGTCCGCATTCGAGCGACTTTAACCCGCTTGGAGGTGCTCGAGTTGTGCTCGTCTTCGGACAGAATGTTTGCAGAACGCTTCTTGATGCGGTGCAGTGCATGCGGGGATGATGCTTGGCGATCAGAGCTCTGTTTTGGTGATGGAGGATGAGATGAAGGTACAGAGCATGGGCGCTTGTGTGCATCAGCGAGCGCACGTACCGCGGACTTTGCTCGAGGTTGTATGAAGGCGGATGCATTTGGAAACTCGTCTTCATCTTCATTGTCCTCCTGGTCTGTATTGCCATCTGTCCAGGATGCCCGCTGTCCAAATCAAAGTGAATGTCTGGCGAGCAAGGTGATAGGCGTGCTCGAACACTCACCTCCGCTTCCATTTGGCGCGCGAGATTGTGCTCGTCCACATCATCCTCTGCGCCCTCATCCTCATCCAGCTCGTCGCCTTCCTCGTCATCCAGGTCCTCAGGCTCCTCCTCCTGCTCGTCATCTTGTTCCTCCTCCTCATGGTCAGCGTCATTGTCCGAGTATGCTGCATCACAACGAGCAGTGCTTTGATCGGCAAAGTCGCTGCCATCTTCGGCAGCATCACCATCCACATCCACGTCAGTACACTAATGAAAACATACACTGTTCAACTGCGTCGTAGCGAAGCATTAGTATAATGAACTTACCCGAGGGGATTGCCTCTGCAAACGTGCCCGTAAGGTGCGACGCTCGTCTGGCTCTTCCTCGCTAACCTCCATATCGGGTGCAGGAAACTCTGCTGCAGCAAGTCGCAGCGACGACGGGATCGAGCCTTTTACTATACCGGTAAGTGTAAAGTAACTTAAGGAAATATTTGAGCACGAACTGACCTTGTTTACGCTGCTTTCCCTTAGAAGCTGAGGTCATATTGTTCTCTGAACTACCCGCGCGCCGCTTTGTCTGCTTCGTCCTTTTGCCTGGTTTGAGGGCTTCCCAGGCTAGTGATAACAATATTTGTAAGTAGTTCACTGTAAATACGAGTCTTGTAGTACTAACCTCGATCTGCGTTCGCTTTCGTCTTCCGGGAAGCTAGAGTTAGTTCACTGTATCAGTAAATACCGCTCTGAGCTTTCGAGTAAGTACCACAGACGTTGTGTTCTAGGGGGTGAGCCTGGAGGTTGGGTTTCGTCGGGCATGGGGTGCTGCTGGTCGTCCTCATCAGAGTAAACAATCTGCTGGGAACGTCCAGAGCTGCCCCGATGTGCGCCTTTCGACATGCAAATAAAATAATGTAAAGACAGTGTTGGGTATGCGAGTTAAATGAGTGGTGGGGAGAAGGGAAAGAGAGAGGGAGAGAGACAGACGTGGCGGCGAAGGTCGACGGGTGAGTGGCGATCAGCTGAGATTCCGACTCCCGAACCTGACCGACCCCGCGATCCAGTGACCCAGCTAGATCCGATCCCCCGCCCACCCCAACATCTCAGCAGACTCCACTACATCCTACGCTCTCTTTCCTTCATTTTCCTGAATTTATTACTATTTCTTTCGATGCCCACCGTCTGCCAAGGTTGCCACAGGCAGTTCACGCCGAGTGGATATCTCAGTCACCTCCTCCAGACAAAACAAGCACGCTGTATCCGTGTGCGAGAGGACCATGAGGCACAAGGCCTTTTTGCGCTCCAGGAAACCGTTGTTGATGACGGCGACGACGAGGATGAAGTGGATGCACAGCCCGCAGCCCCGCAAGCCTTCGAGGGGGACTATTTCGGCGACTACGGTCCTGAAGACTTCGACGACTTCGACGACTATCAACAAGGTGACGACGGCGACGAGGAGGCAGATGAAGAAGACCTCGACAATGGGGACGGCGATGACAATGACGACGCCAACGACGACTACCAGGACGCCCAGAATTACGAGGACGAGCAAGCTTGGGAACCTCCTCCTTCATCCCCACCTCGACAATCGCCCTCGCCGCTACCTTCTGACCCCCTCGCGCATGCCGATGACTCACAAGGTGCTCAGGCTGACGCAGATCGTGTGCAGCAGGAGCGTGCGCGCAGACACCTTCAGCAACATCAGACTTTCTGTGTCAACTTTCCTGGCACGACTGCTGGGATGCCTCTCTCTGATGCGCGTGTTCCAACCGAGTACGAAAGCTTCAAGACGACCACAACCGGTGCAAACAGCAATCCGTATGCCCCCTTCACCTCGAAGGTTGATTGGGAGTTTGCGCGGTGGGCAAAAATGCGCGGCCCAGGATCAACGGCCGTCACTGAGCTGCTTTCGATAGAGGAGGTATGTTCGTTCGATGCTGCTCTCCAGGTACACATCCTCACTGATTATCTTGCAGATACCGCAGCTGCTGGGCTTGTCATTCAAGAACTCGGCTCAGCTGAATGCAATTATCGATGATACGCTCATCTCTGGCCGCCCGCGCTTCACGCGACGCGAAATCATCGTCGCCGGCGAAGTGTTTGAAGTCTTCTACCGGGACATCATCGCTTGTGTACAGGCACTCTTTGGCGATCCCGAGTTTGCTGGGATCCTCGTCTTTACTCCGGAACGCCACTATGCGGACGCCGACCACACAGCCCGTGTATACTTCGACATGCATACAGGGCAATGGTGGTGGGCTCAACAGGTGTGCTTCAAATCAAGTTCATGAGGGCCCTTAGACAATCAACTAACAATATTTTTCACACTAGCGAGCAATGGAGCGACGCAAACCCGGGGCAACCCTTATCCCTATCATCATCTCCAGCGACAAGACACAGTTGACGCTCTTCGGGAGCAAGGCCGCATATCCTGTCTACATGACCATCGGAAACCTCCCAAAGGACGTGCGCAGGAAACCGTCACGACGCGGGCAGATTTTGCTAGCATATCTCCCCACTTCCAACCTCTCTCACATCACTAGTCCGCCCGCTCGACGACGCGCGCTCACAAACCTTTATCATGCATACATGTCTCGCATCATGAAACCGCTGCGCAAGGCTGGCGTCGACGGCATTCCCGTGACTAGCGGCGATGGAATTCGGCGACGAGGGCACCCCATCTTTGCTATGCATGTAGGTGACTATCCGGAACAGGTGCTCGTCGTTGGCTGCAAGACAGGCGAGTGTCCTAAGTGCCCCATCCTTGCAGAAGACATCGGCAAGACGACGGACTGCGACCGACCTCTACGCGACTTCAAGAAGGTGCTCGCCGCACTGCAGACCGTTAACACGGGCCCGCGGGCCTTCTCTTGCGCCTGTCGCGAGGCTGGTATCAAGCGGATACAAGATCCGTACTGGGCACACCTCCCGTTTGTCAACATCTATCAAGCCATCACCCCCGACATACTACATCAGCTCTGCCAAGGCGTTGTCAAACATCTCTTTGCTTGGCTTATTGCGGCTTACGGCGCGGAGGAGATAGATGCACGCTGCCGACGCTTCCCTCCCAATCACAACATCCGTCTTTTCCTCAAGGGGATCTCCAAACTCCAACGGGTGACCGGGAAGGAGCACGCGGACATGTGCCGCTTCGTCCTGGGCCTTGTCATTGGCGTCCCCCTGCCTGATGGTTGCTCTTCCTCCCAGCTGGTACGGGCAGTGCACGCCCTTCTTGACTTCCTGTATCTTGCCCAATATCCTGCGCACACGGACGACACCCTCGAGCTACTGGAGCACGCCCTGCAGCGTTTTCACGCCAATAAATCGGTCTTTGTGGATCTCGGCATTCGCGCCAATTTCAAGATACCGAAGCTCCATTCCCTCGACCACTACATACAGTGCATCATACTGTTTGGGACGACAGACAACTACGACACTCAGTACACCGAGCGACTTCACATTGACTTCGCGAAGGACGCTTATCGCGCAACCAATCGCAAGGACGAGTTCCCGCAAATGACACTTTGGCTCGAACGTCGTGAGAAGATTCTACGTCATGGATCATACATTCAATGGCGACTGCGCAATCCGACTACCCGGGGTTCCACACAGCAAGCCCTCGCTCCTCGCCGCATCCCTCCTGCTGATAACCCCCTGGCGGCCAGCGACTCGGAAATACTATCCCGCATCAGGCTCACCCGTTTCGCAAGCGTCAAGGCTGTACGATTCACGACAGCTTCACAGCGCTATGGTGCAACGTACCTTCAAGATGCTCTGGCTCGATTTGTCATCCGCTACCGTGATCCACAAGCAACTACAGCTCAAGTCGAGCAAGCTGCTATAGGCACGTCTGCACTCCCTATAGATATTATGACGCATAGCTGACATCCTAGTATGTGTGCTATTACTAGGTGTATACATACGACGGCACTGGACCATGCCCGTCTGGCATAAAATTCGGTTCGCTCTTGAGGACGCGCAGGATCTTGGCGTCATGGAGGATGCTCACGATGTCGCCCACGCACGTCCTGAACGGCGCGATAGTCAAGGCCGGTATGTCCCGGGAAGATTTGATACAGTACTCGTCCGGGAAGCCACGCCTAATGGGGATCGTCTCACGGGGCCAAAGCGTGCGTCCTCGGTCGAACTTTCGTGGGATTACTGACCACTCAATCGTGTGCATGGCGGGCATGGCAGGTTACCGTATCGGGCAGATCCGCATGTTGTTCAAGCTTCGCAAGACAACCACTGATGAACTCTTCCCCGCGATCGTCCCTCCCTCTCACCTTGCTTACATTGAATGGTTCACGGCGCTCACTGATCCCGAGCCTATACACGGCCTTTATCGAGTCACTCGATGCCGTGGGGCTGCTGGAGAGCGTCTTGCAGACGTTGTAGAGGTCAGTAGTATCGTTAGAAGCTGCCACCTCCTTCCGTGTTTTGGTGTATCGGCTCCCCGAGAGTGGACGAGTAGTAATGTCCTGGACAGCTGCGATAATTTCCTTTTAAACACATTTAGCGACCAACATATGTACATGTCGATAGTGTAGGTTATATCATTTGATACTGATGTCTAACCTGGGGAAGATATGAACTGAGTAGTGTGTGTTAGCATTGATATAGCTACTGATATCTGAGTAAGGAGTGTTTGGCGGTGTTAGCAGAGCAGAAGTGCTATTGGGGCGCTTTTTTGCGCGGGGCGGTTTTCCTGATGACCACATAAAACAAACCTCGAAATCGTGGAATCGGGCCTGGCGTGCGGAGCATCGCCGTTCACCCTCAAGTATTTGGATATTGACTTTCCGTGCTGCAGCCACCAGCTGCCAGCAGCCCTGCGCGCGGTTCTCCTCATTCTCACGTTCGTACGTGTCAGTGGACATCAAGTTATCTGGATTTTGCAGTCGGACGTCGAGCTTCAAAACATACGCGAGATGGTCCACCGTCTATCGCCGACATACCGCTACATCCGCTTCGCCGTCTCCCCACCCTGCGCAGGCGCCCTCACCCTCCGGAAGACGATCCAGGACGCGCTTGGGCAGTCATTCGGCCTCGTCTCCTCACACACATATGTCGACATTCTATGGACTGCCGACGATGGGTCTGCTCTGGTTGTGCGCATAGGCGAAAGGTGCGTTTCGATGTTCCGCAGCGATTGTACCCGTGCCGGTGTAGTGTGCTTACGCCGGAAATACGCACACGACCAGTGATGCTCCCAAGCTCCTTGCTGCGGTGACCGCGTCAAATGCGATGCCTCGACTATCTGTGGTCAAAGAATCCCCATTTCTACCGACCCTACTAGGAGGCGAGCCGCTGGCCTGAATTCCGATGAGCCTCGCTGCAGCATGCAGTAGGCGCAGTATACAAAAGCTGCGGGCAAGCTGCCGACCGGGAGCTCGAGTCTTCGAACTAATCAGCTGCACGCGACATGCATACCAACTTAGCGAACATGGGCAATACGACATGTATCAACAGCGTGACCCGCAAAGTACCTGCGGCTGGCGTTGGACATACAACTAAGGTCAGTTGCTCCACGTTCTACCAGTGGATCCCTGGGCTGACAAGTAATATCGTCCAGTCAGCCCTCCGATCGAGTGCACACGAGCGGTCGACCGTCTCGTAGAGACCAACCACCTGGTATATCCGCACAGTACCAGCCACACACCCCGGACCTCCACCAGAACGGAGGATGCAGCGCAACGGGAATATTGATAGCAACTATACAACACGATTGACTGTACACCCACAAACTAGCATCTTCTCCTGGTATGCATACAAACGATGGCGGCAGGCCGCTACTACGCGCCACCAGCGATCCTCTCCCGCGCGAATTCAACAAAGTCGTCGATCGTTGACGGCCATGCGGCTGACAGTACGGGGTGTGGTCAGCACAGGTCGTGTGCGGCTGGCAGCCGATAGGCCAATGCAGAATGCGCGCACCTTCTGCGTCGTACTGCTCGAACCTCCCGTCGATCGTCCGCACGAACTCGAGGAACTGTCGCATACAACCTCGTCAGCCGCTGTCAAGTCGCATGGCCACCCGCCCCTTAGACCGTCAGGCATCCTGTCAGCCTCCACTGGCATCCCCCGCTCCCTCCAGTCCACCCGTGTCCGTGTACCACACGAATCGAATTTGCGAGAAAGAAAGACATACCATTTGCCACACGTCCTTGCTCACGCCCTTCGCCCCACTCTTCTCCAGGAACTCGAACCACCAGTCGGTATGCTCACTCTTCCACCCGCCCTCCGCCGCGCCCGGGGCCATCACCTCGTCCCCATCCGCATCTTGCGCCGCCGACACATGAGCAAGCGCGCCCCCCGCGAGCCCGTGCGGAATGAGCAGCGCCCAGAAGCCCTGCGCCATGTCGAGTCCTACAGAGATGGCGCGGCACGGGGAAGTGGCGGCGGGTTCACAATTACACAGTCAGCTCGCATGCGCGCTATATGGTTAGAGAGCCTGAGGGAGGGACGGGACATACCGAGCGAGCGCTGCCCAGGCGGGCGCGAGAACTCGAACGTGTAGTTGTACACGCGCCGGAAGTAGTCCGTGTCCGTCGCCATCTGGTTGCGCAGCGTCTCGAGCGAGGTCTTCATCGCCGGGATCGTGTCGACTCTGTGCCCCGCGCGTCAGCGCGTGTCCCATAGCGTCGGGATGCGGGAGAGGGTTCAGCACGCACCCGAGCGCCTTCCAGCCCTCCGTCCAGCCCTTGCGCGTCCACTGGCCCATCGCGGGCGACTTGAGTTCGTACGCCACCGCGAGCAGCACTACGTCCTCCGGGTTCACCGCGAGGTCCTCACACAGCCGGATCGTCCCGTCCACAGTGATATCGTCTCCATCTGATTCTGCGGGCGGGCACAAGCGTCAGCGCGGGCCCGTTCGATTGGTGATGGGGGAGGGGTGAATGGTGAGAGCGGGATCCGTGCGGGGAGGGCGGCGGAACGGGGGAGATGCGGCGGACGTACCCTTGTACGTGTCAAACAGCGCGTTCAGCTTGCTTGTAGACGCAGTGGGGCGCGGGGTTGCCGCGGAAGGGTCGTTGAAGTACGCGTCGAGGGCCTGTTCGAGCCGCTTGTACTTTGTGAGATAACGTCGTGCGTCCTTCGCGCTATGTGGCGTTGCACGCGGGATGTCGATCGTGGTGAGAAGCGGGGTAGGCCTGTGGGACGGGGGGAACACTCACGAAGCACCGGTGACGGCGGAGAACTGTGCGATCTTGTCGTCCATCTCGCGCTCTGCTCGCGATTTGACGTTCTTTGACTACGCTCGTGTGCGCGCGTACGAGAGAAAGCAGCAACAGCAGCAGACGCGGATCCGTGTGCACCGAGAGTGATCGCGTGCGTGGGTGCGAGCGACGAGCGTGAGCGTCCGAGGGTAAGTGGATGCCGTCCATATGCAGCCGGGATGAGCGGGGAGATAACATCGGATGCAGATCGGGTGCGAAGAGTCCAGACGATTCGCCGGTAGTCCGCAGATGTGGGGAGAAGAATGCGTGGGTGCGATAGGTGAGTACTCGTTTTAGATCTGGAATGCGGAGGACAGTAGTCGGACTGACCATATATAAGCAAACCGGGCGTTCCTAACAGTGGCGTAGTCCCGCTGCTGCTTTCAAGCTTGGGCAGACGCAGATAGGTGCTCGTGCAGTAGTAGTGGCCGAAGTATACAGATATGCACAGGGTCTATCAAGATACCCTGGTGGGTGTTGCAGCGTGTAGTAGCGTGGCGGCGAGCAGGAACGGCTACTACAGCGAGATTCGAGTATGGCCATTGCCGAAGCGTCATCGCGAATCGCGATCTGTGGGCACGAAGCGCCAACGCTACTCTACCCATGACATTGATAATACTATATCGTCCGTTGTCGACGAAGATCACAGGTCTTCAGAGTTTGCATGAGTACTAGCTAGTCAACGTTGCCATCCCCCCTCAAAGCTGTCGCCTTCGTCTGCCTCAGGGAGACTACCGATACCACTCGCACTAAGCAGTACCCGCCTCACACATACCAGCGAGAAGAATTCATGGATACACAAGTACTATCACAAGTACACAAATATTATATTACTTTCTACAGCCTCTGCTGCGCCTCATACGTGGGCATCAAGTCCCCAAACGAGCACACACGTCTCGCACTATGCTGTCCCCGCCCCCGCCGCAACCTTCAACTCCCCCAGCTCCTCTCCCGTGAGCCCCCACTTCTCCGCCACTTGCGCAGCGCCACCCTCCCTGCGCTCCGCATCGTCCAGCCATCCCCGTAGCGCCGCGCCCTCCGCCGCAGGGAGCGCGCGCCGCCCGCCCGCCGCGTACGTGTGCAGCCCGCGGAGCACCTTCTCCTCGAAGTCCGCGTCGTCCTCGCGGTCGCCATCTGGCCCGTGCGGGACCGGCTGCGCGAGCGCACCGACAAGCGCGGCGAGCAGACCGCTCCGGGGTAGGGCGCGCGCGGTGGGGAGCGAGGTCGAGGCGGAGCGTGGGTCGGAGACGAGCGCGGCGTGCGAGTTCGGGTGCACCGTTTGCGGCGGCGCGAGGGCGGGCGCTGAGGTTGTTGATGGTGCAGGTGCGGCGGAGGTGGACGGAACGGACGAAGGGTGGATCGTCACCGCCTGAGATTGGGCGGTTGCGGAGGAGGAGGTTGGAGGTGTCGCGGGGGCCGCGATGGAGGCGGCAGCGCGGACGCCCTCGGAGGAGGTCGGGACCTGCAGGGGCTGCTGCACGTTTGCCGGGACGTCGTCGTCTGACTCGTCTCCATTCGGTGTGAGGAGCGTGTTAAGGAGGAACGCGACCTTCCGCCGGACGCTGATGTCCGAGTCCTGGAGCGCGGCGCGGAGGGTGTCCCAGCCTCCGGCGCTTTCCATTTGTGCGACAGCCGCGGCGTTGTGTTTGAGGAGGCCGGAAAGCGTGTACACGGCTTTTGCGCGCGTTGCGCCCGAGCGCACGGTGGGTGACAGGAAGGTGAGGATAGTGCTCAGAGGCGAGAGCGCGAGATACTAGGTGGACGTGATCAGTTGACGTCTGAAGGACAAGAAATGTGACACGTACGGAGTGCTGTGCGGCCGGGTTGTTCTGCATGGCTGTACCGAGTATCCAGAGGACTTGTGTTTGGATCTCGGAGGAAGAGGCGGGATTGGTGAGGAGCGTGTGCAGAGGTTTCCACATCTGCAGCTTTTCCAAGTCTATAGTACAGGGTCAGCGTCGATCACTTCTCGTATGATCAGCAAAGCTCACTGTTTGCGTTGTCTATCTGCTCTATTAGCTACAAACCGCAGTCAGCTACTGATTTCTGAAGCATTCGGGGCAAGCGCGGCGTACCATTTCGAAGTTGTCCAAAGCTTGCAACCGGTCGTCCTCGTCCTTAGTCTCGTCCACCGCGATCGCAAGAGCCTCCTTCATGAGCTCCGCGTCAGGCTTGCCCAGGAGCATGTCTATGACCCCTGGATCAAGGTCTGAACGCGGTTGTGGTGGAGGTTCGTCTGGACCGCGCGGATCCGAGTTTGCGAGTCCCCAGCGTAGAAGGCCTTCCATGATTTTGGCAACAGAGTTTTTGGTGCGATTTGCTAACGATACAGAGATATGGCTACAGATGAGCGAGAAGAAAGAGAACGGTACGGACACGCGAATCGGAGCAGATATATATTGGCGGGAGGAACGCGAGCGAATATTTGCGAGAAGAAAGGAGAATACGCGAGAATCTTTCCACGCGCGCGACGCGTCTATTACTATATCTAGCGATCAGCCACATTCGCGTTGTCTTTGGGGCGGAGATGAGCGGAGATCGAACGCCGCCTGTATATACCGGCGCGTCGAAGTTTTCTTCCAACGTCGACGACGCGGTGAACGGCGTCGGCGACGCAGGTTTTGTTTGGTGAGTGTCTTCTCTGCACATACTTTATGATGATCCAACCTTTTACCATACTCAATTCGTCCGAAACTACTTGTGGACAACCTCAGTTTCAGCCTTGACTGACCCTTTCCATCTAACACTACTTCTCAACGTGTCGCTAACAAAACTCCATATTGTAGTGTCTGGTCTGCTGGATTGTCGCTGGTTCTCTTGTGGCAGCTAATTGGTGAGTCAAGCTATTCTATGACCCGGCCCCCATTCGGATGAAACCCATCGATGGGCGGACATAACACCCCCGGCCTATACCAAAGTCTCCCGGTGTACAATGTGGAGATGGGTTCGGGGGTTTGCTGAGACGCATCGAATACCTGACTCTACATATCTGTCTCGATATACCTGAAGACAATCTTTCTGACTGGCCTTCTTTCTCATCAGGCTTTCATTACACGCCGTGCTTGCTTCCCAGACCTGCCCTTGATATCCTGTCATGTACATATCCACGTGTCTTCTGTTGTATAGTCGCAATATATGTCTCTTCCTACGTCTTCCCATGTCGTGCATTAGTGAACTACTTGCGAAAAGCCAACCCGGTCCTCTGACGCCCTGCGGCGACAGCTTCCTCTGCAACGACCATCACTGTCACATCTTCCAACTGTCTCCTGCTGAACCTATGACTAACCTCGTACCACTCTCCGACCACACTTGACCAGACCAGAAGACCGTGATGGGCATCGGGCGAGTCATTGCTGCCGCAGCGGCGGCGGCGCCAACCGTGCGCGACCACCTCCGCCGCGTATACTCCGGAGAGGACGACGACGAGACGGCGGCCACTGCTTCAACCGCTACACGAGCGTCAGCAGCCCTCTATCGAACCCAAACATCCCCGCGAGCCCGTGCTGCCGCTGAACACACAGAAGAGGAGATGTCGAGGAGACCGCTCATCGGGGTCGACACCCAGAACCCTCCGGCCGCCGTCCAGAGGCCCTCGTATACTCCTGTGCAGTCATACGGGACGATCCCGCACGAGGGATCTTCGAGCCTACGGGCTAGCCCGGAGAGGTATAGGAGGGACAGCTGGTTGGACAGAGTTCCGGAAGAGACTACCTTGGACGGCGAGGGTGCAGCTGCCCCGGACCCGGAGACGGACGAGTGGGATCTGGAGGAATATGGATATTATAGCGGTGAGTCCGTACACCTCTCCATCGCGGAGCGTCGTCGTACCCAAAGCCATGGTCAACTACCTCTGTGATGGGATGGCCCGTGTATAGAGTCATGCTCATCCAATATCTTACTAGGTTCATACAAACAAAAAGTGGCCGTCTACGGCCTGGTCCCCCTCACATGCATCATCACCTTTCTGTTCCTCGCCAACCTCGTACGGTGGATATGGCCGCCCCACTATCCCGCACCGCCCACCCTCCCGCGCTCCTTCCCCTCGCCCCTCCCCGAAATCATGCTCTCCGCCGCGTTCTTCAGCCTGACACATGCGCTCCGCGAGCCGCTCTACGCCCTTTCCGCGACGCTCCTGCCCCCCATCTGGGACACGCTCGCGTTCAACGCGTTGTACGTGCTGCTGAGCCAGGTCCTGCGGCTCGCTGCGCTCGCGCTCCTCCGCGTGCGGCACGAGATGCTCTTCCCGCTCCCGACATGGCGGGACCCGGCGTTCACCACCGCGTGGTGGCTCGCGCTGGGGTGGGCTGCTGCGGACGCCGCTACAAGCGTCGTGCAGGGGTACCGGCAGCTCGCGCTGTACGAGAGCGTGATGGTGCCCGTCGAGCGCGTGCGCGCAATCCTCGACGCGTCGAAGGGTCTCGTCACTGGGACGGGGGGTGCGAGCGAGCGGAGCGCGAGTGGGGGCGAGAGCGCGCACGGGAGCAGGGAGTACATGCCGCTCAGCCCACGGAGCGAAAGGGAGACCGTTGGTACCGCTACCCCGCGCGCGAGCGGGGTGAGGAGGCGAGAGATCGTCAGCGTGGAGGAGGCGGTAAGGCTCGCGGTCGACCAGGACGTGGAGCAGCTCATGCACCTGCAGGAGCGGGAGGAGCTGGAGGAGGTATACGGCCTCCCACTGATTGTACGTGGTCCGCGTCTCGAGGGTCCATGACATCTTATACTAACTGTCGAGGTTTTGCAGCACATCCCGGTGTTCGTGCCCTGCCTGCAGCGGATCGACTCGTTCCTGTTCTCACTTGGGTTCACGCTCGTGCTGGCGTGGGCATACCTCCGCTCGCCACTGTCGTTCCCTGCCGGAGGCGACCCGTTGCCGCCGATATACTCAAATCATGCCCTGGCCATCGCGTTCCCCGTCGTCGTCCTTGCGCATTGGCTCCTGTCCCTACTGCACTCGCCGTTGGTCTTGCCGCGGATCGGAGTTCATACGACGGCCTATGTGGGACTGCTGGTCGGGCTCGGAGGATTTTTCACAGGCCTCGGTCTCTGGGGCGCGCTCTCATGACGAGCGTATACTCATTTTGTTTCCCACACATTCTTCGGTCGGCCTCTCGGACTATCAGATATGCATGTCATTGGTGTACTCTTGTATCATCTGGACTCTGGAGGGTTTACACGCGCACCCTCGCCGTTCGTGTTACAACAATTGATCGGGTGTTTTTGAAGGACCAGATCTCGCCTAGTTTTAGAGTTGCTTTAGTTGAGATCGGCCTCACAAACTGCGCCCCGAAAGGGATCAGTGCTTCAAGTACTTGAGGATTAAATACATATGCCCGAGCATGGCATGTTGTACTGGGTCTCTGTGCAAACGCCTCGTAGAAAGCCGCATTGAGTATCGCGCCCGCCGCCGATTGCTCCCGTCCATCTCTCGTCCTCCTCTCACTCACTCATCCCCCTCCTCCTGCGCCCCTCCCCAGCCCTCCCCCTGCGCGTGGGCGATGCGGCGCTGATCTATACTCTATTTAGAAATGCCATAAACGCGTTCCTGTGCGCGGTCCCTTACAAGCAGACGCCGCCATCAGCCTGGAAATGGCAAGGCCGCGTCGAGAGTGCTGCAGCGATCACCGCTCACTGACCACTGCTTGCCACTGCCCATCGCAGTCAGTGCCACCCCAAGCACTCGTATAAGACTTAAAGACGACGCAGAAGAGCGAGCGGATGCTCCGTACGCGATTCGTTGCTATCTCGCGTGGCTGGTTGCCAGGTCTGACATTTAAGCTATTCCGCAGGCGGCCTCCCACGGCGGAACGCGCTCAATTCGAACTTGCGACATTCAAGTTCGCGGACCTAGTGCGGACCTCTCCAGCCCAGCCCAGCAGCGCGCGCCCTGCGCACTCGCAGCGTCGATGGCCGCCGCCGTCTTCCTGCACAATGCGATCTTCACCGCCGACCCCCCGCCGCCTGCCTCGCTCGCGCACCGCGCTCCAAACCGTCGCGGGCCACACGACCGCCAGTTGTCGTCCGTGTCCACCGTCACGCTCCAAACATCCACCTCTGAACACTCCCACCCCACCGAGCCGTTGATACACGGCCACTCCGAGTCCTCCGTCTACCTCGACCTTCTCGCGCGCCAGCCGACACACCCGAGCAGCCATCCACCAAGAGGACCAGGCTTGAGTCTGCAGGGCGACCCGGTGACGCTGAGAGGGAGACGGAGTATATGGGAGCGGTCAGTGCGGAAGCGGCTAAAGAGGCTGCGGTGGGCAGGGCGGGTCCTGTTAGCTGTCATCGGTGAGTGTTCTGCGATGCGCGTGCTGAGCTCGCGACCTTGATCGGAGCGCGCGCGGGGGCGGGCCGCGCAGAAAATGCCGCGACGAAAGCGCGATAGTCAGTCACGGAGGGGGGAAGGAGTTCCTGTAGGTACTAGGTGGGGGAAGGAGTTCCCGTAGGTAGGTGGGGAGACACAGGTAGGTGGGGCACTAGTTCCCGTTGTGTTCCCAGCACCAGGTGCGTCCTCGTATTCGCCTCGCACTCATAGACTAGCTAGTAGGAAATATATTTCTTGCCCAAGCAGCTCCCGCCGTCGTGCAGCGTTGACCCCCGGCGCCAACAGGCTGGCACTCCCCACCAAGGCCCAAGTCCCACCCCGCCAAGTCGCGCCCCGCGCCCTGCCCGTCGCGGACGCCCCAAACGCCCCGCGGCGCGTGCGCACACACCGAGTCGTCTGGGAGGCATGGCGGCTCGCGCCCCGCCCTCGAACATACCGGCCGCTATGGCCACGCCACTCCCAGTACGCGCGCGCTCGCGCTGTTTCCCGCCGCGGTGTCTCCTCGCGCCAAGCCCGCCGCGCGCTGTGTCCCCCGCCCGAAACTACAGTGGGACGACGAGTCTCGGCGGCGCCCTTCTGCGCTGTGCGCGATCAACCGCGACGAGGGCATCGTGCCCTACGCCGCGGCACTGGCAGATCGCCTACGGTACGCACTGGCGGCCACAAGGGCAGAAAACTGATATGTACGTACCAAAACGCTGCCCCACGTCGGCGTCCGCACTCTCTGGCGCTCCCCGCTGCTCGCCTCGCCGTCCACGCCCGCCCTGCGCACTCTCCGTCTTGCACCAAAAGATGACGAGTCTGGCAAAGTGCTGCGGCGCCGCCCGCCTCGCACCCGCTCGCCGACGCCGACGCCGCGCTGCCGTGCGCCCGATTCTGTCCTCTCTGCGCGTCCGATGCCGAGCTGCACAAGGCAGACCTCACACCGTGCCGTCCGCGCCGCCGGAAGCACTCGTCACGCGCTGGGTGTCTGTAGTTTGACTTGCTCGTGAGGCTTGCATTGTGGTCGGGGAGACGGGCGTGAAGGCAGGAGAGGGAGGGGAAAGACCTCTGAGTGTGCCGTCCTCCGATCTACTTGACTTAGACAGCAAGTCTGTCCCTGCATCTCCACCCGCGTGCTTCTTCATGACCCTGACACACCGCTCTTCCCAAGCAGGTGCGCGGAAGCGCCGGCCGCCTGCCCTCTCCCAACTCTTCCCTGGACCGCCACCACCGCCCACTGGTCTCGCCTCGCAACAGTTCATCGGCATTTAAAATATCACAAACAGTATTGTGCTACTCCGCCGCCACTTCCCGATCTGCACGCGATCTCATCGCCCTCTGCCGCGCGTCCCTCCGACAATGCCCCCTCTGTACGCCGAAAAGTGCTCTATGCGATCGTCGACAGCGCAGTCTTCGCGCGCACGCTTCCCCGGTCGCGCCGACGAGTCCCAGTCACCCGCAATCACGCTCCGCATGCTCAACACCCCGCGCTTGGGCGGACGCTTCAAGTCAGGACGCTTCAGCGGCCGATGCCGCCTCTTGTTGTCAATCCGCTGCTCCCACCGAGGCTTCGGAACGTCTGCCCCGTTGGCCGCAGCAGCCAGCTGCGTCGAAGTGTGCTCGACACCGGTGATGTCGAGTGTGTGCGGGTGGAGGACGATCACATCGACGACCAGCGGCGGCGTTGGCGATGCCTCCCTCCCCCGCAGCCCTGCATTCGGAATCGCACTCTGCGGGTCCCGCTCGGCGTTCGCGCGGTCCTCCGCGGTCGTCGCCTCGAATCGCAGCCTCTCCGGGTCGCCCTCTTCCAGATGCCACCGCCGGTGCAGCTCCCGCAGCAGCTGGACCCCGCCCGCCTTGCTCAGCTCCAGAAACGGCACCCCCGCCGGCCACCCTTCGAGCTTCAGCCCGCACTTGACGACGATGTATTTGGCATAGCCGTCTGCGCCGTACCGCATGTACGTTATTTGCCCACCGGACGCTTCGACTGACATCTCGTGTGAGCATGCTTCCTTCGCTGCAGGTAGTGCGGGTCTAACTCACAAACAGCATTGTTGAATAGCGTCCGGGCTTCGGAGCGCTCGCGATCGCGGTTCGACGCCAGCGCCGGTCCCTCAGCGTGCTCGTCTGGGTCGGCGGTGAAGTGGATGAAGGTGGGTTCAGGCGGCATGCTGGGAGAGGGGAAACTGACAGGATGCTGACGCTGCACTAATACAGACTCCCGCCGTCGCTCGTGCACTCGCATTCCAATTGGGATGTCCCCGCCGCTTCGTTCGCTGTGCAGGTACGTGCTCCCGCTTCACAATATTCTCTTGTGGCTCACTCCGCGACCCTAACAGTCCCTCGAAGTTCGCGTCGCTTGGCGCAAGGCCCTCTATCAATGTCTCTCTTGCCAGCCGGCGCGCGTTCCCAGCGCGGCCATCTGTGGGCTTCTGAACACACCTGGCACACCCCCCTGTCAGTGGCCCCTGCGCAAGCCAGCGTGAACTCGAAGCCGACACATGTCTGAACGAAATATATTATGGAACATGACGAGACAGTGGACGTGTTTCGCATGCCTGCTGACCCTGAAAAAACAGCGTGATTTGTACCGGATTACAACGGCGCGCGCTGTAAGAATGACGGGGTAGGTGCCTTACTGGGCTCCTATCCCTTGGGTACTCTGGTCCGGGCTCGTATTTGGGCTCGGCGTACTCGTAGGGATGGTGGAGGGTAGTAAGGACTTACCCTCCACCAGGCGCCCGAGTTCCGAATACTCGGGACACCGTACGCGGTGGCATTACATACATGCGGCTATCCGCGCGCTAATATGCGCGCGTGTACGTATGGTCCGATTCCGTATATTTTAGTTGTGCGTTTCGCACAACTAAAGGATCCTGTAGGAGCGCAGGATACACGCTCCTTACACTCTCCCCCACTAGACCTGATCCCAGGTCTACAGATGTATAGTAAAGAATATAAATAGTATATATTTTTTGAGGGCCACAAATAGCAGTGGCCATTACGCCTATGATACACAGAAGTCATCGTGGCGTCCGACGGTTCATGGTAGGGGTCACCGATAGGTGACCCTGCGTCTGGGTGTACGAACCGTGCTCGACGAGGCTGACGGTAAGAGGCGGCATGCCCGATAATATACTCGTCCACCAATTTCGGTGGGGTTATGATTGTTGATTAGCCAATAGTAGTCGACGCAGGTGGGGCAGGCACCTGCGCGGTGATAGTATCATGGGCGGTGAACCACATAGGTTCACGACGCCATGGACGTAGCATCGTCGTAAGGAGGGGGAGCATCGCCTCCCGGCTCTCCTTGAGTCTCTTGACGAGCCCCTGCGTCACCCATTTCGGTGACCGGGGCCGTGGTGGTGGGCGCAGCCTCGCCCTCCTCGACCTCCATGTTGTCGTTCGACGCGTGAGCTGGAGGGGGAGGAGCGGGGTTAGCGGCCGGAGCCTCGTTGGTAGCGGTCGACGTGGGTGTCGCCGCTATGTTTAGGGATTGGGGAGGGGGTACATTGACCACCTCCGATACAGAGTGTATGCCGGGGAGAGCCGTGATAGGTTCCCCGGGAGTGATTCCTTCGCGAGAGGCGCGGGATCGCGCGGCCGCGTCGCGGTGCTCGTCTGCCCACTCGATGGTGACGCCTAGTCGGGCGTACCAGAGTGCGACGTGAAACAGGGACAGCGCGTCCTCTGCGAAGCTGCCGGGATATGCCTGCGTGGTGCTCTCGGGGCTGACAGGGTACTGTCCCGTCAGAATGATGTGACGGTACAGGCCCGGCACTGAGAACAATACGTTCGTCAGCGAGAGCCACCGTCCGCGTTCAGACGGGGTTACACGGCGCGTCAAAGCGCGGCGACCCATCTGGTGGAACTCGACGTGGACCAGTTGCGGCCGACCGTCGGGGGCGACCGTCATCCACGACGGACGAGACGACGGGTAGTTCTTCATCCACTCGCGAAGCTCCTTCGCGGTGGAGTCCAGCCGTGGCTGCGCGAGCTTCACGTGCGGCTGCTGCTTGGAGCGATACGGCCGTCCTGCAATCGGGCGGTCGTTGCGGGTGGTGGGCATCGGCAGATGCGCCGTGCTGGTAGGGATTAACCCCGGCGGCGTATATGCAGCCGGGTGGGGCTGGTCTACGGTGGGACCTGTCCGACTGGATGGGCCACCCGAGGGACCAGCTCGGTCGGGGTTCCGCCAGCTGCTCACCAAGACTTGTAATCCCCGCACGCTGGTCAGTGCGGGGTTGGCGTTGACCTGCGCCAGCAGATGTTGTATGCGATGCCGCGCCTGACCCATGTCAGTGTGCGAGGCATCCAAGATTTGCCGGGCCTCCTCTTGAGTCATTGGCACGAAGTCGTACCAATGGTTGGTGAGCTTGGGGTCCGAGTTCGCCGGTGCGGCTAACTCGTCGTGGGGCCAGTTGGGGATGAGCGACTGATGAGAGGCGGCAGTCGTGCCTGTCCACGTCATCGTGCCCGGGCGTGGAGGAGCTGGTACTCCTCGACGCGCGTTCCGCATCACTTGCCGACTCGAAATACGCCGCGCCCGTTTGGCGTCGAACGTAGCCTCGTCTTCCGACGAGAAGTCGTAGTCGACCATGGGGTGCGGGGCCGGCTCTTCCCGCGGCGGCTCGATTCTTTGGGTCTCGGGCGACGTCTGCGTCGGCCGAGTCGTGGTAGACGATCCTTGTCGGAACATGTCAAATCCACGAACGTCCCCTGCTGATATTGGCGGGGGAAAGCGGGACGACATGTCCTCGCGCCTATCCCCGCGCCGCACCGTCCTGTCCTCGTTGGGACGGCTGTAAGGTTGGTAACGAGCAGTTTCTGCTCGAGACTCCTGTTGTTTCTTCATATCCTCCAGCTGCTGCTGGAGTCGATCCTTCTCGTCTTGCAGATCGTCGTACCGCTCGCGCTCGTCGTTGCGCTCACGACGGTACCGCTCCATCGTCTCACGACGCTCATCTGCGAGCTGCCGTGCCTCCTTCAACTGCTCTTGCAGTTCGGCTATACGCCGCTCGTTCTCCGCGGCGTCCCCTCCCTCCTTGGAGCGACTATGCTCCTCGAAGTACTGCCAGAACCGGGCTTGAAGCTGAGCTTGCACGCTCATTTGAGCTTCGCGCAGCGATGGCTCCGACTGCGCGCCCCGAAGATGGCGGATGAACTCGGCGCAGATCACGCAGCCCGTCGTATGCGCGACGAGGAGCGGATGCTCTGCTACCGGTCCCCAGGCCAGGTTCATGCTCAGTGGCATGATGGGGGCATCCCTGGCATTACGCCCATGGGAGCGACCTGATTTTGGGCGGAGCAAACGCTGAGACCGACGCCCCATGTGCTTGAGGGTACGGGGCGGGTACGCGTAGCCGTATCCCGGCTGCGGATATTGATTCGTAGGCGGTGTCTGCGTTGGGGCACCGCCGTACTGGTACTGGGCCGGATACGGCGCAGGATACCCAGCTACTTGTTGATGCACGGCTGGGGCGGCAGGATCCGGGAAGGCCACGTTTGGTGGCATGGCGGTCGAGGGGGTGCTGGGCGTCCACTACCATTTCGGTAGTGGCGCTCGGAGGTGCGTTGAGGGGCGCGTGAGGCGGCTGGGTTTGGTCGGGGTTCATGGCGGTGGTGCGAGTGTTGAGAGCGAGTGGCGAGCGAGGAGTCGTAGTGAAAGCGAGAGAGACAGTGTGAGTTAGGCGAGCGCGAGCTGGCAATTCGCCAGTCGCAGGGTCGCGGAGCCACGCTAAGTGCTGGCTGAGCTCGAATCTGAGCTGTAATTACGCGACGCGTCGCGCGTAGCACATGTGACCGCGTGCGAGCGCTGCTAGCAGGTGGCTGTGCTCGCGCCTTCAACGCCGGACGCACAAGTCCTTTTCTCCTTTGACGCCGCACTGGCTACACTCGCCGTATCGGCGTAGCTACTCCCCACCGCACACGTATTAGTGTGCGGCTGGTTTCCGGGGTAAGGCTCGCCATGAGCTGACTCCCATGAGCGTGCAATACTCGTCCAACGCTGCGAGATCCTTACAGCTCTCATACGGCTCCCAAGTATGGTCGCCCTGGGTCCACCGTACGTGAAACCGACATTTGGCGCCTTGCCACTCATGGCCGACTATCTCGTCGACCAACCATTCAGCGTCGTCGCTGAGCCCGAAGTCGTAGAAGGCTTGGGCATCGCGATGCGGGAATACCGCATCGTCGTTGGCTTCATGTCTCCTAAGTAGGGAGACATGGAATTTGGGATGTATTCGCCGCTCTCGTAATTCCGAGGGCAGGTCCAATACATAGTTGGAAGTGCGAGGTATGCACTCCAAAATCTTGTATGGCCCAATGTACTTAGGCACGAGCTTGCGTGCTCGACCTTTGGGTACAGTTAGATTCTTAGTCGAGAGATAGACTAAGTCTCCAATCTGGAACTCAGGCTCCTCCTGCCTATGCTTATTCGCATGGTAGGTTTGAGACACGCGAGCGTCGATTATGGCATCGTGCGCTATCTCAAGATTAGCACGAGCTCGTTGTGCGAACTCGCGTACTCCCGCGAACGGAGTTTCCGTTCTGATTCCGCTCATCGACCGAGGTAAATACCCATAGTTCAATTCGAACGGGGCAAACCCAGTAGTAGAGCTGGCGGCAGAATTCAATGTGAATTCTGCCAATGGTAATTTCTCGTACCAATCGAGTTGATTGGGCAATACTATTGCACGGAGAATCTGAGTAATTGAACGAATAGTTCGCTCACTCAGCCCATCCGTTTGCGGGTGGAAAGAAGTGGACATGAGCAGCTTCGCGCCCATGAGTCTATGAAGCTCACGCCAGAACTTCGACGTGAACTTGCTGTCTCTATCGGATACGATAGATTCAGGCAACCCGTGGAGTCGTACTACCTCTCGCAGATATACGAGAGATAGTTCCGCGGCCGTGTCGGTCGTTCGTACAGGTATTAAGTGTACCATAGACGTCATGCGGCATACGACTACCCATACGTAGTCGTATCCGTTTGACAATGGAAATGGACCCACCAGCTGATGTACTCCTGATGTATCAGGAACCGTTTGGGACTCCGCGCCGCTTTACATCAGGAACAGGAAGCGTTCCTGATGTATCACGGGCGGCCGGGAGCGCCAGCGCTGCCCTCCGGGACCTGCCTAATATGGTAGGCAGGCCCGGGGGACAGTGCTGGCGCCCCCGGGAGCCTTTAATCTCTTATCTAACGTAGATAATAGCCATATCTAATCTCCCCGGTACTTTCCCGCGCGCCTGTGCCTCCCTCGCAGCCACATCCCGATTAGGCAGGTCTGCCTCAGCCAGCCACCCCTGCCTGCTTCCTCCCCCTCTCCCTCGCTCAGTTCGTGGCCGATTCGCTTCAAAGATAGCGCGTTTTACTCTGGTGTACATACGCTACAATCGCGCGCAAACGGAACGGAAATCCGGTAAGTACTAACCGCGCTACACTACATACAGTAACAGGGTAAGAAAGGCGACAAAGAACGGGCGATATCTCGTCCGTTCCTTGTCGCCTCGGCGCGCAAAGTACTTTCCCATGACGGGGGAGTCCAGCGCGTTCGAACGAGCCGTCATGCGCGCGAATCGGCCGACGGACGGTGGAGCTGCGCTCCGCCCACCTTGGGGGGAGTGCAGCTCCAGCTCTTGTGCTCATATTTCGTTCGATTTTGCTCGCATCTGTGTCCTTCAGTTACTAATACACTATATGCTACAGGAAAGACGTTTTACAATCAACACAGGGGCCAGAAACCCGTCGAGGAGGGTGGGTAGTAGTGAGACTACTACCCACCTTCCTCGACGCATAGCTCTGCCAGTTCTGCGCGTATCGCCGCGCAGAGGGCACCTTCAGATTGCGGCGCAACACGGCGTTCCAACGGTGCCCTTTTCGCGGCGATCCGACGGCAGAAACCCTCGCAATAGGCTATCCTGTGTTTTATACATTGTAACCACATGTTTTAGCAACAGATTCATGTAAAAAGCTTCAAATCACATTTCGTTTCTTCCATATACGAGTATAGTCCATCTCTATGCGTGCACCAAAGTATGAGACAATCGGTGACCGTTCAGGTGAGTGATCTGTTTATCTGTGTCCAAGATGTACCCCTTTGCTGCGCACGATCCGCCGGGCCGATTGTTATGAAAGCTGGCACGCTTAATACGCCGTGGAAACGCTACCTGTATACAAAGTTGCAAGGGAAACGGATGGGAACGGACGGAGATATTCCGTTATCAGTGCACAGATGCAGGTAGCCGCCCACCGTCTTAAGACGGTCTCGGGCAGCTTCTGCAAGTTTGTAAGTACTGTACATTACTATACATCACTGTAGGACACTTTGTAGCACATTGACATGAGTTCTTCGCCAATTTACCTGTTTCTGGGCTTGTTTGAAAGCTGTATACGTTAGCTATCGATTTATACACTCCACAGATGTATTGGAGGTCTACCTAGCTTTGTAGGGACGGAATGAGTGTGCAAAACTCGCTGTTTTGCTCAGTTTTGCTCAGTCTACTATTTATGCAGCACATAGGAGTACAAATCATTATTGAAAAGGTATATACACTACATAAGATGTTACTAGACATGTACATAGCATTCCAGAGTCCCTGTGGAGAGATAGAAGGGGTGGTGAGCAGCTGGAGGGGGGAGGAGGAGCACATGTAGATAGCGACGCGCTACATGGTCGTATCGTTGCGCAAAGGGTACCGACAGAAAGCTGCATTCAGCCGCTTTCTGGCGGTGCCTTTTTCGCGGCGATACGATCAGGAACGGTAGCGCTGTGCGTCGAGGAAGGTGGGTAGTAGTCTCACTACTACCCACCCTCCTCGACGTGTCTTTGGGCTGTGGTTCGTTCAGATAACGTTCTACCTGTGGAGTAGAGTGTATTAGTGAATGAGTAAAGCAAGTACGAGCCAAAACGAATGAAATACAAGCACAGGAGGAGGAGCTGCACTCCCCCCGGGGTGGGCGGAGCGCAGCTCCACCGTCCGTCGGCCGATTCGCGCGCATGACGGCTCGTTCGAACGCGCTGGACTCCCCCGTCATGGGAAAGTACTTTGCGCGCCGAGGCGACAAAGAACGGACGAGATATCGCCCGTTCTTTGTCGCCTCTTTTACCCTTTTACTGTATGCACTGTAGCACGATCAGTACTTACCGGATTCCCGCTCCGTCTGCGCGCGATTGTAGCCTGGGCTCTCCCGAGTAAGACGCGCTAAATTTGAAGCGAATCGGAGCAGAAGCGAGCGAGGTAGAGGCGGAACAAGCAGGGAGGGGAGGGTGGCTAAGGCAGGCTTGCCTAATTGGGAAGTGGCTGAGAGGGAGGCAGAGGCGCGCGCGGGAAAGCAGGCAGATGTGATAAGGACGCAATCTACAATAGATAACAGATTAGAGACTCCCGGGGGCGCCAGCGCTGTCCCCCGGGCCTGCCTACCATATTAGGCAGGTCCCGGAGGGCAGCGCTGGCGCTCCCGGCCGCCCATGATACATCAGGAACGCTTCCTGTTCCTGATGTAAAGCGGCGCGGAGTCCTAAACGGTTCCTGATACATCAGAACTACAACAGGGGCTGATGGACCGACAAAGTCCATGGAGATCGAGACCCATGGGGCCAGGGCCAAGGGTAAGCTATGTAGTAGCCCCATAGGTAGTTGAGTGGACGACTTTGCGGTATGACATGTACCGCAAGTTATACAAAATTTATCTACGTCTTTGCGTAGAGTCGGCCACCAAAACCAACGTCTGAGATACTCAGACGTGCGTTGCGGTCCGAGATGTCCCAACGTATTGTGCGCGCGATCAATCACGATCTCGTGTAGTGATCGTTTGTTCAATAGAACCCGGGGCAGGCATAACACGGCCTCGCCTTCGCGGTTCTTGGAGAAAATCAACCCATCGCGAGTGGCGAATGCGCTAAACTGAGATGGTTTAGCCATAATTTTGCCAAACGTCTTGTCCGTAACGTATCCGTTACAGACGGCTTTCATGAACCCATCTTCGTTTTCGAAGTGGGTGCGCAGAGAGGGGCCGGACGCTAGTGACATCGCTAGCGTAGGATCGTCAGGCGACGTTGGTTCAGGTGTAACCTCAGCCGCTGGAGCGTGCGTGGCATACCGTGCGCTCTCTATGACTCGCTCCTCCACTGGCTCCGGCAGCGTGGTAGCTGTCGGCTTCGCTTTTGCCGGGAGAACGACTTTGTTCTTCGGGCGTGCTACTGGCGTCTCGTCATCGGAGTCACGATAACGAGCAGGTTTCCGAATGACTCGTCCGGCTCGTATCTCGAGCAGACGACTCTGAGGTAGATCGTCTCCCTCAGGATCTAATCGCGCGTCAGCGTTCACGACGTCGTATTCCGGCGTCGTGTCATGCAAGGAGTCCATCTCGTAGTATCGAGATAGACAGTCCGCGACTTTGTTGAGTCGCCCAGGTACGTAGGTAATATTGTAGTCAAATCTGGCTAGGTATTCGTACCAACGAATCTGGCGACGATTCGGATTCTTGACTCCTTTCATAAATTCTAGGGCCTTATGGTCAGTTACGATACGTAACTTGCGGCCGAGAAGTTTATCCTCCCATTTCAGGAGTCCTTCCATTATTGCAAGGGTCTCTTGCTCGTACGTGTGATATGCACGCTGAGCACTGGTGAACTTCTTCGATAGAAACCCAGCGGGACGGCAAGTTTGCCAGTCTTCGCCTTGGCCGTATAAGGCCCCGATTCCAAACAGTGAAGCATCGCATATGAGCCATATCGGCTCACTGCGGCGCGGGTCTATGGGTCTCAGTATGGGGACCTTGCACGCTAGAGTCTTAATGGACTCGAAGCATTTCTCGTGCAAGGCTCGCCATACAAAAGGTCTATCGTTGTGTACCATCTCCGAAAGCGGAGATGTGTACGCCGATATATCTGGCATGAAATGGGCTAGGTAATTCACTAGTCCCAGAAACCGCTGAACTTCATTGTAAGACTGCGGGGTTCTCCAATTACGGATACGGCTCATCTTGTCTGTATCGGCGTGCAAGCCGCGGTCATCTATGCGATGACCTAAGCAGTCCAAATCCTTAGAATACAAGTCGCATTTCGACTTGCTAAGGAATAGTTGTGCCTTTCGAAGCTTGTTAAACACCAATTTCAGGTGTTTCTCGTGATCTTCGATAGTATCCGAGAAGACAAATATGTCATCAAGGTATACGTGAACGAATCGGCCTATGAATTCACGAAATATCGTGGTCATTAGCCTTTGGAATGTAGAGGGTGCATTTGTGTCGCCCTGCTGCATTACTTCGCTCACGAAGGTTCCGAAAGGAGTGGAAAATGCGGTTTTCCAGATATCCTCCGCTACGATGCGTATTTGCTCGTACGCGTCGGATAAGTCGATCTTCGAGCGGTATTTCGCTCGTGCCACATCCATCCGGATCTGATCTTGATCCGGAAATGGCGTAAGATCATGTACAGTATTGTCATTGCGCTGTCTTGCGTCAATGACAGTTCGAAGTTTGCCATTTTTCTTCGCTACGCATAGTAGCGGAGCTGCTTGTGTGACCGTAGCAGGTCTCCACCAGCCGGCCTTTACATACCGGTTGATCTTCGTAAGAAGCTCATCCTTGATCGCCTCCGCGCATCGCGGTAGGTGATACTTGTATAGTTTTTTCTCATCAATCAGCGGAATACGATGATTGATCTCCCTATACGGTGGTAGAGTCTCAGGCGCAGGACGCATTATGTCCTCCGTCTCCTTATACCACCGTTCTCGGAGCCTATTCAACTCTTCTTCAGATTCATCTATGACAAATCCGACGTGTGTCCGTCGGATTATTTCATCCTCCAGCTGCTCTTTCGCTATCTGGTCGAGCATCTCGTGGATGCCGAATGGGTCTTTGCCATAGTTGTTGACCAATTTCGGTCTCGATTGTGAATGTACGGTAGGTACACTACGTTCTCGTATGTCGGGAACAGCGGCATTCGCTGCCCGACCTTGATGTCGTACCGGAGTTACGACGGTTTCGCCGTCGTTCCCTCCCCCTTCCGGTGACATACTAGTCATCGCGTAGCGGGTTTGGGGAGGCTCCACCTTGGTGGATTCCACTACGCTGTGCTAATACGCCGCACGCTGGCTGGCGTATTTGCCTCCTTCAATGAATAACGGGATCTCCTTCCCATTCATCACTACTCGGTTCTTCGCGAAGTCGAGAATAACGCCATATTGACGACAGAATACGGTGCCTAATATGGCATCGTATTTGTCAATATCCACTACGTCAAAATAATGCGTTTCGCATATATTTCCGAGCGCTATTGACGCTTGAGCCCCGAAGTTTATCTTCGTGCGGCTGCCTTTGGTGCCCAACTGTAGGCCCATTGGCTCCTTCAAGTCGATACGACTTGCCTTGCACAAATATGCGAACTCCGGAGTGATAGAGTCCGTGGTGCATCCGGAGTCAAAGAGCACTAAGCCCTTGACTCCGTTGATCGGGAGCTCGGCACATAACGTGCGTTGCGTATCCAGCGTACGTGCTGGTTGTGCCTGCGGATCCTCGATGCGCCGTACTTTGGCGTCATACATCCACGCATGTCTCGCAGCACGGTCTTGCCCTACTGCCATGCTGTGGATGTGTATCGTATCCGATACTTCATCGGCCAGAGGTTCTATACGCATTCCTGCAAACTCCAATTGATCGTAGTGATCATTGGTGTCGAACACTTCTTCGTGCTCTGATTCATACTGAGATCCTCCCCAGCCATATTCAGACTGAGGGTAATCCCCTACGACTTGCAGGTCGGTCTCGTCCTCTACCAGAGCTTCATCCTCCTCTGGTTCGTGTACATGGTCCTCAGCTGCGCCGACTTGCTCGTCGTGCGCGGCCTGTTCATGGTCGGACGTATCGTCCAATACGCGTTGAGCAAACATGCGAGGACCGGAGTGGTCGCGTTTACCCGCGTTCGGACAGACTGGATCGGACGCGAAATGTCCGATCTGTCCACACGAAAAGCACGTCTGCGCTGCTTTAGTGGCGGCCTGCTTTCCGTTGGGACGATTGTTCGGGTGAGGCACGTTACGTGTCTTGTCCCCTGACGGACCTCCGGTTCGAGGCCGCCCTTGTTCGATAGGCTTAGCCGCGTAGTGCGCAGGCCGAGAGACCGATGTAGGTTGCGTCGGTTTACTCGGAGGAGCAGATTGCTTCCTCCGAGTGGAGAGGTCCTTCGTAGGGCGCGTCACCGTAGTTGAAGCGACCGTATTATGGCCTTCACGGGCACGCCTGCGCATCTGCATAGCGCGCGTATTCTGCTCGATATCCAGAGCAGCATGGTACAGGTCGGTCAATGTATTGTACTTAACGGATAAGCCGTTAACTACCGCTATCACATGCTCGAAACTCTCGGGCAGTGCGTCAAGGAATTGGTCCTCATCTGGTATCGCGAAGGGCGCTCCCACATCCTATCGGATATGTAGAGTAGCCGTTCATACAGAGCGGCTACCCCTCCCTTGCTAGCGTCGTATTTCAGACGTTCAAATTGCTGGGCCGCGTAGAGGTAATTATCCCGATGGATAAACCGGCGGAACAGCCCGATTACGGCCTCGGAGAAGAGCCAGTTTCTCTTCTCGCGAGAAGTGGACTGCACCGTGTTGTAAAACCACAATGCCGCTTCGTCCGTGAGACTCGAGCTGAGCAGACGTAATCTGTCTGCATCCATGCTGTCTCCGGTGATGCGGAGAGTATGGAAATACTCCAACAGTCCGCGGAGCCACAGCTCGAACTCGTCCAGATTGTCTTTGCCGTCGTACGATTTCGGCGGCGGCAACTTGGACATCTTGAGATAGGCTGGGGGAGGAGAGGTAGCCTCTTCGCTTACCATCTCCTCAATCATGTCCAGCAATCGCTGGACGCCAAAACTATCTCGCGCGATAGGACTGGGACCCATATACGCCAACTCAGGTACGTCATGTGCCGTGTTGGCATCGCGCTCATTATCGGGGCGGGCGTAGTGCATCCCGCCCATGGCTGAGGGGGCCATCGACCGACGAGGTCGTAGTCCTGGCATTGCAGGAGGAAGCGTAGGGCCCGTAATTCCCGCGGCGTTCAGGCCTCTGGTAAGAGGCGCGGCCGCGTCGGGCCAGGCGTTCGCCCTGGATATGGAACCGTAACGCGGTTCCTCCGGGTCGAACACTACGTTCCGGCGAGGCATCGCATTCGATGCTCCACCTTGACCGATAGGTCTCGGTGTCGACTCAAACGCCGGCTGCGAACGTCTACGTTCTATGTCGGATTCACTGAGTCCAGCCCTCTTCAGTCGCTCGTGCCGGCTGGCTTCCCAGCGACGCTGTTCGTCCATTTCCGCCTCGAGATCTGGGGCTGACTCGTATCCGAGTAGCTCGTCTTCGACCTCGTGTTCGTCGCCAGCAGCTTCACCTGCTGGCGGCTCGACATCGCTGTCCGTTTCGGACCTATTCTGTCCATGCCCGTCTGATCCATGTAATATGGTCAGGCCGGTAATGTGGCCAGCCAGCTCGTCTTCTGCGTCCAATATCTGGTTCCGTAATTCGCGGAACCGGGTTGCAGACCGCTGAAGCGCGCTGAGCAGCTCGAGCGAGGTTGATGGGGCAATGGAGTCGCGACGATGTCGGTCGCGAACGCCTTGCCACCGTTTGCTGACCTTCGCTAGACCTTTCGAGTCTAGCGACAGCTGGGAACTCCTACTTGCTGACCTCGGCAATTGACTCGCCGCTGGCCGCGGCGATTCCGGGCCTCGTACTGAGCCAACCACGATACTACGTGGTTGGCTGACGTATTCCAACGACGGGGAATCCGCGCGAATAGACGGCGGGCCTGTCCGAGTCACTGGAGGGGGCATAACACTCGTATGCGAGTGAGCTCTTGACGGCGCACGAGAAACGTTCGCTGCGGGGTGTACGGTCGTCTCGACCGGCACGTTTACATTCTCGGAACGCGAAGTTACGTTCCGAGTCCGTCGCGCGCCCGCATGCGGGTGTGAGTACACTGGCGCGGGGGGGTGTTGCGACGTGGCACGCCAGCACCGATATCAGTGCGTGGCGGGAGGGAAGAAGCTCGCGGGGGGGAATTAGGCCTACTCGGCCGCTTGCTTCCGGAACCTGGCGCGGATTCTTCCATTTGGAAGGATGTCGAGTTGTTTATGGCAGATGTTGTTGATGATTGATGACGTGGTAACGTCGAGCCCCAAATATGGGCGTGTAAGTATCACGGAGAGTAAAAAAGTGTAAGAATGACGGGGTAGGTGCCTTACTGGGCTCCTATCCCTTGGGTACTCTGGTCCGGGCTCGTATTTGGGCTCGGCGTACTCGTAGGGATGGTGGAGGGTAGTAAGGACTTGCCCTCCACCAGGCGCCCGAGTTCCGAACACTCGGGACACCGTACGCGGTGGTATTACATACATGCGGCTATCCGCGCGCTAATATGCGCGCGTGTACGTATCGTCCGATTCCGTATATTTTAGTTGTGCGTTTCGCACAACTAAAGGGTCCTGTAGGAGCGCAGGATACGCGCTCCTTACAGTCCTCGACGCTATTTTCTCTACGCCCCACATCTCTTCTGTCCAGTTCGGACCATCGTTATGCCTCCCGGCAGAATTCGTATCCCCAAACATCTTCGACTCACAGGTCCTGTCGCCTCTCTTACATCCTTCCGCAGACCTGTCCGGACCGACACACGGTACTCTCAGACGCCGGAGGAGGCAAATCTACTCCTCTGCCTGTTCAAGCAAATCCATCATACCATTGAGGTCGTAGAGATGCCAAGCGAAACCGCGCCGTTTGAAGTGTTCCGAGGGAGGGACTGGCCATGTCTCCGCGAGCTTGTCCTTCGCGGGGGACCGCGACGCTCCCTGCGTGCGTACCTGCTCGAGAACCTGACGCGGATGCCAAACCTGCGTGTTCTCAAGCTCGAGGTCGCACACTCTCCTGGATCAGGGCCGCAGCGCATATGTCCCCCTGGCTGGACGGGCGGATGTCCGTGGCCGAAGCTAGAGGTCCTGACGGTCTCGAACCCGCACCCGGACGAGGAACTGTTCGCGCACCTGCCGAGCAGCCTTCAGGAGCTGACAATACGGTGTTTTCCTCGACGCTACGCTGTGGCGTATTCGTGGGCAAAGGAGATCAAGATTATGCACGAATATGGCTGGGGTTTGACTCTGCCGACGTCCCACGAGCTGTTGTGGCTCCTGAGGCGATGTGGGACGTCTCTTGTCCGCCTTCGACACCTTGACATCGAGTTTGCAGCGTGCTCGGAAGATATCGGGCTTATGCGGCACATCGCAGCTGTGTTCCCCACGCTGGCGTTCCTTCAAATATTCCGCTATTGCACCGATGGTTCCGAGCAGGGTATGGCTTTTTGGGTAAGTGCGTTCGCTCTCTGTGGCTGCCCTCGCCGATGACGCGCACAACAGGCCGCGCTGGGGAAAGCCCTCGCCCCCCTGACCACGCTGCGTCTGCTTCGGGTGCACTTCGACTTGAGACCAACAGAACACGTTGGCGACACGGCAAGGTTCTACGAAGAAATCTTGGGCACTACCCGACAACACGAACAGGCGATGAACGCGCTTTCACATCCTCTCAGCCCGACCGTCCAATTCGTATGTGTAATGGTTCTATGTGGAGATTCCTTTCAGTGGATGCCATATCGTATCGTTCGTGACCCTGCAAGTGGCGAAGCATTTCGACTCGAAAGTGCAGTGCAGTATAGCTATAGGGGTATCGATGGGTACTAGTAAGTCATCTGCTTATTACTATTACTAAGATGTGCTCACTCGTGTGGCTCATGCCTCGCAGCATGTTTGAAGCAGACAGAACGTCGCGCCGAAAATACAGACGTCGTGGCTTTCCGCCCCCTATCAGTAACGCAAACGGGAGAGATGTACCTGCAATTGTCTTGGGAGTACGTACCGGCAGTGTCGCCCGTACGGGTGACGGCGTCTAGGGAGGCACCAGCTGCCAACTTGTGAGAACTACATCTCTTGATGCGCTGGCATCACGGACTGGGGTGGTGGTGTGGAACAAAGAACGCGGCAATGCGGAAAGAGCGTGGCCGCCTACAACGCAGCCACAGCGTACCCCGTATGTACAAGTCCAAGGATGTATTTATTTGTCACGATAGGTTCCACACGATGTCCGGCCGGAGGTAGGCTACTAGTACTACAAATTCTACGGCTGATACTGCCAGTAAGAGTACTACTTATACGAGCTATATACAACGCAGAGAGCGAATGCGCCTGAGGCGGTGCGGGGCTGGTGTTACAATATAGAAAGAGAGACAAAGGATGGAGCGGTGCTCAGCGGTTGTAATTGCGCGGATAGATGGCGGTCCACTCGTCGGTCGGGGACGGAGGCGTCGAGCCTAGCGGCCTTCTAACGGGGGCGGGAATAGCTGGTATTGGCAATGGATGGAGCTTACACGACCTGCGCGCCCTTCTCCAGCCCGTCCCGCACAGGCGGCTTTATCGGCAGGTGGCCCGTCGGCGAGTACTTGCTGTTCTTCCGCAGGTGGTGCCCGTATGCGCGCAGCACGAACGGGATTGGGCCGAGCAGGATGGCGATGCACCCGAGGACCGTCGACGCCCAGCGCGGGTTCAGCGTGTCGAACATCTGCGTCGCGAACAGCGGGAAGCCAGCGCCGAAGAGCGAGCGCACGACGGTCATGGACGAGAGCGCGGACGCCGCGACGGAGAGGTATGCGTCGATGACGTAGTTCGACAGCCCGAGGAAGAGGAAGACGATGGACATGCCCAACGGGAGGCCGGCCATCATCGGTGCCCAGAAGGAGATCGACGGGTAGGATGTCCACCCGAACCAGAAGAAGGAGAGCGCGAACATCGGCGCGGCCCAGAGGCAGAGCTCGAGACGGTATTCCGGGGGTACGGGGTGGGGCGAGAACGCAGCGATGGCGCGCTCGTAGCGCGGGTTGAAGATGAAGATGTAGGCTGCGACACCGAGCTCTGCGCCGACGAAGATGGGCAGGAACGTGAGCCCGGTTATTCCTGCGTTGAAGTGGTGACCCTCGCTGAAGACGATCGGGTACGCCTCAAAGAGCAGGTAGACACAGCCGTAGATGAACTGTGCGGCGAATCGGTCAGTCGAACGGACAACCGAGGAGAGCCGCACGTACCCCCATGTATAGGTTGATCGCGATGAGCATGGGCTCGCGGACAAGTACGACGAAGGGACGCCCGAGGACGTGCGCTAGGCGTTGGCTGATCGACATCGTGTTGCGTTCCATGGGTGCCCAATATCTGTTGTCGCCGGTCTCCTTGCGGAGCTTCTTGGCACGTTTGACAAGAATGACAGGGCTGCGTGGTCATACGTGTCAGTACTTTCTGTGCGGCATTGACCTGGACAAACACATACACAAAGGTCTCGCGCAACGTGAAGAAGGTGATAACCAGACACGTCCCGGCGAAGAAAGTGAGCACCCAGAAAATCCAACGCCACGAGACGCCGGCGACGGCCATAAAGCCGCTGACAATGGGGCCGAGAGTGGGTCCCGCGAAGGGCGCGAGGGCGTAGAGGGCGAGAGCCTTCCCTCGAGTGTCCGCGTCCCAGATATCCGACATGACAGCCCTGCGCACCTCACGTTAGTCATGGAATGCTAGTCACTGAAACATAACCACTCACCCGCTGTTCGCTAGCGGTGCTGCCGCAAAAGTGCCGCCGAGAAAACGAAAAATAAGGATAGATGCTGTGTTCTGAGAAAGCGCGCATCCGACTTGGAAGCCGGTATGGACAAGGAATGTGATGAGGAAGACCGGTTTGCGGCCGATTTGTTCAGATAGCGGTCCCCATATCAGGGGGCCGACGCAGTAGCCGGCGACAAAGAGGGCGATAGTGAGTGTGGCCACTTCTTTGCCGAACGAGAATTGTTCCATGAGGTCAGGGATGATGCCCTCCGGAGCGGACGAAGCGAATGTTCTGCGTGGCATGGTTAGCATGCTCGCGCGCATCCATCTTTCTTTCTCGCGTGCGGAGACTTACGCGTTGAGGACGAGCACGGCCGAGAGCATAGTGACATACCACCGGTACGGGCGCGACCACGTCTTTGGGTTGTCCGGGTCGTCGGGCGCCATTGTCACTTCGAACGGGTCCTCGGGCTTCTCGCCCGCTTTGGGCCCGAATGCCTCGCGCTCGAACTCGGAGTTCACATCGTCGTAGTCTGCTGCTCGCCGAAGCCCCCTTCCGAGGTCAACGACGGTCAGTGACGACCGGCTGGCGACTGTGTGGGGTTTGGTGAGGTCGGGCGGGAGCTCGAGGTGGTTCCCGGACTCGGCCAGTGAGAGTGTGCTTGTCGCTGCAAACATGATTATGAGGGAAGGTAAGGAAGGAAGGGTCCGGGAGACGAATGGGACCAGCAGAAATTATTGGGAGGTAGGAGGGGGAAACGAAGGGGAAACGAAGGGGTGGAAGAGAAGGATATGCGCGAACGGGTGGAGCGGTAGCGGGTCGTTGATATAAGGTTGGAGGAATAGCGTGCCCGAAGGAGGCGGAACTGCGTGTCGCGTCAGCGGTATGTGCAGCGTCGATTCGAAGGGGTCCAACTGGGACAGTTGAGCTACCCTTCTAGGCAGGGCGAGTCGCATCCGCGTCCGGTGCTCCGCGGACCACCGTGGATCCATGCCGTGGTCCAGTCTCAGGCCTGCCATGACGGCTGCCAGTGCGGTACGGCACAATGGCTCGCAGGCTTCAATGACACTCGCGCGTCAGGCTTCTCTGCGGCCTGAGTCCGCTCACGGTCGGGTCCATATGCATCGGATGGATGGAAGCTGCGATCTGTCCGTAACGGTTTATAGACGCTGACCCACTGCGGCACTCACCATACTCGCGAGGCCGCCCTTCAAGTTGAGGAGCGGTAGCTAGTCGTGTCTTGGGACGAAGTCCGCTTCCCTCAAAGCGGCGAACTAGAGAAGGTAGGGAGCTAGCGAGAGGGAGAGAGAAAGAGGGGATCATACTGGCATAGCCACCCGGAGACTAAGTAGTAACCGCATGATGCGTTTCACGCGCACTAAACGCTGTGCATTTCTGACGAGACCGGGGACAGCTGGGAGCAGTACAGAACGCCCCGAGGGTGTGTGTGTGCTGTCCAGATATGACGGCGTCTGACACCATCGTCGTGACTCGCAACATGTGCACGGCCGATGAGTGAAATCGAGTCCAGGGAGCAATTGGTTTTCCCAGGGACCGTGATCCCCTTCGTTCCTATGAAATAGTTAAATTGATTGTATCAAGAATAGCAATGCACAACGGCGTTGACCTCACTGCCATGTGCATTGTACGTTTGGGGTACGTCGTTCTGACGCGCCACTTGATGCCCCCAGTATTCCGCGCCTGCCGGGCTGTTTGTGTGCCGTCATTGTGGCTTCGATGTTTATCAGTAGACGCGTGTATTACTATGGAGATGGGGTTGTATGCCGGACGTCCCGCAATGACGTCCCACAAATGAATATACAAGCTTACAAGAAACGAGTGGAAGCGTAGATTACGCGTGTCCACCCCCGCTCGCCCGCCCTCAAGTAGACCGCATGGCGACGAGCACGCCCTCATAGACAGCCCACCCGATCGCAGAGCTGAAGATCTTGCGTGACATACGCAGAGTCGCGCCATCGAAGAACCCTGGTACACCGCGTTGCTGTGAAAGACACGGTGAGTCTCCGAACATGTGGGCGCGTCGCAATGTCTTACCCTGAATATAGCAACCGCGGTGCTCAGCAGCCCCCGATACTTCGTCTCCGAACGCACTTGCATCTTGGTCTTCAGCACGTCGAACGGCTGCGTCGCGAGCGTAGCTAGGGCCCCGGCGGTCGCAGCCGCCGCGGAGTTCACCGCCGCTGAGGTCGACACAGGTATGGGAATGCTCGCCGCATTCGGCGCGGCCGATACCGCGTTCGCTGCATGCACCCGGTCAGACCCGGAATCCGCAGATGCGGCTGTGGAGCTGACTCACACATAGTGGTCTTTATGTACTCGTAGAACACGACGAATATCCCGGCATACGGCGCGTCCCGCAGCGAGGACGCGATGGCGCCGCGGAAGATCTCGGACGGACCAGAGCGCATTATGCCCATAAATGCTTGGGGCAGGGAATTATACGAGTAGTACGAGCTCTTGAGAGAGGTCAACTCGACTGCGCGAAGGCAGGAAAGAACACTGACCTCATAACGAGCCTTCATAAGGGTGAAGGGGTTTAAGACGAATCCCACGGCTACCCGGGTGACCGCGCCGGCAAGAAGGTTCCCTTGAGGCGTGAGTTTTGGTAGTGTCGAGGTAGAATACGAGCGGGCGGATGGCGCGCGTAGAGGCGCAAAGTAGACCGACGTGGCAAGGAACGCGCGGAACTGGTTCAGGCCGGTGAAGTACAGGGCGACACCAGGGACGTTTCGCAGCAGTGACGCTGTTGTGCCACGCCAAAGGCCCAGAACGCCATTTGAGTGGGCGATGTCCCGCGCGGTGCGGAAGATAAGAGTGGACGTTGGGGAGAGGGGGGAGTGTTTGAGCTTGTTCAAGTGGTCCGGCTGTTGTATACGCGTCTTGAGCAGGTCAACTGAGAGGTAGAACGAAGGTCATTACGTGACGCGACATGGATCAATAAAACAATTAACATGGCTGCAGGATTATCGTCGACGCAAAGCCCGAGAGGGCACCTGTGAAGGGATAGAATGAATTGACCGCGGTCGGATACGCCACGAGGAATGTGAATCATACCCGACATGAGGTGCTGGCTGAC